>OX940803.1:12518904-13730011 GCA_954870605.1 Acer campestre | reverse complement strand
AGTAATAATTGTTGTGATAATTCTCTGTTTTTGTCCCACGATGGAGTCTGCAGGCAGGAGTAATCGCCAATTGCGTAGAGGTTTGTTCGTCTTTGCGATCCTCTGCTTATTGTGTTTTTTTTTTTTTTTTGGTGGTGGTTGTTGATTTTTGCATGTCGGTGCTTTTTGTTATTATTATTATTTTCTTTTAACTTTTTTATTTTTCTTTGTAGCTGTTTGCTATTCAAATGCGGAGAGGACGCAGGCCAGATCGCCGTCTGTTATCGTCATCGGCGGTGGGATGGCTGGAGTTGCAGCCGCTCGTACTCTTCATGATGCGTCATTTAAGGTCCAAAAACCCCTTATTTGCTTTTGTTTTTAGTGTTTTAACTAAAAGGGGCTGTGTATGTTACTTGTGATTTATAATGCATGTAGTTTTTATGCGTGATAGAATATAGTTTATTGACTCCAGAAACCAATGTTGCAGTTCTGACAGCACCTTTAGTGCTAAAGTCTGCGTTAGTGAATTTGCTTATGATTGTTTTCATTTGACAATTAATGCAAATGATTTCGTAAGTTAGTGCCAAATGATTTTGGCCATAAAAGCCTTGACCGTCAACTGTTGAGATTCGACTGATTTGGTTGTAGTTGGAGCTTTGGAATAGGACTTCATCTGTGTACATTATGATGACATTATGCTGTCTACTTCTTCTTTTCTTACTTTTGGATTATTGAGCTTGCAAGCTGAATCTAATTTTTTGATTTCGAGAACAGGAAATACCATAAATCTTATGAAAATGTTTTTGGCTGGGACTGGTTTCAGAACTGTTTTCAGATACAATTCTAGAAACCAATTTATAAAAAAAAATTAACCAAGTCAGATTTTGGAATTTTTTGTGTAATTGTTCGAAAAACTCAAATCAAATCGTAAATTTTTAAAACTGATTTTGGCTTGTGGATGTAATGGTCCTTAAATTTTTATTAAATCTCTTTTTTCGAAGAATGCTTTTCAACATCCTTGAAAATGCTCTCCCAAGTCTACTTGCCGAGTACTTGTATTTACAACACACCTTTCTTGTGGTCGAGTGGCAACACTTCCCATGTTGCCAAACTTACTTAAAAGGTACTACAGTTTGGGCCAATACATCTTTGTTCTTTTTGAATTTTTTTTGAATTAGGTGCTGTTTTAATATGAACAGGTTATCCTTTTGGAATCTCGGGATAGACTTGGCGGTCGAGTTTATACTGATTATACGTTTGGTTTTCCTGTTGACTTGGGTGCATCATGGTAATTTCATTACTTTTCGTTTTCTAAAAATGTGAATAGTTCTTGTTTGCTAATATTACGAGTTTTCATCTGAACTACTGATGCTTTAGGTTGCATGGGGTCTGTAAAGAGAATCCATTGGCATCGGTGATTGGGAGATTAGGGTTACCTTTATACCGAACCAGCGGTGATAATTCCGTGTTATATGATCATGATTTAGAAAGGTGAGGAAATGTCAAATTATTATCATTATTTTTTAATGTGCAATATTTGATCTTATTTCCTTTTATTGGCAATTGCTGCCCTACTGCAAAATACATGTTCAAGCATCAAAGCATGACCAATATGATAAATATTATCTTTTTACTTGACTAGGAATCAATCATTCAAGAGAATTATCTTTTTAATCAACTATGAATCAATCATTCAGGATAAAGATTAAAGAATATTATCTTTTTAATTAACTATGAATCAATCATTCAATAGAAAGAATCAATAATAGTTAATGATTCATAGTCAATTAAAAAGATAATATTCTAAGGGAAAATGGATTCCTGAAGGTAGATGTATACATAAATTGGATAAACCCAGTTTTGCGTGAAATTTATTCCAAATTGAATTAATTTGGTCTTGATAAGCCAATCCTCACAAAAAGCATATACTGCAAGTGAAAATTGGTTAGGTATAAAATATAAAGTATTGTTAACATATAATGTATACCCTTGTATGATATTTTCAGTGGTATACTGGTATATGAATATATAGATTATAGAGTATGGTTTGGGATCGTCAATTTGTTATACAACCTGATCATACTATTTTTTTTTGAGAAAACATGATCAATACTTGAATCAATTATTTAGTTTCAGATTTTTAATTTTTATTTTTTTGAAGTTCATTAACCTTGCTCGAATTGAATAAGCTATTTTTGTCAGGGTTGCATTGTTGGGTTGTTTAAAAGCCCCAAGGTTTGGCCTAGCGATTGAGGGGTGTGACTTTTAACAAGAGGTTAGGTGTTTGATAACCCATGGTGCCACCTATCTAGGATAATAAAATCCTACGAGTTTCATGGCTATTAAGGTTGTACAGTCTGGCAGTACTGAGAGAGGTTGGTGGAACTTTGGGTATCCTAAAAAATAAAAAATAAAATTGGCTTGTTTGAACAACTTGAAATTGGTTCCATATCTCGTGTTATAGCTTTCTTTGATCTATCCAGTAATTCCAGAATCGTTGGCATTTTCCATGCAAAAAATTTCTGGCTACATAAGTTTGGCATGATTTGATTGAACTTTAAGCCGTAAAATTTGGGTGATCATTGAGATCTGAAATTTACAAAACAACAACTTGTAATACTTTCTTCTTTTAATTGCATTCAAACTAATAAAGTTTTTATTTTTTATTTTTAATATCTTGTTACCTTCTTTCCTGTCTTATCTAGATTTTCTCCTCTGTGAATGTTGGATCTCATTTTTCTTGAAAGCTATAAATGGAAACTTGTGGCGTGTTCCGTGCTATAAATTTCTGGCTACATAATTTGAACATGAGTTGATTGAAATTCAAGCCATAAAAATTCTGGTGATCATTGAAATGAGAACCTTACAGAATAAAATCTTGTATTACTAATTTCTTTTAATTACATTTAAACTAATAAAGTTATCTTGTTTATATTCTTTTCATCCTCAACAAAATTTCTCATCTAAATTTTCACCTTTGTGAATGTTGAATCTCATATAACTTGAAAGCAATAAATGGTCACTTGTGCTGAGCATATATTATCTTTGCAGTTATGCACTCTTTGAAAAGGATGGTAATCAAATTCCTCAAGAATTAGTCACAAAGGTTGGCGAAGCTTTTGAGAGCATTTTAAAAGAGGTTTGTCTTATATTCTATTGTTTTCTTTCCTTTAATGGATAGTGTATCACAAGTTGATAAAGATGAATAATATCATGCCTTCCTAGCCAAGGCTTGAGGAGAATGGTGATGTTATGCCCACTTTGTGTGTGTGGTTTTTGTCCTTTTTCTTTTCAGTTTCTTCAAGCAATTAAGTTTTTGAGTAAGAAGTGTTTCACATTGTGCATTGCCTGAGTCACTTTTCTTTTTCTCAAATGCAGACAGAGAAAGTCAGACAGGAACAAAGTGAAGATATGTCCATTCACCGAGCCTTTTCAATTGTTTTTGAAAGGAAACCAGAATTAAGGTTCTGTCAGCATGTTTCAAGTTCTCTCTGCATTTCTTATACGTAATGGCAACTTGATTTATTGACTTTGGTTCCAATCTACAGGTTGCAGGGGCTTTCACATAAGGTACTTCAGTGGTACTTATGCAGAATGGAAGGCTGGTTTGCTGCAGATGCTGATACCATATCACTTAATTCCTGGGATAAGGCAAGTTTAATGTCAGAAATTGAGACTTTGTAGACTTCTTTGAATTGTTGATGTCTTACCATATGATGGTGTTGGATAATCTTACAGGGGTTTTAAAAATTGTATGAGAGATGTGTTCATGTAAAATGCTATTAGTAATTAGTATAGTGATATTAATTGACAATGATGTTCTAGTTTTATTGCTGTAATGTTACTGTCAGCTTTATTAGGTTGTTGGCTATAGATACCTCCCTTTTCCTTCAATATGCATTTTCATTTCTTTGTGCTAGTCTTGCATCTATTATATTATGCTCTTTTTACATTGTCTTGATATAATGTCACCTGAATTTGCTGCAATGTATTGCAAAGAATATGGAGTTGGATTACTTCTCAATCTCAAGAACATTACTAGTATACATTTTGAAATGTTACCAATTTATAGATCCGTGGTCGACCGGCTACACGAATGGTCTTAGACACTCACCAACTGTTGGAATTTCATAAGTTTATGACACATTACTTCTATCAACAAATGGATGAATAAATGAATTGATTGGATCAACTTTTATTTAAAACAAGTTGGGTGGGTACCGAATCCTTTGGATATAATTGTTTTTTATTTTTATTTTTATACTATTTTTTACTTGTTGAATCAGAAGAGTTGAACATTTATATATTAAATGTTGCTGGATCAGTGTGGGTTTGCAATGGTTAATCAATTGACTGCTTATTTGATTTCTTTTTTGAACAAGATTAAAATTTATGTGATCTTTGATAGTCTCTTTGGGAATCTACCAAGAAAATAACAATAAAATTAAAATTAGTCATTTTATATTTTCATATCATAATTTCCTCTCGTGGGTTATGTTTTAAGTTTTAACTAATTGTTACTGGAAGTCTCCTTCTGAATGATTTTATCTGATGAGCAATATTTCTTTCCTGTTTGTTTGTCATTAACAATTCTTTTTGGATGTTACTTATTATTTTCCTTTATGTACAGGAAGAACTGCTCCCTGGTGGTCACGGGCTCATGGTTAGGGGATACCTTCCTGTTATAAACACACTTGCCAAAGGCCTCGACATCCGCTTGAACCACAGGTATACATGAGTTGTCTAAACAGGTTTATTCCAGTTTGATCGTCCCACATTATTCTTATGGCGTGTTTGCTGGTGCATAATGATCCCATGTGTTTTCAGGGTTACCAAAATTAGTAGACGTCATAACGGAGTGAAGGTTACAGTAGAAGATGGAGATTCATTTGTGGCAGATGCTGCCATTGTTGCTGCTCCTCTTGGGGTGTTGAAGGCCGGGACCATTAAGTTTGAGCCAAGGCTCCCGGACTGGAAGGAAGAAGCCATCAATGACCTTGGAGTGGGGATTGAGAACAAAATAGTGTTGCACTTCGACAAGGTGTTTTGGCCAAATGTGGAGTTCTTAGGCGTTGTTGCAGAGACGACATATGAGTGCAGTTACTTTCTAAATCTTCACAAGGCAACAGGTCACTCTGTCCTTGTTTATATGCCTGCTGGTCAGTTGGCCAGAGACATCGATAAAATGCCTGATGAAGCTGCTGCTAATTTTGCTTTTTTGCAACTCAAGAAGATCCTTCCTGATGCGTCTGCTCCGGTATTCCCTGTTCTAATACACACACAACCACATACATGCACAGATTGTTTGACAGAACAGAAGTTAAATATTTAGATTTATGTCTGCTAAAATGATTTTATTTTATTTTTGGATTATGCAGATTCAGTATCTTGTTTCTCATTGGGGCACAGATATTAACTCACTTGGCTCCTATAGCTATGATACAGTAGGCAAACCCCATGATCTGTATGAAAGGCTTAGGGTTCCAGTGGACAACCTATTCTTTGCTGGAGAGGCAACAAGTATGAGCTTCCCAGGGTCCGTGCATGGTGCTTACTCGACTGGGCTGATGGCTGCTGAGGATTGCCGGATGCGTGTCCTGGAGCGTTATGGGGAGTTGGACTTGTTCCAGTCGGTCATGGGTGAGGATAACCCGGTTTCTGTTCCACTTTTGATTTCCCGAATGTAACTTTTAAGACTCGTGGGATATAATAGTAAATTATTGTAAATATGTAAGCATGGGATCTGGCCAACACATTGTTGCCAATTCGACTGGCTGTTTGGGTAAAAATGTAATAGCCAAATCAGTCATAGAATTGGTTGATAATATAGTTTGCCTTGCCTTATGGTTGGCATATTTATAGGCTCTGAACTTTGGACAAACATAAAAATCATGAATCTAGCTACCATTTTATTAGTGGTTTCTCTAGTAGGTAATAAGTGAGCAGCAATGTGTGCCTTGAGAAATCGAATTTTGTGATCACAAGGCAATGTTGTCGCTTTTTTAGGTGTGTTTATTTCATCGTGTGGATTGACACTCAAAACTCAAAAGACAATTTGCAGTATTAATAAATAAATTAAGTAAATAAAGTATTGGTATATGGTTGTCTGTTTCCTGTAGTATGTATGTACATTGCGTGTTTGGTGTGCCTTCAAAAAAAAATAGGTGTTTTTGTAGGGGAGTTGTTTGTATCTTTTGTTTGTATGTTTGGAGTTTCCTTCAATTTTTGTTATGTAATTGGCTTGGTTCTCCAATTAGTTACGTGAGAGACATGTGGCTTCTAACTTTTTGTTAAATGGCATGCAATTTGTTGACTTGTGCATATTGCAAGTTATTAGGTGAAGTTTGATGGAAGCTATTTGTATTTTATTAATTCCTTATAAATTTAGGTGGGATGAAAAATGTGGGATTTTAGATGGGATGTGTAGCATTACTGATTTATATATCACTTGGCAGTTGGCATCTTGTTGTCCAACTGTGAATTAAAAAAAAAAAACGTTTTTCATCTGTCGATGAAACGTGAGACATTCAAAATGTCGGTATCGTTAATCTTCAGAATGTACCTAACTTCGTACAAGAAATGATTAGTTTTGTGCCAAAAAAAACGTTGGAGGATATTTCGATGCTTATTCTAGGCCCAAACTTTTCTTCAGCATTGCTCGGTAATGCCAACAGTTGGATTTATTTGAGGATATTTAAATGCATTGAATTGGATATATATAACGCCATTTTTTGCTTTGAATATAATATTCATGAGATTGGAAATTTGGAATCGTAGATGATTTTTAAAACATTAATGCTACACAACCTAAAAATTTAGTATAAATTTCAACCTTAATAACGTGGCAAGTGATTTTTTCATTAAACACATCATCCCATATTATGTGTGGTGATGACAACTCACTTACCACGTCATTTGGGTTGAAATTTAGGCTAAAATTTTTTGTTATCTAGCATTACTTTTTTTTAAAAATAACAATAACATGTGTGGACAAGATTTGGATTAAATGAATAGTTATAAAATAAAAATATAAAAAATATTTAACGAACTATAAATATTATTAGTGCAATGATACCTTGATGGTTGGAGACTTCAAAATAACACTCCACCAACCATGTTCAAACCCTGATATTATAAATGTAAGCTCATCTTTACCGATTAAACTTCAAAGTGTGGGGAGACCCGACCTCTCCTTAAGCGGAAGTTGTATCTGTGTATTTCAAACCATGCTTGTAGAGTTTAATTTCACTAGGTTCCGATAGACCACTAAGCTTAAATAAAATGATTTTGTTGATGAACGTGAATCATGATCGACGTAGAATAATATTATTGTTGGAGGTGTATTGATAATTTGATATCATAATCCACTTAAAAAGATTTGTTTGTTGCCCTCTTGGCTTGTGTAGTGTGAGTCAGTCCTCGTAGAACGACGGTGAACAATTAGCAAATATAAAAAAAGAAATGGATGATTGATGAATGATGATGGTTGTTATTTGTTAATAGTGTATCAGTGTGAGTTGAATTATAATTTATGAATTATAATGCAGCATTAGCGTTTGTCCCATTATGCCGTCCGAATCCAAGCGAAGCAATTTGTAATTATTAATAAACAATCACAAAAGGACACACACATAGATAGTCACATACACACTCTCTTCTTCTCCTTTTTAACCCACAAAATTGAAATTGATTGAACTGAACCTGACTCTGACTCTGACTACTGAACCTGACTCTGACTCTGACTCATCCATGAAGCGATATAGGAATGGCGAAATCTGGGATTTCGAGGCAATGGCTACTGGAAGAGAAGTCATTCTCGGCCTCGACGGAGGGACTACTTCGACTGTCTGTATATGTATGCCTGTAATTTCCATGTCTCAACCTCTACCCGACCCGCTCCCTCTCCTTGCCAGAGCCGTCGCTGGCTGCTCCAACCACAACAGCGTCGGCGGTATCACTCTTCACAATTCACAATACCCTTTTCTCCAATTTTTTATTTCACTATTCCTTAATCGTTTCATGTGCATTGATTTATCGATGACATTGCTGACGTGTTTACTTTTGCGTAATTTACAGCGTATTAGCTTTTGAGCGAATAAGAGACGATCAATGTGTTAATTTTGTATTAGCTTTTGCAAATGCTGCTTCTTGTTGTTATATGTTTGGATATCTGCTTACTGATTTTGTGCAATATAGTGGATAAAGTATATGAAGAGCATGTACCATTGTTTCTTTTGTTCTCATGATATCGAATTTTTGTATTTTACAGAAGATGCTGCAAGGGAAACGTTGGAGCAAGTAATGGCTGATGCACTTTCCAAATCAGGTTCCAGTCGCTCTGCAGTTCGAGCTGTTTGTCTTGCGGTATCTGGTGTTAACCATCCAACAGATCAGCAAAGAATATTAAATTGGCTTAGGTTTGCCCTTCATAAAACTACTTCTTGCAGTTTTTATCATACTGAGAAATTGGGGTTTGGATAAACTATGATCTTCAGAATAATTTTGGAATGATAAATTAATGTGGATTTTTTTTATGTACTTGTAATACATAAAACTGGAAGAGTATGAGTTTCACATGATGAAAGACAAGAATGCATTTTTTTTTTAACATGTGATTGATCTGTAACATGTTAGTGTAGACTGTAAAAAATGTCGACATACATGATACATCTTTAGTATTAAGGGTAAGTTGGTAGACTGTAAAATATGTTGACATACCACTTATTAAATTATGTAAGAAAACGGAATGAATGAAGATAAGGCCTTGTAAATGCTGATAGACGGAAAAGAGCCAGGTGTTACGCCATATTTATGACTTTAAATTTTATCATGTTGAATCTTAGAAGTCTTGTGTAACAACGGTACTTTAAGCTGCTAGTCCAGATTGACCTATCAGAGCAGAAGAATAAGAGCATAATGTTTGGCCTTGATGCTGTAGTGGTATATTCTTTTAGCTATGGTTATAACATTTTTGCTTATCAGAAATTCTTTTTGGAATTGATGCAAACAAATGGAAGACCTGGAATTATCATGGAGATTAGGAGAGAACTGATTCAACTGCAAACATGGTCATTTGGCTGGGTTCTGTCTTGGAACTTGCCTATGGAGATGGAATAAATACTTTTTAGTTTTTTGTTCTGTCTGATGCAGGCAGCGGTTTGGTTGTCATATCTTGGGCTTTTTGTGTTACAAATTGGCTTGACAAAAAGGTGGTTTTGTCACTTGTGGGATTTATATTCGAGTTTGGTTCACTATTTACAGATCCTTCTTGGAATTATTTTAGGTTAGTCAAGTAACTTAGGTGAGTTCCATGGTGAACTTGGAGGCCAGGTTTTCTTCATCATATATTGCTATGTATTGTCATATTAAGAAGCTAATGAAGAAATGTTTCTTCCTGCTTGATCTGTCATACATGATGTAGACTTGGGCACTCGGGTGCTTTATGTATGATATAGACTCCACCAGAAACATTTGATTTCTTTCTGATGGATTGAGAATTGATACTTGTCTCATTTTCAATCTATCAGAACAGATTAGGCTATCTATCAATCAATTTTAAATCTCACATTCGTACATCTATCGTAGTTTGGGACATAAGATTCATGGGTTTGTTAAATAGGCATTTTCCATTCTATTTATATTGTTTCATTATTTGATCTTTATTATTCTTTCTTTGTCTACCTGAGCTGCCATAATCTATGCTGAATCTATCTGTTTTAGATTTACAGATCTGTATCAGGGACCCATGTTTAATTAAGAAGATTGGTTACCTATTGCATCCATGTATTATCATACATGCACATTGCTGAATTTTGGCTGCACTCTGGCCAAGTTTCCCTCTTGTATCAGTTAATTATTACGCATTGTTTGATTGGGCTTTGCTGTTAGATTTCTAATGGGATTTGACCATCTGAGATATACCTAGTGGCCGCTGCTGCTTCTTGTTAATCTTGATGACTGTTAGATTTTTTTTTTCTTTATCCCTTTTGTGCTGGCAACTTCAGGTTCTTGCTGCTTCAGCATTTATCAATTTAGTTAGTGTGTAAAATTTGATAATGATATAACTTTATGTATACTAATATTTTTCTACATTTGAATAATTGATTTGTAGTTATTTTATAATTTTGGATGTCTTGATTGTGCAGGGATATATTTCCCAGGCATGTAAGACTATATGTCCATAATGATGCTGTGGCAGCTCTGGCTTGTGGAACAATGGGAAAGCTTCATGGATGTGTTTTAATTGCTGGTACAGGGACTATTGCTTATGGGTTCACAGAAGATGGCAGAGATGCACGGGCTGCTGGTGCAGGGCCTATCCTAGGCGATTGGGGAAGGTATATCATATATGCTTGTGACAATACACTCATATCATGGCAATTTATGCAGAATAATTTTTCTTAAAGTGGCCCATTTTAGAGTGATCTCACCAATGACCTTCATGGATCAAGGGTGGGATACTGGGATCTTTGGATCAGGGTTCATAAAGTTTGACTTTATCCTTAGGCGTCAGTCTTTTTATCTACACGCATGAAATATAGCCTCTGATTTTTCAATATACATACTAGAGGAGAGTATGCTTCTTATTGGTTGAGGAAAGTAAAGAAAAGTTCTATTCCTAACAGTCTAGCTTAATACTACTTTAATTCTTCTGTAAAATAACACTTCCTTCGTCCTAAACACATTTAATACTTTTCTTCTTTATATGTCACAAAATAAGTATCATATAGGGGTAGCAATTTGATGTACGACAAATGTACATGTTTAGAAAAGAGACATGGGATGAAAAGAAATTTGTGTGATCTTGAAAATTACAATATTGAATATTCGTGAAAAAATATCTATCACAAATGCCTTGAACAGTAATAATGTATAGTGACTTGACTTTTGAGTTCTAAGAAGTTTGAAGGAAAATCAAAGAAGCGAAACAGCAAGTGAAAACAGTAGAGTTTTATTTCTTCAATAGATTAGATATACAAATTTCTCAATATATACTGTTGAGTCCAGGCTATACAAGGAAACTATATACAATTAAGAAAAGAAGATTATATAAGGAGAGAAAGAAAAAATAGCATATAATTAGGACTCAAAATTTGCTGACTTCCAACACAGAGAAAACACTATATGTTCACACCGTAAACTATAAACCAGCTAAGTATTTATGTTAACTTGAACATGACATGTTCAATTAAATGTATTTAAGCTCCAACTAGTCGACATTGTTGGAAGGTGTAGCAATTTAAATTGGGTCCATTGCCAAAAAATCTTATCTTGAGCAACAATTGTAGTCTTGTCTTTCTTGTAGTTTGAGGGACCAGAAATTACTTTCATTTGTCTATAATGATAGAATTGATCATCTTCTTCGGGCTGCACTTGGCATTCAGACATTCATAATTTTAGCTTATGATTGTCTTTAAACTTTGAGTCTTTGACCACTTAAAGTCAAACTGCAAATACTTACACTGAACTTGTTTTTTTCTGTCTGTACTTCTTCCATCATTGACATGTTTGTGTTGTTCAATTATGATTTTCTCAAGTTCAATAGCAGATGAAAGGCATTACCTTCACCTTAGCAGTTTTAAAGTTTGAATTTGTACCATTGTTGACAAATATTTTATGAGTTGAGTAACCTTTGATTTATATTGGTATTGAAATTTTAGTTCTAGTTAGATAGAAAGATTTATTTTGTCATACAAACCAGGTTATGAATCAGTCGATAGGATAGGATTTGTCAATCGAGTCAATAACGACTTAACTTGGAGTAAGGCAAATTAATAAAAAAAATAACTTTTGCTTATCTTGTCAAGCAAGCAATTCAACTCAATTATCTGAACATTGATTTATATTGGTATTGAAATTTTAATTCTAACTAGATAGAAAGATTTATTTTTTCATACAAATTAGGTTATGAATCAGTCAACAGGATGGGATTTGCCAATTGAGTCAATAGCAACTTAATAAAAAAAGATGACTTTTGCTTATCGTGTCAAGCAATTCAACTCAATTATTTGAATATAATCAAGTCATATTAGGGTTAAGCACTAATTTTGATAGCTTGTGTTATATCATCATGGGTAATTAAGTAATTTAGCTACTTTCTCACTCTACTATATAATTATAAATTAAGTCTGCTAATTTAATACATTGGTGGGTTTTTTTATTATTATTTTTTTAAATTAGGTTAAACATTTGGCTTTAAGGGAAGACCATCTATGAACAAACTTTTAATTTTGTTCTCATAAAGAGTGTTTCTTTTATTTTTCTATTTGGCTATTTGCAAATGTGTACAAGCATATTGTTCGTGTGTGTATGTAAATATTTGTCTTATCTGAAAGAGAAGTTTTGCTTACTTGCAGTGGATATGGAATAGCCGCACAGGCATTAACAGCAGTAATAAGAGCTTATGATGGTCGTGGTCCACATACAATGCTCACATCCAATATCTTAAGGACACTTGATCTTTCTTCTTCAGATGAACTTATCGGGTTTATGCTCTAAGACTACATCTGATAGCTTCAGTAACTAGTTTACATTGTGGGCTATAACAAATTTCTTTTATTTTTTCCTTCAAATTTTGGACAAAAACAAACTGAAAATTTTGGTTCATCAGTCAACATTCTGTGAGAAATCCTTTTAATTGTTGCATTTGAGAACTGCAAAATATGCATGAGGTATTCTTTCTTCACCACCCAAAGAATGCCCAAAATTCATTGATAGAAGTGCTACAAAACCATAACAGTGTACAAGAGAGAAAACCAATTTTGATCAGGCATGAGATAGAATTGATACCTATTTGTCACGATTGGTAATAGATAAATTATAAAGGTTTATTTTTTAATTTTGTATAGCTAGCTTTCATGCCAGTTGCTGTCTGGCAGGCTGATATTTAGTCATGATTTATACTTTGAGGCTGCTTGGTTAGAAGATTCAGTCACTAACTCGCTAAGCCCTCACTATTATTATTTTTTTAAAGTGTGCTAGTATTAAAGTAATCTCCTTTGTGAAACTATTTATAGAAATCTAACTAATAATTTTGAGGAGACCTTTGAAGTGCCATTTTGTGGCCTTTAATTGGTTTCATTTGTAGCCCAATTCTATGGTACATGTGAATTGTGATGCATACGAGTGATTATTAAGATCATAACAAGTAATTTGTAGGAATAGCATGATTTTGGATAGAAACTTATATTTTTGGAACATTTGATCTTTGCTTCACACAATAGATTGACATTATATTTTTCTTATTGGTATTTAGGTGGACGTACGCAGATCCATCTTGGGCTCGCATTGCTGCACTTGTTCCTGAAGTTGTATCTTGTGCAGAGGCAGGTGATGAAGTTGCGAACAGGATCTTGCGAGATTCGGTCCAAGAGCTGGCTTTAAGTGTGAAGGCTGTTGTTCAGAGACTCGGTTTGTGCGGTGAAGGTGCGTTATATAATAAATTACAAGAAAATTTGCCTCTTTTAACTCATTAAGGATTTTATCCGTTCCCCTGGTTGGTAGTTATTACTTCCAATATAGTAAGATAGTGTTATAGATCTATTTTTTATTTCTTTTAAATTATAGATCTATGATATAGAAGGATGATCGAATTCATTGAGAATAATTTGCTGCATATCACAGGACGAGTATGATATGATACTTAAGCTGAGGAAATTTTTTTCTGTGCCCCTTAGGGAAAGTTAATATGTTTTAGGTTTGCGCTGTAGCATGGATGGGATGTAATAAAACCTAATTGATCTTAGTCATGTAATTAATAATTAATATTGAAATCTATCGTATAAAAAAAGTATAAAAATACTGAAATCTAAATGATATGAGTATACTGTGTTAAAATATATGTAGTTCTATTACATTTTGTCCATTCTCATTCTACTGGTCATAGTCTTCTATTAGTGTGAACTACAATGGACAACTGTTAGGTATTATTAACGTTGTGCAAATCAGGAGAAATGTGTATGCTTTTTAAACTTGGGCAGATGCTAAGTACTTGCAAGAAATAATGGAAAGCTGATTTGAAATACGTAACAATGGATAACTCTGTAGTCTACCCTTGTGATAGCTCCCCAATAAATTGCTTTGGTTTTGTTGGGATAATTTTGTGTTTTTGTGAATATATCATTGCAGATGGAACAGATTCTTTTCCCCTTGTCATGGTTGGTGGTGTTCTTGAAGCGAATAGAAGGTGGGATATAGGAAAAGAAGTCATAAAATATATCTCTAAGGAGTACTCTGGAGCATTTGCAATTAGGCCAAAGGTATGCATCTGGTCTCGACTCTAGACAAAACTGTTCTGAGCATGCAATTGCTTATGTTTGTAGTGCTGCCTTGTGTAAGTGACAGTTATATGCTAAGGATTCTACAATCTACAGCTGCTGTCGAGTAAATTTAAAAAATTAAGCTGCTTCTACTGAATTTTACAATTAAAGATCGAGTAATATTTGTTAGATCATATATTTTGGAAGCACACTAGTTATTAGCTAGTCAAGAAGGTATGATGCATAGGCATAGGTTAAAAAGATTATACCTGCAGAGTGCAGACATACTACTCTTGGTTCAAGAAATAGTTTTTGGGTCATCCAATTGGATTAAATTGGGTTTGCAGAGTTTATTATATGTGGTTTTACTTGGGCCCATATGGGCACACAATCCTAATCATGGAGTGAGATATATTCCCTAGAGTAATAATCTAAAGAAGATGTTCTTCCCTTTTCTTTTAGCAATTCTGTGGATTCATATGTTAATAATATTTGAAAATGCGGCAAGTTAAGGAAGATTTTGTAGATAATCTAGAGTCTTTCTTTATGTGTTGCATCAAGTTGTAATTTTGGAAAAAGATAACAAAGGAGAAAATAAATGTTTTCAAGGTGCTTGCAGAAAGCTTCCCAAATGAACCATATTCTTCGTGCGATGGTCTTAGTTATGATGACTGTAGTGGTGTGAACTGTGAATGTATCTACAAAAAAAAAAAAAAAAGTAGACTATATGGAACTTTGCAACAAAATATCTCAGTGTTTCATTTTCCCCCATTTTTCTCTGGATAGTGAGCTTTACACTTTATTATATTGGTATCTGTCCACGTGCACATACAACTTTCGCATTTTGTAACATATACACATATTGCAAATTTGTGATGTTGTCTTCTTTTATCAACACCAGGTGGAGCCGGCTGTGGGGGCAGCATTGCTGGCTTGGAATTCGTCCATGAAAGAATCAAAGAAAGAAGCATATACAAGATGACCTCTGCTGATGCAGAAGAATTCAATTGTACAGGACAAATTGGAAGGAAAACAAGCAGTTTGAGACAGAAAAATTAAAGTGATTGAAGCCTTTTTCCATACAGTGTTAGGTATTTATCAATCTAGTGTTAGTAGGCTGATTTTTTAAAATTAATATCTGTCGATTTCAGACTTGATTTTAGCTTCTTGTGTAAAATTATTCGCACTTTAAAAAAAAGTGTACAAAATTCTGTTGGGAATTATGAATGATGAGAGCATGCATTGTGCTTGCGTTGCATTATCTGCAATTGCATTTTGTTGTTACAAGCCTAAGTGCCCAAACCTCAAACTCATACTCAACCTTCCTGTTGTTTTAGCCTTAAGCATACCAAATGCTCAATTGAGGTTTATTATTATTATTATTATTATTATTATTATTTAATGTAATGGGTTGGTTGTCAGGTTTGCACCGTTGAGCAGTACATCCGGCCACTGAAAATCACATGAGGTGCATGTGGCAGTTGTACGTTTTATTTTTGGGTTAACAACACCTATGCAACCTGAATTATATGTGAAGTAGCGATGTGTCTCCTAAACTTTTTTTCTTGGCATTAAACCCCTTGAATTATCATTTATTAGCAAACAGTTGGGTTTATTCCCCCCTTTACAGTCGGGTTTTACTAATAAACGATAGTTCATGGGGTTTAATGTTAGGAAAAAAAGTTTAGTGGGCACATCGCTACTTCGAGTATAATTCAGGGGACATTGGTGTTATTATTTTTAGTAGTTAAGTGCACCATTCAACAATGTACCCAGTTTAACAGACCCCATTTAAACTTTATAAATTGCTAGCCCAATTGCCAAGTCTAAGAAGAGTATTGGACTTCTTATTTGGGCCTGGTTCAATTGTCTATGTCTTACTTCGTTACTGCAATTACATGACTTGTAATCATGCATTATTCGGACATAGTCGGCATTAGAAAGATTTAAGTGATGATATTACACCCTATTGGAAGTAAAATGAAGGTAATTAGGAAGGTTTTCCGACAAAGAAGAAGAATGAGAAAAACAAAAAAAAAAATAGCAATAATTGGGCAAACAGAAATTGAAAGTGGGGACAGAAAAGGTTGTCGCATATTGGGTCCAATTGGACAACCAAGTATGGTTCAAAGTTGTGGATATAAAATGCCTTTGCCCACAAGCTTCCACTGGGGGGACCAATCTCCCACATCAATCTATATGTCTATCTTTTCCAACATCAAACAAACAAGATGAGTTGCAGGAAATCATCTACACCTCTTCGGTCTGAGTTTTTGTTTGAAGATATATATATATAAGAATGTTATTAACAAGAAAAATATACTAAGAATGTTAATATATCACAAGATTTTTAATGAAAAAGCAATTACTTGAATTCCTAATGAGTTTTTATTTATATACTTTAATAATAGAAGACTATATATATATGTGAAAAGAACAAGCTTGATGATAACAAGGCATGTGGGGTGGGTTCCATTTCCATATCTTAATTGAGCTTTGCAATGTTCAACACTTGCATAAATTCGAGAAAGACAATAATTAAAAAGCAGAAAGAAAGATACATTAGGTTGGGCCTATAGCTAGAGAAGCCTAGGAATTAGGATGATGATTCTGGAACCACAATACAACAAGTAGTAGAAAGCAAGAATAATATCTTTTGATCGCTTTAAAATTCTTAGTGATAACAAAACTAGCTAGACCCAGTTCATGAAATTGATTTGAGGACCAATGATTCTTTTCTTCTTTTCTCTCTTTTTTTTTTTTTTTTTTTTTTTGGCAAGTTGGAAATAAGAGGCAGTGGACATTGTGGCCACTTAAAGAATAAACAATATATCTCATGTCAAAGACAACAAAGGATTCTTCTGTAACGTATTGAATCTAAGATAACATTGATTATAAGGGGGTGTATTCAATTAGGATTTCAAAATACTTTTATAGAATTAAAAAGTTTGGGTGTATTTAATGTAGACTCTTAAAGGTTCTATAAAAGTCATTGGGTATTCAATAAAGACTTTTATAAACTTTTAAAAAGCCTTTAAAAATCACGTGGTATTCAATCAAGACTTTTTAACGACTTATGAAAGTTAGGAGGTATTCAAAATCTAAATGACTTTTAATTGACTTTTAATTGACTTTTAGTTATAACAAATCTCACAATTTGTCATTCATTCCTACCAAAGACTTCGAATGGTTTTTCTTTTTTGAAATAGAAAGATTTTTTTTTTTTTTTTAAATAGAAAGAATTTTACTCTAGAAGAAAAACATAAAACTTCTTGAAAAACATCAACCATCAAATATATGTTATATTTTCAAGTAAAAGCACACAAATTCTTAACAAATTTTACAAATAAAATAAAATTAATAACTTTTAAAATAAATAAATATTATATATATAAAAAAAAACATACAAACATTAACGGTCTATAAAAAAAAAAAAAAAAAAAATTAACCAAAAAATAATATAAAATAACTCTCCATAGACTATGCAATTAAGGACGAGAGATTTCATTTTTTTTACCTTTATTTTCAAAGCAACTAAACAACACCAAAACAAATCAAACTTTATTTATGTTAATTAAAAATAATAAAAGACAAAAACCACTACTCAATCATGCCAATGTGTCATAATCAAAGTTGCGTATGAACGTGGCTCCATATAATTATGATCAATATCAAATTATCCACTTTTAGGCATGAATCTTGTTCAACAATTATGTGCGGTTTTTATTTTTTATCTTTAGTAAATTGATTTCGGGTAGGTTTTTTATACCCATCGCCATACATTCGTAGATACACGTAAACGTTATTGTTGATTTGCTACATTTATTCTAAAAGAAAATTTATAATATTTTGATTAATTATAAAAAACAAATAAAATTTTGACTAATTATTAAAAAAATTAAGTGCATAATGTCTTTATGATGTAAAATATTATAGAATTATAAATAAAAATTTTAAAATCACATGTATAGGTAAGAATACTTATGTCAAGTTTAATTAATAATGACTTTTTTATTCTTTTTTTTAAAAAAATTTTTTTATTGATATGAGAAATCTATATAATTTTACTAAAAAGAAGTATATATCATATTTAAAAATTAATAAAAGTTTATAAATGTCTATGAAATTCTTTTAAAATACAAGTCTCTGAAAGTCGTTTGAAATAAAAGTCTATGAAAATCTTTTAAAATGAAAGTCTATGAAATTTCTTGATAATTCTGTAAAGTCAATACAAATCCATAAAAGTCCATAAAATCTATAAAAGTCATCTACTTAAAAAAGTCATTAAAAGTCTTTTGAAATCCTAATTGAATACACCATCCTAAATATTAATCCACTCTATAACCAAATTATATACAATGCTTTCGATACTTGTGAATCTATATATTTTCTTTCATTTTTTGGGCAATTACTAAATTGGTTATGAACTTTTTTTTCTTAATTCCAATTTGTTTGCGACCTTTTCATTTTTGACCAAATTAGTCCTCATATTTTTCATATATGTACCGAATTGATCCCAGACTTTCAAGAAATACCAGATTGGTCCTTATTGACTGTTAATTCAAACCTTTGAGTTTAATATAAATGATAAAATTACTTTATTAGCACTATTTAAAATTGAAATGTATATTTTTTTTTATGCAAAATGATTGTTTTACCCATTAAATCAATTCACCAATCATCATCAATATAATTACAACAAAATAGATTAATTAAAAAAAATATTAATTGAACAAACTTAAATAAAAATTAATAAGTAAAATAAATATTAAGTTCAAAAATGAATTTTTTTTAAATTAAAAAAAAAATAGTATCCGGAGGCCACACTAATGGCCTCCGGTAGAGGTCCTCCACCACCCAAAACCCAGATCACGATCCGGGTTCAAGTTTGTGAAGGAATCCTCCACAAAGTACTGGTTTGTGGAGGACCTCCACGACCTAGATCCCAAATCACGATCTGGGTTCAACTTCATGGAGAAGTCCTCCACAACTTAGAACCCAGATCATAATCTGGGTTGTGATTTGGGTTCATATCCGTGGAGGAGCTCTCCATGAAAGGGTTTGTGGAGCCTCCTTCATGGACTGGATCATGGAGGCTTCTCCACAATCTGGGGATCTAGGTCATGGAGGAGGTTGCCTCCTGCACCAACGTTGGCTTTTGTTATTTTTTTTCAACTCAATTTAAAAAAAAAAAAAAATCTTTTTTTTTTTTTTGAAATAAAAAGTATTAAATCTTCAAATAAATGTCCCCTTTTTTTTAAAAAAAAAAATCAAATAATTAATTCAATAAAAGTACAATTTCACCCTTAAATATGTTAAAGTTGACTATCAATGGGATTAACAAATTTGGTAAAAAAACGAAAAGGTCGCAAACAAGTTGGAATTAAGAGAAAAGTCCTGCACTAATTTGGTAATCATTCTTCATTTTTTATAATTACATTAATCATTTATAGTATTTTAATAATATAAATCTAATAATGACCATTTTGACAGCGTACAACTAAACAAAGGGCCACCAGGATAATTACCGCCTACAATATGTCAGTTGTCATCCTTTATAGAGCCCACATAGTTGAGAGGGTGATAGAAGTTGGTCATTTCCTTATCTTATTCTTGATCATTTATGCTGTCTTGCTGGCGCCTCAAAAGGAGCTGATGGTCGGGGTCCAAAGTATATTTTAGCAACTTCTAGATAAGCTCTGGTGGTGTGAAGCAGGATTTGACACCTTCAAATTCAAAGTGAACTAATACCTAATTAACATTATTGGTAGTATTGCTGCACACTAGAATGCTTTTTTTTTTTTCTTCATTCAAAGTTTTCTTTTATTAGCAAATTTTGTCTCGATTCTGTTTGTTTGTTAAGGCATTAGCTTTCAAATTATATACGTGCAGTAATATGTCTACGACAGGAGATAAGGGTTTTTTTTTTTTCCTAGTTATAATCATTGGTGTGACCAAAATACCCTCGTATGTTGTTACTATCTCTCTCTTTCTCTTTTCCCACTATGTTTTTCTCTCTTCTCTCTTTATGCATTTGCCTCTATTTAATTTCTCTAACTAAGCATTCCAAATTCTTCCTCCTAAAATCTTGTTATGCCCAAATACATTCTAATCTACCATATTTGCAAAAGTTTTCCGGTTAAAGTTTTGATAAAGTTCAAGAAGTGTATGCATACCAAACACATGTTCATTAAAGAAGCTTGAAATACCATAAATTATTTTAATTATGTTATGGCATGTCGTTATTTAGTGTTTTTTGGAGTGAAAATGATGTATCAAAGAAAACAAATCTCGATTTTGATTTACAACAACTTTAAACGCTGAACTTTACAAGCCGGTTACAAGATAGAACTTTACATTTAATAAGATGAGGTTGGTCCGGTGGTGTGCCCCTCACACCTACGTCACGAGGTCGTGGGTTCGAGTCTCTTCCTATCCCCTAAAACCCTTGAATTATTATAATATTAAAATAAAATAAACTTTACATTTTAGTTATGAAATAGAACTCTATGTGCCGTTATAAAATGGAACTTTATACCCTTATTAAAATGAAACTTCACATGTCATTTATTAACTGAAATTAACTTTATATGGCTTTTGGAGCATAAGTTACAATAATCACATTACAAAATAATTATACAGTACTAATCCTCTCTTCTTTTCTTCTCTCTTCTTTTCTCTGCAACAGATCCTCACCGCCTTCAAGCTTTCCGTCGCCGGTTCTCGCTGTGGCAGCGGGAGCCGGCGACGATGGTTCTTCCTCCTTCCTTTGCCTGGCTGTCCTGGTCAGATGGGAGACTCCGGAGGCTGCTACGACGGCCCTGTTCGTCGCCTGGAAATCTCTCTCGTGTCACAGAGAGGGAAGTTTTGTCCTAGCTTCGACGGCAGCTGTTAGATCGGCCGATCTCCGGCCAGATCTGGTGTGATTATCGACGTGAGGTGTCTGATCGGCGGTCTTGGAGTTTGTCCGGCCCCATCCTCTCCGCCGGGACACCACCGGCAGCTTTGGTGTCTCCCTTTCACTGATTTTGGGTTCAGTTTGGTTGGATTTTTTGCTTATCGGAGTCGGGCGTTGTTCGGCTGGGGGTTTGATTGGCGTGGTGGGTAGGAGTTTGGTCTGGCACCTCCGGCGTTCCTGCGTGGTCGGCAACGTCACTGGTGGGGCTCTCCGGCAGCATGGATCTCTCCTCCTTCTCGGTCTTCTGCTCGTGTGTTTTGTTTGGTGTATAG
This sequence comes from Acer campestre, assembly GCA_954870605.1. Classification (NCBI taxonomy): domain Eukaryota; kingdom Viridiplantae; phylum Streptophyta; class Magnoliopsida; order Sapindales; family Sapindaceae; genus Acer; species Acer campestre. The sequence goes on along the minus strand of OX940803.1, from coordinate 13,708,544 downwards.
TTTTGTTTGTTTGTATTCCCACTCTTGGGTGGGCGATTTTCTCCCGTTGTGGGACTCTATTCTGGGCTAGTGCTCGATTAGTTTTATCTGTGGAGTCCCAATTTGGTTGTAACCTTGCCCTGGATCTGGTGCTCCAGATTTTCAGGTGCTCCTTCCATCAAAAAAAAAAAAAAAAAAGAAATTAACTTTATACACTAGTATTGAAACAAAATTTACAAGCCAATTTTGAAACTGACTTTACACACCAATGTAAATGTTTTGAGTATCATAAATTAATGAACTTGTTGACTTGAAGCAACAACAGGCCACAAACGTCGGTTTGTTGTTTCTTTATCAAGAATCCAAGATATTGTCATCGTGTTGTCGTGTTGTTCGTCCTTCGCACTTTTTTTTTAATTAACTTCTAACTTTCTCTTTCTTTCAATTCTCTTAGTAATTTTTTCTCTCTTACAATTCTCTTTCTAACTTAAGGGTATTTTTGTCAATAAATAATTTCCCTAGAAAACAAATAAAAATAAAAATGATTGGGATTGTCTAAATTTAGAATTTACAATAATTTTGGCTAATGTCCTTTAATGACTGATGTGATGGTAATTAATTAGACCAGTCGCTCTAGATTTCATATGAGGTAGACTTTTGGCATTGGTAAGATGGGATTTCCACCAAAGTTGGTGCTGCTAAACATCATATCCATTATCCCGAGAAAATCTTACATGCATCCGATGTAATGCACCATAACCAATGGGTGCATGTCACGTGATCGAGAAAACTCATTTGATTGGTTGTCCTTACCACATGGTATGCACCCATTGGACGGGTGCAATGCACCGGATACATGCAAGATTCTCTCCATTATCCCACCCTATAAATGTAAAGTAAATCCCAGTTGTCTGGCTCACTACAGTTTTTGATGCGAAGGTTACAAAGAGAATATCCCAAAAAAGGTTACCAAATATTTGCCTTAGAGAGGAGCACAGAATACCACAAAGTGTAGTATAGATATATAAGAATCTAGACAAGATATAATACCATTACAGAGTTTGCTGTAAAAAGCAACAGGCACGCCAGTTAAGCAGAGAGAGGATTTGAAAAGAAACTACTCATTACTCAAACATTGTTCATCTACTTATCCAAACACTTTGATGAGTGAGGCCTGAAGGGGATCAAAATAAGATGATTTGATTGAAGAAGAGTCCCCACTCCCCACAAGCCCATAACAAGCTAACATGGTGTTACAGATTCATGGTATTGTTATTGTAATCATAAATCAGGTACCATAAGGGTAGTTGGCTACCATTACTTTTGATGCCTACTCTTCCTCTTAGTCTACCATTCAATTGATTGTGTACATTGACTCAACAAAAGGGATGCATCACAAAATGATTTGATTTTCATATCACTGGCCTTCCTTATATCACGGGTTAGAAATAAGAAAATTTAGATCATTTTCTATTAGTTTAAGCTTTCTGTTGGGTTATTTCCTAATAGTTTTAGCTTTTGAATCCGTTGATTACTAACATGTTATCATAGACTTGTTATACCAGAGAGATCTGGGTTCAAGTTCCCTTGCGTGATTCTATCTAAAATGTAAGTTATCTCAAAGTATTGTAAAAGCCTGAACAATACCAGTAAGCTATCTCTAAGTATTGTAAAGATTCTCATAAATAATTGATTAGATAACAATGAACACATTATTAGAATCTTTGGCAGTTTCCATTTCAGCCTGCCAATCCAATATGTTAAAAGAGTAATATAATATGTGCTATATAATTTTACAAAAAAAGAGAGAGAAACAAGGTGCAAGAGATGTAAATATTTATACATGTAATGAGACAACAACAGCCATCTAATTTTTGCTGGTGTCAACAAAAAATCTGGCAGAGAGTAATCTCTTGTCTTCCTCCTTGAAGAAGGAAGTAGCATCATTATATTTATATATACCAGAACTGATTTAATCTTTCATAACTTTACAGAGGAACTCTGCTGCTTCATTTATCAATCTGGTGGGAATTTATAACAGCGCGCGTTCAATTGGGTATCGACTTTCACTATCTTCAATTGGTCCCTATAATAACTAGATGGGGGACCATGGTCCATGAGCATATGATTATCATGTGTTCTCTTTTCTCTTCTCTCATTGATTAACCTGTTGACAAGTAGAAATATTTAGATCAAACATATATTGCATGATGATGACACTTGTGTCATGTGGCATTTAACATATAAGATGAGAGAAAGGTGTTTGTTGGGATTGAAAAATATAGCAACAAAGGACAAGTTAATGCTAGACAATGATAGAGAATAAAGATTTCAGATTTGTGTGGCTAAATAAGTTCCTGTAAGTCCATATAAATTTCCCAGAATTGGGAGAACTATCAACCACGTGAAGATGTCGAATAGCCTTTCATCAAAAGTTTGGTCCCAAAAGATCGTTTAAATTTACTTTTCAGGTTCGAAAGGTACAGATGGTTGTGTAATGAATTTAATGGAATTATGCAACTATTAACTTGAACTTTCATTTCCAGCTACAGATAACAGCACTACTCAACTATTATAGTGTAACCTTTCTGATTCAAACAATACAAAACATTTATAGAAAAAGAGATTGAAATGACTAGGCAGTAAGTACTCTTACCACTTAGAGGGCCATTATCTGGTGCAGCTCCTCCAGAGAAAGGTCCACAACTACTGCTTGGTGGTGTCACTATTTGACTCTGCACTGATGGAGAACCAAATCTAAACATATTCATAGGCTGCAACACAACATAACCAGGAAGGCAAGAAAAAAAAATGTGAGTTATATATTCAATTAGATGAAATAAGAGCAATTTATATGCCAAACAAGCAGCAAAAACCTGAGAGGAGGTTTGCATTTGGTGAAAACCCATATAACGCGCATATTGGTCCGAAAAGTTTGGATTTTGCATCTGATTTTGGTAATTAACTGGATTCAACATTGATGTTTGATTCATTACAGCCTGGTTTTGTGCTTGAGCCATAGACATGGATTGATCAACAAGAGGGACCCTTGACAAATGCACAGGATTTGTAATAGAAGGCAACGCGGCAGGACCCATTCCCATACCCATGCGAGACATATAATGTTGTACTCCTGGAAACATCATAGGGGCCATCCCACTACCCATCCACATTACCTGAGAAACCTAGAATTACTTGTCAGTGGCAGCTTGAATTATTAATTGTACTAGAAAATTTTGTTTTTACAAGATTCATTGATATTTCTACCTGAAGTTGTAACTGAAGTGACTTCAAGTATTCAATTGCTTCATCTAGCATTGATGCTTTATCTGTCTGCAAGATTGTAAGCGAAAATAACATCACCAAACTGAACCCAGAGAGAAGTTAATTTGCAGCTTTGATCTAGTAAGGCCATATTAAATCTTACCCTACACTGTTGTGTTGATCTAGTTATGATAATGAAGTTCCGAGAACAACGAAAATAAGTAACAATAGTAAAACACTTACAAAAAACTTAGCTAGAAAGAAACAGACCTTGTTGCAGTGAGGTATGAGCTCTTGCAATGCCTTCATCTTCTCATTGATCCTGTCCCTCCGTCTCTGCGTAAATAAGTTCAAACATTTAGTTACGAATTTCGTGAACTTTGAAGTTCTAGGAAATTTCTAGTACCCTACCCTTTCTGAGAGATTATGTACTTCAGCAGCACGGCTCCTGCGACAGGATCCAGATCTTTGAGCTGCTTTGTTCCCAGCTGCAGATTCTAGTTCAGCAGCCTATATAACATGTCAAATTTTATATGAATGTTAAAACTATAAGCTCACTATTCACAAGCATATATGAAATGGAAAAGAGTTTTTTATTTACCTCACTTTGGCACTCAGATTCTCCTGCATCTCTGCTCTTTCTTTTGTTGCCATTATTGTCCCCAGTAGATTGCTTGCTTGTTCTGTTAAAACTACTACCAGATCCACCAGAAGACGACGTAACAGTCGGTTCAAGTGTCTCAGTTTTATTACCTTTCTTCTCACCTTGATGAGAAATCACTTTTCGGATATCATCCTTCAAATTTCCATGAGACAAATCAGTACTAGTCTTGATACCATTATTATTGGTCGAGGCTCGGCTCACGTCAAGATCATATGCAACTTGATTGCTACTACAATGGCTTGAACCAACTGTCATAACTGAACACTCCCTAATCTCTGCTTGTGTCAAATTTCCAATCCCTTTTCGACCGAATTGTCCTCCATTACAGGATGATCCCAATTCACCCTTTGGTGGAGGAGCTTCAGGTTGAGCAAATTGAACAACTTTTCCAATACCACCTAAACAACTTTTGCTTTGCTGGGCTACAACTGCATCATCAAAATCAGATCTTGGAGGAGGCATTACACAATTTACACTTCTTTGAAATCCAGGAGCAATTGGAGGGTTAACATTTGGTGGTTGTTGTGAACTCGTGACAGTACCAAATTTAACCACCTTTTCTTCTTCAAATTGCCTTATTGGCTGCTTATCAGTTTCCATTGAACCAGGCAATGGCAATTCAGAGAAAAAATTGGAATAAAATTCTTTTTCGAAAGAATCTTCAATTGGGGATTGGATCCATGAGACTGTTTCTTCATCCTGAATCAAATTACTTGAATTTCCACCATATGATCCTCCACAACCACCTCTTAATGTCTGTTTGTGAACATGTCTGGTTTCATTAGGATTTATTAGACTTGGTTTTCTGTGTGTTTGACTGTTCAAAACAACCTGCCCGTTTCGCCATACGAGCTCTACAAGCTCATTATTTGGCCTGAAATGTAAAATATAATCACAAAAGCTTTGTTAGAGAGAAAAACACAAATAAAAAATTTAGTGATGATGAGTTGGTAAAATTTAGAGAGAGAGAGCAGACCCTGTAGATGTCTTGTGATTGGTAACAGGCAGATCACCTTCAAAATTCCAATCAGGGATGCATGGATTCATGGCTTAAAGGACAGAAATTTTCTGAATAACAGGACAGAACAGAGCATTTAATTAATTAATATCAACACAAAATCATAGCAAAAGGTACTCTCTCTCTCTCATAAACAGAGCACCAAAACAGTAAAATACAGAACCCCACAATAAAAAAAAAAAAAAAAACACTAAACTAACTTTAATTATTTAATGGATTAGTTGACTTAGTAATCAAAAAGAGCAAAACAAATGGTTTTAAATTGAACATCTATGCTATATATGGAAGCATCATAAATAGCAATTGACTCAAGCCCTACTTAACTATTCCTAAACAAGTAAGATTAGATTCTTCTCATGATTAATCATCACTAATTTGGCATCATTGCAAGTTTTAGAATAAACAAAGAGTCCAAGACCTTTTTCCCCCACAAGAAAGTGAAAAAGAATGATTGAAAATTCAATAAAAAGAGTGAGAAGAAGAAGGAAAAAAAGAAAAGAAGACCATGTTAAGATTTAAAAATTATGAAAACAAATAAAATAATAATTAACCAAACAACAGTGGTCTTCTGTCATAACAAAGAAAAAAAATATGCTTCATATGATTGTGGTTAAGGAAACAGAGAAAAAACATTTTGTTTTTAAAATAAACCAGACAAAGAGGAGAAGAAACAGAGCTTTTTAAAAGAAAACCCAGAAATGGAAATGGAAATGAAATCAAAAGTAAAGCTGACCAGAGGTTAAAGCTATAGCTTCTCTTCAACAGGAAACTGAAACAGAAACAGAAATAGTTTAGTTCTCTCTCTCTCTCTCTCTCTCTCTCTTTAGCCTCTTTTAAAGAAAAAGCTGATATAATGTGAACGTGAACTCATTAAATGATCAATTTTTGGAGAAGCAGGGGACCAGTGTTTTTATGTAGTTTGAGGAAATTACAAACACTCCCTAAAGTTTGGGTTAAGACACCTAGATCAAAATATTTGCTTATGCTACACTACCACCCTTACACTTAATAAACCTCCAATAAAATCTAACGGCAACTATTACTTTTGTTTTTTGTTTTCGTTCAAAAACTTCATTTATGATGTAAAAAATATGAAATAGAGAAGGCATGCCAGCTGCCTCTTTCTCCCCTATGAGGTGTTATCCTTCTCAATTAAATCGGTAGATGATACATGTAAGACGTTAGCTCATTCATGATCTTACATCAATCTTTCAATCATATTGAGATTTATAATTTCAGTGTGATTGAATTTTTTTTTTATTTTTTATTTTTGGTATGAATAGAGAAATCTTACACATAATCTATAAAGATGTTGCCTCCTTGAACACATTGGAGAAGGCGTTCCTTCATTTAATGTAACATATACTATTTTCAGTTGAGGTGGCCCACGCCTCCACCACAAGTTAGCCTCATTCTTAGATCTTTATTATGGTTTTACTTTGTACAAGTGGCTTTCCTTTAATTTTCTAATTAATTTTTTTTTTTTATACTTTAAAAAAAAATTATTTTCATTTTTTTTGTTCCATTCTGTTTATACTTTAATTTTTATGCATAAGATATGCTAGACATTTCAAAGGTTAAATCGGATAAACTTCAATAGAATGGTTAACTACCTTTAGATGCAGAGGTGTTATTGTAGAAAAATTTAAACTTTTCATTTAGATGTCTTGACTCATAACCTGAAGGGGGTGTTTGTAATTTCCCATATGCAGCTCTGGTTCAGCGTTTTCCACTCATGTAAAAAATGTAATGATGAACAATTCAGTGTCGTACACGTGGCGTATTATTATAGGGGCTTTGTTTGATGTAGGACCGTTTGGAGGTAGGAAATCTACAAACTAAAGTCCATTTTTGCTCACCCCTTTTAAGGGGGGTAAGCAACCCTTGAAAGGTGGGTAAGTATTACCCCCCTCCTATATACATGATATGTGTTTATGGAGGAATAAAATTGTCTAAAAATTTATTTCTCTATAACACATGTCATCTATTTAAGAGGAGGGTAATGGTTACCTCCCTTGACTCGGGTGAGCAAAAATATTCTCTACAAACTACAAGTCAATTGAAAGTGTGATCTGAAAGTAAGTGAGTAGTGGTGCCACGTGTGCAGTAACAGGCGGTATTTTTTTTAGGTAATGATTAAAGGATAATGTTGTCAGAGAAAGTGTTTTTTACAACTAACGGATAGAATTGGCCAATTAGACATTGATTTGATTTTCCAAGTTGGAAGATGCAATTCCCACTTATTATAATTTTGAGTGTGTTGAAACTATTAAGGGAGAAAATATGATTCAAATATATAATTTCATGCCCTAGGGTGTAGCTCATCTGGTAGATAGACGAATTTAGGATTTAGGTAAATAACTCTAAAGTCAGCGGCTCAAATCCCATAATGGGAAAAGCTTCAAAAAAAAATCCGATATATATATATATATATATGATAGTTCTCCTATCAAGTCGTTCAGGACGGTCTTGATTGGAGAAGTATTATATATATATATATATGGTAGTTCTCTAGTAAGAACGTCCTGAAATTATAAGTTAAGGATGTCCAACCACGGTCACACATTCATATTGGGTGTGTGTATTTTTTAATGTGGGGCTGTGGACCCACTATAAATGTGTGGCTATGGTTAGACGTCCTGAAATTATAAAGTCATGACGGTTCTAATTATATATATATATAAGTTCATAGGGTAGGGACATACTTACTATTTAAAATATTGTAATCTTAAATTGTTAAAAGTTGTGATGATGTATTCAAATTATATATATATATAAAAAAAAACATAATAAAGTTTATTTTTAGGGTTAATTGCACTAACTTACACTTACTTTATTGAATCTAGCAAGATTTTAAGTAGATACCCTAAATTAATATAAACATCCATTGCCATCAAATCAATCCGTTAATTTTAACGGTTGACTAACCTTGACCCATGGAAAACCAAATATACCCCTGACATACCATCCCAAACATAAAATATTTTTTAATTAAAAAGTGAAAAAAAAAAAACTAGATAATTAGTTCACGGAGGAACCTCCTCTGCTAACTGTAGAAGGCTGAGCTCCTCCGGTTTGAGGAGATCGGTGATGATCTCTTTTAGTAAGGAGAGTCAAAGATCTCTTATTTCTTTCAGCAGTAAAGATCCATCACCGGTAGATTATTATTATTATTATTTTATTTTGATTTTTTAATTTTTAATTAAAAAATATTTTATATTTGGAATGATGTGATAAGAGTATATTTGGCTCTCTAAGGGTCAAGGTTAATCGACCGTTAAAGTTAACGAATTGACTTAATGGTAAGGAGTTTTTGTGTTAATTTATAGCATCTTTTTAAAATATTGCTAGATTTAATAAACTTAGGATAGGTTAGTGCAAATAACCCTTATTTTTAATAAAAGGGAATATTGCAATCTTCGGCAATTAATCCATTAATTACACAAACATTCCCTAAACTCCGTTGACTAATGGTTTGACTAACACCTGAGTTAACAGTCCAAGGGTAAAATCTCCTTTTCAGACGTCAACAAATAATTTAAATCAAAGAAAATTTTGAAACTACCTCAAACATCTTTCATAATTACAAATTTACTAATGTTAAAATTACAAAACTGACCCAAAAAATTTTAATGGAGTAGACTTAACCTCTAGTGATGTCTCCCCTAGTTCGTGGAGGAGGTTCTTCCATGAACTAGAGGAGACGACGAATCTCCTCCGATCATTATAAGAGATTTTATTTTCATCTAGCGATCGAAAGAGATCCGTGATGATCTCCTCCCTTCAAAGGGGATTCATCATCCCCTTCTCTGCAAATTGAAAGAGATGCTCCACGTCGATGATGTTCATTGTCGGTGGAGTTGATTTTTTTTTTTTTGATGATCACTTTAATTTTAAAATTATTATTTTAGAAAAAAAAAATGTATTAGGCAATTTAGAAGTCTCCCTTTTGCCGTTGCGTTTAATCAATGAGTTAGTCATTGACTTTTCAGGTATTGGAGTTGTTTTTTTTTTAGAAAAAAAATGCGTAGGCAATTTAGAACTCTCCCTTTTGCCGTTGCGTTTAAATAATGAGTTAGTCATTAACTTTTCAGGTACTGGAGTTGGTTTTTATTTTTTTATTTTTATGATCACTTTAATTTTAAAATTATTATTTTAGAAAAAAAATGCATAGGCAAACTCGCCCTTTTGCGTTTAAATAATGAGTTTTTTTTTTTTTTTTTTTGAAAAGGTTTAAATAATGAGTTAGTCATTGACTTTTCAGGTACTTTTCGAACCGAAATTCTTTAGATATGCATGAATATTAAAATATGAACAGCAATTCTTCACACATGTAGTGAAGGAGGAGGAAGATTAGATTTTTTTTTTTTTTTTTTTTGAAGTATTACGTTAATTTGGGTTTTTATGGGGAGGGAGAGGAACTCGAATCCACAACCTCGTGGGGTAGGTGTGAAAGGTTTACCGTCGAACAAACCTCATCTTATCAAGAGAAAGATTAGATTGAATAAAGATAATATGATATTGATGGTTCATAATTAAGGTTTTTTTGTAGAACAACGACAGTTTAGTGATCGAGCAAGGAGAATATACTTCGAGCTCACAACCCTATTAAAGTATTAATATGTGTGTGATGGCTATAATTTTTTATTTTTTGCTTGTTCAATATACTATAAAAGATGATTTCATGCATCTTCCTATGAAATTTTGCTGCTGACGTAAACTTGGTGCATGTTATGCAATTATCCCTACGTAAAAAACACTACATGGTTTGGACTTTCTCAAACCAATTACCTCTGCGGGTTCTGTACTTTCTCCCTTTTTTTCTGATCGCTGGTTTGACACGTTGTATTGTATATTTGTATTGTGATGTACCGTATTGGATTAGATTGAATTGGATTGTATTTGATTGAATAATCATTTAATTATCTTTAAAAATAAATGACCAAAAAAGAAGGATTTTTTATTTTGATACAAATGATGTACGTGTACAAGTACAGAATACTTGTGAAATACTGGAGAACTGGAGGGTCATTAACGTATTCTAATCACTGTAGTCTCTGATAACGAAATGTTTATGAAAATAAAGGAGTCTGGAATTAGCCTCTAGTGAAAAGATGAGAATGTTCGCCAGTAGCTTGTGCTATGAAGTATGAATACAAACACAACCATGATTTGAGTTTCACCATTTGCTCTGATTTCCAAGTTACTAAACAGAGCTAGGACAAACAAAGTTGCTGCTTACAAATTTTCTTTTTGATGCCCTGAAATCCTCCCATCTATGTTCGTCGGGCTCTAAACTGGCTTATGCATTTCAAATCAATGGTTTGTAACCAAATCGATAGTTTCATAACCGATCATTCACTGACAAGTAAAAAATATAGAAACGCCATTTACAATTAGCAATTGGCATTTATAATTCATAAGTTCATGTATATACTAAATACATATATAAAGAGGTTAACGTGGCAGCTACAACTTCTCAACAGGGAAACCGATAACAGGTTTTATTTCTGATGCCAGAGAGCGTAGCTCATTCACCTGTTCATCAGTGAGTCTCCAACCTAGTGCCCCTGCAAATTCTGCTGCCTGTTCTTCATTTTTTGCTCCTGGGATTGGAACAACATTCTCCTGTGCTATTAACCAGTTGAGGACAACCTATACGAAAAAACAGATTCTTAGAAGACCTCAAAACAAAGAATTGATCATGTAGTTACTTGGAAAACCTGATAACCTGATTTACAGAAATGTTTTGGATGCTAAACTACTACAAACTATCTTGTAGTTCTACAATTTGACAGAATTTGCTAAAGTTCTTGTTATTTATATGTCAACAGGCTCCAAAGTCCAGAGTAACTACATCAGATTGAATATTTCGATGCCAGTAGAAGAGTTCAAACTAACCTGTGTGGGGGTTTTGTTGTATCCCTCTCCTATTTCCTTGATTCTGTTCAGCAGTGGTTGAAGCTGAAAGAAACAAATCTACTTCAGCAATCGATTTAGAATTTATGGTCAGTTTTCATGTCTTTGCAGGTGCCTTACCTTTCTTAGAAACTCAGAAGTGTAAATCCGTCCTCGAGGGCCAGTTGGAGTGTTTTCTGACGTATATTTTCCTGTAAGAGCACCTGCATATATTCAAATTATCGGGTATCCTTCGTCAGACCCAATTAACCAGTTATAATCATTAAACAACCAACATTTATATGTTTTGCTACTCAAGATGGTGGTTACATTAAGAGGATCATATAAATGAACCCGAGGTTGCCTTTATGTTTTTCAATATTTCAGTTAACAAGCACATTACAACTAATTCATTCATTATAGACCTTCTAATTTGTGTTGATGATAGAAAGATTTGATTTCCAAATCGACTACTTCACAGGGCTAAATTCTTTCTAGTTCCTAATAGTTCACACATCCAACCCAAAAACCGTTATGCAGTCCATATCCATTTCCCCTCAATTTGTTTAGAACTTTCTTTCCTTGCTTTGTCACTTATGTTCCCACAATGTACATTCAAACATCAAATGCAAAATGGACAGAGAACAAACAAATAACCAGGGAGATTAGTCAGGTGTAATGAGAGAAAATCTTTATAGTTAGTTGGAGTTATTAAGCTAACTTACTGGATGCACTAAAAAAAATTGTTCGAGGGAGAAATGAAAGGCATGAGTTACACTTATGTAGCACACAAATGGCATATGAACCTAAAAATGCATAGTAACTTTACCTTGAGCAATAGGTGAATATGCAATTAAAGTGATCCCAAGTTCATCACAAGTAGTCTTCACTCCATTTTCTTCCGGTGCTCTGTATATGAGACTGTAGTTCACTTGGTTTGAAGCTAGTGGAATTCCTCTCTTCTTAAGCTTCTCATAAGCTTCACGAAGTCGCTTCTCTGAGTTACAGAACAATAAAATCATTAATTTCTTCTTGCGGGCAGAGGGAGTAAAACGTAATTCAAATTTCAAACTATATAAAGCCAAAGTTGGATTTGTGCTGCACACCAGATGCCTTTTATTTTATCAGAAACAGAAAAGATTGTATTAAAAAAAGAGAAAGGATGATACAAAAGGTAGATAAGATGTCCACACAACAAAAAACTTATGACAGCAAAAGGACTCAAAATAGACCAGTCCTCATCTCCAAAAAACGCTGCACACTAGAATCTAGATGCTATTGTACTCCACAATACAAAGAAGAAACGAGGATTAATTGGTAGTGAATTCCGGACATTCAATCTACAAAAATTTAGTCAATCATACCACCATAAACTCGAAACATACCACTGTAGTTTGAAACACCAACAGCCTTCACTAGACCCTGCTCAACAGCATCTCCAAGACCATCAATGTACCCTGAAAAATTATTTTTCAATAACTAAGCTTCTTTGAATCTCAAGGTGATCGGGTTCTATAAACATCTATTTCTACTAGTACTAGCTACATGATTTCAATAGTTCAATGAAGAAATGGCACCTTCATTTCCCCACACTCCAGGCCTGAAAATCCATGCCAAAGATTTGATAAGATATTATTCCAAAAAAAAATAAAAATAAAATAAAATTCAGGAATAAACCAAATCACAAGATCATAAACACAGACCAATGGAGTTGATAAAGGTCAACAGAAGAAAGTCCAAGCCGCGATAGAGAATCCTTGAGGGCAGTGAGGACACTCTGACGACCCAACCTCCATGGTAAAGCTGCAAACTTGGTTGCAACAGCAACCTCCACTTCCGGATCCTTTTCTTTTCTTTCCTTTATAAATCTGCAGAAAGATCAATAAATTTGATGAAAAGAATTACAAGATGATGGAAATGAACATTTGTAGGTTATATCTAAAAAAAGAGAAACTTCAACAAAACTCAAACTCTTAAAGTGTACCTTCCTAAAAGTGTCTCAGAATTTACTGCACCCAATGAGAACTGCAAGAATAGACAACGATACGTGTTCTTTTCATTGCTAAATGTTACAGGCAATAGAAGGGGAAGAAATGAAAGACTAATGAAATTTTATCTCACGCTGGAGCCATAAACTTCCGCCGTATCAAAAAGTGTTATTCCATTATCAATACTGGTATCAAAAGCAGACTTAGCAGCTTTCATTTTCCTGTCTGCCATCATCAGAATAAATAAATAAAAACACATTTACACACAAATGTGGAGAAGGCTTTTCAAACAAGTCTTCACAGAGAGGAAATGAAGAAAAAGTTTACATCCGATTTTAAAAAAATAGGAATTCAAACATGGAATAGCTATAGAGAGTAAACTTAACAGATGTCAAAATATAACTAATATGACAATCAGCTTTGTTGTTTGGAAGAGCAACAACCATTTTTTAAACAAAGAAAAACCAGGAAATATGAAGGTGTAGAAACAAATGTTCATCCAAATGCTCGGTTTCAAATATAATAAAATGTGAGTAATTAAAATAATTTGATGAATTCATCCAAATGCTAACACAAAAAGCAGTCTTCTGCTATCCTTTGTTTAATAACAATTATGCATACTTTTCCATGGCATGGCTACAAATTTACCATTAAAGTACCTTATACACTCATTTTATGAACAGAAAATAAATCACCCCATCAAATACTAATAATTTACACAGCTAATAATTAATTCTTACAAGAAATTAAAAGTTAAACTTTAATCTAAACATAGAATACAGTGGCTCACAATCACTCAAATAAGAATATGGAGTGAACTGTTGAAACAAATTAACAAGAAATACTCACCGTCCCATTCGAAGTTATTCCAATAGGTGTTGTCACCCCAAGACCAAGCTCCAATGCCAACTCTTGTCACTTTCAAATCCGAAGCACCCAACTTCACTTTCTCTTCTCCTGTTTTGACGGTAGCAAAATCCTCAGAAGCAACAGCTCTTATTGTACTCACTCTTCTGTACCCAAATACAGATGAACACGCACCGCTCACGTGCATAGACATTTTAGACTGGAATCACTTTCCCAGTAACTCAATTTCAAAATCACGAAGAGGGGTTTCAATTTATATAGATATATATATATATAAGTAGGAAACAGATGGTTTATACGAAAAGAATTGTGTGTGTGTGTGTGAGAGAGTGAGTGAAGGCGTGAAGCAGAAGAATTGGTGGGCAGAGAAGAATGAGGAAGACTTGGCCACTGGAAGGGACACGTCAACCTTCTCGTAGCTGGTGCGGTGTGGTGGCATTTTCATGAAACTATCGACACGCTCCATATGTTACCGACTAGCATTGTTCTTTCTATTTTTGCCTTTTCTACAATAGGAATCATAGGATCAGTATAATTATTAAATTTTAATCTAAAATTTCATAATATTATTTAAAAAAAATAAAAAAAATTGACAATAGTTGTGATGACACAGCGGTGTCTCTCACACCCACACGTTCAAATCCAATTGATTATCCCGTACATCCTGGATTTGGATCTCGTCCTTATCTCACTTTGTCTTCACCTAAATTAATTGTCTTAATTAATTTTATCTTTTGGTGGAGTAAAACCATAAAAATTAATATAAATAATCTAAATCATTGATTTATTATATTAGACATGTGACAATAGATTATAAATGTGAGAAGAGAATCTAGAACTAGTAACAAATTGAAACTCTTTCAAATTACTTGAAAAAAAAAAAAAAAATCTTTTCAAAGTTCACACGTGTATTCAAGTATTTTTAACAAATTTATATTTTAATTTATTTACTTTTAATTAAAATTTTGAGAACTTATATTTTCAAAAAAAAAAATATATATATATATATATATTATAGGAATTAAAGACCATTTAATTAAGTCAAACCTAAGATGATACTTTCTTTTTAGATCAATAAACAAATGTTTTTTCATGGATCTCTCATAAGGATCCTTTATTTTAATTTCAGTAAGGGCTTTGATGAAATCACATCGATTTGTATGAGTTTTGATTTGAATTTTGTTGTGGATAATAAGTTCATTGAAATCTATTTATGAATAAAATTTGAGAATTTTTCAAGCACTAAAACTATTTTTGTTGATTTTTTCTATATTTCCCTTATTTTTCAGATACTTTCATATTTAACAAAATCGGGATAAATATTTCAGCACTTGAAAAAATTTCAAATTTTATTCATAGGTACATTTCATTGAACTTATGATTCACAAAAGGGTTCATATCAAAATTCATAAAAATCGATATGATTTCATCAAGTTTCTTACTAAAATTAAAATAAAGAATCCCTTATGAGAAATATACTCATATATATATTGTCAGTTCGAATTGATGTAAAATATATCAGTTATTTGCATATGAGCCATTGGATTTAAAAGATACTTTAACAAGTGCATACAGTCAAATCAAAGCATTTAAATCCAATTGTCCATATGCAATGAACTGAAATATTTTATATTAGTTCGAACTGACAATAAAATTTTGGAACTTTAACGTAAAGTAAGGACCTTCATGAAATTCATCAATTTTTATGAATTTTGATATGAATATTTTTTTATGGATGATAAGTTCTTTGAAATCTAAATATGAATAAAATTTGAGAATTTTTTAAACACTAGAACTAGTTTTATTAAATTTTTCTAGGTTTCGCTCATTTTTTTGTATGTTTCGCTCATTTTTTTGATGCCTTCATATTGAACAAAATCGGGATATAAATAGTTTTAGTGCTTAATTTTTAAATATTTTTTTAAATTTTATTTATAGTTACATTTCATTGAACTTATTATCGAAAAAAAAAATTCAAATCAAAATTCATAAAAATCGATGTGATTTAATTAAGGTACTTACCAAAATTAAAATAAGAGATTTTATATGAGAGATTTACTTGTATATAAAACAAAATTTGGAATTAGGGATGGAATAAAACCTTTTTTTTTTTTTTTTTGAATTATAACTATTGTTGGGACTTAACAAGATTATAACAAGATTATACTTTACAAGTACTGTTCGAAATACTAGTCCCAATTGAGAAAAAGTTACATATGGACTAAAACTCTCATACCTGGAGAGAAGGCTGTTCCCACTTTTGAGTGAGGGAATACAATTTAAACTTAAAGTAATGCTACACATCCCACCTAAAATCTCACATTTTTCATCCCACTACATGTGGCATGTGAGGTGTCAAATGGTGAGTGGATACATGAGGTAGATGAGATAAATTACCATTAATGTGTATCCACTCACAATTTGACACCTCACATGCCACATGTAGTGGGATGAAAAAAGTGAAATTTTAAGTGGGATGTTTAGCATTATTGTTAAACTTATAATTACAATAATATAGATGTAAGAGGCTTGTCGATTGTATTTCAGATATTGATATGAAATTCTTATATTAATATTCTCTTAACCGAATATGTAAAATCTAGATAATTACTTTTACAGTTGTACATCCATGCTTACTCACTCTAAAGTTTCAAAATAAGAATGAAATTTCTTGTTTGAGTACAAACCAGCCCAAAATTATTTGTAGTTTTGATGCTCAATTCACTAGATATCGACTTAGAAAATTCAAAAAATGTCATGAGTCACGAAGTTGGTGGGATTGCACAGCGCACGAGCGCAGCCCCAGCAGTCCCGATTGTATTGTACGACTTAATAGAAAATAATTTTGCTTAGGTGCACCGTTCATGGCTAATTTCTAATTGGAAAAGCAATGATTAAATTTGAAAAAACGTGATTACACATGAGATATGTGAAACATAATGATTAATTAATTAATTAATTATAAACTTTGACTAATAATAGTTTTATGTAAAGTGTTGATGCTCGTGGGACAGCGCGTGAATTTAACGAGAGTGTGGATTTGTTTGAATCATTTGATCTTTCTAGCAAACAGATTGTCTGAATTCAGACAAAAACCATTGGCTATTTTAAGAATCTTTATTTAATTATTACTTTTGAGAAAAAGGTTAGGCCAATAAAAAGGATTTATTACAACTACTACTCTACTAGTCTACCAGTCTACCAACATTATTAATAATCAAGGGAAAACAAAATACTCTGATACCCTCATTATTAGCCTAATTAAACTTAGAGAGCCATAATGCCTTTTGAGACGTTGACACCCCTCCCGTTTTAGTTTCACAATTCAATCCATTAATATTTATTATATTGACCAATAAAATAATATAATTAAAAAAATTATAAAATTTTAATAAAAAAAAGAGTGTAGAATTGGAGATATTTTCACCACAACCACCCTCTTTGAGCGAACCTTATTTCCTACAAATATAAGAGTCTAGTTTGAGCCACTCTATAGTAGTTATATTATACTTAGATGTGAGAGGTTTTGCTAACTTGCTGTTAACAGCAAGATCACTGAATTATTATATGAGAGAGAATTTGTTACCTTTTATTTTATTTTAATTTTTTAATTCTTAATTTTTCTATACTATAGGATTGAAATATAAAAATTAAAATTGATCTAGTAACATTACTGTTAATAGCAATTTAGTCAAACCTAGATGTAGGATTTATATATTATTTGTTATTCTATTTTTTTTTTTATAAATATTTTATATATTACAATATCATTATTCATTGTATGATTAAGGTTAAGATCGGTAGGGGAGTGTTAAGGACTAATAAGAATTTATTGGTCTCTTGGTGAAATTAGTACATTTGTGAGGGTGGTGAGAGTATTTTGCCGGAAAATCAAACAACGAAATTTACAGTACTTTTATCGTCTGACGGTGGGCCCGTTACACTTGTAACTTTTATAAGTCGTTGCACGCAATTAAGAACTCTCTGTATTATCTTATATTTATTGATCTGTCATCTGTGCACTTCATTTTCTCGTGCTCGCAATTTACTCTTCACATCAATTATCTTCTCCATCGATAATTCATCCAAGTGAGTCTCTTCTTCTTCTTGTTCTCGCTTCATTTCCTTAATTTTTTAATCTTTTTTATTTATTTTAATTTCAGTGTGCTTGTATGTTTCTGAGTTCAAGCTTTATGTTTCTAATTGAAAGACCATGGCTTCTCTTCGGTTATTGATTCTAAGATTGGGAATTTATTTACTTTGAGCTTTTATTATGAGATTTGGAATCCGTTACTGTAACCAATTGACTACGGTCAAACAAGGTCAATTCCCTGTGATTCTTCTCTTGATTGTGCTCTGTATTGCTTGAATCTTGACTGTTTATATCAATATGTTCATTGAAATGTTTTTTTTTTTTTTTTTTTTCTTTTTGCTGTTTCTGAAATAATTGGAAACAATTAGACCAACCTCTTTGAAGTTTGGTCTAAGTAGATCGTGTCGGAGTTGACCCACAAGTTGACTCACAAGTTGCAACACAAACTACTCTCTGTTGTCTTTAACAGGACGCTATACCATAATAGGCAACTGGGTTTTCATTTGGGGACATTAAGCTATTAAGTCTATATAATAAGTGGCCCCTTATTCCAAAAGATGCTTAGAAAAATTTCCAGCCAGAAAGAATGTCAAGTGAGTGGTCGTGTCTCCAAATGTTCCAGAAAGAAATGATATCTTGGGTGGGTCCATGGATGTTAACATTCAGGTTACAATTCTATGCTTATATCATATGTCAAGTAGCTTAGTTAGTGATATATTCAATCAAGTTCTTGGCTTCTCGCTTTTGTGCAAGTTTAGGTTCTCAGCTAACTCTTAACTTTTGCCTTGTCTACTGATTTTCTTTTTCCATAGATGTTACTGATCATTGTGAGATTGAGGAGCTTTTTAATTCATTCTTTTATCGGTTTTTCTATTTACTTGGAACATAGGAAAAATGTCTGAGAAAAGGTCAGTAGATAATCTTTTCGACAACATTGTGGAAACCATTGCTGACAATATTCCTAAGCAGAAGTCTGTGTCATTTTTTGAGGAAGATAAAAGCTCAGTCACTTCTCAATTCAATCGACTGTTTGGACGCCAGAAGCCAGTCCACCATATTTTAGGGGGTGGAAAATGTAAGTTCATTTTGTTTCCTTTCTTGTAATCACAATCATTCTTGCAATAACTAATATTTTCCTTTTTCTTCTAATGTATAGCTGCTGATGTTTTGTTATGGAGGAACAAGAAGATCTCGGCCAGTGTATTATCGGTTGCTACGGCAATTTGGGTGCTTTTTGAATGGCTTAATTACCATTTTCTTACCCTTTTATGCATTGCTCTGGTCCTTGGTTTGCTTGCTCAATTTTTTTGGCTAAACGTTTCTGGCTTGTTGAACAGGTATAAACATATTATACGTTTTCCCCATTGGATGCTTGTCTTGCTTGACTAATTTTAATTGCATTGATGATCAATTCTATTTTGATAGTTGTAATTCTTTAATGGTGACAGATCGCCGTCTCAAGTCCCTCGCATCGTTCTGCCACCAGAGTTATTTGCCAACATTGGTGTTGCAGTTGGCGATCAGGTTAACCAAGCTCTTCGATTTCTTCAGGATGCTGCATGTGGAGGGAATTTGAAACAATTTCTTGTGGTATGTTTCAAAACGCAATTTTTTATTATAATTTCCCCCTTTTTTTTTTTCCATATACTTGCATACTCAATTTTTTATGATAATTTCCCAGCATATGTGTCTCCCTAACATAGAGAACTTGGTGTAGAATAGATTTTTGCTTCAATTGGAGTGATTTAACTTATCACTATTTTTTGGTTAAATTAAAAAAAAATTGAAATCGATGGGTGATTTAAAGAAACTGATGTGGCTTGCTTGCAATATCCATTGTATTTGGGAACATGATATCTTTTTCTTTGTTGGTTAAGTATCACATAATTTCCTAAAAAGAGTTTCTGTTTGCCGTTTTTCTTGGAAATGAATTACTGATTTTTAAGATGTTCTTTTAGGTTGTAGCAAGCTTGTGGGCTGCTGCTGTGATTGGGAGCTGGTGCAATTTTCTGACTGTTTTATATATTGGTAAGTTTACACAGCATTACTAAATTACTAATATTGCTACATATTATTTTTCTGGTTGGGTACTATGCGTGCAGTTGATTTTTATGTTAGGGTTTTCAGCTGCTATTGATGATTTTGAATTGCTATATAATTTACACTAATATATTAAGCGAAGCGTTGAGTTGGTCTCTGCCTAGTTGAGTGAATTGATCTTTTTATCTTACAACTAGAAGAGTCAGTTTACATTTATGAGATTGGTCCTATAATTGCTGTGTGTTTATCATAGCGAAATTTTCTTGTGATAATTGATTTTGTGATATGTGGCTGGAATGAAATGAAAGCCATTTACTGTTGAAATGAAATTTGATAGGTATACGGTATACCATCAAGGCTTCTCACTGACAAACCCTCTGGTATAAAATTATACAAACTCACTTTTCATCCTTTGGATCAAAATACAAGAGGTGTTGTGTAAGTGGTGGGTCAGGAGAGAGAATACACAACAACCATTTGATTTTGGTCCAAGGGATGAAAAATGAGTTTGTATATGATTAATAATTTTATATCAGGGGGTTTGTAAGTGAGAAATCTTGGGTAACCATATATCGGGAGTATCAACAATCCAAAGCGCTAGTTTCTAACTCTCAATAAAAACATTTGAGTACTATTTTTTTTATAATTATCCTGTTCATATTCACAATACCTCCATTTTGCTATGTACAAAGTTTATTGCTTTCATATTTAGTGCTAGAAATCTTGATTGTAACTGTGATCTATATTAATTCGAAAGTGCCTTGTTGTAAATGTTGAAGGTTTTGTTTGTGCGCACACATTGCCAGTCCTGTATGAGAAGAATGAAGATAAAGTGGACAACTTTCTGGGCAATACCCTTGACCAGTTCCAACATCACTACCGGAAAATTGATACTGGTTTCCTCAGCAAGATCCCCAAGGGAGGGTTCAAAGGAAAGAAGCATGAATAGATTGATAAGGTCATGCTTTGGATTTCAATAATTTGTTTATATTAATTGATTAGGGACCGAACAGAACATATAGGGTGTGCCATATTTCATATTTGTGAAATATTTTGTCATATCGTTAAATGTGTCATAGTATTCCTCGTGCTTCATGTAACTTTGGCTCGACAAATTTGCCTTTCGGAAAGGATTTTGCTACCATTCAGAAGTCAGAACGGTAACTATTATACACAATAGAAAATTAGTTTTAAAATACTAATCAAACAAGTTCATCAATTCTTCAAATCTTTGTCTTAAATTTTGCAACTCTAACTAAACATAATTTCATAGTCACAGGAATTATTACTCAATTTCTCAGCATCCCATCATGGAATTCACAGAATAAAAAATTTGTGAATTAAGGGCCCGTCCTGTAAACCATTTTTGGTCCGTCCTGTAAACTATTTTTTTTTTTTTCGAAAAGAAAAATGAAAATAAAAACAGTGTTTTTGGTTTCATTTTTGAATTTCGAAATCACGCCTGGTAGCATTTATTGAAATCCGTATTTTGAAAACAAAAACGGAAAAAACGCGTCTGGTAGGATAACCGAAAACTTTCGAAAATTAAAATATCAATTTTTACATTTTGTTTAATATTATAACAATTATAAACTAATTGATTAAATAATTAACTTTAAAAAATTGAAATGTAATTTTTAAAGTGAACAAAAGTTATCAGCTGAAGAGGAAGAGGAAGAAGAAGAAGAAGAGGAAGAAGAAGAAGAAGACGGTCGCCAGATGCAGTAGCGAGCGGAGGAGGAGGAAGAGGAAGAAGAAGAAGAAGAAGAAGATGGCGGCCATCGGTGCAGCAAGCGGAGGAAGAAGGAGAAAAGGAAGAAGAAGAAGAGGAAGAAGAAGACAGCGCAGCTGTCAGGTGGAAGAAAGAAGAAAAAAAAAATTATTAATGATATGGACCCACTTAATTAATGATATGGGACCCATCTCATTTGAAAAACAAAAACAAATTCAAGAAAAACAACTTTTTTTTGTTTTTTAAATTTTCCAATTTTAACACTGGTTTTGTTTTTGATTTTGTTTTTGTATTTTGAAAATAAAATGAAAAACAGTTACAGGACGCGAATTCGAAATTATTTTTGAAAAACAAAAACAAAAACAAAAACAAAAACAGGCTGAAAACAAGCCGCAGGACAGACCCTAAAATTCTTTCACAAATTTATATTCGTAGTAGAAAAGCACGTGTGTAGTGGGTTCCAACAGGAAAACACGTGCGAAGATAGAAGATGAGACGTGGCAATTGAGAAGGAGAAATAAGGTGACAGGTGGCACCAATGAGAGAATGCGGAACCTTATCCCACATGAAAATCTAATCGTCTTCTCATCATCCAATATCCAAATCCAGTGGCAGCCAATTGCCTTCACATATTATTATTTTCTTTCCTTGATTTTTATACACTAAACAAAATAATAAAGCTTTTTGTCCGAGACTCCGAGTGAGTGAGTGAGATAGAAATCGATCAAAACCCAAACCAAAAATGGCATCAACCTCATGCTTCTTGCACCACCACACACTCTCTACCCCCACCAGATCGTCGTCGTCTCAGCGCCAAGTGTCGACCATCAAGCCCGCCCAGCTTGTCTGCCGGGCACAGAAGCAAGCCGTTCAAGAAGACGACGGCAGCGTTGTCTCTCGCCGATTGGCTCTGACAGTGCTCATTGGTGCTGCCGCCATCGGCTCCAAGGTCTCTCCTGCTGACGCTGCCTACGGTGAAGCTGGTACTTTCCTTTCTTCTCTTAAATCTTATCATTTCATTTAATTATTTTAACTCTCATGTCACTTGTTATAATATCATCAAACTATCGATCATCTCTCAAGTAAATACTAACTTATTAACTTTAATACACTTTTGTTGATTAATTTGTTAGAATAATTCTCCGGTCAGGATCGGACTTGGTCTCAAAAGTTATCGCATGTGATAATTCTCGAGACTGTATGAAAAATTTCAGGTCTGGAAGGACCCTAATTTGTTATAGTGAAACTTTGATGTCACCTTAACATAACAAAATCACTCAAAAGTAACTCTGTGATGATATAATTTGAAAAATTGCAGCGAATGTGTTTGGTAAGCCAAAGACCAACACAGACTTCGTTCCATACAATGGCAACGGATTCAAGCTGACGCTCCCTGCAAAATGGAACCCAAGCAAAGAAGCAGCAGAATACCCAGGTCAGGTTCTCAGATATGAAGACAACTTCGATACCACCACCAATGTTGCTGTCATGGTCACCCCTACTGACAAGAAATCTATCACTGACTACGGTTCCCCTGAACAATTCCTCTCTCAGGTCTGATTTATTTTCACCCTAACTCTAATTGATATTCCTTTTTGTATGATGTATAATTAATGTTTGATCTTTGCAGGTGGACTATTTGCTTGGAAAACAAGCCTACTTTGGCAAAACTGATTCTGAGGTAATTCTTTATTTGTTGTTGTCTTCAAGGCTTTGAATTGCAGCTGCTAGATACTTAATTATGTGAATTCTTGAATTGGTGATATGTAGGGTGGTTTCGACAGTGGTGCTGTGGCAACAGCAAACATATTGGAGACTGCAACCCCAACAGTTGGCGGGAAACCGTACTACTACTTGTCCATATTGACAAGAACCGCTGATGGAGATGAAGGCGGCAAGCATCAACTAATCACAGCAACCGTTAAAGATGGCAAGCTTTACATTTGCAAGGCACAAGCTGGAGACAAGAGGTGGTTTAAGGGAGCAAGAAAATTTGTGGAGAGCGCTGCAACTTCTTTCAGTGTTGCCTAATGAGGAAAGTTTTATGTAATATATATCATGTTTGTTTCCATCTTGTGGATATTTGAGTATTTTTATGGCATATAAAGACCCTCTTCTGCTGTGTTCAATTCTCACATCCTGCTGGGCTCATTTTCTGATTAATTTGCAGCTAAGGAGTTCTGCTGGACTCATTTTTACGAGTCAGGTAGGATCACAATATCACATTGTGTAATCATATTCGGCCTATGTTTGGGATTGCTATAGCTTAATTCGAGAAATAATCACCTTAAAAGAAAAGTAGATAAGTGTTCGTTAAATTAGTTTCAGAAATAATCAACCTGGAAAATGTGTTTGATAAACTTTTTAGATTAGTAAGAACACTAAAATGAAGATTATAGATAGACGATCACCAATTATTTAATAAATTATTAAAGGGTACATCTTCATACATGCATCTCTTCCTCTCTTGTACAAATAAACTTTCAAGATCAAGATTTGCATATACTAGACATACTGTTGCCAAAAAACAGGAGGAATCCTGACAATCAAGGTGAAATTATTGGGCTTGGACCTTGGAGATACATAGAATATATGGACTCACTCTTACGGCATATACTTTTTACATAGCAGAGAGCCAGAGACTCAACAACAAGGCTTTGTGTGCTGAGTTTTAAAATTTATAAATGTCAATTTATCCCAAGATCAGGGAACAAATTGGCCCAAAACCCATCTGTTCTATCTTAGGATACTAAGTACTAAATAAGACAAATGAGGAGCGTAATAGTACTAACCATATTTTTGGTATAGCTTTTCTACGGATCCAAATTTTATTTATTTATTATTTTAATGTTAAAAGTTTATTTGATATATTATTTTCATATTTTGGTTGTTTTGCCAAACTCAAGAAGAATTTTTTTTTAAATATTAAAAATATTAAAAAAAAAAAATTAAAAATTAATATAATCAAACAATCTATAACTTAAAAGCGCTTTGTTAATTAACAATCAAACGACCAATATTTTTTTAGCGCTTTATATTGTAGAAACATTATATCTAAAAGGTATACAGTTAAAAGATCTACTTAAAATTTTTTTTTGTAAATGGACCATAAATTCTAGTGGAAATTGTAGAAAAAAGTCTTTCCCAACGTTTAGTCTCTAGGAAATATCCCCACTGCACCAAAATTGCACTTTTAGCATTTTGTACAACCCAATTTACCACATTACCCTCTAAAACCCCATACCTGGAATTTCCCTCAATACCCTCCTTAAGTTTTTTATTCAATATAACTTGATCAATTTTACTCAATTACTCTCCAAATATATTTCCCACAAAATTCACTTTACAACACAATTCAAAATATATATAAAAAAAAAAAACAAAAAAACCATTCTTGCTCTGTGTACCAAAAAATCACAAATAAAACTCAAACTGTTGCAAGAACTCAGAAATGGAGAGACAAAAATAGACGAAATATGGTAAGAAGTGAGACATCTCCAAAACCTTAACCCAAACAAGAGACTGAGACAAAGAGGAAGATTGAGGTCGCTGGTCGCTGATTAAAGCACCAGGCTGACAGTTGGCATTGATCGAAGCACCCCAAACCCTAGATGAAAAGCAGAGAGAGAGAGAGAGAGAGAGAGAGAGAGAGAGAGAGAGAGAGGTCACGGGTGGCAGAAGAACTTGATTTTGTTGTGGTATTCAAAGAAATTTACAGGTACTAATTTGTTCAAACTACTTTAATCTGTAATTTTGCTGTATTTGCATATACTTGTCACATAGTTTTAAGTAAATGGGTTTTTTTTTTTGTTTTTTTTTTTTTTTTTATTTATTCTTTTTATTTTTTTTATACGTCATGCAATGGACTGAAAGTGAGATAGGAAGAGACTTTTGGCTTGTGGGTGATTTTATTTTTTCTGGGCAAAACAGCTGTTGAATTTGTCCATTGTTGTAAATTGCATTTACATTATTTTAAATTCTGCAACACTTGCATTAGGTGGCTGAAGATCTTTGTTGTCATCAATGAATAAACAAACTAAAATGCCTCTGTCAGTTATGAAAAATTGTTTATAACTTTTTATTTGTTTTGTTTTTTTCATTAACCACATGCCGAAAAATTCAAATGAAAAAGTGTGACGGTTCCCAGAGTGAAAGTAAACTCTCGAAGTAAAAAGTATATGATTAGAGACTTGATGGTGCTCCTACAAAAATTTGGGTTGTTGGAAAAATTCAAACAGGGCATTTTCAACCAATATTTGAATTTGAAGCAACCGATGACAGTTTACTAGCATCTAATTCATAATATTTTAAAAAGAGAGATTATTCACCACAATGGACAAAGACCTGATGAGATGTGGTTTAGGATGGGGAAGATGAAAGCTCGTTTTGGTCAAGAAGAGTTCTATCTATACAGCGGGTTGAAGATCGGACAGCTACCTGAAGGTTTTTCCAACAACAATGAAGTGCAAGAAGATTCCCAATGCTGACAAGAATTTTAAAAGGAAAAAGGCCTACTGTCAAGATATTGTATGCCATTTTGAACAAAATGTTGTTCGAAAAGAGTGAAGATTCATTAAAGATGTTGAATATCTATATGGTTAGCCAATTTTTTGGCACAGATGACGGACGGACAAACATCTCAAGGTGGTTGTTTTTATTAGTTGAAAATGAAGATGAATTTAAAAAATTTCCATGGGGTTCTTACATATTTAGTTATACACTGTACTCTCTTAAGGATGTACTTCAAAAACGCCTCCACATACTGAGAGGTGAAGACAAGGAAGATAAGAAGAAGGAGAATATGAAGAAGAATAAAAAGACAGAAGAAGAAGAAGAAGAAGAAGAAGAAGAAGAAGAAGAAGAAGAAGATGAAGAAGAACATGAATATAGTAGAGACAAAACCAAAAGTAACCATCCAAAACATTAAATTTTTATTAATAACCACTTTTGAAATTATAATTGTTAATAACCACTTTTTTGAGAAATTACCTCAATACCCACATATATATATATAAACCCTAAAAACCAAAAACAATAGCAAATACTTGTTTTCAGCAAGAGAGAAGAGAAACCCCACTAGAAAAGAGAGTCGTTTTCAGCGAGAGAGAAGAGAGACCCCACTAGAAAAGAGAGTCGTTTTCAGCAAGAGAGAAGAGAGACCCCACCAGAAAACCGCACCAGTCATTTTTAGCGAGAGAGAAGAGAGAGCCCACCCGTCACCAGAAACGACCCCACTAGTCACCAGAGAAAACCCCACCAGTCACTCGAGAAGATTGTTTATCGGTTTGTAGGCATGATTTCTCTTCGTTTGCTGAAATTGGCTGATAGAGTTTCGATTTCAACATTAAGAACATTATCAACAGTTAGGGCTGGTATTTTGTACAAATTGAGACTGGATTTTGGAGTTTCATTTGAATACAAACTTGAAAACCTAACCAATATGTTGAATGATTTAACCCTAAACTTGAAATGTTTGCTTAATACTTGAAATTTTTCCTTGAATTCGCATAAAACTTGTAATGTTATAAACTGAAATCTTTGATTTGAAAGTGGCTTACTTTAAATCTCTGATTTAATTTTAGGTAATGTAAGTTGTGTTATGGATGTCATCCACTAAATTATTTTTCTGCACTTCTTCGTTCTCTCTTTTTTGTAAGGATGAATAGAGTTTGTCCTCTTAGCAATTTTTCAATATACAAGGGGTGATATATTGCCAATGCAGTGGATTAGATTTTTGCCAAGATGTGCCAATATATATTGGATTGATTGAATATTTATTTGTTGATAGACTGCAGAGCAGCCTCAGACCAATGTCTGGGGAGCCTTGGCCTGGGAAGTAAAGATTGGGATATAGGTTATAGCTTTTAAATTTTCTAGTTCAATAACTAATGTGCACTAAGATTTTGAGTGCTAATGTGCTAGTCATGACATCACCTAGCCAATGAATAAGAGATTTTACCTATTGTAGCTAGCTTTTAAAGGGAGAAAATCATAAGTAGCCCCATAAAACATTAGAATTTCATTTTAACCACAAACGAAGTTTCAATTCTTAACAACCAACTGAAACATGAAATGTCCCAAATACTGAAATCTTCGTACTTTATCATACTGGAATGTGTTGCTAAAACTTGATATCATACTTTAAGTATTTTCCATACAACTTGAAATCTTACTTTAAATTTGTAGCATAAAACTTGAAATGTTGCTTTAAATCTGTAGCATAAAACTTGAAATCATGCTTTATCTCTGGCAAAAAACTTGCAAATCATGTTTTTCCTCTGTTCTTTGTTCCTCGTTTGTGACGTTTTTGGCTTGTTGAATAAAGTGTGGCTGTTCCAAAAAGGAAAAAAAAAAATGTAATCTTGTGGTAAATAAACTTGTTAACCATAATCATTGAGTAATTTTTGAAATATAATGCAGATGGCCAACGGTGGAGAGAATTTGGTTTACAAGCATCTAGAGGATAATTGGTTTGATGCTCGAGTGAACATTTATTGTAAATTGTCTAATTTGACAGTTATTAGAGATGCTATGGATAGGGTTGGCATGTTACGACGGTGGGAGCAGGGTGTTTTCAGACAGTTTTTGACAATGGGCAAGGAGTTTTTTAGTGGTAAGCTTTGCCTTATATTGCTATGTAGAGAGTTAAATTATCCTGGTGCGCGCTTTGACGAGATGTGGTTTTGGGTCGGTCAACATGCAATCAGGTTTGGGAAGGAGGAGTTCCTTCTTGTCACAGGATTGAGGTTCGGACCGATGCCAGAGAGTGTTAACTCCCTACCTAACGAGATGGTATAGCATCACATGTCTGTCTGTATGCACCACATTGTCATTGATTTTGCCCTTGATTCTGCCCCTGAGTGTTTGTGTCTACATCATTTTGCCTGTCTAGATCACTATCATCTTCATAGCTAGTGAAAACTTCTTGCGATTCATGAATCTCATAACCATCTGACGAATATGAATCATTGGTGTCTACTCTCTCTTGTTCATTGGTAATAAATGTATCTTGAATGTCATTGTCACCATCCCATATGGGAACCTCCGGTTTAAGTCTAAATTGTTGGGTAGTAGGAACCGACTCAGTTGTAAATGGAGGAGAAGGTGCAACATCTCTTGTAACTTTCTCTACCAAATCAACATATACATCTGGAACAACCGTTTGACCAAGTAAAAGGAATCTCACATTAGTGTCACGTTGTAATCGGTACTTTCGTTGGCCACTCTCTGTCTTAACCAAACTGGTTATGATTACATCATTCAAAGTTCTATCAAAATTGGTGAATTGGTATACCAAGTTCTCTAACTCTAAATATTTTAAATGAATCGACACCACCTCAACAAATGTATCACCACTAACATATCTTAAATCATCCCACTACCCACCATAGTTGATTACCAGCCTGTAATCCATTTACCTGAAGAAAAAAAAATGATTTCCAAAAGAAATTGAAAGATTTCAAGTTTTTCGTAAAAGTTCCAGTTTTTCTCTATGGTATAAAACTTGAAATCATGCTTTAAAACAGATCTCAAGTTTTGTTAACATTCCAAGTTTTTATACTAGATTTCAAGTTTTCGAACCCGTGAAACTTGAAATCTTCTGAAAAAAATTGAAGTTTTATTGAAATTGATTCTTCACCAAAACACACATAAACTCATGCATTAAAGCTAAACTCATGTTAAATTAACTATTTGCAACTTAGTTAATGAACAAATGAATGATAATTACCGATTTAAAGCAAACTAGATTATGAGATGAATGATATCTTCTTCAGGACACTTCGTGAAATCTTCAAAGCGATTATGACATCAAACCTTCGTGAAATTTTCTTTAGGCCAACAATGGTGCAACCATTGCCGTTCAATTTGCAGGACGGTAATGAAGAATGAATACAAGGGTGAAGAATGAACAGAGAACAGCGAAGAAGACGGTGAGAAAGAGAAATAAACAAAACAAAATAGAAATATTAATTTAGGGACATCTTGATAATTTATGGACACCCACTGATTTTTTTTCAAAACATGGTTATTAACAATTAAAGTTAGGTATGTGGTTAAAAACAAATTTCCCATAATTAGAGTAGTTATTTTTGACAATTTTCACTAATTTAAATTGTATAGGTATGGGTCATGGAGAGAGTTATTCGTTTTCAAAATCTCGTCGGAAAAAGAGTTGCTACCGGGTTTCCAAGGTTTACTTTATAGGAATTCAGTGCAAATGTTACAGATATTGAATCCAAATTCAATACAACGGTGCGTACTTTATTACTTTTTTTTTTTTTTTTTTTATAGTTATATAATGATAATTATTTGTAGAAATACCCTAACAATTGTTTGTTCCCGATATGCATATAGCTTTATTTCCTTAGGGTGTTGAAAGTTTTGAAAATGGTACATATTATTTTAAGTCATTGAACTTGAAATATGTTTGTGGCCCACTAATAAATAAGACGAGGAAGAAGTTGGTGAAGCCGGTTGTATATCCAAGTGAAGAGAAAGAGAATGTTGGTTCTGATGATGAATGTGATGATAATGTGACAAGCAATGACAGTGATGAGATTGATAGAACTGTTCACAACAACCTTACAAGAGCTTTTGTCGGGAGATCTAGAAGCACATATTCTAATGAATATTCCCCCATTATAAGAAGAAGCTATTCTCCAATAGAAATCCTAAGGTATTATTGCATCTACACTAAACTTGCACAAATTATTGATAATTTGGATGCAAATGTGAGTTGGTTTCTAAGGTTATTAATGTATTATTGTACTGTAGGATTTCCACTATAAATTTTTTGTAAGAGACTTTGCACATATGAACATATAAATGTCGTAGGCTTAGGACTGATCTTGGCTTAGGAAATTGGTTTTAGTATGCTATTCTTGTATGAATTGTAATAATTATTACAAAATTTAGGTGCCTTCCACTATCCAAGAACTATATGCTGCTATGCTGGAAAGCGAGGAACGAATACTTTCCTTTTCTAGAGAGGAATTTTCCAAGATTAAAAAGGAGATGAAGGTTGGATATAAAGGTGTTGAAAACTCGCTAGCAAGCAAGTTTCGAACTGAATTCAAGTTTGGATATAACGTATTTTATATATTATTATATATAATAGTTTAGTCCTTAATAATTTCCACTAACTTATTATTGTTGTTGCTATAGGTTGTAAATCACGATGATGGTGTTAGTCCTAATGTTGGAAATAATGTTGATGTTAATTCACAAATGGATGACAAAGACATTAAAGTTCAAGTTCATAAGGTTGTTGATGAATTAGATTCATAAATGGCTAAGGCACATGCTAAAGATTTAGTTGGTGAAGTTGGTAAGGTTGCTCAGCAAGATGATGCTATTAATGGTGTTGATTTGAATTCAAATATGGATAAGGGAGATAAGAAAGATGTTGATGATAAAGATGTTCATGATGATCTAGTATCAGCAGGTGTTGGTAGTGATGATGGAGTTGTGAAAGAGTTTGAGAATGAGAGTGAGAGTGATGGTGGGGTTGTTGAGGATATTGCATTTCAGTCTAATATGGTCGAGGTAAATTCGATAATTGTGTTGTTGTCATGTATATTAGTGGTTTTCACTTGATTAAATATCTAATATTATGTAGGACTCGGAGAAAAAATCTATATTTGATGAACAAGAGACGATTGAGATCAACCATTCTGTTAAGCTATTCAACGAGGATAAAATTGTTTAGCCGGCATTAGTCGTGAATGATTATCCATCCCCAGCTGTGTGCTTTATTGTCCCAAATATGTCCAATAGTGTGGTAGCGCTTGAAGTAGTGGTGGCCACGGTTTCGGTAAACTGTCGGTTTTGTCCGCGATTTAACCAGAACTGGAGGGGTCAAACCGGAACCGAAAATCGAAACCTATACCATCAGTTTGGAAACCGGTGGTTTCGGTTTCGGTTTCGGTTTGGGACTCTTCCAAACCGTCCAAAACTGACGGTTTATGAAAAGAAAAAAAAAATCCAACCAATCAAACGCTGCCACGTGGCTGAAAGTTTTGAAAAAAAGTTACCATTCTGGTCACTGAAGGAAAAAAAAATAAACCAATCAGACGTTGCCACATGGCACATCGTCTGAAAAAAAATTGAAAATCGCCGTTGGGCCAGTGATCGTTCTGACTGGGCTGATTGGTTCCAATGGCCATTTTGTATTTTTGTTTTTCACCCCTTCATTTATCTTATTTGTAAAGCCACCCCTCTCTACTATACTATAAATACACCCCCCCCCCCCCCCCCCCCCACTTCATTATTCTTCACACCACTCTCATTCTCAACTTCTCTCAATCTCAAATTCTCATTTCTCTCTACATTCTACAATTTTATTTAATTCTCATTCATATATAAATTATTTGTTATATTTTTTACTATCTACTATTTTTCAATCATCAAATTGATTTACAATATTTATTTCAACAATATAATTTTTTCAATCATATATATATATATATATATTTTTTACTTGCTTACCACTCTTATACCAACAATATATTTTTTTCAAATATATATATATATATATATTACTTGCTTACCACTCTTATTCCAACAATATATTCTTTTCAATCATATATATATATATATATATTACTTGCTTACCACTCTTATTCCAACAATATATATATTTTTTTCAATCATTTTTTTTTACTCTATATTTTATTATTATTAATTTTTCAATGACAAGTGAGGTAGATAGTTCAAGAAATGTGAACAAAAGAAAGGGTCCAATGCAAAACTTGTTGGAAGACATTGGTGATGCTGTCACTTACGATAATGTGACTTTTCACTAGTTCCTTCAAGATCGGTTTGGATCCAATCCCCCTTCTACTCCTAATCCCCCTCTAATAATTCCTGAGTTTGACGGACTTAACCCCGCTCACAATACCCCCAATACTAATGAAAATCTATCTAACCCCTCAGCCCCTTCGGATGATTTTTTTTGCAGGTGAAGGTGAAGGAGAAAAGCCGATGAAGTCCGAACTCTTTAGAGTACATATGAAGAAAACTAAGTTAGATGATGGTTTCCAAATCCAGTGCAATTACTGTACCAGATCATACAAGGTTGGAAAAAACTTTAGATATGGCACGTTTTGGACTGATATAAAAAAAATCACCTGTCTGAATACGCGGTGGCGAGTAACCAAGCCCAAATCTCCAGGTACGCAACCCCTTCTATTCAATTATTTCATTACACGTCTGAAAAAAAATAGAGAACAATTAGCATTAATAGTTGCAACTAAACACTTACCGTTTGGTTTTGGTGAGAAAGTAAGTTTTGTTAATTATTGTCAAAATGCATTAAATTCTGCAATGCAACATGTTCCTAGATCCACTCTCACACATACACTAAATGACATTTACAGCAAAGGTAAAAACAAATTGAATTTTTTTTTTTTTCTGAATTTCAAGGTCGCATTTCTGTATCTGCCGACATATAGACCGACAATTTTGGTAGTAATTCATATTTGGTTGTCACATGTCATTATATGGACAATGACTAGGACATGCAAAAATGAATTCTTGCATTTCGTGTTTTCGATGACTCGCATTCAGCTCAAAATATTTTTCAACTCATTAAAATCATTTTTCAAGAGTATAATATCCTAAATAAAAATTTTGTCATTGGTTTTGATAATGCTGCAAGCAATACCGCATCTATTCCTATTTTACAAGATTTGTGCAATCCCTATTTTGGGGGTAAATTATTTCATTAACGTTGTGCAAGTCATGTTTTAAATTTGTGTGTTCAAGCAGGATTAGCAAAGTTTTCTACTTTTATTAAACCAATTAGAGATAGTATTAATTATATCTTGTGGCATAACAAAATCCAGAAACAATGGTTAAAATATTGTTCTCAGAATAATATGCGTACCAAAAAAATTTCTCAAGATATTACCACTTGTTGGAATTTAACTTATAAGTTGCTTAGTGAAAGTGTTGAATATAGATATTTATTAGTTTCTTTTATTACTTATAATGTTCCTTCAATTGAACCATTGGGATGTATGTATAAAAATTCTTGAATTGTTACGTGTTTTTCATGATGCTACCACCGCTTTATCTGGTGTTTACTATCCCACTACTCATTTATTTCTTATTCAAAGTGTTAATATTGTTAGTGCATTCAATGATTGTGATTTTGATGTTTAATTGAGTCCATGTGTTGCTGCCATGAGGAGAAAATGGTTACAGTATTATGAAGAGATTCCAAATATTTACTTGCTTGCACCGTGTTTAGATCCACGCTTTAAATTTGAATGTTTACAGGAATATTTAGCTAATTATTACAAATGTTTAGATTTAGAAGTTGATATTCTTCAGTATTATAATTCCATTAAGAAATTGCTTTATGAATTATACGATGAATATCATAGAATGTATGGTCTGTCTTTGAACGTGCTGGTTTCACAACCCCAACCCACATCTAGTGGTACTAGTAATCCCGTAAAATTTCAATTAAGGGGTTTAGGGGATCGACTGCTTTCCTAAAGAACCAAAAAATTACGAACACCTTCTTCATCCTCAACGCTCTCTGAGGTTGACCGGTATTTAGAAGACACTCATAAATTTAAAGATGAAGAATTTAGTCTCCAGGCTTGGTGAAAAAGTCATCAACAGGATTATCCAATTTTGGCTATTATTGCCAAACAAATTCTTGGAACGCCGGTTTCTACAGTTGCTACGGAACAAGAATTTAGTGCAGGTGGAAATATTTTGGACCCAATATGATCATCTATGTCTCCACAATCACTTGAAATCTAGATGTGTGTTGATGATTGGACAAAGGCAAAATATAGACAACAAGAACTCTAGTCGGAGATAGTGAACGACTTCTTCGAAGATGAACAAACCACGAGAACGGAAGGCAGTGAATAGATTCCGTTCCAACTTCCAACCTCCAACACCGAGCAACTAATTAAAGGTAAAAGAACTACGTGACCTTTGATTCCTCTACATTGATGGAGGATACGTAGGTAGCTTAATTGTGGTAAAAAATTAAGTGCAAGGCTGATATTTTTTTTATTTTTTTTTTATTTTTAATTTTAACTTTATTACATTGCAATATTGTATATTTGAATTCAAGCCTTCAAGGCCAATTTCATTTTTTTTTTTTTTTTTTTTTGTGAAATTGTAAAGTTGTATTTATTAATAAATGTCAATTTCTTTTCTTCTAAACATTGTGAAATACTTAAATACTTAAATGGAAAATGTTTGTAATTTTTTTTTTTTATTTAAAAATTTGTTCATTGGAATTATGATTGGGAAGAGAAAAAAAAATCGAAATCGAAATTGAAATCGGACCAAACCGAAACCGAAACCGAAACCGAAACCGAAACCGCCAAACCGACGAATTAAAATCGATTCCAAATTAGTGGTTTCGATTTCGGTTTTGATTTCGGTTTTGGGTGGCCAAAAAACTGAAACCTAACTGGTGCCACCACTAGCTTGAAGGGGCCAACTCTGATGTTGAATACAAAGATAACAACAAAAAGAGGGGCCGTCAACCTCTGAAAGGATTCCCACGGATCGCTGAATATCTAATTCAAAGAGTGCTCATTTGATTTGTATGCTTTGTTGTACGAGAGGTGTATGCCATGCTGCTCCCTCATCTCAGAAATTATATCTTTAGAATAGATGTTACGTCCAGGATCGCCAAATTTACTTGCAAACAGATCCCCTATCACATAGGCACTTACACATTTAAATTCAATGTTGTAGTTGTTGTTTCTGTCACATGTGTACTCTTTAACGAAGGATTTAACATGCTAGTAAGTCCCCTTATTCGACTTCCATGCTCAAATAACCTATCTACAACTTATTTGTGTACATTCTATAGTGAATTGTGTATTAGAAGATCGTGAAACCCTAAACTCAAACCTCTATGCCAATGTATATGACGTTGGCTTATCCTTGAACATTTATCCTTTGTATAATGGACCTTGATCAGTAAAGTTTTCAAACACGTCCACTGATCGAACGGCTTTAATTTAGTAAAGCTCTGACTTTGATATTGTCCACCGTGTGTTCATGGAAGGTGGAGAACTGTTGGGTGTTCCACTCAAACCTCGTTCTTATGTTCCATCTTCTATTGTTGCTTACCCACCACCATCATCACCATTTTCATCTTTTGTATCGCTGGTTTTAGAACTATCAGAGCTTTCAGAAGTATTGGTTCTTTCTGAACAACCATTGTCATCCACAACTGCATGCTTCATAGTTGATGTTGGCATCCCTAGGTCATTCCCTGCTGATGTAAATCCGGGTAAAGGTCGGATGCAAGCGGATTATTGCTGCCACTAACTGATTTATGGTGTTGAGTACCTGCTGGAGACTGTGGATTATCGATTGGTTTAATAGGAAACACTATACATGCTGATTGGATTGTTGTATTGGTTGGATTTGCTAGAGGTCGAAATTCATTTTCATTTGCTACAGTAGGTTCAGATTTGTCGACAAATTCGACATCAACTGTGGCCCAACCTTTTTCCTTATTAGTCATCACTAAATCTACATCGTCGTCACTCATAATAGACAATGTAACTATATCATCCTCCATTTTCACATGCGAAGTTATCTTCAACTCAAATTTATCTCTACTAACCCCTATTCACTGGTATAAAGTTTCCACTAATTCATTGTAGGTTCTATTGTTGTTTTTTTTTTGTTAGACGAAATGCAAACGAAATAGGACCAGTAAACCGATTACTCTTTCAATGCTCACCGCACTACACTAACAGCCCAGACATCGTATCCTTAAACCCTGAAAAAAGTATGAAAATCAGTCATTGACAAATTTTATAAACCTATCAACTGTGTCACTAACTTAATCCAAGCAATCTTTTATTGTTTTTCACTCCCTAACATGCATTCATCAAACACCTTAACTAAACCAAACAATACTACATACACAAACTCCAATTTATGGTCAACAAATCCACTACCATCAATCCCTCATCCTACCCAAAACATTTCAAAGTTCGACACCAATACCGGTTTTTTTACCAAGGATAAAAATATTAATTCTAAACCAAAATACATTACTTTCATTTTGACAGTGTGATTTGGGGACTTACATTGACTGTGAGAGATCTTGTCAGCTCGATTGACGAAGGTGACGACAAGATTCCGATCGACGGAAAGATTCTGGCTAGGGTCGTCAAGTCTTCAGCGGTGGAGAAGATGAAGAACACAATTTGAGGGGTGGACAACTTGATGGAGAGGATGAAGGGATTTGGATGGTTAGGTATTGAAAAGGGAAGAATGAGTTTGCGATTGGATTATCTTCAAAGTTGCAGGAGAACACGATGGAGAAGATGAAGTTAGGTCTGAAGATTGTGATTTTCTTCAGTCAAGTGAAGGAGAAGAACAGTAGGGGTAGCTTCGTCTTTCCAAATTTTAAAAGGGTTATTTCGACTTTTCGCAGGGTTTATTTGTAGAGGGTATTATTGTCATCCAAAGGATATTTCCTAGAAACTAAACTTTAAGAAAACACTCTTTTGCAACTTTATAGGCTATTTTCTAGGAACTTGGGAAAGGCCATATGTGCAAAGCGCCCTTTATATACAGGCTTAGGTACATCGGAAGAGATTATGATGGTTATGTGTTTAAATGCAGGCCATTTATAGAAGTTGATGGTCATCACTTGAAAGGTCCTTAATCTTTAGGGACTTTGTTGTCTGCAAATGCAATGAATGTGAATATGAAAGCAATCAGAACTTGGTCTTCTTTATAAAACATTTAAACTTGGATATTGGGATGTAAGATAATGTAAGGGTCATGAGCAACATACTTTGTATACTTAATATTTCAGATTACTCTTCAAAAACCTTTCACCATAATCAATTGATGGAATGTTGAAAGTAAAATTGCGATTTATTATCAGAATGATAATGAAGCATGTCACAAGCTTGTTTGATATGAATGTCAGCTTGGAATGAAAATCAAGTATTTACACAAAAGTAATATGGTCAAGGAAAATAAGTGACAATGAATCTTCTAGGCTTTTGGTTTCAAGTTCCTCCATTGCAATAGTGAATGCCATTGCTTTGACCATCCTTGCGCTTCACATTTAGATCTTTCAACCCCCAAATACGAATTGTCCGGTCATCACTGCCCGATGCCAACATGTGCGGGTTTGTTGGATTCCAGCTCACACAGTTAACAGCTCCTGAATGACCTGATAATGCCTCTATAAGCTCACATGAGCCTCTATGCCATAAATAAACCTACGAGCATAATGAAAACCGAATTATTGCAATTGAAAGACGATAGCTGTATTCATTCAGTTCAGAATGTCGGCAAAGATGTAAAACAAGGATCCAAGATCGAGACATCCTAAACTAGAGTCATATATGCAATGTCCATTTAGATTAACACTGACGTCTAGAATCCTAAATAATGGCAGAAGCAAAGACAAATCTAAGAGGATACAGATCAACCCAACAGATACGTCGTGGCGTTGTTGACTTGTTATATACAACCTTTAGCATTCAGGCTAATATAATAATGGCAAAAGATAGAAAAAGATTCCATACTACAGTCAAAATCATCATACCACAGATGTATAAGAAACTTAAAACTTATTACTTAAATTCCAATCTAAATGACCTCAGTACATAAAGAGTCTCATCTGAATAAGTTCTGCCTACAGAAAAAATAAAGGAAATTCCAATACGAGATGAGAAATAACACTTGAAACATAAAAACTTGAAACATAAAATCATTGAAAATTTTATAAATACTCACTTGCTATACATGTACTGATGTACATATATGCAGGCAAGTATATATATATCCGGATTATTATTATCAAAACCCCTTGAAAAGTCCATAATTAATGTTAGTGGACCATAATGCAAATATAAACACACGATATGAACCACATGGCAGAACCATTGACCTGGTCAATCGGGGATATTGGTTAAACAATGACTGTCAAAAGTTGGCATGATGAGACTCCAGCATGTATTTACAGTAAAGCAGAGTCCAAAATCAAAGCCATCACCCCAACAATAATTTTAGGGCTCTCATTTATATCAGAAAAAGACCACGATCAAGCTCATCACTGAAATAATTTACTAAAATGTTGTAAAAGGCTATGTGACTCTTTCTAAAACAATCCAAAAGGACGAGGTTAATTTGCAAGCCTCTCATTGATTCAAACCTTTAGTAAACAACATTACAAACATGGCAAATTAAGCATAGCATTCAGTATAAGAGTAACCAGAAATCAACAATTGAGAGAGAGTGAACAGGGATTTCCACTTTAACCAG
This sequence comes from Acer campestre, assembly GCA_954870605.1. Taxonomy (NCBI): domain Eukaryota; kingdom Viridiplantae; phylum Streptophyta; class Magnoliopsida; order Sapindales; family Sapindaceae; genus Acer; species Acer campestre. Next base: position 13,669,712 of record OX940803.1, on the reverse strand, counting down.
GAGCCAACCCACTCCCAACATGTTTCTGACCTTACAAGAGAAATAAAAATCCATACCTGTGAATCCTCACTCCCACTGGCAATGAATGCCTGCTCAAGCCCACCAAAACAAGACCTAATAACAAAACGGGTCCGTTTGTGACCTTTGTACTGGGCAACAAGCTTGATGTCACCCTCTATGTTCCAAAGATGGATTTCTTGATTCAGGAGATTAACCAGCAAGAACCTATTATCCCTAGATAATGAGAATGAAGTTATTGTTTGATTCTCTTCAATAAATCTTTCAACTCTTTCTTCTCTGTCAAGTAGTAGTATTGCAGATTCTTTACACATACTTATAATTAGTCTCCCATTGCTTGTTACTTCCAAATCAGAAATCTTTAACGTCCGTTGCCCTTTCCAACACTCTAGCTCCTTTCCATCTAATTCCCACATGCAGATACTCTTATCATTAACACCAGAGAATATCCATTTCCCATTTGGATGCCAACTGCAAGACACCAGTCCAACACCCACTTTTTCATAAACATGGAGGCAATCACCAGAAGAAACATCCCACCGCCTGACAGCCTCCTCCACCCCACAAGTGAGGAGCTGATGATCATCAGAACTCCAAGAAACACAGGAGACAGATTTCTGGTGACCAGATAATTTATGCTTTAATGTCACTCCACCATTTGCATCAACCTACAAAAATCAATTACAGACTAACGATTAATACCCAACACAATGTCCAGATACAAAAAATTCAAGGGACCTAGTCCAATACTTCTGGCCAGAAATTATTCCATGACCCTACATACATTCAGAGGGATATATAGCTAATTACAGTGTGTAACTTAGGTCTAGAATGGGGAAAATCTTCAGTTCACTGGGTACAGTGTTGAGTAGTGCACCCGGCAATTGAAAATAAGACATATGGCAGTTTTAGATGGACATGTGCATTTTCGTGCCATATATCATATCTTGTGGCTAGGTGCACCACTCAATAGTGCACCAGGTGCAGTGAAGATTTTCACCAAGACTGCTAGACATGATTAGAGGACGGGTGCTTAACACTTGAACTCTAGTCAAGTCCAATCTCTTAAGTGTAGCTAACAACAAAGTACAATCATCAAATTATCGTAGATTTTAGAAAAGTAGCATGCCAACGCCTTACGTAATAAATGAACAAGAGATTATTTACTAAATTCAGACTGAGAGTTGAGATCAGTTCTTTTTCATTTTATATGCTTTACAAAAGTGTTCAGAGGCTGATTGATAATGGCTGTATAAATTGTTAAGATTAAGTGTCAGTTATTATATATTAAGAGTCAAATTATTCATTATACTTAATGATTTTTATATTATCTATGGTAGCTAGGAAGGAAGGGGAAACATAAAGAGGAAGAAAAAAATTCATATTTTCTTCCATCCATGTGGTTGATTTGTGTGTAAGAGAGCAGGAAAAAGAGGATGTCATTTTTCATTGTTTCATATCCCTTTAATGAGGGACGGGAAGGAAAACTATTATCTGTTAATTAAACTACTATACACTTATATGTCTAAATTATTAATCTTTTTTTTTAATATAATTTTTACATTTATCTGTTAATTAAACTACTACACACTTATATGTCTAAATTTTTAATTTTTTTTTATATTTTATTTATAATTTTTACTTAGGTGCAGGTGCAGTAAGAACATAAGATTTGCTCCAGCCCGTGCTGAAATTACATGGGATCTGTTACTTACAACTTATCCATATATTTTCTCTTAATTAGTCATTCATGATGTGTGTGTCTATAACTGTGTTGCATCTAGATGTTCAATAAGAGGTACATGAAACCCTGCTTACACCAATCACCAAAAAAGAAGAGCACATTAAAATATGTGACATTCTAACATAGGTTTTAATATGATATAACTAAAAATCAGAAAAGTTCATTTCCTTTCATTGATTGATTACTAATTAAGTACTCATAGAGCCATAACTTTTTCAGTCTTTTTGAATGAAAAAGGTTAACAAAAACATAAAATTAATGCAAGCAAAGCTACAGTCACATTTGACTGCAAAAATATTAAGGTTGATAATTTTAGATATAAGTTCATCTTTCAAAGTCAAATTTCAACATATCCCAGGTGTATAAAGTTCACCTTTACGACAACTGGTCCTAATTCTAAGTAACAATTTTGCAGAGAAAATAAATTCCTTTGATTCAATAGTTATAAAGAAACAAGGTATAATAAAAGATAAAAAAGTTGCATTCACTCAAGTATGATAATAGAATTCAAAGTGCAAATTAATCTAGTTTCATAAAGTAAACAAAGGTGATAATTATAGGTAAGAATGATATTAAAAAGCCACAAATGAACAATTTAATATTGATAATCAAAGAAAACCATCGCACCTCCCATATAATTGCTGACCGATCATTGGATGATGAAGCTAAGTATTTTCCATTATGTGAAAATTTCAAGAACCAAACTTCATCAGTGTGATCCTTTAATATCTGTTACAATTGGAATGAAAAGAAAGATTTAACAAAACATCGTGATATCCCAATTCAACTATAGCAACTGTAAATGACTGCAATCCATTTGAGGAATATAGAATTGCAGCTCATACAAACACCAAGGTAATTAAAAATGAAAAAACACCAACAGCTTATTAATAATATAACTTTTAAGTACACCCTGACAACTGAAGTTATCGTGATATAGCCATATAGGTTTAAACCATTTATTCAATGCATTTCTTGCCTTCAGTGAAAGAATCATAACCCCACATAAGTCATAATTCACACAACAAGAATGAACGCAATTGTCACTCATCAAGGATGAAATTATGAAATAATCAATTTATTCATGATAATAAGCAATTATTCAAAACAATAATTACAATTTTCCAAATGAACCATATAGTTTCATTTTCATATGTAGACCTAACTGTAATACCCGGTTCAAACCCAAAAGAAATCATTCGTAACTCAAGCACACTAAGATATTTTTATATATATAAAAAATTATTAGGTACAAACAACTGCATTTTGTTAATAAGTGAATGTCAGAACTTTTGCATTAAAGTTCACAAATTCACATTTAATTATGCAGACTTTTACGTTAGGTTCACAATATATACGCTAATTTGTGAGTTGAGCGTAAAATTTGTGAATAAACATAAAATATACACAGCTTTAATGTAAATTTTGTGAAACTAACACTAGTTATGAGATGTCCACATTTTGTTAAAATGTGAATGTTTGCATTACATATAAACCAGTTTTTTTCAAGTCAAAACATCCTGATTTTAATCCCATTCGAACCTGGTCGCATACATAGTTGTCTAGGTCGTGGGTACGAAAGGTAGAAGAAATTTAGAATGATCATGACCACCTTCATCTATTTCTTTTAGACTTACGACCTAGACAACTGCGCACGCGACTAGGTCCGAATGGAATTAAAAAAAGGACATTCTAGACAAGAAAAAAAAAGCTATATAAAGATAAATTTATACATGAAGAAGACTGGTGTTGGGGGTTGGTGTAATGAGAGAGATACAAGTACTCAGATAAGTTTTAGGGGTAGAGGGCGACAAAATGAGAGAGGGGGGAGAGTAGGCGTTCTGCATGGCCTCCTGCAAAAGCGACTGCTGCCAGTGCACTATCTAGCAGCAGTAGGTAAAAAAATTACAAGCTGTCAGTCATTTGAATACAACAGTTGATAACTTGTTATCCAATTAAGTTTATATATATGATTAATCTGTGCCAGAAAAGTCTGGTAAGTGTATGTGTAATGAATTACTTCTCTAAGATGCTCTGCTATGAATTCGTCATCCGAAATTTGATTATTAATGCCATTACTTGCCCTATAAACCTCATTTACTATTCCCTTCAAAAAGAAAGAATGAGCTGCAATATACAAAAATACTTATTGCAAGAATTCTTAGTCAGTATCTTATTCTAGAAGATTTAAAACTGCAACAAAATCTTGATTCTCGTAAAAATGAACAAGTACCCGAATATAATCATATAGCTTGTATAGATGAAAGTAAGGTGGGACATGTTTTCCCTTGAGGTAAGGTGAATGTATTAAAAGATACAAAAAGTATCTTGAGCTAGCACATGCAAAATCAAGACCCTGCCAATTTAAAATTCAAAGCATTTTACAGTACTCCTAATAAACAATCTATCAAACAAATTCTATTAGAACTTTAAGGGGAGAATAAAAGGCAAACCATAATTTTAAGTAACATTGGAGATCACTTGTGCCAAATTCAATCAATATTTTATAATAATGATGCAAAACTGGTAGGTTAACATTATATGAGTTGGTTTCACAAATTGTTGTGAAATCCTAAATCAAAATATTAGTTTCTGGTCAAATATTTTGAGTTATTATTTAAAACTTTGGGTTCAAGATAATTCATTCGGTTGGCATCATATTGTGAGTATGCAATTTGAAGTAAAACCCGTAAAGAAATTCTCAACGAAATGGTCCAATGTCATCTGACTCATATTAGGCCTTTAATGTCCTACTGTAGCCTTGAATGACATATCCCAACAATCCAAAGGCAATATTTGAATAGATAACAATTATCAAAAAGTCAAGATAGTCATGTTTACTTGTAAACAAATTTGGACATAAACGTTTACAATGTACATGAGCATATGTGACATCTTAATTACATTGTGGCAAAGAGGCAACGTGTAACTCTTAAAGCTACTTGTTAGATTATTTAATGTCTTAGTAAGGTATAGAGGCTACTTCATGTAGTCAATATCACGCTTTAAATTATTTCTAATAAAGTATTCTTACAAGCATATATATACAACTGTCACCATTACTGACATTTTCTCTTCCATCTAACCCCAAAGAACCTCAAAGGAAAGGATTCTTTTGTGAAGGAACATTCCATCATACCAATAACTGTCTTAATCCTAAGAAGCCTTCACGCCACTTCTTGAAGCCAAATTCAAAAGATAATGATAAAAACGTGATTGTAGAATAGTTTAACATTTTAATTATTTTACAATGAAGACATGCATAGTGAATTAGAAGGCTTTGAGAAGTAAGAATTTTGAAATTCTAGATGCTTTGAAAATAGGAATTCGGAATTGAGATTTAATTGGGGTTTCAAACGAAATTTGTTTAATGTGAAAACTTGAGAAAACTTGAAGTAATTATTTTTTTTGGAGTAATTAAGTGATGAATTACATGTGCACTCACTGACTATGAATAATTTTGAGAACCTTGAGTTGAAAGAAGAAGAAGAACAACCAAATAAATGAACAAAGAATTCTATCTTAAAGAACCAGAATATAAATTGCATTGCCTTAAATCTTATATCATTCATTAGGAACCTTCTTGTAATTGCATAGTATATACCAAAAAAAAAAAAAAAAAAAAAAAACCTTTTCTTTAAAACAACAAAAACACTAGTCACCCACCCCATACCTCGCATATCTTATGATGTAACTAAGTGTCAAAAGGCACTCACCTGAATGAAGTTGACTCCTCTGGATGTCCTAGAGACACTACACCTTGCACTAGCTAAGTGGGTTTGAAAAAACTGCTTATATACTGGTATTGGCTGTAATTCACATGAATATTCTGCACTTTGGGTAAGCTCATATTAATTTCTCAATCCCCCATCATTATTGAAGAGATACATTTGCTTGTAAACTCTCCTAGATTTCCTCCCTATGTCTAAGCTTCATCCATGCTTCTGAGCCTATTCGTGTTCAATGGCCAGAAAAGTAAAGGGAAATTGTCCATGAAAGCCCAAAATAATAATCTCAACCAATAGCTAAACCATACAATTTAACTTCTTAGTCTATACTTAATTAGTTGTCATAAGATTGCCAACAATACATGTCAACCAAACAATTCTGCATACGGATGAAAAAACCATCCAAACAGAGAAGAAATCAACATGAAGAAGATCATAAACAACCAATCATTTAGCATTGATTTGGGTTGCTGGTAGCTGGTCCAATTATGATTGCCAAAGAAATAACCAATGTTCTAAACTACCCAGCTAAGAACTCTCTTAGGAAAATTGAACCTCAAATCATATCAAATAAAATATCTAACCTGTAATGTTCGAGATGGGATCTGATCTCTTCCACAATGATGATCGGTGTACAATGACATATCCTTGTCCGAGGAATTGTGAAATGTGCAGGCTTCTCGCTGCAAGATAAGAGCCTGTTCAACTAAATGTTCCAGCCTTCTTTCAGGTATCATGATTGTAGGTGGAAGCAGTTTCTGCAATTCCTCCAGCAGTTTTGACCGAGACTTTGCCCTAACAATATCTCGTCTAGGAGAACCAACAAAACCGCAATGTGAAGGCGACACGAGACAGGAAGAAAGCTCACGAACTCTATTATTATTAATACAAAGAGGTGCAATCTCAGTCCTCAATGTCTTCAATGCATCCATGACCTTCTCCCCATCCAAGAATTCAAAAAACTTCTGCTCCAATATCAGGAAAGAAGCTGACTTAATAACACTTTCATCCAGTAGACCAATGTTAGGCAATGTGGCCACACTTTCATCCCAATTTCCATCAAGAATTTGCTGCATAAACAGATTTACCACAGATGATTGCAAAGGTATCCCTGATTCTTCCTCTAGATGAGCACCACTCTTATTATAACCAAGAGAATATAGAGCCTTGGCAATTATTCTAACAAATTCAACTCTTTTAATAACTCCTTTTGGACCAATGACTTCTTCGTCCCCTTCAGATGGTAGGGGCCGAGCCATCAAGTCTCTTGAAGACCCAGCTATGGGCTCTGTAAAAGCGGAACCGTTGGAAAGACCTCTCAATTCTCCAGAGGATAATTTCATTCGCTTTGAGGCTGGTTCATCATCCTCTACACCTCCCATGAAATGTGCCCCTCAGCCCATATATTATCACGAAGGCAGCAAGACGAAGGGAGGGAAGAATCAATATGCTTCCAATGAATAGCCACAAATCACTTCCTGCGTAAGATAGGATATTCTAAAAGTTAGTACATAGCAGACAGAGAACCACAAATAAACAATCTACAAGAAACCAATCTTTCCATGTCATTCAAGATTCTAATTAACATTAACATTAAATTCCAATTTTTTTACCTTACTAAACACCCCACCCCACCCCACCCCATAAATTCAATTAAACAAAATCCCCCTCCAAGGTCGATGTGAAGGGGACTAATTCCTAGACCTCTTCCTTCAGTGCATGTGATCTAACTAACTACACTATCCCGTTGGAAAATTGACTATAAATTCTTATGAGTATTATTTACATAGACAAACAGCTCCCTCCCTCCCTCCACATTACCAAAACACCCCACCCCCACACCCCCCACCCCCTCCCTCTTTCTACTCTCTCCCCCTATTCAAGTTTTATCAGTTGAAATAAAAATATGACCAGTTATAAAATATTCACCAGGTTTTTACTAAAAATAAAAATATACGAATATTCAACCAAACTGAAGCTCAAACCATTAATGGCATCCATAATTCTACTTGTGCCAATCATGATAGGTTCATCCAATGGGAATTGTAATAGAAGAGAGTGAGCAGAATCTAAGCGTGCTAATATCTGGCTAGAATTGTCGTCCAAACCAATGAACTCTAATATTGGTGTTTTCCTTTTCAGCTTCGATGTCAAGTTAATGGTGTATGAATATTAGAATATCCCATTAACAGTTTAAATCATATTCCAGACATTGACTTAGTTCGTTATAGTTTCTCACAGCTATTGTTTGTATGTTACTTGTGATTTATTCCATCAGCTGGGAATTAACAATGTGGCTTTGCAGGATCCAGAAGAGTGCCATGCTAAAGAAGTTAGTATCTCTATCACAAAATGAATTTGGAATTTAAAAATCTAGATGAGGTGTAAACTAACATAAACGCAAAACCAATGAGAGTATAGAGATATAAGTGATTTTCTAAACATAGGGGAAAAAGAAAGAGCATCCATGGTAGCAACTTCTACCTCCATGTTTAGTTATGACTGCTCTATCTTAGGAATAAAAAAGACATGAGAGAAGAAAACTGCCATAATATTCCAAATTTCCAATGCATTAATTCAACTGTTATATCAAACGCTACACAAGATGCATCACCTAACTAAAAAGGTAAAGCCATATCAAGCAGAAGCTTGCCATTGCCCGTATACCAAATACCAGTTCAATTAATATCAAATTACTTGCACAATGAAAATGAATCTCATTATATGATTATCTAAATTCCAAACACACAGCCAAGCTTGCACAAACTAATGAGAGAACTAATTACAAGATGGTCTCAAAACAATGTTCTTTAATAAAGACCCAACATTGTTGACACTAAAAGGATTACTCCTTAATGCAGAGTTGAAATGCCCAAATGCCAACACCCGCTTACTTCATTAGAAGTTTGATCAGTTAAAACAAGTGAACCATCTCAATCTTGTGACAAGATTTACAAGAATAACCAAACCATAAATATAAAAAGCTCCTCGGACTCTAAGCAAATTAGATTATACTAGTGATATCATGTGAAACAGTAAGAATTTACCCAGAAATGGGAAAAATGATTTCATTCTCAAACTACAAACCAAATCCTAAGAAGAAAATTACTCAAAATTCTCATCATAACAACCAACAACAGATGAATCTCACAACAATCAATCAATACCAATAGCATGAAATCCAGTCCAGATACTCTTGGAAAAAAGTTGCAGAAACTAGCACGATTAAGCTCCAGAGCAAACACAATCCAAAACCAAGCATGAATAACATAAAAAGAACAGAATCAGCCAAAATTGACTGAGAAATAAACACCAAAACAGAAAAATCTGAAATACCCAGAGAGAGATTATGAGTTGGGAAGCCGATTCAGATCAAGTGAGACTAAACCAACACAGAAACCGATAGAGAATCCGATTAGCGGAATTGGGTAAATGATACAATTTTTATTTTATGTTTTTATTTGTCACCGCTTTAACAGTAGTATAGATAGCAGGGTTTGGTACCTTTGTAGAGGGAAGAAAAGAAGTCACTCGGTTCTCTTTGCGTGGAGGACACCAACTGATGGAGGGGGTTATGTATATGTAGATTGTAGCCAGAGAGAGACATAGAGACAGACAGAGAAACAGAGGGAGGTGGGTTTCCAATTCCATGGATGGGTATCCAGCTAGTCTCATAATTGGGCTTCTCAGCCCAGCCCAGCCCAGCCCAATAACGATTTGGCCTACAGATTTGAAGGTCCGAATTGGATTTATTCAACTCATATTATATCATGCGGTGATTCCAAGATCGCTCTTCATAAAATTGTTTAGCCTACAATATACTAGTAGTTCGTGATGAACAAGATACACCTAAACTTATCGTTTAAACTAACATTCAAGCTTTGTACATGTCTTCCAAGTCCATACTCCATTTGAAGTCTCCAAGCCTTACATTATACTTCTTTTGCATTATTATGTCTAATTTTGTTTCTAGATCATCATAACTAAATTAGTAATATCAAGCCTTAACAAAAACCATCAACAAGCCAATATATAGACAATTATATTCAATTCAAGCTTAACGCTATGTTTGGTATGAGGGAGGAAGAGTATGAGGGATTGATGAATTAAGAGGGAGAGAGAGTATGAGGGATGGAGAGGATAGCATCAATCCTCCATGTTGTTTAGTATTGAAAAGGGGTTGGATCATTGATGGATGGATTGATATATAATTTATAAAATTATTATATTGCCCTTGGTAGTATAAAAATGGAGGGCATTTTTGTCTTTGCCCCCCCACCCCTATCACTCACCCTCCATTGTGATCCGCCCATCATTGGGTGGATTCAATATGGTGGGCTCAGAGGGAGATCTCCTCCCTTCTCTCCTCCTCTCCACTCTTTTCTCCCTCCAACCAAATAAGGGATTGGAGCTCTCCCTCTAACAATCTCCCTCCTTCAATCTTTCCCTCATACGAAATACAACGTAAGTGTTTATTTGGTTGAACTTTCTATTACCTCAAAAGGTCTACAAACGTCTATCTGAGTTTATTTTAGTTGTTTGGTTGGTCTTTTGAGATTGTCTATTTTAAATTAAATAGAAACTAGTAAAGTTTAAACCTCTACTAGGCAAAAGCTTATGGGGAAGTGTTTATTAAAATAGACCTTTTTTTTTAAAAAAAAAAAAAAAAAAAAAAATCTACCAACCAAACATCTATAATTTTTTTTTTCCTTCAAAAACTCTATTTCTAATAAATGTCCGTTTGAGAGAGCTTGTCTACCGACTAAAAGAGTTTTTTTTTTTTAAAAAAAAAAAAAATTAAAAAAGCTCTTTTCAATTTTTTTTTATATCATTTGGTTGTCACCCAGTAGAGCTTTTAGATGATTAAAAAAGTTGTTTTACGTCTATTTGGAGAAACCCAAATTTAAAGCTTTTCCAAGTTGATATTTTGGATTTTTTTTTTTATAATAAAATTAAAATCTCCAATATAATCTTATAATTTAATATTTGTTAGAGTATTTTGGTAATTCCATCATTAAAAAAGCTCTATTTTAATTGACAACGAAATGACCAACGACTTTTATTTAAAAGCTCTACTTTTAAAAGATCTACTACAAACTGATTTACTTGATAAACTCTCCCAAACGTACACTAAATCTACTAGTAGATCTTTTACAAATATAAGTTTTTTAAAAGCCCAACCAAACAAGCTCTAAGTGTCTGTTTGGAAGAAGTTGTCTACTGGCTAAAAGAGCTTGTCACTCAGTAGAGCTTTTGGATGATTAGAAAAAACTGTTTTACGTCTACTTAGAGAAGCCCAAATTTAATGTCCAGTTGGGAGAAGTCTACCGGTTAAAAATTTAGTGTCTTTTCAATTTTTTTTATATCGTTTGGTTGTCACTCAGTAGAGCTTTTAGATGATTAAAAAAGATGTTTTACATCTACTTGGAGAAACCCAAATTTAAAGCTTTTCCAAGTAGATCTTTTGGAGTTTTTTTTAATAACACTAAAATCTCCAATATAACCCTATAATTTAATATTTGCTAGAGTATTTCGATAATTCTGTTATTAAAAAAGCTCTTTTTTAATTGACAACCAAATGACCAACAACTTTTATTTAAAAGCTCTACATCTAAAAAATCTACTTCTAAAAGATTTACTGCAAAAAAATCTACTTGATAAGCTCTCCCAAACGTGCTAAAGCTTGTCCAAGTAGATCTTTTAGAGTTTTTTTAATAACACTAAAATCTCTGATATAACCCTATAATTTAATATTTGCTAAAGTATTTTGGTAATTCTATAATTAAAAAAGTTTTTTTTTTAATTACTTTTTTAATTGACAACCAAACGACCAACCACTTTCATTTAAAAGATCTACTTTTAAAAGATCTAATTATAAAAGATCTACCATAAAAAGATCTATTTGAGAAACTCTTCCAAACGTACTATAAAATGACTTTTAATCTATAGCTCAAGACTTTTGTATCCTAAACTATCTTCAACAAATAATAGAAGTTAATAAAAATCACTTTAACACATACAATTATGCTTTTATATTTATGTACAGTATGTTAGACTATTAGTACAATTATTTGAATAAAATGGGACAAAACAATCAAAATCAAGACACTTCTCTCCACTTTCTTTGTAAAAAGAAAAAAAAGAAAAGACCCTTCTCCCAGAAGGGAAAAGAAAAAAAGAAAAGACCCTTCTCCCCGAAGGGAGAAAAATTAAAAGTTAGTTGAGATAATATACCCCATGATGTTGGTATAATTGTGCATATCTAGCTCACAGGGGCATAGCTCGGTTGGTAGATAAACGAGCATAAGACTTGGGTAAATGACTCCTAAGTTAGTGACTCAAATCCTATCAATAACAAAAACCTTAAAAAAAAAAAAAAAACAATATGATCTAGATAGATGGATATATAGATACCGTAAAAAATAAATAAAATTTTTTGTGCATATTCAATCATATAATGCTCTCATGACATGTAAGGTTCTCTTAGCCGGCGACAAAAGTTAAGATGGTTTGGTCGTAAACCCCACATGCCCACACGTCGAGCTCATGCCTTCAAATTGTAAATCCTCTCCAAATCTCAAATTTGTATTTAACAAAACGGTGCATTCAATCCCAAATCTTGAATTTATCGTAACAATTAAAAAATATATATATTCAAAAAGAAAAAGAAAAACCCTAACAAGCAGGTATGTTCCTAGGGCAAAAGCAAAAATCAAGGTATTAAAGTAGAAAAAAAATTAACACACAGAAGAGGCGCACACACACACACCCTTATAACTTTTTTAAAACAGAAAACAAAACACAAAAAAGAGAAAAGAAGCGCCTCCTCGTCGTACAGAAGCGAATGCCTTGAAATCTGTATTTAAAATCACATTATCGAAACCGAGAAGCAGTAAGCAGAAGAACGAAGAAGATGGGAAAGAAGAGACAGAAAAAAGCAGAGCAAAACCCTAAAGTTGCTGAAGCTACCAGAATCCGTATATCACAAATTCTCAACAACTTTTTTGTATCTAAAGATGAAGGTGAACAACTCCTAATAGAATTAACACATTTTGTGATTAGTATTTACATGGTCCTTGTAGGAAGCTTGATGCCCACTCACTTACTGTTTCATTTCTTTGAAATGTGATTTTGGTATCTCTCTCATTTTTATTTTTTTCTTTTTCAATCTGATATACTTTTCAATTGATTAAGTTTTTTTTTTTTTTTCCATTGAATGGATATGATTAGAAAATGCCTATAGGAAAAGGGCAGAGTAAAGATTGGGCATGCTATTTTGCTTCTTTGTTGTGTGTCTCGGATCTGATATTCAATAAGTTTTTAATGTTTTTAGTGTTTGGTTGCTCCATTTATCCATACAAATACGTAACTTTCTGCAAGTTGTTATTGGAAATTTTTAGATTGTTTGTTAATCTTTTGATGCTCTATGCAGTGTTCAATTTTGAAGAGTACCTTTCGAATCATGAACGTGCTGTGGTACATGAAGTTTGCAAGAAAATGGGCTTAAAATCCAAAAGTTCTGGGTGAGTGCTGACTGCTGTGTTTGTCGCTCAAGTATGCTGAAGCTAACATGCCAATTATAGGAACCATTTTTGGAGAAAAAAAAAGATAAGAAAAAGAATTATAGGAAAGTGTAGTCACTTTTGTCAAAGAGAGATGCCTGCTATTTTTTTGTTATCAGACTGGAAATTTGGATGTGTGTGTTTATTATTTTCAATTTGATTTTAATAATTTACATTTCTTTTATAGCTTACGAGCCTGAACTTTGTATAGGAAAGGGAAGCAGCGATGTGTTTCTGTTTACAAAACTAAAAACACATCGGACACCACGAAGGGGTTTGAAAAACTCACGCCATTGACATTTTCTGAAGAGGCAAAAGTAGTATTGCAGAATTTATTTATACAATACCCACCTGATGATGGAGAGATTGGTGAGAAATTATTTGCAGAACATAGCGGAAAGACTCTTAAAACAGGAGGAAAAAGAGATGGTATTTTCTCCAAACCTTCATTGAGTAAGGCAGAAATTGCAAAGAAGCTGGAATCCTTTACATCCAGGATAGAGAAGGATGCAAACTTGAGACAGGTTATTCTGGCTTAGCAAACCAATTTGAAATTAATGGATCTTTTGAGTTGGATGCTGTACCTTAATCATTGTTCTGTTACCAAATATTACATGATCATAAGTTACAGTTTTAGTATTCCTAATTGAAAGATCATATGGTTTTTGGGACATGATTATTTTCTGATAGTGAAGAATTTCTGTCACGTTATGCATGCAGATTATTAAACAGAGGTCAGATCTTCCAATTGCGTCCTTCAAGGATGTTATTACGTCTACAACGGAATCTAACCAGGTTATTTCAATGTCTTCTGTGTATTAGTTTCAAAATTGATCTAGATCGCACTAAATGTGACATTACATTTGGTTCCAGTAATATTTTGTTTACTGGATTTGTCCATCTGTTGTTTAGTAAGTTAATTTTCTGGATATTTTCTGAAACTTACTATTCATTGCATGTTTTAACATAGGTTGTCCTCATTTCTGGTGAGACTGGATGTGGAAAGACAACACAGGTTATTAATTCTCTGCTTTATCTTCTTTTTGGTCTAGTTAACCTGACTTGTGTAAAACAATTTATCTCAGATCACTCTCTTTTGATTGTGCAGTTTTTTAATTTGTCCTCATGGAAATATCTACGTAATCACATGATGAGGAACAAGTTAAAATAGGTTTAAGATTTTAGCTGATTCGTAAACTATATGTTGTTAGTCAATTTGAAATATTGATAAGTCTATACTGAACAACACAAAACTGATTAGAAAGCTTATATCTATGGCTCAGCTCTACCTATGTAATGTACCAAAGTAATCTTTTTTGCTGTAATAGCAGAAGTGATTGTTGGCTGCGGAACTGTAATGCATGAGTTTTTTCACTTACCTAACCTCAAGGGCCCCCTTTAATTGAGTTGAGGATCCATATGGGTTGTCTTTGAATTCCAATTCCAGCCGAATCAAAAATGAGTTTAAAGATTTTGGCAATTTGTTTGTAAGGAATAGATCCCTATCATTTGATTTTTAGAAACTACAAGAAAGACAAGATCAAGTTAAAAAGATTAACGAAATATAGAAGACAAGAATTAAAATGAATTCATATGGAATTCCATCAATAGCCTGTTAGAATCCTAGTACAGCCCTCTTGACCTTAAAACTTCAGTTGATGGATTGACCTTAATCTGTTAGGAACTAGGATAAGTATTATTTTCCAGTTTCCTGTCAAAAAAGAAAAAGAAAAAGAAAAAGAAAAACAAAGTTATCCCGTATTCACTAACTTACAGTTAATTTATGCTGAGTGAGACTTTGGATTATGTAGTAGAAGTAAAAAAGAACCGGCTGGGAAAGTTTTTCCTTTCTTGGTTATTATGTGACACATTTACTTTATATATGATCCAGGTCCCACAATTTCTTTTGGACTATGTGTGGGGTAAGGGTGAGGGATGTAAAATAATATGTACTCAACCTCGACGTATCTCTGCGACATCAGGTTTGTACAACTCATTGTACTTGACTGCCTGTAAAGTGCTTATCTTAATTTTTTTATTACCTCATTTTAAGCTGACAAAACTGAATTTTGTTTAGTTGCTGAAAGAATATCTTGTGAAAGAGGAGAAAATGTTGGAGATAATATTGGATACAAGGTGATGTATAAATTTTATTTATGTAGTTATGTACCATTATGAAACTTTAATATTTTAGCAATATTTGGACAAGTATTTGTTTGAATTTGTCAAAAGAAAGTTATTGATTGTAACCTATGGTCTTTTATTTGTACCAAACAAGTGATATTAATAATGGAAGTTGAATGTCCGAATTGTTGGATTGTTGTTCTACAAAATCTTGCTAAGAAACTGTTGGAGTGCTTAAATGCTATTGTTGGGTCCATTCCTATTCAGCTTAAGGTCTCTTGGTAACTATTGTTAAAAAAAGGCATGAACTCAACTAACATGGTATCAAAGACCTGTTCTATCAGAAGTCTTGAGTTCCAGCCCCTCCACGTGATTATATTTGAATTTTTTGTGTGATTGTGTTTGGGCTTGAGCCATGTAGGAAGCCCGTTGGTCTTGCACGTGAGATGGTGTGTTAAGAGTGTTTAAATACTATTGTTGGGCTTATTCCTATTAGCGTTAGTTTTTGGGTCTAACACAAACAAATCTGAAAATTTTATATTTTGGAAACATTTTTTTACCACAATCCTCTGAAATTTTGATATTGCTGACGTCTATCATAAATGTGATACCAGATTCGGTTGGAAAGTAAAGGTGGAAGGCACTCGTCAATTGTGTTCTGCACAAACGGAGTTCTATTGAGATTGCTGGTCTCCAAAGGTGCTGGTACATCAAAAGTGGAAGCTTCTAATAATCCAGCAAAGGATGTTGTTTCTGCATTAACTCACATTATTGTGGTACGATACTCACTCGCCCTCAGTATCTACATGCATATTTACAAACTCTATTTTTGGATATCATAATGTTTTCACTTGCTCATTATCCCACACCTGCATTATATGTATATGTATATGTATAATTGGCTTCTGGATTGATCAAGTTGCATCCTTTGTTTCGTAATACTCTCTATACCATGGCACACCTCCTACTTATTGAATTAGGATAAATAAATTCTTGTATATTTATTTATTATATATGTAAATAATAATATGACAGTACAACTTAATTGTAAACCATGTTCCCCAAACCCTGGTGTGTGGGATGCAATCACATGACCTCTTATATAGCTGCAATAGATTACACGAACTAAGATAGTTAGTATTGAGAAGCCAACTTAAATGATTTGATATAAGAATTGATGAGAAGAGGAATCACTAATGCATGACAGCCTAGCTGAACAATGAAGTCTGAATGTCTGATAATCATATAGGAGATGAGAATGGCGATAAGGATCTTTAACAAAGCCAGCAATACTAAATAGTTATTATTCTTTAAAAAAGTCGAGGTAGCTTTCATAGAGAAAATTAATGAGGAGAGATTTTGAAGATTTGAGAAGAAAAGTATATTTTCTGATATTAATCCTGATTGTTACAATCCTTGTTTAAATAGAATGCTAACAGCTAATTCGTAGGGCTAGATTAAAGCTAATTACAGATTCTAATCTAACAAATCTCAATCATACAGCTAATTACACATGTTTCTATATATAGACTATGATTAGGATTTGATTCCTAGAAATCCTTGAGCAGATTTCAAGGAGATCCTCTTGACCTGATTTCAAGGAGATCTGGTCAACTCTTTCCAACACTCCCCCTCAAGCTGGCTTATAGATGTCTTCCATGGCCAGCTTGGATACCAATCTATCAAATTGTTTTCTACATAGGCCTTCAATGAAAATGTCTGCTACTTTCTTTGAGGTTGGAAGATAGGGCATACAAATCTGCTTGCTATCTATTTTTTCTTTGATAAAATGTTTATCAATTTCGACATGTTTGGTTCTATCTTGTAGAACCGGATTATGTGCTATGGCGATAGTAGATTTGTTGTCACAGTATAGCTTCATAGGAGATGGAGCTTGAATCTTCAGGTCTTCAAGTATCCTTTTAATCTATAGTGCTTCATTGATTCCAAGAGCTACTGCTCTGTATTCTGCTTCAGCACTACTTCTAGCTACAACCCCTTGTTTTTTGCTGCGCCATATCACCAAGTTTCCACCAACAAATGTACAATAACCGGATGTCGATCTTCGGTCCGTTATACTCCTTGCCCAATCTGCATCAGTGTAAACCTCCACCTGAAAATGACCATTGTTAGCAAATATTAATCCTTTTCCCGGAGTCCCCTTTAGATACCTTAGGATCCTCAAAACCGCCTCATAGTGTTGTGGACCTAGTGACTGGTGAGTGCATAAATTGACTCACCATGCCTACAACAAAGGTGATATCTGGTCGTGTATGAGCTAGGTAGATTAGCTTTCCTACCGGCTTCTTATACTGCTCTTGGTCAATCTGATTTCCAGGTTCTGCAGCTTCAAACTTTAGGTTGGGCCCAATTGGAGTCTTGGCAGCTCTACAACCTAGCATACTAGTTTCCCCCAAAAGATCTAGGACATACTTCCTTTGGCACACAAAAATCCCTTGCTTGGATCTTGCGAATTCCATGCCTAGGAAATATTTCACCTCACCTAGATTTTTAATTTCAAAATTAAGAGCCAGCAGCTCCTTAAGTCTCTCTATTTCCCTGCTATCATCACCGGTTAGGATGATATCATCAACATACACAATCAATATTGCCTTCTTCCCTTCATTGGAATGTTTAAAAAATAGGGTATGATCCCCTTGACTCTGATTGTACCCCAATTTCTTCACAACTTCACTAAACATCTCAAACCATGCCCTCGGTGATTGTTTAAGTCCATACAGGGACTTTACCAATCTGCACACTCTACCTTTGCCAACAAGTTTCTCAAAACTGGGTGAAGGTTCCATGAATACTTCTTCATCAAGATTGCCATTCAAGAAGGTATTCTTTACATCAAGTTGATGCAGAGGCCAGCCAAGGTTAGCAGCCACTGAAAGAAGAATCCGAATGGAATTCACCTTGGCTATGGGTGCAAACGTTTCCTGGCAATCGAGACCATGTGTTTGTGTGAAACCCTTGGCCACTAATTGGGCTTTGTGCCTTTCTATTGACCTATCAACTTTGCATTTATTTGTAAACACCCATTTACACCCCACTGTTTTTTTCCCTTTAGGCAACTCAACACTTTCCCATGTCCTATTTTTAACAAGAGCATTCATCTCCTCCATAACAGCTGATTTCCAGTTAGGATATTCTAGGGCATCTTGTATGTTTCTAGGGATGTATAAGTGAGAAATCTTAGAGGTGAAGGCTTTATAGTCACTGGATAATCTTTGGTAGGACAAATACCTAGCTATAGGATGAGTAGTGCATGACCTGGTGCCTTTCCTAATTGCTATAGGGATGTCTAGGTCCATATCAAACAATTGGGTGGTAGTTTGATCAATAGGTTTAGAATTAGGAAAAGTATTAGATATAGAAAACGTAGGAGAGTTGTCAATATTGTATTACCTCGTCAGGACTCATTTAGGATAGGATCAGTTGAAGAGGTTTATAGGCTTTGTACTTGAGTAGGCTGGTCTCTATTATTCTGTGGTCTCCTTCTGGTATAAACAAGCAACTCTGATGTAGGTTGATTATCCACCTTTGGATTTTGATCCTGTGATGTTTCTCCCCCTATAGTAGATACAGTAATAACTGGTACAATTTCTTTTTAAAAAACAACTTCCTTATTTTTATTGGGTTCCCTAGTATTATTAGGAAAGAACATGTTTGGTAAAACCTCAATGCTAGTTTCCCAAAAATTAATAGCCTCATCTTCTGTGTTTGTGTCAGTCTTCTCCCCTTGAAGATGAGATTTAGAAAAAAAAGGTTTTTGTTCAATTAAAGACACATCCATACTAACGTGTTCGTGTTTTAGGATTAAACACTTGTACGCCTTTTTGTTAGAAGCATAACCAATGAACACACACCTTTCTGCCTTGGCATCAAGTTTTGACCGGAATAAGTCCGGTATATGGACAAATACAGTACAACCGAACACTTTAAGAGGTAGGTTGTTGGTTAACCTATTGCCAGGGAAAAAACTTTTAAGACAATTTAGGGGAGTTTTATGTTGTAAAACAAGAGAAGGAACCCGATTAATTAAATAAGCAGCTGTTAGGACTGCCTCCCCCCACAAATATTAGGGGACATTCATAGCCAACATGAGAGCCCTACTAACCTCAAGGATGTGTTGGTTTTTTCTTTCCGCAACCCCATTTTGTTGAGGTGTATTGTGGCAGGTAAACTGATGTTGGATACCTCTATCAATTAAAAACTCGCCTACATATTGATTGAAATACTCCTTGCCATTATCAGTGCATAAGATGCTGATTTTAGTTTGAAATTGTGTTTCAATCAAATTATAGAAGTTTTTAAACAAGTTTTGAACTTCAGATTTTGATTTCATTAAATAAATCCAACATCGTCTAGTGTGATCATCAGTCAATGTCACAAACCATCTTTTGTCAGTTAAAGTAGAGATTTTAGAGGGCCCCCAGACATCGCTATGAATTAAATAAAAAGGCTTTGAAGTCCTATAGGGTGTAGAGTTATACTGCTGTCGGGTACTCTTAGAAAAAGAACAAATATCGCGTTGAAATTGTGGATTTGACAATTTTTGAAACAAACTAGGAAATAGATGCTTTAAATATGGAAAATTAGGGTGTCCTAGTCGATAATGCCATGTCATTATCTGTTCTCTGACAGGGAGAGAACTTACATCACAATTCAAACCTAAAGCTGGTTTATTCATATTGTCCTCGAAATAATAGAGACCATCATCCACTCTAGCACTGCCAATCATTGTCCCCAAAGTTCTGTCCTGAAAAACACAATTTGTAGGGGTGAATATAATAGAGCAATTAGAGTCTTGAGAAAGTTTACTCACGGATAGCAAGTTACAGGATAGATGAGGAACATGAAGGACAGATTTTAAAACTATTTTGTCAGAGATTTTAACAGAACCCTTCCCAGCAATAGGAGATAAACTCCTGTCAGCAATCCGGACTTTCTGATTGCTAGGACAAGAAGAGTAGGTTTGAAACAGAGAGGCATGGTCATGTGATCCGAAGCACCCAAATCAATGACCCAGGGTGCATAAGTAAGATGACTTAAAAAACTAGTAGAAAGGGTACCTGTATGAGCAAGAGAACAACTATATTTTGAGGGAGGCTTAACTAGCTTCAGAAGTTGATCAATTTGTTCATTGGTGAGAGTAACTTGATCAACATTGTTTGCACTAGAGGAGATTGTATATGACTTGTCTTTGGGCTTCCAATTTCCGGCTTACCATGCAGCTTCCAGCATGTATCTCTGGTGTGGCGTGGACGGTGACAGTGGTCACACCATACCCTTGTCTTCTCCTCAGGCTTGCAGACAAAAGCCTTATAGCCAGAGAAAGGTAGATGCCTCAATAGGACTCACCAACTTCTCCTTCTTTCCCAGCATCACGGTTTGTTGACTCTCCTCTTTTCGAACTTCTGCAAAAACCTCGTTGAGGGGAGGACGAGGCTGCCTGCCTATGATCCTACCTCTAACATCATCAAATTCCACATTTAACCCAACCAGAAAGTGGAACACCCAAGTATTGTCAACCACCTTCTGATAATGAGCCCCATCCATTGGATCTTTCCAAGTATATTCACCGTACATATCCAGGTCCTGCCACAACCTTTTCAACCCAGCAACGTATTTTGTGACTATATCGGACCCTTGCTTTGACTCTCCGAGCTTGAGTTGCAACTCATAAATCTGGGATTGATTGCCCAGATCTGAGTACATCTCAGTAAGACTATCCCACATCTCCTTGGCTGTCGAATAACCAAGGTAGTTGGAACTAATATCCTCCTCATCGAGTTGACTAGCCATGCCATAACCATTGAGTTCTCTACATCCTAGGTGGCATGTTGTGCATCAATAGATTTAGGCTCCTTCTTAGCACCAGCCAAATAGTCAATCTTCCCACGCCCATGGATAAACATGCGCACTGAGAATGACCAGCGATAAAAATTATCTCCATTCAGCTTGATTGTAGTGATTTGAATTGAATGGTGATCAGAGTGACCGGATTGAGTGTTGGAAGAATTAGTATCTGATTTGATGATACCATCAAAGAAGGATAATGAAAGAAAAGAACTAGGATTAAGTCCTTAGAACTTTTAGAAGCGGAATAAGTTGCCTAGGTTTCAGAGTGGAAACCAGGCTTTGATACCATGAAGATTTGAGAAGAAAAGTATATTTTCTAATATTAATCCTGATTGTTACAATCCTTGTTTAAATAGAATGTTAACAGCTAATTCCTAGGGCCAGATTAAAGCTAATTACATATTCTAATCTAAAAAATCTCAATCATACGGCTAATTACACTCATGTTTCTATATATAGACTATGATTAGGAATTGATTCCTAGAAATCCTTGACCAGATTTCAAGGAGATCTGGTCAACTCTTTACAATAGATTTTATATTGAAGGGCATACGTAGATCACATATGAGACTTGTGTTCTTTTCTGATGACTACTAGGGACCATGATGTGAGGTTTTGGGAATCGTGAAAGGTCAACTATGATTGCAAACAACTTGGAAGAGTTAGTTGAAATATAATTTTTGAGAAGATGTTCTTTTGAGAACTAGGGCTCAATATAGTGAACAAGGATATGGTCTTTGGGTTTCTATAGTTTGAAAATAGCATTGCAAGAGGCCTTATTTGCTTCTCCGGTATCATGAGAACATTTTTTTTTTATCGATCATCATTGATGAATGGTTTCTATGTTGGCCAGTAATTTTGTGGATATTAATAGGCATATCAATACTTCAAAATTAGTAGATTGGGAAAAGATTTGTACCTAGAGGAAACTTGTTGTCAAAAAATATCTTAACTGCCATTGTTGTTTCCTCTATTTTATTTATTTTCAGTGTCATGTCATATATTTATGTGCTTCCCTCCTATATCCATTTTGTTTATGTTGACTTTGCAATGACCTCATTTTCACTTTGCAGGATGAAATTCATGAAAGGGATCGATATTCTGATTTCATGTTGGCAATTTTGAGGTACTTTATAATTGATTTGAATTTTTAAAGATGGTTGCTTGCTTGGATTAGACATTGGTTATTTATGATAATTTTTATACTTGGGATTAAATAAGGGTAAGGTTATATTAACTTAATTTTGTGAAATAAACATCCTAATCTAATTCAAGGATTAAAACAATGCCACACCTCTCTAAAACTCAATTATAAATATACTCAAGCATGAGTTGAAATTTCATTATTGGTAACCCATTGATTCGAGAAAATGGATATGATTGGATAATAAAGTTTGGATTTAAGTCAAATTTAAGGATCGTTTGAAGTTAATTGAAGATTTAATAGGGGCCAAAACCATGACATGTTTTTATTTTCATTTGACGTCTGAATCTAAATGTTGATTGTTTGTTTTTTAAGATATAAACATCTGAAAACAAATAATTTAACATGTATACCTTTGAACTACTTATTATAATGTATTTTTATTTGCCATGATACAAATAGCTAAAAACAAATATTATCATAAATCCTAAACTGAAACATTTCATCAATTAAAATTTTTGATTAATAATAATAATAAGTAAAATACTATTTTATTTTATAATATTTTAGGAAAATGTTAACTTCATATAAATATAGTCCTTTTAATTTATAAAAAATACATGGTTAAAATTACGGTACAAAACAACAAATTTATTAGCAACATATGAAGATCAGAAATTTGTGGGATATTTAATTGAGGTAAAATTGTTTAGTGTTAAGTGACAAGTCATGATTTTAACTTTTTATTTGAAGTTGTATTTTTTGTTGTTGCAATTTTCGGTTGTTTGACCACTTAAAAAAAACAAACAAGACTACTTAATGTTTACAATTCTGATCCATTAAGTGATAAGCCGAAAAAACTAACAACCCCTAAATTAATTTAACAACTCACATAAAACATTCTTGGCATGCTAACTCTCAGCAGTTAGTTTGCTTTTATATTTGACATTTTTGGATTTTTTTTTCCTGATTATTGTAAGTTATCTGCAGAGACATGCTTCCTACCTATCCTCACCTTCGGCTGGTTAGTTCAAAGTCTTATGTTATATATTCATCTCTACAAATCGTATATAAGTTTTTGGGATTATTTTTCTTTTGTTTTTGATCTTAAATCTTAATGACCAATTGACGACGTATATTGTTTTTTATAATTGAACAGATATTAATGAGTGCTACTCTTGATGCTGATAGATTTTCTCAATATTTTGGCGGCTGCCCAATCATCCGTGTCCCGGGGTTCACTCATCCTGTAAAAATCCTACGATTTGTCACTTTTGTGTATCTGAAGTTGATTCTGATACTAATGCTCTTGCCTTCTGAATTCAGGTCAAAACCTTCTATTTGGAAGATGTTCTAGCCATCCTGAAATCTACGGAAAGTAATCACCTTGATTCTGCTATCACAAGTGTGCCAAATGAGGTTCCTGAATTTGCTGAGGAAGATAAGAGTAGTTTAGATGAAGCTTTGAATTTGGCTTGGTCAAATGATGAGTTTGACCTGCTCCTAGATTTGGTCTCTTCTGAAGGAGGCTCAAAGGTTTACAACTACCAGCATTCTGTGACTGGACTAACACCATTAATGGTGTTGGCTGCAAAAGGTAGAGTGGGCGATGTTTGCATGCTCCTCACTCTGGGTGCAGATTGCCATTTAGAGGCCAAGGATGGAGCAACAGCAGTACATCTGGCTGAAAAAGAAAACCAGCAAGAAGTTGCCCAAATTATAAAAGAGCACATGGGGACTTCCAATTCTTATTCCATGAAACAACAGTTACTTGATAAATATCTAGCAACTGTCAATCCTGAACTTATTGATGTTTTTCTTATAGAGCAGTTACTAAGAAGAATATGCATTGATTCAGAAGATGGAGCTATCCTTGTTTTTCTTTCGGGTTGGGAAGATATAAATAGAATGCGGGAGAGATTGCGTGTTAACCCCTTTTTTAAAGATACTTCCAAATTTCTTATAATATCTCTTCATTCCATGGTCCCCGCTGTGGAGCAAAAGAAGGTATTTAAGCGCGCACCTCCAGGTTGTCGCAAAATTATCCTTTCAACCAATATTGCTGAAACTGCAATTACCATTGATGATGTTGTCTATGTTATAGATAGTGGTAGGATGAAAGAAAAAAGTTACGATCCTTACAATAATGTATCAACTCTTCAATCTTCTTGGGTTTCCAAAGCAAGTGCCAAGCAAAGAGAGGGACGTGCAGGCCGCTGTCTGCCTGGAATCTGTTATCATTTTTATTCTAAACTTCGAGCGGCTTCTTTGCCAGATTTCCAGGTTCCTGAAATTAAGAGAATGCCTATTGAGGAAATTTGTTTACAGGTGATTCCAAATTCTTACTTTGTGACAATAATAACTCTCTCATTTGAGGATGGGTGGATATGTGAAGGCTTTCTTTCTTTTTGTCAGATTTGTCTTGTAAGCAAAATGATATTCTCTTGCTAATTAAGTATTAATTTTTTATTCTCATTGGCTAGGTCAAGTTGATCGACCCAAATTGCAGAATTGAAGATTTCTTGAAGAAGACATTAGACCCTCCAGTTTCAGAAACCATATGTAATGCAATTACTGTTCTTCAGGATATTGGGGCTTTGACTCGTGAAGAAAAAATTACTGAACTTGGGGAGAAGCTAGCTTCTCTTCCTATTCATCCATTGATGAGCAAGATGCTTTTCTTCGCCATATTACTGAACTGTCTGGACCCAGCTTTGACTCTGGCATGTGCTTCTGACTATAGAGATCCGTTTACCATTCCCATGTTACCAATTGAAAAGACGAGAGCTGCTGCTGCTAAATTTGAGCTTGCTTCGTTATATGGTGGCCAAAGTGATCAGTTGGCTGTCATAGCTGCTTTTGAGTGCTGGAAAAATGCAAAGGAGAGGGGTCAAGAAGCACAATTTTGTTCTCAGTATTTTGTCTCCTCAGGCACCATGTATATGCTAAATGGTATGCGAAAGCAGCTCCAGACTGAACTAATTAAGTATGGGTTTATTACAGAAGACAACTCAAGTTGTAATCAGAATGCACGTGTCCCGGGTATAATCCATGCAGTCCTTGTGGCTGGTCTGTATCCAATGGTGGCAAGGTTGCGCCCAGTTCATAAATATGGAAGACGGTTTGTGGAGACTGCAAGTGGTGCTAAAGTTATGTTGCACTCGCGTTCCCTTAATTTTAAATTATCATTTATGAAAACTGATGATTGCCCATTAATTGTATATGATGAGATAACCCGTGGTGACGGGTCTATGTTCATAAGGAACTGTAGCGTTGTTGGACCACTCCCATTGTTATTGCTTTCGACAGAGATTGCTGCAGCTCCCATTCAGGATGATGACGATGCTGATGGGAGTGATGATGATGCTGATGGAGATGGCAGTGATGAGGATGGAATGGAGATGGATAATAGGAAAGCTGAACAACATGGAGAGAAAATTATGTCATCTCCTGATAATTCAGTCATAGTTGTTGTGGATCGCTGGCTTAGTTTTGTATCAACAGCCCTTGATGTTGCCCATATTTACTGTTTGAGAGAGAGGTTATCTGCAGCTATCTTATTCAAAGTAAGTACTTTGATTGTTTTCGTAATACAATCTTCGAAGTACAACCTTTCTTGTTTGCATCGTGAAACCTTTTGTCTGATTTTTGTCTTATATTGCAGGTAACACATCCCCGGAATATTCTTCCTCCCGCCCTTGGGGCCTCTATGTCTGCAATGGCCTGCATTCTATCTTATGACGGGCTCTCTGGGATTTTATTGCCAGCTGGATCTGTGGACTCACTTACTTCAATGATACAAGCAACTGAGATTGACAAGTCTATGCCTGGGAGAGACAGAGGGATGGGCCAGAATACAAAAGGCTTCCTTAGGTCGCTAATGAGTCCTGACACACGGCAAAACCATCGTGTGTATGATCGCCGGAGTAGGGTAGTACCTGCACACAAGGGAACACCAAATGGGAATCAATCATCAAGCCACATAAGTCAGCCACAATTTACAGAAATTGGCATGAGCTCGAATCACTGGCCTCCACTACAAGGCTCCACAATATTTGGGTCTGTTGCAGGTACACCTGTAAAATCCGGGGACAGGGGAGATTCATTCAAGCGGCAGCGCTGGAATAGGTCTAAATAGCGAAGGTAGTTAGACAGATTGGGGTGTATGCTGTAGACAGGACAGATTAATATGTATAGGTTAAAGCTGCTCTGCTCTGCTCTCAAAAAAAAGAAGAAAAGGTATTAGGGGATAAGATAGGAGCTTCAGTGAGTAGTGAGATGCAAGTCTCTGTAATACATATTTATGATGTTTTTGCTTTTTGAAATTTTAAACTAATCACCTTGGAAATGTTTCAGTCTTTCCAACAAGTTGAAAAATGTATCCGAACATGAATGTGATGTGAAAGGTTTTACAGATGGTAATAGTTACTAAATTTAGCTCCAATTTTATAAGTTTTATGTTGTTGGTCATTTGATTGAATGCTTAGTTTATGGACAAATCAATATTATTTGAAATTTTTATTGCACAGCAACCTCGTTTGGGGCATATCGGAGATAATTTTTGCTTTTCGCTTTTAATAATAAAAAGAGAGGTAGAAGTCTAAGCTTTTCGGTTTCGGTTATTGTTTAGATAGTGTATTTCAGAAGAGCATTTCATGTTAAAATGGTTTTTTATACATTTAATTTTCACAAAAATGTTGAAGTATAATTAATTTAATGTTAATTTTTTATTTCAAAGTCATTCCAAAACTCGAGATTCAAATCGAATAGTCGCAAACTCGCAATTCTTTGTCTTTTTGCTTGAGAAAAACCTTGCTTCTTTGTTTGGATACTCTGTGGGTTTCTCTTTCAATGGTTTTAGTGGCTTACTATTTATAGTTTCAATGAATTTCTCCCCGTAATTTTTTGTGGTGATTATCTCTCGAATTTCAAAATGATTTATCTCTAGTTTTTATTGTTCAAGAGCGTTGGAGGGGAGTGAGGGATAGATATTAAAGGGTAATTTGGCCCAAAAAATAATAAAAAAAATAATATACAATAGAGGGGCTATTTTTGAAATTACCAATAATCCGAGGATATTGATTAATGTTATATTAATATAAGGGTATATTTGTAAATGTCACTTCCTTGGTCAACTGGAAGGGTGTACACCTGTATTCTCGTATTCATCTGAAATTCTGAACTCTGAAGCTTGTGCTTCATTAACTTTCCCAGTGAAGTCAAAGCCCAAAGGTTGTCTTTACATTTTAGCCTACTGTATGTTCTTCTTCCTTGTTCTTCTGTAATTTCAACTTGTCCAATCTCCATCTTGTACTGTGTTTAGCAGTTTAGCTTCTCTTTTGTCGTTCATGCTGTTTTTTTCCATACAACTTGAAGATTCACTTCTGCTTCCAACTCTCTCTTTGACTCTCATGCTTGTGTATTTGATTTTTTATGCAGCTTAATCAATCTTTCACCTGTTAATCATATATATCATCTCCATGACAGAGTTGTTTGAGGCTTGGTGTTTTAGTAGTTTGGTTTCTTTGTTGAATATCATAGAAAATGTCTTCTTGTCTATCAAACTCAAATAGGTCCAGTACTCACAATATAACAGCTTCTACAGCTCCTGAACTTGGATCAAGCTCAGTAGCTGTCTTGAGAACGGATGCTGAATATGACTATACCGATCGTTGTTGAGGAAATTCCAGTGGATATCTTATCCATCGGTGTGTATTGGCTTCAAGGAGCCAGTTTTTTCATGAGCTTTTCAACAAGGGAAATGATATATGGTTCGGTCATGAATGAAGAAAAACCAAAATATCTGATGGAAAAGTTATTGGATATGAAGCCTTTTGAATTCTGGAAAGCTCATTAAGCGGTCGCCCCCGGATGTCTTGAGAAGTCTATAGTAAAGTCAAATCACTTCGCTCCAAATCTCACCAGAAATCTGAAGGTAATGTAGGCGAAGTGGACCCTATGGCCTATGCATGAAAAGAGAACCAGGAGGATCCACAAGGCACTGGACTCTGATGATATTGAACAGTTGAAGTTTCTTCTAAATGAATTATCTGATGCCTATTGTGATCAGAAGGTTGTGTCTACTGTCTAGGCTTGGCTGTTCTCAATCTTAAGAACACTAGAGGGCATACAGTGCTTCATGTGGCCGCAAGGCATAAGGAACCATCAATTCTAGTAGCGCTAGCTGCTCATCAATGGAGCCTGTACATCAAAAACTACATTAGACGGGCAAACGGTTGTTGCAATCTGTCGGAGGTTGACTAGGCCAAAGGAATTCAATGTCCGGGAACATGTCATTCTCATCACAACAGGTGATAGCTGATGATTTACACATGAGGTGATATTTCTTTCCTGGTAGATTTCTGCTATATTATGATTTTAGCAGTGGCATTTACATGGTTGTTATTTCCTGCTGAAGCTAAATTGGCTATGGAGATAGCAGATGCATAGCCAATTTGGGATGGATCGGAGCCTTGCCGATTTGGGCGGATCGGGGATTTTGTCATCCCTACGCTTCACATTCAGGTCTTGTAAGTTGTGACTGACCGAGTCTAAAATGTTCACTCCAACACCACAAAACTCACATATCTTCACTGTTATACATGTCACAGTCATGATATACAATGATATCCATTGGATTCTTTCCAAGTAAAGTCCAGCATTATCCAAGTCCTAATCATGATGACTCATGAAAACGTGGTCCTTTTTTTTAAAATTTTATATTTATATATTTATCATGATAATTTTTGTTGTTCACAGAAACAAAAATGGCGAAAAGAACAGAAACGCCGATGATAATAGCAATGAAAGGCCATCCAGGCAGCGGCAAGACCACTCTAGCCCGCTCTCTAGCCTCCACCCTCAGAATCCCTCTCATCGACAAAGACGACGTCCGTGACTCCACTTTCTCTCTCCAAAACTCACTGCACTCCTCCTCCTCTCTCCTCAACGACCTCTCCTACGACGCCGTTTTCCGCGTCGCCTCCACTCAGCTCAATCTCGGCCTCAGCGTCATCGTCGACTCTCCCCTCTCCTGTAGGGCCCGCCTCGATGATCTGCTCCGATCAGCCGCGCCGGCCGGGGCCCGACTCATCATCGTCGAGTGTAAGCCATCCGATGAGGCCGAGTGGAGGAGAAGGCTGGAGACACGTGGCGGGTCAAGCTGGCACAAACCATCCACGTGGCATGATCTGGAGAGGTTGCTGCAAGGGTACGGTGGGTGTACGGACTATGATGTGGGTGATGTACCCAAGGTGATGGTGGACACCACGGCTACTGTTGAGCTTGAAGAGCTTGTGTCCCGTGTGCTTGAATTCATTTTGTCTCACTCTGCTCCTTCAGTTAAGTATTGACATTTCTGTTGATTGGTGTTTAGAATTGTCTGTATAAATTTTGTAAAGAAAAAAAAAAATGTTTGATAAATAAGATAAAAAAGGTGTGTTTTGTATTCTCTCTTTTGACCCACAACTTACGCAACATCCATTGGATTCTGAATGGGTTTATAGGTGAGGAGCTCTCTCTTTCTCTCTATATATATTATCAAGTGTATAGGATTCCATATAAAAAATTAGTGTGGGGAAATCAATGGAAAAAAAATTACATTGATTCCAACCGGTTGGAATTAATGAAATCTTATGATAAATTCGTGTGAGAACCTGCACTAGAAAGTTACTATATATATATATCAGTATTTCTATTGTTAGTTCGTCATGATATAAAATATATTATGACGAAAAATGTGGACCATAAATTACAGAGAAATTTTGACAAGTACATACATTTTTAGTCAAAGTATGTAAATTTAATAGTCAGTATTCTTTATCCTGATATAATTTTATAACTATGTATATCGAAGATAATATATATATTATTCTTTAGAAATATTATAACATATAATATAACTTTGTTTAAATATAAAATAATTATTTGATATTCTCTAATATCCAAGTGACCATATATATAAACTTTACATATAAACAAAATTGGGTTGCGGATGGCTTTTGATTAATTTTATGGTCTTAGTTACTAGAGAATATCAAATAATTATTTTACATATAAACAAATGTATATTATATGTTATAATATTTCTACTGAATAATATCTATATTATCTTCGAAATATATATATATATATATAATATATAGAGAGTAATTTTTTAATAGGGACTTTTAGTTTTTTACGATGCACACTTTAAATTAGGGGTGTGCGGCGGATCGGATCCAATGGATTTGCCATGATCCAAGATCCAATCCGATCCGATTGGATCGAAGAAATTGCAATCCGATCTGATCCAATTTTATAGTGGGATCCGATCCGATCCGATCCGATTATAAAATACTTCAATCCGATCCGATCCGATCCGATTATAAAATACTTCCAATGGATCGAATAAATATAAAGTTATTCATAATATATCAAAGTTATAATCTGAAATAAATAAAATCAAATAAATTATTCAAACATTACTAATTAACTCAAATAAAATTAACATTAAAAAAAATACATGACATAACTTGTAAACTTTATATAATTCAAAAAGTTTATAAACATTATACATCAGCTCCAAATGTAAACTTAATAAGCCATAATGTTGATAAAGAAAAATAGAAGAAAAGAAGATGATGGATTGTTGGCTATAGAGAAATTGAGAAAGAAAACCCAAAATAGTAACATTAAATATTGTATTTGGTTGGACCTTTACATTAGAAAGTAGTGGACAAAATAAATTGCCCAATATAAAAATAAGGTGTAATATTTTAGGCGGATTGACGGATTCGGCGGATTTCCAAATGGAAATCCAAGATCCGATCCAATCCAATCCAATGGATTTTAGAATTTAGGATCCAATCCGATCCAATCACCTCTCTAGATCCGATCCGATCCGATCCAATGGATTGGATCCAATCCAATGGATCGTATTGGATTGGATTGGATCCTGCACACCCCTACTTTAAATACCTTTGATGAAATTACATGAGATATGTTGAATCTTGATTTGATTTTTTGTATGTATCATAAGAAAATTAAAATACACACTTGGTAAAAATTTGAAATTTTTTTAGATTTAAGAACTATTTTTTTCTTATATTTCTCTATTTTTAAATGTTTTATCTTTAAAAAAATCGGAAAAAATTAATTCTTGCACCCGAATTTTTTTTAATTTTTTTTTCCATAAATGTATTTCAATGTTTTCACCTTCCATACAAAAAATCAAATCAAGATTCAATATATTTCATACAATTTCACCAAAGATGTTTAAAGTGTGTATTGTAAAAAGTTCTCATTGGAAAATTACTATATATATATATAAGGGCATGATCCATGGCCCTATTTTTTTACACAATTTTTGACACGACGTCTTGACCATTGAATCTTGCTTCATTTAATGGATATGATTTATTTTCCGTTTTTTTTTTACCTTATTTAATACATACATTGTCTCTCACCTAATTAATATTTTATCTCTCCAGAATATTATTATTTTATTTAATTCTCTCACTTTAATTAATTTTATGTCTTTTATTTATTTTTCTTTTCTTTTTTCCTTTACACGTTTTTTTTTTCCTTTTTCTTTTTTTTACTTTACCTGACATCAGAATATCAGTAGTGTGACTTTCACTCTCACTTTTCAGCCTTTAAAATCCCTTTATTTTTATTTTTATTTTTTTACTATTCTTATTTCTCAATTTACTTCATCTAAAATCAAAAATTTTATACATGTAATCACTTTCCTCTTTTGTTTTCTTTCTTTTTAAATTTTCTTTTCTTTTCCTCTTTTATCATTTCTTATTTCATTAGCTTATGAGCTACTTTTGCAAAGTTGTACAATTGTATTGGTCTTGTTAATATATTTGCAAAGTTGAACATAAACATCATACATGACTTCATTTATCCTAACAGCCTAAATAAAATTCAACATATAAAAAAATCATGGTAATACAATAATTTAAATGAAAAAAAAAACATTTTTTTTACTACTTATTTGGATTTGGATTTTTTTTTAAATGTTAATAATTTATCCAAACATATGAAAAACAATTTCTAGAAATTATTTTGGTATGATTACTGTATATAGATTTAACTATCATAAAATCTATTTACAAAAATATATATAATCACATCTACTTCGAAAAGAAGAAAAATAAACTAAATAAAATTTTTTCAAAAGCAAAAATTAAAAAAAATCTAACATGTCAAATCTTACAACGAAAATTGTAACAAGATTGTAACAGCCTTATATAACAATTCCTAAAAACCAAAATTTTTGTTCTTTCAATTTTTTTATATATTTTTTATCATTATTATCCAGATAACAAAAAGATACAAGATAAAAAATAATAATTAAATAAATATAAAAATTTGAAGAATAGAAAAAATACATAGATAAATTATGAGCATCTATTGATAAGTCTTCCAATTCCAATTTTTTTGACATTTTTGACTATAATAAAAATCAGTTAAAGCTAATCCAACCAAAGAGAAAGAAAATAAAGATGGGAAAATGAAAGATTTAAAAAATTGAAGAGTGAAAGTCTAATGATATTATGATTTAAGGTAAAGTAAAAAAAAAAATGTGTAAAGGAACAAATAAAAGGATAAAAAAATTAAAGAAAAAAAAATTAAATAAGGTGAGAGAATTAAATAAAATAATAATATTTTGAATAGATAAAGTATTAATTAGGTGAGAGACAATATATGTATTAACTATTAAATAAGGAAAGAAAAATAAAATAAATCATATCCATTAAAAGAAGCAAGATCCAATGGTCAAGAAGTTGTGTCAAAAATTATGTAAAACAATTGGGCCATGGATCATGCCACATATATATACATATACCGGTATACCTATAAACGATGTATGAGTACACCGATGTTCTATAGATTGTCCATATATATATATACAGTGTTTTTATTATCAGTTCGTTATGATATAAAATATATCAGAGCGAAGAATGTAGACCGCAGATTATGGAGAAGTTTTGACAAGTGCATACATTTTGAGTCAAAGTATGTAAATCTAATAGTCCACATTATTTGTATTGATATATTTTATATCAGGGCAAACTGAGAATATCAAAATTATATATATATACCACTTCTAAGTTCTAACGTTGAAGATTCAAACATGAGAAATATCACATAAGGTTGTATTAGTGTTTTTATCAAATAAAATTAACTTTTATTGGTTATATATTAAAAAGAAAAAAAAAAAAAAACTATTATTTCTCTGGTCAGGATTTTCGTGAAATTTTGTTGGATATTTTATTTTTGTATGAAATTGTATCTTAACCAATGATGTAACAAACAAAATGACGTTGACACAGTGGTTTGTCCCACACATTTATACCATGAGAGCGTGAGTTATCAACTCCTGAATTATTATTGTAATATTTATAAAAAAAAAAAAAAAAAAACTAATGATGTAACAATTGACATAAATCTTAATGTTAAGATTGATGCGTAACAATTTATCAAATATACATATATATATATATATATATATTAACTTTCAATTGAGAGATCCATTACTAATTTCGGTAAAGATCTTGATGAAATCATATTGATATTTATGAATTGTGATCTGATTTGTTTTTGTGAATGATAAGTTTGATAAAATGTATCTATGAATAAAATTTAAGAATTTTTTGGAAAAATTGAAGAAACATTGAAAAATTAAAAAAAACATAGTTCTAGTATTTAAAAAATTCTCAAATTTTATTCATATGTAGATTTTAATGAACTTATTATGTACGAAAAAAATTCAAATCAAAATTCATAAAAATTTATGTAATTTCATTAATGTCCTTACTGAAATTAAAGCAAAAAATCTCTCCCTTGAAAGTTAATATATATATATAAATTATTGTTGATCTAAAATATAAAATAAATAATTAATAATGATGATATTGATGATGATGACATGATGAACCGATGATATGGAAGGATAAATTAATAATAACTTAATATAAAAAAATCTTAATAAAATTTGAGTTTATTCTCTCTTCTCCAATATGGTCTATGAGTCTATCCGTCTATATTTCTGTTTAAAGCTCTGTCCTTTTGTTCTCTTCCCACAATTTTACGGTTAGATTCTAATTTCAATCCAACAAATTTTCTTTCTGCTTCTATTTTAATTTTTAAATAACTGCCGTCCAAAATTAACCCCTTTTTAATTAAACACAAAAGCTGGCCCTCCTAAATTTTATAGATTTTTTCACTTAATGGGGGGTTTTTCCAAATCCCAAGTCAACTCAACTGCAAAGTCGTTTCTAAGCTGTCTCTGTTCTTCACTTCTTCCATACTTATCTGAAGCTTCCGCTTCATTGGTCATATCCCAGTAGACTCAAAGTCTTTCCTCCTTCCTTCAAGAATCAAGATTTTCTTCTTCTGGGTTTAGTGTTATCAACTGGGTATTCCATAGAAATTCAGGATTCAATTGTTCTTCTTCTAAGTCTCTCTGTTTTGACTCTCATATATGCTTGCTCTTTAAATCCAATCCATCTTCAACTTTACTTTTCTTTGTTTCATCTGTTAATCATATCAGTATCACCACCATGATTCGGTTCAAATTTGTTAATTTCAGGTCCTTCTCTTCTTTTGGTGTGGGATAGCTCGTCTCTGAAATATCAGTTTTTTATTTTTATTTTTTTATTCTCTATACGATGGAAAATGGAAACGAAATGTCATCATCCTTGAGTTTTGCCTCATCTTCTTGTCTCTCAAATGGGTCAAGTAGTCTCAACATAACTCCTGAACTTGCGGGAAATCTGGAAAATTTGAGCTTGAACAAACTCAGTAGCAGCCTCGAGAAGTTATTAATCGATGCTGACTATGACTACACCGATTCAGAGATCGTTGTTGAGGGAAGTCCAGTGGGTGTCCATCGATGTGTATTGGCTTCACGGAGCCAGTTTTTTCATGAGCTTTTCAAAAGGGGAAGTGGTGGTTCAGCTAATGAAGGAAAAGCAAAATATCTGATGTCTGAATTGGTGCCTTATGGAAAAGTTGGATACGAAGCTTTCATTGATTTCTTGAACTATTTGTATACTGGAAAGCTGAAGCCGTCGCCTCCGGAAGTATCCACCTGTGTTGATGAGGCTTGTGTACATGATGCTTGTCGTCCTGCTATCAATTATGCTGTGGAATTGATGTATGCTTCTGCAACTTTTCAGATGAAAGAGCTGGTTTTGCTTTCTCAGGTAAAATTTGTCTTGTGCTATTCAAAGTGATTATGTGTTGGCTTGGATTTATGTTGTTTTTATAGACATTTAAAGACAAAGACAAGCTAATTGTATTATTGGGGAAAAATGTTTCATTTTGTAGCACCAAAACAGTTAATTCCAAACAATTGGCAGAAGGGTTTGATCTAAAATTGAAGGGAGCCAAATTTCCTAATAAGTTGAAAATTATCTTCCACTACAGAGTTCATAAGCCACTGGTTCAAAGCAGTAGGAAAACAATGAAAAGAAACAGAATATGTCTAAATTCGATTGTGCTTCTAGCCGATTAAAAAAATTGTAGAATCTGTTAGGTTATGTCAAACTGTTATTTACTATCCCATGGTAGTACTATGCTTGTAATAAACAATACCTTGTTCTATATCAATCTTTCGAAATAATGAGGAATTCATTTCCCCGGCTTTTATTTCATTGTCAAATTGCAGTAATTCTGACTGGATATTAGCATTTGAAGGTGAATTTTCAGGATAAATAAGTTGTAACTCACATGCAACTTTGTTTTAATAGGTGTCAAGTTCTTGCATTGGCTTGACATTTTTGATATTTAGGATGTTTTACCTATATATATATATATATATATTCTCAATCACCTTATATTTAATTCTCAAACATTCAAGCTTCATAGTGAGAGTTTGATGCAACATATGTTGAATCTCGTTTTGTATAAACAAGAAGTGTCTTCCAACATTAGTCCAGCTGATGTTTAGATAAAATGCGACTCTTTTTTTCTATGCCTTTTTCTTTCCCATATTATCATCTGTAAAGTGATCGATTCTAGGAGAAGAACATTCTTATATATAATATATGTTGCTTATTGAAGATGATCTAGTTTCAGGGTATATGAATTTTGGACAGATGTATTCTTACGCAAAAAACTTCATGTATCCATGCAGCGGCGGCTTCTGAACTTTGTCGAGAAGGCTTTTGTGGAAGATGTAATCCCGATTATCATGGTTGCATTCCATTGCCAATTGAACCAGCTTCTCTCTCACTGCATCCAGAGAATAGCGAGGTCTGATCTTGAAAGTGCATGTCTTGAGACAGAGCTTCCTCATGAAGTCTATAGTGAAGTCAAATCACTTCGCTCCAAATCTCTGCAGGAGTCTGAAGGTAATGTAGGGGGAGTGTCTGAAGGTAATTTAGCGGAAGTGATCCCTATGCACGAAAAGCGAATCAGGAGAATCCACAAGGCACTGGACTCTGACGATATTGAACTGTTGACACTTCTCCTAAACGAATCTAATGTCACTTTAGATGATGCTTGTGCTCTGCACTATGCTACTGCGTATTGTGATCCGAAGGTTGTGAAGGATCTCCTCAGTCTAGGCTTGTCTGATCTCAATCTTAGGAACACTAGAGGACATACAGTGCTTCATGTGGCCGCAAGGCGTAAGGAGCCATCAATTCTAGTAGCACTGCTGACCAAGGGAGCCTGTGCATCAGAAACTACATCTGATGGGCAAACAGCTGTTGCAATCTGTCGGAGGTTGACCAGGCCGAAGGATTATAATGAAAATACAAAACAGGGTCAGGAGTCTAACAAAGATAAGATATGCATTGATGTCTTAGAGAGAGAAATGAGAAGGAATTCAATGTCTGGGAACATGTCAATCTCATCGCACATGATAGCTGATGATTTACACATGAGGCTGGACTATCTGGAAAACCGAGGTGATATTCCTTACTTGCAGACCAGTGTTTTTTTTTTTTTTTTTTTGATTGATTGGAGATTAAATAGCTAACTTTCTTTTATAGTTTTCCGTTAACAGTTTTTTTGATTGGTTTGCACATACAGATTTTGGATTGATAAGCAGCAATACGAAACACCATACTGCTATTAAATTATTAATGTATCATTTTCTATTTAATATCTAAATGAGACATTAAATATTTTTGCTCCTAAAAATGCTTTTCTTCTGGATTTCATTGTTATTTAGTTAATTATAATACTTAAAATAAGAGAATGCCTAAGTGGGCTACAAGGCAATATGAAACAAAAATAATGAGTTCTGCATATATCACACCAAACTGATATATTTTTGGGTTGGTTTTTTGGCCTCCCGAAGAGTCCATATATTCTTAAGCCACCCGTGCTCGTAACAAAACACCATTATTAAACTTTGATATTTTCCCTGATTCTGGTTACTATATCTTCCACTTGAAATTTCAAAAGCAATATTACTTGAAGGAAGAAATGGTCCTGTAATCTCCTTCCGTGTATAGTAAGATAACACTATATTGGTACTGATTTAGTAAAGCTAATTGCCATACATTTTCTTGTAGCTATTGTTTGAAGTATTCTCATTTTAGCTTGTTTATATTGCAGTGGCATTTGCACGATTGCTCTTTCCTGCTGAAGCTAGACTAGCTATGGACATAGCGAATGCACATTCAACCACGGCTTACCCCCATGCAGCATCAAAATCGAAAGGATCAAGTGGGAACTTGAAGGAGGTCGATTTGAATGAAACACCCTCTGTGCAAGCCAAGAGAATCCAATCGAGAATGCAAGCTTTGCTTAAAACAGGTATTATATACGTAAATAACTTTTGTATGTCTATGTTTAGTGTAGAGAGGACGGAAATGAAACCTTTTGATCATTAATGATACTGTATAATTTTAACCCTAAGCCTCTCAGTATCTACTCTATGCCTTTGGACCTACAAGTTGTTGACCCTGCCATGTTTTCCACAGCTAGACATCTTGTATCTTGTTATTTTTTCTTCATGTCTTATAAGGGGAGAAGCTAAGGCCCAGAACCCAGAGAATTGATTTAGTAAATTTAGACCCTTGATTTTGTTGAATATGAAGCTTTAGAAAATGGGGCAAAAAATAGCTGTAAAATTTTGTTTACAATTAGATTTCATTGAGCTTATCACCCACAAAAAAAAAAAAAAAAAAAAAAAAAAAAAAAAAAAACCCAAATCAAATTCATTAAAATCAGCATCGGTTGATTTCACTTAAATCCTTACTTTGAGTTCAAATAAAAGATCCCTTAGGAGAGAACTATTGTATATATATGGGTTCACCTTCAGACCATTAGAATTTGGTCTTGTTTTTGCATGGTCGCATGTAGCTTACATGCCTTGAGTCACATGAGCTGCATGTGATCATGTCAAAACATGGCCAAATTTTAATGGTGTATTAATACATCCATGCACCATTGAAATTAAAGTGAGAAAATCAAATAAAACCTTTATACTATTTATGTACGTGGTATGTGCTCTAGCTGGCTATATCATTAAAGTGCAAAATCATAGAATTGTTAAAACCTGACCGAAGATTGCATTACTTAAGGAAAGCTTGAATTTATATTGTGGTAGAATTTGAAATTTTATTAGTTTCATATATCATATTCTGAACCTGCTCTAATGACAGTGGAGATGGGTCGACGCTACTTCCCTCATTGCTCGGAAGTGATTGATAAATTTCTGGACGATGACATGCCTGATGCTTTACTCCTAGAAAAGGGGAGTGCAGAAGAACAGAACATTAAGAAGCTGCGGTTTACAGAACTTAAAGAGGATGTGCAGAAGGCATTTTCCAAGGACATGGCTGTGAACCACCGATCCTGTTTGACATCATCCTCATCATCCTCATCTTCTCCGAAGGAGGGTGTCAAGCACAAGGTTAGAAAAAGGTGATGTTTATGTTCACCATAAATGTCCTATGCTTAGTTTGATTGACAGGCATAAGAGCCTATGTTGTGGTTGTTCTTTGTAATTGCAGAAAGATTAATGTATAACTTGCCTTGTAATGTCTCCCAAAGTATTTTGCATGTAATATAGTCAAATGGTGCAGATATTTCTGATTTTAGAGGAAAGGAATTGCCTTGTATTACTATGTAACGTCTTGTTATTGATGATATGAAATGTTCTTGCACCTACGTGTGCGCACTGCACATATGGGATGGTTTTGTTGATTAGATTTCGTAGTGTGTTACTCGTTGTAAACATGATCATTCCAAAAATTGTCTATTGAAATTACCTGTCAAGTTGAATGAACGATATTTCCATTGAGTCATAGTTGGACGGTGATACGATGTATTGGTGATCATAATCATGTTTCATACTGGTCTCCCCATTCATAGGTCTTATATTACGTCCTTGACCCTGCCCAATAGGTCTTATTTATACCAAACCATAGCAAAAATTATATAAAAATGTTTCCAAAAGAGGAAACAGAATATGTTACAAAAATAAAAAAAGAGACCAAGACAGTGAATAATTGAGAGAAAGAAGAAAACAGCAAGAGCAGAACAGAAATGTGAAATATAAAAATAATGTTAGTTTTGTTATAATGACAGAAAAATACTTTTGACCAATGGTTGATTTCTTGAACTGTCCAATTGCTCTTTATTTAATTCTTTAATCAATTATTATAATATTATTTATTTAAATTTGAAGAAAATGAGTCAAATTTACAACTTTAATGATTTAGGTGTAGGAAACCTATCTTGACCCAAACCTATCTTCGCAACTACGTGAGAGAGTTTTTGATTTCTTTGATTTTGGTAGGTTGAGGCAACCACTTACTTAAAAAATAAATATAACTTTATTATATATTGATATGCTTGTTTTGATATTTAAAAAAAAAAACATACTTTTAAGAGAACCTTCTAAAAGGTTATGAGAATAATTAAGGGGGGTGTATTCAATTAGGATTGTTAGGGACATTTAAAGACATTATAAATCCCGGTGTATTCAATTAGGATATTTAAAGACTTTAAAAGAGTCTATATTAATCCAGTGGTATTCGATTAGGATTTCTATGGACTTTTAAAGAATCCTTCCAAATCTGGGTGTATTGAATTGAGACTTTAAAAATATCTACAAGAATCCAGGTGTATTCAATTAGGACTAGATTTTAAAGGATTTTCTTAGGTCATGGATTTTGGTGGATTTTTGGTAGACTTGATAGTGGGAGATATAAATATCAAATGTTATAACATGTCCGGCCTTCTCCCCAAAGATTTTGGTGGACTTTGCTCTCTCTCTCTCTCTCTCTCTCTCTCAAAACAGAAACGTGTTGCTTCTTCTCACTTCTTCTCTGCTCAAATAATCATGATCGATGATATTCTCTTGCTAATTTTTTGACTGCAATCTTACCCAACAACACCCAAAAAACTTTTTTTTTTTTCCTTCCTGTTGGCGGTTTGCTTAGAAAGTGAAGGCAAGCCATGGTGGATATGTGTCCAACAAAAAAAATTAAATAAAATTCAACATTAAGAGTTAGAATTTTTTATTTTTTTTTGAAAACAATAAATTCAATAACAAATTTTTAAATAATAATAAAGTTGATTGGACTTACCAGAGGGGTGTACATACAGCTTTTAAGGGGTGTACATACAGCTTTTAAGGGGTGCAAATATCGTCACCTTTCTCCATTTATAATAGAAGTCATAGATATATAACAAATCCATGAAAGTCCATGGATGTCTATACAAATCCATAACAGTCTGAGATAGATGTCTAAACAAATCCATAAAAGTCTGAGATAGATGTCTAAACAAATCAATGAAAATCCATGTGGATTTATAAAAGTCGGTAAAAATCCGTAAAAATCCATGAAAATCCATCACTTAAAAAATGTCTTTAAATGTCCTTAAGAATCCTAATTGAATACACCCTCCTAAAATTATTATCTAATGTGGTTCAGTGGTAAGAGTGCTCTTTCAGCCTAACAATGTCTCAGGCTCGAGTTACCACCATTGTAAGAGGAACTTTTGGGATTAACAACAACTTAATAATTTAAGTTTAAATGGCACTAAACTATGGTAATGGACAAAATACCCGTATTTTTACTCTGTTTTTTTTAATAATTTTTTTTCTAAAAACCTCCGGTGAACGAGGTGACCTCCATCAATGGAAGTAGAATAGACCTCAAATGGATGTCGAAAAGATCTCCATTAGAGGTCGAAACAACCTCCATTGGAGATTGAATGGAACTCAACCTCCATTGGAGATAGACAAAGAAGATGTAAAAAAAAAAATTAAAAAAGAATGAGTGGCATTAAGTCTCGGGTGACTTACCTGAGACTTATTGCCCAACATTTATTTTTTGTTTAATTTTTTTTCATTACACCCAGTAAGTCTTAGAAAGACCAAAATAAGTTTCGGAAAGACCAACAAAAATCTCAGAGATTTTTGTTTGTTCTTTCGTGGTTTTTTTTGTTTCCTCTTTTCGTCGATTCCTCTTCTTTGTCTCAAACACGTATAAAGAGATAAAATCACAATTTCTCTTCAACTTTCTTGAGAGATTCTTCTTCTTTCTTGTGAAAAAAGTGAATGAAAAAGTTGTTTTTCTTGAGAGAAAGAGAAATAAGAAAGAAAAGTGAAGTCAATGGCATTTTTGTCTCATTACATACTTTGATGCTAAAAAACATAGAATTATAAACTTGGTGTTATCTAGGGACGAAGCTAGGATTTTGACTCCAGGGGCCAAAACTTAAACTAATTTTAAATGATGAACACAAAAATAATATAGAAAACAAAAATTAAAAGGGCTGCTAATAATAATAATAATAAAAACCATATCATTGAAGTCTCAGTTATAAATGAAAGGAAATGAAACAAAAACAATCTATATATATATATATGCGATTTAAAGAAAACTTTTCTAACTCTTTTTTTTCATGGGACTTGTGGGGGCCATAGCCCCCCGTTCTCCACTAAGCTTCGTCCTTGATGCTATACTCACAACAAAATTTCTCATACTTTTCCATTTATAATATTTAGGGATAAATACACCGACCTCCCTTAAAGTTTGGTACAAATTTAGCCATAGAGCAAGTTTGTATTTATGTACTCAACCTTCCCAACTCTTAAAATTGAACTAATAAAAAGACCAAATTTCCTTTTACTATTAAAATTTCAAAATGAAGATAATATTTTTATAAACTAACGATTAAATTAAATTGATTGAAGATAATCCTTTCAATGTAATATAAATGGAAAAAAAAAAAAACTATTTGTCTTAATTTTTTTTTTAAAATTATTGTTTTTTAAATTTAAATTTTATTATAATAATTTGTTTTTAAATTTTAAATTATCTAGCTTTTAATGTTTTTTCTTATAAAACAATTATCTTCATTTTTAAAATTTAATCAGTGAGGACAATTTGATATTTTTATTTGTTCAACTTATTGATTTTAATAAATTTTGATATGAATTATTTATTATTATTATTTTTTTATGGATGATAAATTCAATGAAATCTACTTGGAAATACAGTTAGAGAGCAAATTTGCATTTATCTACTCAAACCTCCCATACTCTTAAAACTGATCCAATAATACCAAATTGCCCATAGTTATTAAAATTTAAAAATGATAAAATCTTTTTATTAAAAAAAGAGCAAAAGCAGTACAAATAATTTAAAATTTAGAAACCTTTTATTATTACAAATTTTAAATTTTTAAAAAACAGTAAAAAAAAA
Organism: Acer campestre; assembly: GCA_954870605.1. Classification (NCBI taxonomy): domain Eukaryota; kingdom Viridiplantae; phylum Streptophyta; class Magnoliopsida; order Sapindales; family Sapindaceae; genus Acer; species Acer campestre. The sequence goes on along the minus strand of OX940803.1, from coordinate 13,626,849 downwards.
TTCAATTTAAAAATGAAGATAATTTTAAAATTTTAAAATTTTAAAATTAGTATTTACTTTTCCATTTTAAAATTATTTTTTAAATTTATGTTCCATTGAAATAATTATGTTCAATTAATTTAATGGGTAGTATTAAGTTATTAACACGTGCCATAGGGGCACAAGTTAACACCTAGAAAATAATTATAAACGGAAACTCAATCACTGCAAGGTAGAAACAAGGTAATAAATATAATGATTTAGTTTCATTTTATAGTTATTTTCTAAGTGATGACATGTGCTTTTGGTATGTCAAAAAAAAAAAAAAAAATCCTAATTTCATTTAATAGTTTTTTTTTTAATAAAAAGATAATCTTTATTTTTAAATTTTAATAACCAACGGTAATTTAGTTTTTTTATTAATTCAATTTTAAAAGTAGAGAATGTATGAGTAGATAAATACATATTCTATCGCTTCGAGCATGCAGTTATATTAAACTTAAGGGGAGGTCTATATTTAATTATTTACCACTAAGTCTATTTATTTGTTCCTATAATTAAAAATCAGGAAAGATTCCAACTAATAAAGTAAAGATAAAGATAAATAAAATAAAATAAAATAAAAATGTGGAGAGGTTGCTCACGCAACCTCGCGGCAGCTTAAGGAGAAACTTCCATTGGTTCGTTGCCCTGTTTTGTGTCTTTTGAGTTTTGACCCCTCTCCCACGAAATCCCAACCCCAACCCCAACTTCTATTTTTAAAACAACAACACTATTTATTCGAAGATTCGCAATCGCAAATCATCTCTCTCTCTCTCAAAATATCCCAATTCTTCGCGCAACTTTCCCTCGACTTTCTTCGTCTCAGGTAACTTCTTGTTGCTATGAATACTATGGATATATATATATATACACTTTTTGTTTTCCTTTGTGTACTCTATTTTATACTTAATTTGACGTTGGATTGTAGATTGTTTCTTTTTTTGCTTTTGTTTTTTGCTTTTGGGTTGTGGATGACAGACATGAGACATTATTTTTGCTATGAGTGACTTCACATTAATGACTTGGGTGAATTCTGTTGTGAAATCATTTGCATTGGGTGTCACTTTCATTGCGTTAGGACTTTGAATACTTGTTTCGATGAGTTTGCTAATGGGTGGGTTGGGGTGTCAGCTTGGAATTGCCTGATAAATATTTATCTTCGAGGGGTGGGGATATTTAGTTTACACAAAGAGTTGATGGGGTGCATTGTGTTTTCTTTCGCTGATTTGTTGCATATGCGTACCGTGTCATAGATGTACCTATGCCAGGCAAGATTTTAGCAACAATATTTGATTGACTGGATGGAGGGTGTTGGAAAGGAGCTAGAGATTAGTCACTTTCTACAATTTAAATTCCATAAAGAGCCAAGGGAAGAGAAGAGTATTACTTGTTAATTTGATCATAATCCCATTATATGTTCAAGTTTCATTTTTCTTTTACCGTTATCTCTGTGTGTGTTTTATAAATTAAGTGTAAGAATGTATGAATCTCTCTCTTTAATGGGCCTCATCATTTCCTTGCATTTTCTGTTCTGCATGGATTGGCTCATTTGTATATAATATCTTTCTTCCTTCCTTCCCTCTTATTATTTCTTCCCAACAAAACAAAGGAAATGTTCTCTTTCCTATCTTCTCTTCGTCAAATATGTTCTAGATTGGAAGGATGGATATTGTAGAGGTTCTACTCTACTCAAATCCATTAACTAAGTTTTGTGGCCAATCATCAACTTTGAACTTATTTTGATGTTGAAATGTTGTACTGTATACAACTCCTCCTGGATCTCCCATCTGCGGAATACATCATGTAAAAGAACATTTTCCCTTTTCATCCTAAACAAGTTCTAATCTACTTGACCATTCAAGCATTTGACTTTTCCACTTCCATTTCATTCACTCGTCTTCATAAATTTTAGATGACCAATGGTATAGTTGTCAGCCACACCAGTTTTACAAGTACTTGACAAGCTGAGAGTTTGGTTTTTCCTTGTCCCTGCCTCAGATGCCCTTTAGTCTTTACAGTAGAGATGAAACTGTTAGCATGAAGCTATTAACCTTACTCTCATTGTTTTGTCTTAGTGAAGATTTTACTTGGAGTCTTGGACCATGGTTTATAGCTTTGCTCATAATGATCTTTTTTTTTTTTTTTTTTTTTTTTTTTTTCATCATTCAAAATTCTCAAGGACGGAATGTATTTTAAACAAAAATATCTTCTAGGGAGGAAGAACCTATACAAAAGGATAAAAAGGTTGCTTTTATATAATCCTGCTTTATACTTGCTGTTGCGCTGTAAAAGAGTTAATGATCACCAGTATATATGGTCAAAAAATGAATAAACTAAACCAACACCCCTTTACAATTTAAGTGAATAAAGAAAAAGGAAGTGTCTATGAACTTCCTTGCGAGTTATACATTCTGATTTGTACTTCATTGAAAGAGAAGTGATTTTGCAATTTTTAAAATACATTTTTGTTCCTAATTTTATCCATTTTTTTTTCTTCTTGTTGCTAAGTTTTTGTTTAGTTTTGTTCCAGTGTTTACTCAAAATAGCGGTAAAAAAAAGGTAAATAACATAGATAGGAAGATGATACAGAATATTTGACAACAGAAGAGCCTATTGTGAGACCTCTTTGCCAAGGAATCTGCTGTACTGTTTATTTCTGAAGACGTGAGTATGGAAATCAAATCTTACCAGAACCAGGCTGAGTTGCTGCTAAAAGAGTATATACTAGCAGATTCATTTATCCCATGCACTGCGATTGTTGGTGGCATTTTCACATTCAAGTTGGTAAGTTCACATCATTACAGATAGTGATCAATGCTCACTTACACATCGATCATGCCAGTGAGGTAGATCTTGATATATTATTTATGTGTTTAACCCGTTTTAACTTCATTCTTCAGTAATTTTTGTTTCCAGAATAGATTTCACCAATTATATATTTTTTATTCTTTTGTTTTCCTTAGTATCTCTTCCTTTTCAGGTCTATGATCTTACCCATCTGTTCAGTTCCGTTCATTTTAAAAGTTATTCCAGCTTCTTACGAATTCAACAAGTCGAGTGGAGTAACAGGTGACTGAATGTTTTAAGTTTGTCCAATTTCTTTTATATTTATTATTGATTTATATTTAAACAGTTGTCTAAATGAGCTCTACTTATGCAGGGCCGTGTCAACAATCCATGCTTTATTTATCACAGTAATGTCTTTGTATTATGTATTTTGGTCAGATCTCTTTTCTGACATCCAATTTGATGGCCTTATTACATATCGTAATTCTTCGGTGTCTACATTCGTATTGGGGGTAAGGATACTTTTTTTTTTTTTTTTTTTTTTTTTTGCCGTTCCCTCTTTCTTTTTGTAATGAATTTCCAGTAGGTTTTAAAGTGTGCTCAATCTCTCTCTTTTGTCTGACACTGAGAATATAGGATATTTTTCATACTTAAGCTTATCTTTCCTAGTGGAAGTATAGAGTAAAATTTGATAGTATTTAGTTATGCATTCTAGATGTTAATTCGCTGGCAATATCCTTAAAGTTTGTCCTAATAAAAGAAAATTCCTCCTTAGCCTGTTTACCATTATTGATTGCATTGTAAAGCTAAATTTTTTCTAGGTGTCAGACATAATAGTTATTTGTCTAAACATATTCATATAGGCTTCAAATATCAAGAAAATTTATCAAAAGAAATTAAATTTACTTTTTCCCCTCCAAAGGATGCAAGCATAGATAGATTGAAAAAGTCATTGTATTCTTTCTGATTCCTTATAATCCTGCTCTGTTTTGTAATTTGATTAGAAATGTAGAGAGAGCTAGGCTTTGTAGAACTGCATGATTATGACTTCTTGAAATGTAATATAAACATTTGGCCTATTTGTGAATTTTTTTAATCATTAGGTGATACAATACATGTATCTATTATTTACTGTGGAGCTGATTTGCTTCCTGAGAATGAAGTTACAATTGCGTATATCTTTTTCTATTAGTGTTAAGGGTTTGATAATTTAACACTGTTTTTAATTTTCGTATTTATTTTATGTGCGAGTGGAAATATCTAATTAGATATGTTAATTGATTTATACAATCTTTTTGGGCTTCCACTTAAACTGAAAAGGTCTATTACTTGCAGCAGAATGTATATTGGTGGTGGCATATATGTTTACATTATTTAACCAATCGAAACCATAGTTGTGGCCTATCATAGTTGGAACCCAGAATGGATGGATAATCAAAAATAAAAAGTTATGTTGCCTAGGATTATTGCTCAATGGTATGAAATAAAGTTATATATTTGTGGTATTGTGGTATAATGGTATTATTGATTAGCAATTTAGCATGAATGTTGACATCACCAATATTAATTCAAAGACAACAGAATTTTAAATGAAGATACTTGAAGCACCAAATTGAATTCCTTATTTGAATAATGTATGGTGATATAAGAACAAAAGTAAAGTATTTATAACTAGAATGTTGGATGAGTAGCACTTTAACATGAAGGCGGTGATAGAAAAGATGAAAGTTTGAGATTAAAATAAATTTTTATATTTTTATTTATTTCTTTTTCGAATATTGCTGATGATGAGCCGATGAGGTATGTGGTAGGTTTAGAATGTGAAAAGACACGGAATGTTAATAAAATGGTTAAGTTAAATGTGTTAAGAGTAAAAGGGAAAGAGCAAAAAGGATTTTAAGGATGGTAGACTAACGGGAAACTGCAGTTGTTGGTAAAGAGGATTTTTTCTGGACAATGGAATGATGGATAAGAAATTTGGAGTAATGTACTCTTACATGTATTCCGTATTTCACTAGGGCTGCCACATTTTCCTTAATTTTGTTTTTACACCAGAAAAATTTCCTGCTGAATAGGTATTCTCTGTCTTTCTATTCCGGGAGACTCCTAAAGAAATATTGATATACAGCCTTCAAGTGTGGTAAGGATGGGTAGATTTTATGAATGCACAAGCTAAGGATATTCTTTTTTCTTTTTTCTCTTAGGAGTTTACATGTCCTCCCTATGCAGTTGGTTAAGGAATGAGAATGAGAATGAGGGCAGAGCCATCTACCCATATAGTATGACATTGTAGGATGCTACTGGGCTTTTGACAGTGTCCTATTTTTACTTGAATGTCAAAAGATTTACAATTATGGTAAAAATCATAAGCACATGGCATATTTACTATTCTTTTCATTGCAGTAATAATTAATCAACATTTGGTTGAATCATGTTTTCTTGGGAGTTAATCATAGTAATTATATACATGCAAGCCGGATAGAGTGCGTCAATGCTGTACCATCTTAGATATTGGAATGGTAGTGTTGTTGAATCTTCTGATGTTAATGTGATTTCAAATTTTACCCGCTTCACATTACCTTGCAAAAAGTAGGAAACTGAAACTAAACAACTAAAATAACCTGCTTCATATTATGTTACCTCACAGTTTTAGTCATAACACTGTAATGTAATTTTGACAGGTTTCTGTTGGTTACTTTCTTGCGGATTTTGGGATGATAATTTGGTTTTATCCCTCCCTTGGTGGAATGGAATATGTAAGTGCTTCAATTTTTTGGGAATTGAATATACTGAAAACTAATTGTTTCATCTTTTTTTGAACTCTTTTTACTTTGACCAAGATGACTAGGGTTGGGGGGAAGGATGATGTTCAAATAACATTAAATTAACTTGAACTTCGCCTGGCAAACGGTGATGAAAATCTTTCAGGTGATTCATCATCTCCTCTCAATAGCAGCAGTAGCATATTCTATGTTAACTGGTGAGGGTCAGCTTTACACTTATATGGTACTTATTTCTGAGACAACAACCCCCGGGATAAATTTAAGATGGTAATTCCCTAAACACAAATCAGTCACTTCTGTAATTACATGTTTGGAATACTATTGTATGCATAAATGGATTTTTGTAGGTATCTTGACACAGCTGGAATGAAGAGGTCAAGAGTCTATCTCATCAATGGAGTTGTAATATTCCTTGCTTGGCTGGTAGGTGAATCAGTTTGTAATCTTTTGATTTTGCTGTTCATGTTTATATTTCTGCACTTTCTGAAATGTAATCCTGTATGCAGGTTGCCAGAGTACTCCTGTTCATGTACCTTTTTTACCATGTCTATTTGCACAATGATCAGGTAATAGTTGTAACTTCAAAATCTGACCTAATATAATTGAAAAAAATGTCGTGTGGAGTTGGCTAGCACATCTGATATTTATCTAATAGTCTGGAAGCTAAAAGTCTTAGGCCCCCTGTTAGGTATTACTTTTGCGAAGTTAAAAATCATTATTTAATAAATTTGGTATTAAAAAGAGGTTTGTTAAATCTTCCAAATGTGATTATTTGATAATCCGAGCTAATTTGACAACAATTTTAAGAAGTTAGGGGTTATTTTTGCAAGTGATAAGAGTTATTCTGGTAATAGTATGCTCTGTTTATACAATGAGAAGATGGAGCAATTGGATTAATCTTCACTGCAAGTTTAACTGTATTTCTTTATGAATTTGTTCACAACAAATCTGCCATCATATTCCCCAAGTGAAGAGATTATGATTTATGAATGCATACCTGGGCATTGGAAGAATCATGTTAATAAGGCCACAGGGGCCAGAGCTACCCCCATCCTTGCAGACATCCTTTTCATTGTTTCATTATTATAGCGATTTTGTTCCTTGTTTGTGGTGTGGACTCTGCTTCATCCCTTATTACCATAAATTGTTTTCTTCATGTGCAAAAGGTCTAGAAGTACATTCATCTATTACTTATAGACAAAGAATACTGTTTGCCAACTTTGCCATAAGTAGAAAATTACACCAGAAATAAATCTAGTATCTTTACGTAAATTTCGACATTAGTTTTATTTCACTTAGCTAAAAATAAAAAGAAACAAAAGAATTCAAGTTGGCATATTGTTAACAATATTTTAATTGTTTATGTGAAAGCTATCCAGTCCAAAATCTCTGTCTACTGTTAATTACTCTGGTGACCGGTTTTTATAGTTTTTAACTCTCTTTTTGTCCTCACTACATCTTTATTGTCTTCTATTTCTAATATACATTTTAGGTTTTTTGCCTCTTGTGTTATCAATTTAACAGCTTGAGCTGTCATTATAAATGTAGTTGTCTATAGACATCATTTTATCATGACAGAAACATAATCTCTGAAAATACGAGGGTAATAAATACTATTAGTTGAACTTACCGGTTACCAGGCTGGCATGAAACCGATATCTTATAGGAAGAATTTACATATTTATATTACCATTCATATCATAGTATGATTTTTCCTTGCTGTTGTCAGTGGTGGCATCTAATTGTTTTCTGATTTACCAGATCAAGCAGTTGCACATCTATGGCCAAATATTAGTATTCGTCGTGCCATTAGTTCTGGCTGTCATGAACTTGATGTGGTTTGTAAAAATCATCAATGGATTAAAGAAGACATTAGCAAAGAGGCAGTGAAGGATGAATGTATCGATGACATCGTGAAAGCTGACACTGCATCGAGAGGCTGAAGGGTAATCTCAAATTCTTGATGAGTATCATCCTCGTTTTATCCATTGTGCATTCCCACTCTACCACTCTTTAAATGTGTACATGTTGTGAAGTTATCATGGTTTCTATTTTGATGTGAATATGTTGGGGATATTATTTTTCATGTAAAGTTGAAAAGAAATCTTGCAAAAGAATGTGGCATTATGTATATCTTCGTCAATGGAATATAGGTTTGGAAGGAATGTGATTGTACAGGTTTCTTGTTGCAAGTAGGATTTAGGAAAGGCAATGGATCAGGTCGAGGAGGACGGGTCGGTTTCTATGACCGCTCCGACGTGCCCCAATTCAATTTATTTTAATATATATATATATATATTATTCCACATAATTGATTAAATTTACTCACATTTTACCTTGACCATATTCACCTGTTCAAATTAAAATTCATGATAAGTAAGGCTATAAACATTTTCCGAAGCTGTAGTCCACAGTCCAAGATTGACATGATGAAGAAGAAAATGTCATTCAACAAATTTAGCCAGAGTCAGTGGAAAACATTTGAATTAATTCATCTAAAAAGAAATATAAATGTTAATTTTGCAATTTGGATGCAATTGTCGAAGTATTAAAATATGTATGGCAAAATTTCACACGATCTAAACCCATTTGAAAATAACGGTTGGTCGGTCTAATTTATTGGATGGGGTTATTATTGGTTCAACCTATTGAAACACGAAATATAATGGATCAGTTTTGAGTTCATCCTTAAAGAAATTTGTTGAAAAATTCTTTGTATTATAGTTATAGAATTTAAAAAATAAATATCTCTATAATTATGGTTGTACGTACTATATTTAAATAATTAATTTTCAAAAAGTTTCTATTATTTTTTTTCTTTTTTTGAAATAGTAAAAAATTCATAAATTATTGTTTTATTGAAAGAGAAATAACTTCCTAAATTTTCCAATTTCTAAATTAAAAACTCTAAAATTATATATTAATTATATCACTGTATTTTAACTCTAACCCTAAAAGTAGTGTTCTTCAATTTTCTTGAAATCAATTACACTTAATTCTTAGTAAATTCAATCAGGTATGTTTTCTTTCTTGCCTTTTGTGTTACTATGGTGCCACCATTTCATGCAATGTAAAACTTCAAGACTTTAAATTTGTTTGATAATTGATATTTGATATTCTAAAACGAACTTGTTTCTCGACAAATTTGATATGCAAATTGAATTTATGGTAACACAAGTAATTTAACCTTTTAGGCCCAGTGAGAATTGAGATTCTCAATCTCATCATATTAAAGATTCAGTAGGAAGATTAATGGAAGTCATGGAATATTTCATTTTAAAGATTTTTATTTTGGATTTTTTTATAGATAAGATGTTTTCGATTAAATGTTGGTGCCAATGGTTGACTTGATTGCATGAGTTTGATCATGTTTGAGTACTATTTATTTTCAGTTTTTTAATAAATCTCAAATACAATATTTTATAACGGATCAGGTTGGGTTACCTATTAATTTAACAAATGGTTTCAGGTTTATATATTTAAACCCATTAAGCTGACGGGTTGGGTTCGGGTGAAATGATTTTAACACAACACAAACACAATACGACACGAATTCGTAATAACATGACCTATTGCCGGGTCTAATTAAAATACAGACAATTAGACAAATTTCCATGTTTCTTACCGCCTTCCCGTTACTATTATTAAGAGTGGCGATAATTGCACCCCTCAAAAACTGTATGTACACCCCACATTATTATAATTTTGAAAATCCAATAATACCCTTGTATAAAATTACCAAAAATATTAAATAATTTGTAGGTACCCCACAAATAATTATTAATTAGTTTCCTATTTTAATTTTTTGTGAAAACAAAAAGTTTCCTATTAAGGATTAGATGTTAACATATATAATTAATAACTCTTTCCATTTTCTTAAACATTCTCTTTTAAATATTAATTTCAAATATATTTTGATCAATTTCTTTCAAGGAAATACAAATTGATTACTAAGTATAGAGAATGAATCAAAATCATCCAAAATTGGCTGTGAAACTTTTGAATTAATTATAATTAGTTTCAAAATCAAAATCTCTTTAGATTTTTTTATTTAAAATTTTTTTTTTTTTTATCAATGTCAGTTATTCTTCAAAATGGATTACTACGGCTCTTCCTATAATATTTTAAAGCATGGATTAAATTTTTTATCTTACATTATAAAAAAAAAGAATAAAAAAAAAAAAAAGAGAGAGAGAAAACAACACAAACTAGAAAGAAAAAAAAAATATAATGGAGGATGGAAGGAGATCAAAGATGAAGACAAGAAGATGTCTCCAATTTTTTTTATTGTTTCTCGTTTTTCATTTTTCATCATTATTACTAATTTTTTCTTTTTATTGTGTTTTATGTAAAATAAAGAAAAAAAAATGAGTCATTAACTGATAACTCTTGGATTGTTCTAACAGTTGATATTAAAGGTGTTGATCTTAATATTTTAAAAAATTAAAAGAAAGGGCATAATTGGTAATGTATGGGGTGTACTTACAAAATTTCATCTTTTAAAAAATTTTAATGGGGTGTCATACAAATAGGGGTGTACATACAGTTTTTCAGGGGTGTAAATATCGTCACTCATTATTAATTGAAATAAGTTAATGGTAAGAAAAGTCCTTACTCTCACATGGATTATTTATAGATATAAGTGTCAAATGGGTTGGGTGGCTCGAAATTGTGAGATACAGGCATACAGCAAGTGTCAAATGGGTCGGGTGACTCAAAGCTTGGCAGGGTTAAAAAAAATGAAAATATATAGATATAAGCAAGGAACGTAATATCGGTATCGGTATCAATGTCGGGTTTCTAAATTTACGGATATATCGGGGATATTATTGATATCGGTGGATATTCTGTCAAAAATTAAAAAAATGATGGATATTTACATCTAAAATTAGTTTTTTTTTTTGTGAAATTTTAGAACAAGCTTAAACAAGTAATTATACATCAAATGAATCATATTTCAATAATAAATTAGCATAGTTATGAGTTTAATATAAATTATAACATAAATAGAGTCTGTATATAATTTTTAAAATTGAGTATTTAATAGAATAATATTTTGTTTCACTTTTATAATATCATATACAATATAAAGAGAATAAATATTTAATAAACAAAATTATCATTAAAAAATATATATAGTAATAGTTCCACAGTTCCAAAATTCTATCATAAATCATAATTCATACATAATAATACATTGCGTGTCTGAAATTTAAAACCAAAATGAATTCCTTGTTGGTTCAAATACATAAGATACATTTCTATCTTGATTCGAACAATAAATTTCCCAAGAAAACGTGCTTGCATAGTTTTCATTGTAGTTATTAATATGCCACACGTATGCTGCTTGATCTCTTCCAACTGATCCATGAATTGGGTAGTTTGGATTTACCCAACTTGGTGGATATTGTTGATCTACATACATAGGTATTGCATATGGCATTTGTGGAGAAGGATAATCAAATATATTGCTGCCACCATAACTACCATAATATGGTACATGAGAACCTGACATTGTCTGCGAATCACCCAAAGAACTATATTATGTGTCTATATTCATTGAGGAGAGAGTCATATTCAAAGAATCTTCATCATTTTGACTTGTTCCTCCATGATATCTACCATGAGTTTGATCAAAATTACCCGCATGAGCATCCCAACCCGCCGCACTAGCATTCCAACCTGTTGCACCAACATCCCAACTTGTTGCACCAGCATTCCAACCTCCTGCACCAAAATCCTAACCTCTTGCCTCATCCCCACCATCCCCATCATCTCCATCATATTTTCCTCCACTATTTACATCAGAGGTATGTTGGTCATCGAAAGAGCTGGTAACAATAACTCCACGATCTACACCAACTTCTTCTCTAATCACTTGTTCAACATTTATTCTCATTTCTCGAGCATGCGAAGCAATATGTGAATCAGGATTTCCCTCGTCATCATCCAAGGAGGTAGGTGTAAGCCAGTTAAAAATAGGATTCTCATTATCGTCTCCTGCTTCAACAGCTACTTGAAGTAGATCCATAAAATCAGTTTCATTTACTTTATTTTTTTCAGCTGCCATATCCCTAAGTTTCAATTTCATATTATAATAATAATAAACAAGTTGTTCAAGCTTAAAATAGGCAAGACGGTTCCTTTGTTTTGTGTGGATTAAAGCAAATGTGGACCAATTTATTTCATAGGCAGAAGATGATGATGTTTGTGATAGTATGCGAACTGCTATTGCACTCAATGATGGAGCACAGTTTCCATACATTACCCACCAATCAGCTGTAATAAAAATTATTAAGTATTATAAGTATGAATATTATTTCAATGATATTATTATTTATTATTAATATGTAAATTTTTGTAATAAAAGTTATATATCTGGTTGCATTTTGCTTCTAGCTGCAATGGCTGCTCGTTCACCAAAACTTTTCCTTCCATCCTTAAAGTATGTGAGCTACATTCATGAGATCAATATGTATATAATATATATTAATATGAGTATATGACACAATACTTACATGCAAAGAATTAATAATACTGGAATTATAAAATTGGTTGTAAATTGTAACTTTTTACCTTATTTCCAAAATTAGCAATTCTTGCAGCTTCAGTGTCTAATTGCGCATAGACATTATGTATCAGAAGATCCGAATTATCCCCAATATACTATTTTTCAAAATTCTATCATTATGATTCTCTACCATACGGGCCATACCAAATAATTATGTTCTTATTTATTTTATATTTTATTTTTTGATAAAAATATTTGAGTTTATTTAGATTCTCTTCAAAACTCAAAAGAAACAATTTGATTATTTTTACACGTTTTACACAAATAATTTTGAGATTCTTTTATTTTGAATGTCGGCACAAAGTTACAAAAAAATCAATTCTATATATTTATAAATTGATTGGTACATATTTAATACTATTTGGAATTAGTTTTACACATTTGAGTCACAAACAATTTTTTTTTTTTGCATATTGCTTTCACAAAATTTTACATATTTTACATGTCCACTATTTGGTTCTTTATTCAATTTTACTTCAAGTCCTCAATAATTTTACTATTGACTATTATGTTGAAAATTTTTATAAATTTGTTAATGCTTCTTCTAAAATAATTTTCAAGCTAAATTATTTTAACAATAATTTAATTGTTTAGGATTAAAAAAATTATTTTAATAATATGCAAAATATCCCTGGACTTTCGGGGTAAAATTCATGAAATTTCGGGAATTTCGGGATATTTCGGGAATATCGGGAGATTTTAACGGATATTTCGAAATTGGCCGGATATTCTGCAGTATATTGGATATTTGCCTGTTTCGATATCGGTCCCTCCAAAATACGGATATATCGGTGGATATTTCGGTATATCTATCGATTTTAAGTACTCTGGATATAAGTGTCAAATGGCCGGGTCGGGTGGCTCGAAATTGTGAGATACAGGCATACAACAAGTGTCAAATGGGTCGGGTGACTCGAAGCTTGGTAGGGTTAAAAAAAATGAAAATATAACGAGCATAAAATATTTTGTTGGGTTGCTCACGTAATCTCGATATTACACATGAAAGTATGAAACAAGTAGGTAACTAATTAACTATACAAAGAGTGACCATATTTAAAAGAGAGTTTCTCCTCACAAATTTTTTTTTTTTTTTTTTTTTTAACATTTCATTTTCAAAGACACTCCATTATAAAAATTCAAATTTAAATAAAATTCTAAAGACATTTTTTTTTTCAAAATTATCTCTTTTATCTTTTGACACTCCTATTCTAAAACACTCAATTATTTTATTTTATTTTTAAATAAATTTCTAAAGACACTCCATTTTATTTTAATATTACCCGTTTTGAATACTTCTCTTTAGAAAATTTGAAACGGGAAATGGAAAAGAGATATGAAGTAATAAAATAAAAATAAAAATAAACAAAAATGAGGAGATCAAAACAATAATAAAAAAAAAAATTGTTTTGGAGATCAATCTGTGAAAATAGGAAAACAATATTTGCTTTTCTATTTTAGATTTTAAGTTGAGTAAAAAAAATTCTATAGAGTAAGAAAATAATTTAAAATATATTTTTATGGAATTTTTTTTTTTGGTTAATATATATGTTTTGTAGTGATGGAGATGATAGAATGCGGGTGGTATTTGAGAAAAAAAAAAAAACTGATATCAAATTTAGTTGAACCAAAAAATAGGAAAACTTTATTGGACCATTTGGGAGTGTAGAAATCAAATTGTTTTTGAAGGAAAACGTTCCTCAGTTAAGCAAGCTACATATACGATTAAATTTAGGATAGTGTGGTGGTTCAAACACTATAAGAAGGGGTCTACGGAATCGGTTACGACCCTTCTCTTGAACTTTAAGGATCTTTGTGTTGAACAGAAAAAGACCAAATCTAATAGAATTTTGGATTGGATTCCTCCAGTTGTGGATAACCTCAAGTTTAATGTTGATGGTTCCTCTAGAGGCAACCCATGGCCGACCGGAATAGGAGGCGTGTTTAGAGACTCAACAGGTACAGTACTTTGCTTGTTCTCTCAGTTTGTTGGGGACGTCGACTCCAATACAGCTGAAATTTTGGCAATCAAAAGAGCTATGGAGTTAGTGTATTCTAAGCCTAATCTTTATAATAGGGATATCATCATTGTAAGTGATTCAAAGTCGACTATTTCTTGGGTGAATAAGGGAGCCTTTGGTAGCTTGAATCATGTGGATGTGATTTACAACATTCGTAGCTGCATGGACTTGTTTTTGAAGTTTATGGTGGTTCATGATTCTAGAGCTTATAATGCCTTTGCCGATAAGTTAGCAAAACAGGGGTCTAGCATGGATGGAGAGATCCTTCAATGGGTTGCTCTTTGATTTGTTTGGGTTTGGGTTTGTCTTTATCTTTTGTCTATGCTTTGCGATTTTAGGTTGTTTGTCCCCTGTTTTTCTATTTTTTCTCAGCTGAGTTTTCAGGTGGGATGGTTTGGTCATTGCTTTGGCGAGGGGACTCTGTTTGGCCTTTGTTTTCTTTGCTCTTAAGCTTTGTCTTTGTTTTGTGGTGTGTTGACCCTTATTTGCCTTGTTTGTTCTTCTGTTTGCGCTCTCGGCTTGCCAATGAATAAACTTAAGCTGTTCAATATATATATATATACATATATACATATATATATATATATATTTATATATACATATATATATTTATATTTATATTTATATATTATATTTATATTTATATTTATATAACCTGATGGAGGGTTTGATGGTGTGTGAGAAAAAAATTATTTTGAAAGAAGAAGAAGATATTTTAGGGGTTTGTAAAACAGAAAAAAAAAAAAAATACAAGTGGAAAAAAAAAAAAAAAAACTAAAGATGGAAAAAACTTGTTTTCTAAAAAAATTGATTCTAGAAGCAATGTCAGTTTACAAGTCCTTTTGTTGTGGTCAGGTTATTTGCATATTGTACAAGTAACACTCTCACTCCTAGCTGCTTTGGGTTTCTCATGTGATTCCATCTTCCTCACAAGTAGGGGTGGGCACAAAAACCGGAACCGAACCGAACCGAGTTGAACCGAACCGAAAAAGGGTGTTTGGTTCGGTTTTACACTTGAGTTCGGTTCAATTCGGTTCGAACCGAATGAACCGTATTGAATTCGGTTCCAATTCGGTTTTGAGTCTTCAAAACCGAACCGACCCGTATGAACCGACATATAAATTAAAAAAAAAAAACCCTAATTTTTATAACACCTATCTGTTCTATACTTCTTTCAGCAGAATATCTCATTTTATAAGTTGATTATGTGGTAACTTATATGTTGTAATTTGGTAGCTTATATGTTGATTATGTGGACAGATTTAATTATGTAAAATGTAAATAATGAGTTGTAAATTTGGACTGCATCAGTTGCCCAAAGGCCCAATTACAATAATAGATGTTAAAAGGTAAAAAAGAAATGAAAAAAAAAAATTGGGCCCAATAGGCCCAACAGGCCCAAAACCGAATCGAACCGAACCGAACCGAACCGAGAAAAGGGTGTTCGGTTCAATTCGGTTTTGGCCTTCAATACGGTTCGAACCGATTCAACTTTTTAAAAACCGAATATAACTTGGTTCAATACGGTTTTGGCCAAAACCGAACCGAACCGAACCGTGCCCACCCTTACTCACAAGCTTTGGTCTACCGGGTTCCTTTTTATTCATGGTGAGTCTACAAGTGCTGCTTCAATATCCATCCATGCACAAAAATCTGGAATGAGACTGATCATAGAGCTATAGGTTCTGAGAAAGGTAGACTTGGACAAGCTTGAGTGAATAAATTGAGTTATGCCTTCCTTCATTACACTCATTCCATACAAGTGTCTAATCCCAGCCAATGCATGGCTGCATGACACCCACTAATATGCCATGATCCACACTCACAGGTTTTTTTTATTGTAAAGTGGCAGTATATGCACTGTTTAAACCTAGCAACTCATATATCCCCTCTCCTGAATGCAAAATTTTAAGGATTCTACTCTTCACACTATTTTCACCTATCTTCCTGTTCACACTTGGTGGTATCTCAAATTTCCACTTACTACAATCCTCTTTTCTCACTTGGAACCAAGTCACCACCATTCTTCCAATGAATTCCATCAAGTTGAGATATGTCCTAGCCTTAAAATCTTTCAACATACTATTGAATGTCTCAGTCATGTTATTAGTCACATGATCACATGTAATAGAGGGGTGGTCAAATGCATGCCTACACTAATTTTCGGGTTCCATTTCAGATAATCATGCTTGTGCCTTCATGCTCTCATTACCTATCTCTCTCAGAACTTTCATGAATTCAGACACATCATATGTCTTATTAGCTTTCCAAAAAAGTTGTTTTAGTTTTTGTCCAGAATATGAAATCCTAAAATTGGCATAAATATGCATTAAAATAACAAATGAGTGTTAATATATGCAGCATATATGATTGTACAAACCGAATTAAAATAGCAAATAGATGTTAATATGTGCATCATATATGATTGTAATATATGCAGCTGAACCAGATTGTTAAAACCGAATTAAACAAACTTAATTCAAACAAAAAAAAAGTACCTAATTAAAACAACAAATGAGAGTTAATATATGTTGTTTATATGAATGATTGTTAAAACTGAATTAAACAAACTTAATTTAAGGCAAAAAAAAAAAAAAAAAAAAGGGGCCTTATACTTGCATGTGTCCAGTGAACCTTTAAAGCTCCAATCACCCCTTTTTGTCAGTCACTCATGAAACATATTGGCTTGTCTACTAGGTACTTCAAATATAGACGTAATTGCTCCAAAAACCATGACCAACTGGCCAAGGTTTCTCTTTCACAAATGTAGCATGCTAGTGGATAAACACCACTGTTTACATCTAAGGCAATAGTTGAGAAAAGTACTCTTCCATACGGCCCTTCAAATAGTAGCCATCAATCCCAATGAAAGGCATGCACCCATTCTTCTGTGCTTCAAAGCTAAGGAAGAACCTTTGGAAGGTTGTGGTAGGTTTAAGCAAGCGCAGATATATGTTGTTGAACTTGGATTACATTGTTGCACCATGATTGCATATTTCCTTAAGGGCATGTTTGGCGCCTGGGATTGGATTGGGATTGGACTATTTTAGTCCTAATCCCATGTTTGATGACGTTTTAGGACATGAGATTGTTAGTCCCACCAGCAAAATAATCCCATGATTGTAGGATTAAATATATCCACCTCCAACCCCATCTTTATTTGTCCCGGGACTATTTTACATGTGGACCCCAACCATTTAATTCATTTCACTGATCCCATCAACCCACCCATCGTCTCTTTCATTAGACTATCTCTCATCACTTTCTTTTCCAAAAAAATCTTAGCAAATCCCATTTTCTTCTCTTTCATCTTTGATCAAATATTTTCTTCTTTTCTTCTCTCTCTTCAACCAATAAGATCTTGTTTATAATGTTGATTGAGAAAATAAAAATGAATGGGGATGATGGTTGAAGAAGAAGATGAAAATTGAACCCAGATCTTCCAAAAATGATTTTTTATTTTTTATTTTTTGTTCTTTAACTAATGATGTTGATTGAGAAAAAAAAAATATAATGGCGATGATGATTGAAGATTGAGGACGATAGAAATGAAACCCAGATCTTCCAAAGTAGAGATTTTTTGTATTTTTTTTTCTTTAATTGATGATATTGATTGATAAAAAATAAAATGAAAGGTGGTGGTGATTGAAGAAAGATGGAAATCGAATCCAGATGTTCCAAAAAAGAAAATTTTTGTATTTTTTCTTAAACTAATGATGTTGATCAAGAAAAAAAAAATGTAGATGAAGATTGAAAAAAGAAAAAGTCCAGATCTCCAAAAAAAAAAAAAAAAAAGTTGTACTTGAGTTATTTTTTTTTTATTTTTTTTTAACTTTGAAAAAAATATATTTTAAATACCATATTTGGGTTTCAAAAACCTAGATCCGGTCAAACTCCTTTATTTTTAATGCAAGCAACCAACATATTAATTTGCAAGAGTAGAATTAGCCATATTATTCCGAAATTGTGTATCCAATATCTAGCAATGAAGCACTGAAGTGTTGAAGCACTGAAGCTTTGGCAAATTCAATATTTTATTATTCAATTTTAAATAATTATCAAATTAAAAATATTATTATATTTAGTTCAATCCTATGTTTCACTAAACAAAACATAGTATTATTTAGTCCAGTCCCATGTTTCTCCAAACATATCATATTATTAATTTAGTCCATTCTAGTCCAGTCCAATCCCATTAAATAGTCCAATTCAATCCTGTGCACCAAACGGGGCCTGAATGTTTAAAACTCTCTTCATGCTCTTTTGAAAGCACATGAAGTGTCCTTTTTTTTTTTTTTTTTTTTTTTTTTGCATTGTACAATTAATCTCTAAGCATCAACGGTCACATTATACTGATCTCTTAACAGATCAGAAATAACCCCACACTTGATGTCAAGATTGTTCTTGACAAGAGTCTCAAACTTACTAGCTATCCACTTGGCTCTTGGCTCTTCACTTCTACAAAGCCTATGACCGCGATGCTCATTCGTGTAGGTCTTGATTTGCATGGTTGTATCATTAATCAGGTTAGAAGCATTCAACCTCCAAGGACATCCCTCTTCTTTACATGCATATGTTAAAATAGCTTTTATAAAGGGTAATGGAGAAAATTCATATATTTAAAAAAGAAAAAAAAAACTCTTCTTGAGTTTTGCCAAACAATAAAAAAAAATTCAAAAGAGATTCTAGAATTAAAAAAGCTCTTTTAGGCGATAGAAAAGCCATATCAAACATGCTCTCAATCTCAAATGTATTTCAAACTATTCTCAACAAAACTCTTCATTTGAACTGCTACAAAGTTTTGGGACGAGATATTCTCATCGTCTTGAATCTCAAGTACTGGTTTCTCAAATTTCAACATTTTCTAATCATTAATATAAAGTTAGTAGTCTTCTTATATGGACTATGGAATAAATCATGTCCCAAGATTTTCATGATTTAATAATTGTTAAAAAAAATTAAAAAAATACCGACATATCCCTTGTTATCCAAACTTTTTTTCATCATCAAACTCTAAGTCATCAACTTAATGATGGATACGAGCACGAGTTCGGATTTCTGCAATTTTAAATTTCACAGAATAATTTCAGAATTTGTTGCATTGATCAATCTCTTAACACAATATATGTAGCCTGTTAATCATCATGTACTGTTGAACCACCTTGAACAAGAGATCAGCTAGCTCACATTAGATACAATGGATCCTCAAGTATCTGATCACGTCTCTTCCAGTCAAGAGCTAGTCTATTCCCGCCAATAGCAAGTTGGTTCACCCACTTTGCTAAGTCATATGAATCCCACAAATCTAGGAAATTAGGTAGAAAAGAAAAATGAGCTCTCAGCTATGTATATAAAAGGTCTCTCTGCTATAATCACAATCATTCATATATAAAAAACTTTCTAGCTCTCTATTTTTCAGCTTTTCTTTTCTTCATTTGGTTCTCCTTTTACTTTGTTCTAAGCTTTCGTTGAAAGCTTTTATGGTATCTCCTACTAGATTATAGGTTATTAGATCATATATCTCCTCTTTAAAAGCTTTTCAATACCTCACCAGATTATAGGTTCTTAAAAGTGTTTGGTTGTGCATGTTTTCCTTTGTTAAGGTTCTACAACAAACACAAGTTTGATTTCCATTCTACAAAATGTCTATTTAATTCTTAGCTATAGTGACACTCACAAAGGATATAAGTGTTTACATCCTAGTGGAAGAGTTTATATCTCTAGACATATCCAATTTAATGGAAGCGATTTCCTTTATCAGTGTATGTTTATGTGTCAAACTGTCAAAAACGTCGTCAGTCCTGGTTCAAGTTTGTCTATTTCTATTTTGTTAAGTGCAAACAAAAACATCTCACAAAAATTAGTGTCTAGTGTACTTGTCTTGTAATTGAAAAGATGCATTCTAATTCATCACAACATCAACATCTATCTCCTATACTTGTTATTCTGATTGTTGTTAATCTTTCACATTCACCTTTGCATTCTACTTTGCCTACTATATCTCAGCCAACAGCTCCTTTTGCTATTCACTTATCTTATGATCACTCGTTCAAAATATGGAAATTTAAAGCCTAAAGAGCCTACATCTATAATTGAGGCTTTATCTGATCCAAGTTGGAAATCAGCTATGGATGATGAATATGGTGCCCTTATGAAGAATAAGACATAATAGGATTTAGTGTTTGTTTAAAATAATGCCTTATTTTATTCATTGACAACAGGGAATATTTATACATGTTACAATTGACAGAGTTGGAAAGTAATTGAACCTAAAACTCTTAAGGAAATAAATCACAGTTGAGAATACACAGTCCTATATGTACACGGCTGCTTATATAATTTATCATGTGGTGTCGTGTGTAGCTGTACTACCAATATGCTCCCGCAAGATAGAGTTTCCGGCAAGGATGCCTATCTTGGACTGATGATCTAGGAATTGCTTACGGGAGAAAGCCTTAGTGAGAGAATCGGCTAACTGATCCATAGTGTGGACATGCGCTACTCGAAGTTGTTGTCGAGCCACTTGATCCCGGACAAAGAAAAAATCAATGGCAACATGTTTCATGCGGATGTGAAAAATGGGATTAGCGTAGACATATGTAGCACCAACATTGTCACAGTAAATGACCGGAGTGATAGGTACCTGTACCCGCAGTTCAGTGAGAAGTTGGCCAATCCAATTGATTTCTGCAGCTGCGGATGCGATGGCACGGTATTCTGCTTCAGTGGACGACCGAGCAACTGTGTGTTGCTTCTTGGAACTCCAGCTGATGGACGTGGAGCCAAGGAAGGCAATATAGGGCCGTGGTGGAGCGCCGATCATCAAGATCACCCACCTAATCAACATTAGCAAATGCATGGAGTCGAAAAGGTGTGTCTCTAGAGATGAGTAAACTGTGATCCAGAGAGCCATTGAGATACCGGAGTACACGTTTCACCATATTCCAGTGAGTTGTGGTAGGGCGATGCATGAACTGAAAGAGTTTGTTCACTGCAAAGGAGACATCAGGACGAGTCAGGGAGATGTACTGAAGAGAACCAAGAACTTGCCTGTACTGGGTGGTATCAGTGGGTGCACTTCCATCATTTAGTTTCAGAGTCTCAGAGAGTGAGAGGGAAGTGGAGACCGATTTCAACTCAAGCATGTTCGTTTTGATCAGAAGGTCGTGGATGTACTGTTGTTCAGAGAGAAACAGACCACGCGAGGACCGGTGAGCCTCAACTCCAAGGAAGAATGAAAGCAAGCCTAAGTCTTTCAGGGAAAATCTGGTAACCAGAGTAGTGATAAAGTCACGAACTCGGGAGGTAGAAGAACCGGTGACAATGATGTTGTTCACATAAATTAGGAGATATAGTGTATGACCCGAGCTGCTATGAATGAAGAGGGAAGTATCACATTTGAAGTTGGTGAAGCCGGCAGCCAAGAGGAAAGAGTGGAGTTCAGTATACCAAGCGCGCGGTGCTTGACGGAGACCATAGATCGCCTTCTGTAATTTGCACACATGTTGCGGTTTAGTGGGGTGCGTAAAATCAGGTGGTTGCACCATGTACACATCATCAGTTAGGGACCCCTGTAAAAAAGTATTGTTGACATCTAGTTGGCGTAATGGCCAACCGTTAATAATGAGACGAACTGTGAAAGGTTTCACCACATGACTAAATGTTTCATTAAAGTCAATGCCAAGGCGCTGATGAAACTCTTTTGCCACAAGTCTGGCTTTGTACCTAGCCATTGAACCATCGGGATGACGTTTAATCCAGAATATCCATTTGCAACCCACAACATTTTGAGACAGATGAGATGGAACCAAGGCCCAAGTATTATTTTTCACAAGGGCATCATACTCTGCACTCATGGCCTATCGCCATTCTATGTGCTTATGAGCTTGGGTCAATGACGATGGTTCATACTATGGTGAGATGTGGGAGGTAGTGTGAAGATCAAAAATGGGTTTTAGCTTAAATATTTGGCTTTTGGAACGGATTTGGATCACTCGGACGGGAGTGGGAGGGATCGGTTCAGGTGATTGCTATGATGAGGGAGGGAGCATGTCATTTGCGGGTAGCTGGGAGGGCTGGATTAGAGTCGTGGGCGGTGCATTTGGTGAGTTGGTGTGGTGCAGCTGCTCTATGGTAGGTGTGGGGAGGAAATTTTAGTTCGGGACAGCTGTTGGCGGTGGGGAAATTTGGGTCGGTGGGGTGGTAGAGATATGAATGATATCATGTAATGGAATGTCTTGAGGTGGAGGGGAATGTGAGTCATGATCAGAACTGACAGTGGGAGCAATGGACTGACACAATTGTCAACGGACTGTGGAGTGGATGAGGATAAACGACGAGCAGGAAGGACAAACGAAAATTTCGTTTCAACAAAGACAACATGACGAGAGACAAAGACACGGTTGGTGAGACGATTTAGACAAAGATATGAATTGTGTTCAGTGGAGTATCCGATAAAAACACATGGTTTGGAGCGAGGTTGTAGTTTATGGGATAAATACGGACGTAACCACGGGTAACATAGGCAGCCGAATACACGAAGCTTACGATAATTCAGAGCCTGTTTAAAGAGAAGATGATATGGACTCTGGTGACTAAGAACCGGGGTGGGCAAGTGGTTAATTAAGTAGGTGGCGACTTGGAATGCTAAGGACCAATATTTGTGAGGTATAGATGCATGGTGAAGTAAGGTGAGTGCAGTTTCCACTATGTGTCTATGTTTACATTCTGCTATACCAACATACTCAGGTGTATGTGGTGGTGATTTGAGATGTTGGATACCAAAGGTTCGAAGGTCAATTCCAAGGGATTGAGCCTCTTTGCTACCATCAGAGTAGACAGTTTTGATGTGGGAGTTGAAATTTTTTGCAACTAGAGCCTTAAAGCGTCTAAAAATGTGTGGAATATTGGATTTATGTTTGAGTGGATATAACCATGTGTATTTAGTGTAATAGTCCACAAAAATAACATAATAGCGAAAATTGTCAAACTATGGCATAGGTACCGGACCCCACACATCAGTAAATAAAATCTCTAAAGGTTTATTGCAGGTCAAAGATGATTTACCAAACAGTAATTTGTGACTCTTATTACATAGACAAGCAAAACAATGAGAAAACTTAGACTCAAACTTGATGATAGGAAGTTGATGTGACAGGATGAGTCGCTGGAGGACTTGTAGGGAGGGATGACCCAGATGACAGTGCCACGCCAGAGGAGAGGCACCAGGTAGAGTTGACGCGGAATTGAGGTGGATTGTGGATGACAGATGACGTGACTGACTAGACGCTGGCCAGACATAAAGATTACCTTTATTCAGGCTGCGGACCAAGGATACCCCCGTTATCAGATTCTTCACAAGAAAACAATCAGGAAAAAATTCAATAGATGTGTTATTGTGTGAGCAAAATTGGGATACAGACATTAGGTTGTGAGAGATGTTAGGAGAGCACAGAACATGTTTGAGATGAAAAGAATTATCACGAGTAGTTAAAGAAGTAGAACCAGTATGAGTGATAAGAATTATTTTATCGTCCCCAAGCATAATGTCTTCCGGACCACCGTATTCAGAATAAAGCGACAAGTTTTGGAGGTTTGATGTCATGTGGTGAGAAGCACCAGAGTCAAGTATCCAATTGTTCCTACAAGAGCCAGATTGTTCAGCTGTCATATTGTGTGTCTGTGGCCATGGTTGGAATGTTGGTGGTGGACGAGAGCGGTATGTGCGAGCAATGTGTCCCACCTTGTCACATAGTTGACAAATTGTCAGTGAGTTGTGAGAAGTAGTATGTGGTCTCCACTGGTTTTAATAGGTGAAATTGGTTGGGTTGTGCTGTCTATATGAGCTGCCCTGATTGAAGCCACGGCTGCTACTGCCAGTTATAGGACCCGAGTGGTGTGGCTGGTTATGATTGTTGCTTTGTCCATTGATAGGATGATGCCCCATATGATTCGGAGAAGTCCCTTGGTGACCACGTCCCCGTCTATTGAAGGTTCTTTGATTAAATTGAGCTGTGATAGTTGTGTCAATTTTTTTTTATTCATCTCGGTGAAGAAAAGTCTCATGATTAAGTAACTTGTCATATAATTCCTCAAAGGATATTGGAGTGTCTCTAGCACGAATGGCTGATGCGAGAGGCATGTAGGCTGCTCCCAAACCATTCAGTATATGTATGACCGTTGCTCCCTCATCTATGGGATGGCCAATCAATTCTAGATTGTTAAGAATATTCTTGATCCCTTACATGTAATCCGTTACGGATTTGTCTTCCAGACTGACATTGGTGAGAGAGTCAAAGAGGCTAAGCTTGCGGGTGTTTGACCGATTAGCATAGGAAACTTCAAGTTTCTCCCATGCGTGGGTAAAGGTAGTTGATCGGGTGACGATAGATTGCGCCTCTCCCATGCAGATTACTTGGATGGCATGCAGGAGAAGTCTGTCTTAGTGAAGCCAGAGTTGATAGTCTGGATTGACAGAGGTTTGGTCAGAGGCTTGACTAGCAGCAGTATCTGTAGGGGCTGGAATGAATTCAGGGGGACACGGTTTTGTACCGTCTAGATATCTCATGACATCATAGCCGAAGAACAAGTTTTCAAACTGAGATCTCCAGGCTGCATAGTTCCTACCTTTATTCAGTTTGATGGGAACTTGAGTGGAGTTGATAGCGATGAGTGATTGTGGTTGGTTGATGTTGTTGTTGGATGTTCCTATGAGGGTGACTTGAGGACTTGTAGCGGTAGAGGAGGAAGACACGGTTGTGGGGACTAAAGTGGTCATGATGTGCGGCTGTTTAGGGTGTAGAGCAGAAAAGAAGAAAAGAATTTTAGGGTTTGAGGATCTTAAGCTATTTCTAAGCTTGCTCTGATACCATAATAGGATTAAGTGTTTGTTTAAAATAATGCCTTACTTTATTCATTGACAACAGGGAATATTTATACATGTTACAATTGACAGAGTTGGAAAGTAATTGAACCTAAAACTCTTAAGGAAATAAATCACAGTTGAGAATACACAGTCCTATATGTACATGGCTGCTCATATAATTTATCATGTGGTGCCGTGTGTAGCTGTACTACCAATAAGACATGGATATTGGTTCCAAGGATGGATAATATGGATGTTGTAGGGAATAAATGGGTGTATAGGGTGAAGTATAATCAAGATGGAACTGTTCAAAGGCATAAGGTTAGGCTTGTTGCCAAAGGATTCCATTAAATTATTGGTGTGGACTTCTTAGAAACCTTTAGCCCTGTCGTGAAGTCTTCAATAATAAGGGTTATGTTATCACTTGCTGTTTTGAACAATTAGGAAATAAGATAGCTTGACATCAATAATGCTTTCTTGAATGGTGAGTTAAAAGGGATGGTGTACATGAACCTGCAAAGGTTATGTTGATCAGAAAAGACCAGATCATGTGTGTAGGTTGGTCAAGTTCTTCTATGGTGTTAAACGAGCACCAAGGGCTTGGTATGAGAAGTTAAAATCTACTCTAGAGCAATGGGGATTAAAGAATTCTAGAGCTGATACTTCCTTATTTGTATTCAAAAAGCAAGGAAGTCTTGTTCTGTTACTTGTTTATGTTAATGATATCCTTTTAACAGGAAATGATCAACAATTGCTTGCCCAAGTAGTAAAAGATCTGAATACTCATTTTGTCTTTAAGGATTTAGGTGAACTTATCTATTTTATTGGCTTTGAGGCCACTAGAAATGATCAAGGCATCTGCCTAGCATAGAGTAAATATGTCTTTGATTTATTGAAGAGGACCAAGATGCTAGATTGTACAATTTGTCCTACACCTATAAGTCTAGGAACTAAGCTAACACAAACTGGTGGAGAGCCTTTTGTTGATCCTACTCTTTATAGAAGCACAGTGGGTGCTTTGCAATATCTCACATTAACAAAGCCAGATATCTCACTTGCAGTGGATAGATTGAGCCAATACTTGGCTGCTCCAACTGTTATACATTAGTAAGCCTATAAAAGAATACTTAGGTACATCAAAGGAACTCTTGGTGTAGATCTGCATTTCAAGTCAGGAATGAAAAAGTCTGTTAACAATAGAGGTGGTCTGGTCCTTAAAGGTTTTTTAGATGCCGATTGGGCTAGCAACGTCACTACAAAAAAGTGACCTATAGTGACACATTTCTTTGTGACAAATTTTGATTGTATCATTGTTGGCATTATTTTGTGACAAATTTTACTATTTGTCATCATGTTTTGTTCAAATGAAATTTTTTAAAAATAATTGTCACAATTAGTTACAAAATTTGATAATCTGTGACAAATAATATAATTAGTCACAAAATTACCTTTTTAAAAGGAAAGATTTTATTTTATAAATAATTAGGGTTTAAAAGGCATCAGAATTGACTAATATTTACATTAAACAAAATCAATATTAGTTTATGTGCTTACTAACTATTTGATAAAATGATTCTTATGGAACAACCAATTGTTTGATGCAGCATTGAAAGAAAAATCTTAAAATTTTCTTTCTCTTGATTTCATTTTTTTAGGGTTTGTTTTCTGGTACTTGTTTTTTCAAGGTCGGAATCTCAAATTCAAGTTTTATATATTGAAAGTGTCTTCGAATAATGTATGATTTTTTTTTTTTTTTTTTTTTTTTTTTTGTATGTAGAATTATATATACATTTAGGGATGTTTTTTTAACTTTAATTTGTTTTCAAATTTTTTTAGGAACTCATTATTATTATTTAATGATTTATAGTTTTTTGTTCTTAAATTTTCACAGTATATATGTTAATTTAGTTTATATGCTTACTAACTGTTTGATAAAATGATTCTTATAGAATAACCAATTTTTTATGCATACCAATTGTTTGATAAAATAGTTCAAACACTCAATAAGATATTTGATATTTGGCTGGATGAATAGATTGACATTATGGAGAACTTTATATGAAGATGAATAGATTAACCGTTCTAATAAGTTTTATACTTGGATATCAAACTTATATAATTTATTTTATAATTATACTAAGTTTTGTCAATATTGTTGCATTTTTCATCGGTTTTATTTTGGTGACTTTAATTTGTTCTCACTATTTTTTTTCTTCATATCTTCATGGCCTCATGTATATAGGTTTCTCTTGCAAAATCTAAAGATTCTTTAGCTACCTAACAACTGACAATGGATCATTGGCTTCTAATATTTCACAATCAAGACCTCAGAAGTTTCAAGTTTTTGGTTATACAGTTGGAAGTTATTGTGTATGACCTAGCACTTATGTTAACTTAGACCAGTCATCTTTCATGTGTTATTTAGTAGTAGACTTTGAAAAATATTGGATTACTTTTGTATCAATTCGATATTATGTTAATTTTTGGATATTTTTTAATGAAATGATTATTTATGGAACTCAATGCCATCCAATGAGTGATATGTTTTATTTAGTTATATTTTTTTTATATACAATTTAAATTTATATTAAATTTTGACAATTAATTAAATTGTTACTAAGTATCTACACAGTAACTTAATATTCATATTGTTAATTGTCACTAATTCTACATTGTAGTGACAATTATTATATGGTTAACTTAATTGTCACTAAGTTTGTCTGTAGTGACATAATTTTAAGATGATTATTTGTCACTGGATTTGTGAATAGTGACACTCTTTAAACAATAAATTGTCACTAAGAATATGCACAGTGACAAAATCTTCAAATGTTTAATTGTCACTAAATACTAATCTAGGGACACAATTTTTATTTTGTCACTAATTAAGGTCAAGTGATAATGTGTCACTAAAAGTTATAATTTGTGACAAGTACCAAAAAACTGTCACAAATACTTTTAGTGACGGGGGCAAAAGTGACGAATTGTTAGTAACACTTTTTTTTTTGTCACAATATTGAATTTGTGACAATTTTTTCACTTATAATGATAAATATTTTTTGTCACTATAGGTTAATTTTCTTGTAATGAACCATGATGACAAGAAATCAACAAGTGGCCGGTGTATGTTCCTTGTTGGCAATTTGATTTCATAGAGTACAAGAAAGCAAAAGGTTGTTGCAAGATCAAGCTATGAGGCTGAGTACAGATCACTAGCTCAAGTAACTGTTGAGATGATGTGGTTGAAAGCCTAGCTTTCAAAAATTGGTTTGAGTTTGTCTTTTACATCTATGTTATGGTGTAACAACACTAGAGTTGGTTCTTTAGCAAAGAATCCAGTGTTTCATTCAAGAACAAAACACATAGAGTTAGATCTTCACTTCATTCGAGATCACATTGAGAAGCATGGATCGGATGTTAGATACATTCCAATAGAATATCAAATAGCTGACATTTTAACTAAACGTCTTGGTATCAGAAGGTTTGTCATTCTCAAAAACAAACTAATCTTAGATAAATCCCAGCTTCGTTTGAGGGGGGATGTTGAACCACCTTGAACAAGAGAGCTAGCTCACATTAGATACAATGGATCCTCACATCTCTTCCCGCCAAGAGTCAGTCTGTTGCCGCCAATAGTAAGTTGGTTCACCAACTTTGCTAAGTCATATGAATCCCGTAAATCTAGGGAATTAGGTAAAAAAGAAAAATGAGCTCTCAGCTCGGTATATAAAAGGTCTCTCTGCTGTAATCACAATCATTCATATATAAAAAACCTTTTCAGCTCTTTGTTTTTCAGCTTTGCTTTCCTCATTCGGTTCTCCTTTTACTTTGTTCTAAGCTTTCGTTGAAAGCTTTTATGTAAATTCATCATCCAGTGTAAGTAGAACATAACTTAATTAGGAAAAACTCTTACAATTTCGGGATCGAATCTCATTCATATAACTAGAATCTAATTAATTTGGTGACAATTTCACATATATCCAATTAATTATAGGTTTATATATATATAGCTATCTGACGAAATAACCAGACAAGATTATATTATCATTAGGTGATAAATTATGATATATCATATGCATGCAGAAAGCGAAATATGAATAACTAAATTTATGTTTAGTTGAGTTCGTCAGGTGTGCTATGCAAAACTATATTTCCATAATAAAATTATGAATCTATTAAAACTGATTAATTTTCTTTTGTTGTGTACAAACTATTTCCAATAAGATTGGCTAGCATTAATCAACATATATATATATATATATATATTGCAAATAAGTTTGAATTCTAAATCTAAAAACCTGAGCTGGGGGGGATTTATGTTCAAATGGTTAAATCCAAGTTTAAGTGATTGGTGGACCGGAGAGATGGAAGATCATGATGTGCAATATTAAAAGTATTATCCATTGAAGTAGATTGGTCGTTTGAAGGCGGCCATGACTCCCTCTCTTCCTGATCATCACTTTGCATCATCACCATGGAAGGTGTATTGAAGGATAATGAGAGCTCACAAATTTCATTTTGTCCACCAACTGATGAGCTTGTATGTGAATCCTGCAAAGAAAGTACTAGTAATTATATTATATATCATAAAAAATAAAAAATAAAAAAAATCAGCAAATTAGGGTAAACTATATATAGTTAACACATGGAGGCAATTGCTTTGCATTTTACTACCTTGTTATTTTCTTCTTGTTAATTTCTTATTTATGATGTTTGCATGCCATGAATCAATCAATGTGAATATATAATTAATTACCTGCTGGTTTTCATATTCATCACAATCTACAATTTTTGTTTGTAGAATCCCATTGCTTTCCTCAGAAAAGATTTCGTATTCAATATTGCTTCTCTCATTATATTCCCAATAATCTGTAAATCTGTGTTCTCCGGCTTGCCTGCAATATATATTGTTTCACACAATTAATTACTTGACTAACTTAATAATAAGAAATCCTTCAGCAACAAAAAATTATTAATAAGAATGTGAACCATTAATATCAATGCATATGCCAGTTGCAGACTTACAGTTACAGTACTGTAAATTTTCTTTGCACGCAATAATATATTGTAGATGACATGCAGTTTGTCATTCCTATTATAATAGTGGGAGATTATTTTTGATGAAAATTTAATATATACTACATTCATGATTAAAAGAATTTATTCTTTATATATTTAAATGGGTCAAAATTCAAATTTCATTTTAAAATCTAGGATGATCATGTATAAGGGTTTCAAGTAGAATTTGAGATATTTGTTTACAGAAAAATATAGTAATTATATACAGAGAGGGAAAGAGAGTTAATTAGGGGTGGGATTTTCTCGTAACATGAAAAAACGTATGAGATTCTCACACCTCATAATTTTGGTATATATATCTTCATAATCATATAGTAATAATGATAATTAGCTGAAAATTATCAACAATTGTAAAGAACATGTACCTCCGAGGAGAGCAAAGGGACAAGAATCCACCATCTTGAACATCTACCCTTTGTATATTCAAATGCTTCATGATCGGTATAACAAATTTACTGTGATCATTAGGCTCCTTCGTGCTTCTGTACATCTAATATTCAACCATAAATATTCATTTATTAACTCAAACTAATCCAAGAATTATATATTCTAAATTATGAATTTTTATAACAACTATTGGATAATGACTTCATGCCTTAATAATCAGTTTATGATTGATTATATATATATATATATTATATTATCCTCAAAATTAAAATAATGCGCTGAGGCATTCTTCTCATATACACTATACAGTGTAATGTTTTTGTGCAGACTTCTGATTTTATTCTGAGAACTTTTGTCTTTTAATGATTTTTAATTTGTAACTTAAAAAGCATTTTATAAGTTCAAAATCTGTATATGATTGTGGTCCACACCTCCCTACAAAATTGAGGTACCAAGTTTAAATCTCTCATTCCCTTAGTAAAAAAAAGATAGTAAAAATTAGCATAAGACGAAAAAGATTCGTAACCCTTAACATGAGAATCAAGACATTTACATTTGTGATAAATAATTGATCTCAAATTTAAGTATTTTGTTTTGTTTTGTTTTTTTGTTTTTTTTTTAAGGTGGAGAAAAATGGTAACCAAGATAAGGAGGATCGAAATCGAATAATATTATATATGACTCAGATTCAACTATTGACCCATTTTTATTGAGGCTGCAAATGTGATATTCCATATAAATTCTGTTAAATAATTGTTAATGTTGATATTGTATTTTTTCTTCTTTTTTTAGTTCATTTGTACCATCAAATTTTATTTTATTTTTAATTTATTTTTTTGGTGCAAAGGAGGGCTAAAAGCCCCGAAAAGAAAAACAAAATAAACAAAACTAGAAATTTGTATATGAGAATTATTAGACTTCAAACCTCCAAGCCTCTCACCGATTAATTAGAATTTAGAAAACAATTTTAAATAGGTGAGCTGTACACTACTAACTCAATAGTTATGAATATTTACAGATATATTTTCATATAAATTAAAATTGATATCAACAACCGATAATGTTTGTCAATTTCTTACACAAAGAATAATAAAAATCTTTGTATCTTAATTCATTATTATATGTCTATAATCTATAAATAAAAAATTGATAATACATATATATTTTAAGGTTCAGACTATATTAACTCAAATTTATGACTTCAATATCTCAATCTTTGGATTAGATAGCACATGAGCAAATGGGTAGTTGATATATTGAAGTCAAAAAATTGAGTCAGAAATTTGAGTTAATATATCCCGATCAATATTTTAATATGCATGTTAATTTCTATTCAAATTAATATTAGATATAGAAAATTAATTGTACCTGAAGATGGCTTTTGATATGAGAAATGTTGAGTCCCTTTACATTCATCATCTGCAGAATGCGCTTGGGTGATGCTTCTGCAAATTCAGCCCTCAATGATCAGTCCATCAACAACAAACTTCAGATCCATCACGTACTAATAATAATGATGGTGTTAAATTTATTCTTCTACAAATTAAACAAAAAAAATAAAAAAAAATAAAAGCAGATTTAGGGTTACTACTACTGCATGCCTTTATAATCATCAATTAAGCAGAAAAGAAGAGATCGATATAATAACATCTACTGCATGCTTTTTTCATAAATATTCACTTGCTGTTTAATTTGTTTGCTCCCCAGAACCAAATAATGAATTAACAGCAAGTAGTAGTGAAACTTACTATATTTTCCACCAAGGATATGAACAACTTCAGTGAATTGTTCATGAAGCTCAGGTGTCCACCTCAGACGTGGAAGTTGAGATTTGTTGTATTGCCTCACTCCGATTCTCTGAGAATTTCTCATGCTAATTTCTCTGCTCTAATGGGTAGAACCCAGCTGCCTTTAATACGAAGTGCAGCTTAAAAAAAAAAAAAAACCACAAAGTGTTGGGTCGAAGACCGAAGACTTTTGCAACCCAACATACCCGTGTAAAGTTTTCCATTTCAAATAAACATGCATGTTTTCTTTCATATTTATTAGAATAATGTTAAATTATTATTATTATAATTATCACTGTAGTCAATTATTATTTTCTGATTGGAATATAATAATATAGTTTCAATGTATACAAGAGTACTGAAACATGACCTACCTTATCAGGAAGAAGTCTTGGGGGATATATGAAATTAATTTAATATTTTTCCTTCAAATTGAATAATTTTTTTAGGGTTGGAACCTGTTTTATATTCTTCTATATCTTTTTTTTTTTTTTTTTTTTTGTCTTTATTAGTGAGATTGTTGACATTAAGGCACATGTGAACCCACCACCACGGAATGGAATGAGAAGAATTGCATTCCCTGGATTTTTATGATAATCAAAATCCACATAAAAGTATATGTCACCAAACACATCACCTAACAAAATTCTCTTCTTCTTTTTTCTATTTTTATCAAACATGAAAAGATCCATATAATATTGGAATCTCATTCCGTGAATTTTTATAGTAACCAATGAAATAAGATTCCATTCTTGATTTGATTGATTCTATGAACCACAAACATCATCTTACAACTTACAAGTTCTTTTGGGTGAAATATATAGTTAAAACTAGAACTTTTAACAATAACAATTCAGGTTTGGTTAGTTTCAAAAAAAAAAAAAAAAAAAAAAAAATCAGGTTTGGTTTTTGATGGTACCGAAAAATATTATATACACATATATAAATGTAAATTAATTAATTTGAATATTACATGTTAATAAACTTCAAACATTATATAACTAAGTTCTTAATTAAAAATAATAATATTATTATTTGTATATACAATATATACTGCATGTACATGTGAACACAAAGCAAGTTTTTTGTTGTCTTTTTAAGTAATCAAAATAGAAAGGAAAAGACAGAGAAATAAAGTATAGTATTGGTTGGAGAGTATATATCATAATAAGTCAAGACAAGGAAGGTACGTTGCTGATAATTGTGGGCGAAAAGGAATTGTAGCCATATCATACATAATCATTTTCTTAATTAATTAATTAACTCCTTATACGCTTTTCCTTTCTAAAAATAAAATAAAAGAAGAATTTGTTTTTATTGCAACTTTAATATAAAACAAATTCTCCCCTACCTTTATATGAATAAGATTCGTTTCCAAGACCTTTTACATAATTAAAAAAAATTAAAAAAAAACACCTCTTGCATAACTAAAAAATTTCTCATACACACTCAAATATGAAGTATAGGAATTGTTTAAGATTAAGAATTTTTATTTATTGAATTATTATAGTAAATTCAGAATTTTAGAAAGTGATCGTATGACGTATTCGAACCCACCAACCTGATTATGATGTAATTGCTAAGGTATAGTATGTACTATCGGGTTAAATTCATCTTTATCTTTTAAGATTAGGTTTTCTAATTTTTATAAAAAGTCTTAAATTACTCATTAAGTTGTTTATTTATATATGCACGTTCAAAAGGTGATTCGAATGGTGAAACCTAGTACATGCATGAATGATCTCTTTCGGAGACATTTCTAGTGGATAAAATGACCTAATAATTGCAAAGCAAAACTAAAATAAAGTCAAGAGTAGTGGGTATATAATAATAAAGAAAGAAACAATAAATTAAAGGTATCTCAATGTTTTTTTTCCCAATCAAAGTCGTGTCAATAAAAGACGGTGCCTACTTTTGGGCCCATTTTCCTGTCTTGATGCTGCCGTGTTCAACACTACACTACACTCTCTCTAAATTCAATGAGCATGCAAGAAAATCAAGCTAAGTTTTTAATATTTTACGCATTAGGACATTGCGTGTCACCCTCTTTTTTCCCATAAATTACCAAGCAGCTTCTCAATTAAGTACTGTTGGGTTATAAGAGCATTTTGACAGTTTAAGTTATATTTAATATGTTATATCAATATGCATTATATATATAGAGGTTCTCTCGTCAAATAGATTTCATTAAACTTTTAATTAAAAAAAAAAAAATCAAAATTTATTAAAATCAATATATTTTAAGATGATTCTTACTTTATGTTAGAATAAAGGATTCCTATAAGAGAATCTATATACCATATATATAGAGAGTAATTTTCTAATAAAGATTTTTACGTACAATACACATTTTAAACACCTTTGATGAAATTGTATGAAATATATTAATTTTGATTTGATTTTTTGTATGCATTCTAAGAAAATTAAAATACACATTTGGTAAAAATTTAGAAATTTTTTAGATTTAAGAACTATTTTTTCTTATATTTCACTATTTTTAAATGTTTTACCTTCAAAAAAATCAGAAAAAATTAGTTATTGCACCCGAATTATTATTATTATTTTTTCTATGAATGTATTTTAATGTTTTCACCTTCCATACAAAAAATCAAATTAAGATTCAATATATTTCATGTAATTTCATTAAAAGTGCTTAAAGTGTGCATTGTAAAAAGTTCGCATTGGAAAATTATTATATATATATATATAAAAATTATCTCCTAATTTAAGACCATCATGAACTTTTAAAATAAGCTAGAATTATTGAAGATTAATCATGGTGGTTATAAGTTGAATACATTTAAGTACATGCATTAACTGATGCACTATCGTTGTCTTTTCAAAATTCGGCGCCTCATAATTTTAGAATTTAGGAGCTTTAATTTGAATAGATGATTGTGGTCATCAGTAAAACAAAAATATTCAAATTAGGGCCAAGGATTTTTAATTGTATAGTTATACTTGCTCGCTCATATATTTTATAATCAAAGGCACGTGTCATATGTGTTGTGACAAATTAATTAATTAAAAAGATAATTTATTTAGACAATTATTCTGAAACTGAAACCACCACTTGATGCCAATAGTAGTATAGCTCAACTGGTAGATGGATGAACTTGAGGTTTGGATAAATGACTCCCAGATTAATGACTTGAATCCTACGAATATCGAAAACTTTCAAAAAAATACTTTGTCTAGAATTAACCGGCAGCTTTGGAGTCTTCCTATCACTGATCTTGGTGTTTGGTTTGGTCGTTTTTATGCTTTGCGGAGGCGGGCTTCGGAACTGATGGAGGTTTGATTGGTTGGGCGGTTTGGGGTTTTGATCTGGTATCTCGACAGCGTCCTTGGTGGGTCTTCTCCGGCGGCCGGATCTCTCCTCCGGATCAGTTTCTGCTCGTGTGTTTCCTTTTGTTTAGTTTATGTTTGGCTATAATCCCACTTCAGTGTGAGCGTTTTTTCTCCCGTTGTGGGACTCTGAACTGGGCTTGTGCTCAAATAGTTTTAATTGTGGAGTCCCAGATTTGGTTGTATCTTTGCCCTGGATCTGGTTTTCCAAATTTTCAGGTGCCCTTTCCATCAAAAAAAATAAAAAATAAAAAATAGATATCTTAATAAATAATAGTAATAATAATAATAATAATAAAACTATACTTGATGATTTATCTTTTTATTTATGTCAGTCAAATGGGAATCTCAAAAGCACTTTCGTCTGTTCTGACTCCGTTCACACTGTTCAGCTCCAAAGTATATATATATATATATGTTTATTTATTGAAATATTCATTTGATATATGCTGATTTCTTCATCATTCCCTCGATATATTTTGTCAGGACATGGTGGAAATTAATTAAACTTTGGTTTGATTTGATGCAAGTAGGTGGACGACTTTTAGTCCTTCCAAAATTTGACTTGTGAGGAGGATATATATATATATATATATAAAATAAAAATAGATTAATTTAATTAGTTAGAAATGAAATGCTAATTAATTTATTTGACCATCACTTGTTTTTTAAATCAATAATGCTATTGTCGTTCGTAAATCAATAATCTGGTTAGGATCGAGAGAAACAGAAAGCAAAACAATACAAACCAATACGTTAGAAAAATCGGCTAGGGAAAACCGAGGCCCGTATTTCACACGGTGTCCTTAAGATGATTTCATCGTATATTACACCGTATATGTATAGCGATTGTCTCATAGAATACAACGGTTTTAAAAGTGGAAGTCCGAGCACAATCCACACTCAACGAACTCAAACTTACCAAGAACAGAGAAGAGAAGAGAGTAGTATTCTGAAATATGTGTATTCTGGAATGAATGATATGAAAAGAACACTAGGGTATTTATAGGTAAACCGAAGCACTAGGGTTTAGGGACATATTCGAAAATTCCACGAATCTTCTTAACTAGGATTCTAGTTCAATATCTTGTTGTACGATTCTGGTTCAATATCTTATTGAACACGATTTCGATTCAATATCTTGGTGAACATGATTTCGATTTAATAAGGAAAATAATTTAATTAAATAATAATTAAAAACCCGATTTTGTATTCTTGATGATCAAGCAAGAAATCAGAATCCAAACAATTAAAGTTTTCCTTATTCTTTACACAAAACGTTTGACTTAGGGAAGTGGTAAAAAGTCAACCGCACTCTCACGGTCAATCGGAGTGGAATTCGTGCGAAGGTTCAAGGTCCATGATTTGCACCACCCCAACCTTGTGCGCGCGAGAAAGAGCCTTTATGCCACACATGTTGATAGCTACTATCACATATTTACTTATATGCTACATACAAGTTTCTTCCCTAGCTAATGTGGGATGTGCCATTGACTCAATTTCTCATTCACCCATTAACCATTTTGTGAGTTTGAGTATACCATTTCGAAGTTCTCACGGAAAAGAATTCGAATACACTATAATCTTCTATTTTCATGGAATTAATCATACTTAATTTGTGTTCTTAAGTCAAGAGTTTATCATAAAATTTCCAATAATCCCTCACATGAATGAAATTGACCTAAGAGACATGATAGATGAATTTTGGTAAGTTTAAACGGTCGAAACCTGCATAGGATAGGTAGGTGTTACCCTTTGAACCTTCTCTTGTAAAGGTATGCTTACTTTACTGTCTGATCAGTAGATGTGATATCCTTGAACTGTTCTACCGTTTTGTGTAAAAGATCACACACCTCACACAAGCATCTTCTAGACCCGATTTGGTTCTCATTGTTATGTTCGTTTTGGTTATGAACATGCGCCTGGTTCTATGAGAGTCGCTGGAGAATATAGCCCTTCACTATTCTCTTTTAGAAGCAGTCCCACTTCTCTCTCACATAGGTGATTTCTTAATTAAGAGTAACCTGCATTACTCTGTTCGAATTTCCATTGCTTGGAATTTTGATGCATAAGAATCATTAAAAACATAGTTTAACCTTTTTCCCTATAGGCATCATTGTTTCATCGTAGGAATGGACTTGAGGGTAACCCCAATAGTGATCCAACTAAGTCTTAACACTTGGTTGTCCCATAGAACCTCGATCTTGGGATCTCCAGTCACGTAGGTTAGGTTTCCATTGTATCGACTTTTTTATCTCATGGGCTTTAGTCCTATTCCCCTCGATGATGTCTTAACTAATTATTTGTTTAACCCTTTGGTTAGCGGATCTGTAATGTTTTCTTTTGACCTTACATAGTCAATAGTGATAACCCCAGTTGAGATTAGTTGTCTAATGGTATTATGTCTTCGATGTATATGTCTAGACTTCCCATTATATATGTTGTTATGTGCTCTTCTTATTACTAATTGACTATCACAGTGGATACAAATCGCCGGCATAGGCTTTGGCCATCTTAGAATATCTTCTAAGAATTAGTGTAGTCATTCAGCCTCCTCACCACATTTATCTAATGCTATGAACTCAGATTCCATGGTGGATCTGGCTATACAAGTTTGTTTAGAGGATTTCCAAGATACATCCGCACCTCTTAGTGTGAACACATACCCACTAGTGGATTTTGAATCTTTCATATCAAATATCCAGTTTGCATCAGTGTATCCTTATAGAACAGTAGGATATCTGGTATAATGCAATCCATAGTTATGAGTGAATCGTAAGTACTTCAGTACTTCAGTACTTTTACTATTCCTTTCCAGTGATCGGTTCTTGGATTACTCGTGTATCTGCTTAATTTGTTGACTGCATCAGCTATGTATGGTATTGTACAACTTGTTAAGTACATCAGACTTCCTATCACTCGAGAATATTCTAGTTGAGATACGCTCTCACCTTTATTCTTGGATAGGTGTAGATTTGTATCTACTGGTGTTCTGGAAGAATCATGTCAACATAGTGTGATTGACTTAGTATGAGTACGTTAGATGTCCTTGAGATTTTCATTCCTAACATTACATCACAGCTGATCTCATATCTTTCATATCAAATCTTGATTTCAACATATCCTTGGTAGATTTGATCATTTTATTATTACTACCAACAATGAACATGTCATCAATGTAAAGGCACACAATGACATAGCCATTTTCAGAGTCCTTGACATAAACACATTTGTCATATTCGTTGATTTTAAATCCATTTGACATCATAACATTGTCAAATTTCTCATGCCATTATTTTGGTGTTAAACCATATAAAAATTTCACCAATTTATAGACTTTCATTCCTTATCCTGGAGCAGAAAAACCCTCAGGTTATTCCATGTAAATCTCTTCATCTAGATCTCCATTTAGAAAGCCGTTTTCACATTCATTTGATGTACTTTAAGATTTTGCAAAGCTACGATTGCAAGTATCATCCTAATGGAGGTTATTCTCGTCACATGAGAATATGTATCAAAATAGTCTAGTCATTCTCGTAGATTGTAACATTTAATTACAAGTCTAGCCTTATACTTATCAATTGATCCATCTCCTTTCATCTTTCTCTTGAAGATCCATTTGGATCCTAGCGGTTTACATCCCGGAGGAAGATCCACTAATTCCCAAGTATGATTTTGAAGGATGAAATCAATTTGACTCTTAATAGCCTATTTCCACAAGAGTCCTTCTGAAGAGCTTACCACTTCTTTGAAAGTTCGAGGTTCACCGTCTAACAAATAGGTCATAAAATCTAGACCAAAAGACGTTTCTGTCCTTGCTCTTTTGCTACGTCTAGGTTTATCCTTAACTTCATTTCCTTGTTCTTGGTCCTCACAACTATCAGCATGTGTTCGTTTTGACGAACTTGCTTCATCATTGGATTTACATGGAAATACATGTTCAAAGAATGTTGCATTTCTTGATTTCATTATCGTGTTTTTATGAATATCTAGTATGTCAGACTTATAGACCAGGAATCGGTGAGCACTACTGTTTTGTACATATCCAATGAAAATGCAATCAACAGTTTTTGGACCTATTTTCACTTTTTTAGGTATAGGTACAACCACTTTGGTAAGACACCCCCACATTTATAAGAATTTATAGAAAGACTTTCTTCCTTTCTATAACTCATATGGGGTCTTGTCTTCTTTCTTTCGGGGTACCTTATTTAAAAGGTAATTGCTAGACAATATAGCTCCACCCCACATGTTCTGAGGCAATCCAGAACTTATCAGCATTGCATTCATCATCTCTTTCAAGGTACGATTTTTTTGTTTTGCAATACCATTTTGTTGAGGGGAATTTGGTGCAGTGGTTTGATGTATGATTCTATGTTGTGCACAGAATTCGCCAAACGATGCTACATACTTACCACCTCGGTCACTTCTTAGTACCTTGATATTCTTATTAAGTTGATTCTCAACTTCAGTTGATTCTCTATAGCTTCATCTTTGTTTTTCAACAAATATACATAGCAGTATTTGGTGCTATCATCTATAAACGTGATGAAATATTTGTTGCCACCTCTTGTTTGAACAAATTTTAAATCACATATATCTATGTGAATTAAATCAAGAGATTCAGATTTCCTTTCAATAGTTTGAAATGATTACCTTGTTGGTTTTGCTTCAACGCAAGCTTCACACTTATGTTTAGGATCAATATTAAATGTGGGAATATGATTTAAGTTATTAGTCTATGCAAAGTATCATAATTAACGTGTCCTAGTCCACCATGCCATAAATTGGAAGACTCAAACAAATAAACTGAAGCATTATCTTTATTGATAATTCTTTTAACAACAGATACATTGAGCTTAAAAAGCCCTTTAGTTACATATCCCCTACCCACATAAGTACCCTGCTTAGTCAAAACTACTTTGTTTGATTCAAACACCATCTTGAACCCATGCTGATTCAGCAACAAGCCGGACACTAAGTTCTTACGAATTTCAGATACATACAGCACATTGTTCAAGCTTAAGGTTATACCAGGGGTTATCTTGGGAACTACTTAATCACGTCCCTTGACGTCAGATGTGGCTGAGTTGCCTATATACAACTTTCCCCCATTCGCCTCTTCTTCAAACGTATTGAACATCTCCTTGTCTGAGTATATATGGCGAGTGGCCCCAGTATTTAACCACCACTCCCTTGGGTTTGACTCGACCAAGTTTGCTTCTGTCACAACTGTAAAGAGATTGATCTCATATACATCTTTTGAGATCCCAACGACCACATTTACCTCGTGGTTTTTCTTCTTCTTTGGTAACCTGCACTTAGAAGATTTGTGACTCAACTTGTTACAGTTGAAGCACTTCCCTTGAAATTTTGACTTCTTGGAGATTCCTTTCTTTGGGCCCAATTTGGATTCTTTCCCAAGCTTGTTCTTCTTTGATTTAGAACTTTGCCCATGCAACTACATTGATCTTTGCTTTAGGCACTCTGACATCTTTCTTGTCATACTTCATGTGATCTTCTTCAATACGAAGCTTGAGAATTAGATCCTCGATCTTCATTTCCTTTCGCTTGTGTTTGAGATAGTTCTTGAAATCCTTCCATGAAGGAGGAAGCTTCTCAATGATTTCAGTCACCTGGAAAGTTTCACTCAGGATCATCCCTTCGGCATGTATCTCATGCAGAATCGCTTGAAGTTCTTGGACTGGACTCATGACCGTCTTAGAGTCCCCCATCTTGTAATCAAGAAACCGGCCCACAACAAACTTCTTGGATCCAGCGTCCTCTGTTTTGTATTTTCGGTCTAGTGACTCCCACAGTTCTTTGACTATTTTCTTTGAAGAATAAATGGTATATAGCGAATCTGATAGCCCGTTCAATATGTAATTATGGCATAGAAAATATGAATAGTTCCATGTATCAATAACATTCCATACCTGAACATCTCGCTCTTCACCACTATTAGGTTTATGAGCTTTTTCAGTCAAGAACCTGCCAAGGTTCAGTGTGGTCAGATAAAACAACATCTTTTGCTGCCACTGCTTAAAGTTCGGTCCACTGAACTTATCAGGCTTCTCCATATGATTCATTGGTAATGGTACCGAATTCTTATAGGGATTTGCCATAGGAACATTCCCTTGACTCATATATTGGCTCATCACCGGATCATGCATGTTTCTTACGAATGAGTTGATGGCCAGAGTCATTGTGGCCACAGTAGGCACCAAACTTAGTACTTCACCCACAAGCAAAGGGTTCATAGCCGAAGCATTTGATTTCACAATTGGATTCGCGTTCGGAGTCTCTAATGGAATGCTCGAATTCACATTAAATGTATTCGCCATAATATCTGAAACAAAGACAGAGTTGTTTTAGA
Source organism: Acer campestre (assembly GCA_954870605.1). Lineage (NCBI taxonomy): Eukaryota > Viridiplantae > Streptophyta > Magnoliopsida > Sapindales > Sapindaceae > Acer > Acer campestre. Next base: position 13,584,828 of record OX940803.1, on the reverse strand, counting down.
ATGACGAAATTAACAGCAGTGATACCAAGTAAACGATATTAAAACAGTGAATCAAAAATAGATTACAGATTTCAGAATAGAAATCACAATTAGTGTCTAGAAATATAGACCCGATTATCTAATCGAAATCACAATTGATTTCTAAATTAGTGTCTGAAACAGATCCAATTTCTATTTTCAAAAAACCGAATTAAAACATGATATTTGATGAACACAATGTGTTTAAAACCAATCCGTTTAAAGGTGCAAAAACCAGAAAGTTTGAAGTAGAAGCAAACATTTAGAAAGAATAAGTTGAAAATCGTCTTAAGATTGTCGTTCATAAATCAACAATCTGGTCAGAACCAATAGAAACAGAAAGCAAAACAACACAAACCAATACGTCAGAAAAACCGGTTAGGAAAAACTGAGGCCCGCATTTCACACGGTGTCCTTAAGATGATTTCACCGTATATTACACCGTATATGTATAGCGATCGTCTCCCAGGATACAACGGTTTAATAGTTGAAGCTTACCTTTTCGATTGACTCAGGGAAGTGGCAAAAAGTCATTTGTAAGAAACATGCCTGATCCGGTGATAACCTTACCTTTTCGGTTGCTTTGATGCCTCCTAGTGAGGATTGGATAAAGCTTAATATTGATGGAAGTTGGGATTGTGGATCTAGTTCTATTACAGTTGGAGGGGTTCTGCGTAACCGTATGAAGAGATGGGTGAAAGGTTTTGTGATGAAGAAGGGTGTGGGCAATGTGCTTGAAGCTGAGCTTTGGGCCATGTTTGAAGGCCTCAATATGGCTTGGAGTTATGGCATCAGGAAGATTATTATGGAAACTGTTATTTGTAAATCAACAATCTGGTCAGGACCTATGGAAATAGAAAGCAAAACAACACAAAAATCGGTTAGGGAAAACCGAGGCCTATGTTTCACACGGTGTCCTTAAGACGATTTCGCCGTATATTACTCCGTATGTGTATAGCGATCGTTTCCCATGATGCAACGGTTTAACAGTGGAAGTGCGAAACCCAAACCACTCATAGCAAACTCAAACCAAGATCAAACTTACCAAGAACAGAGAAGATAAAAGAGTAGTATTTATGTTTATTTTGGAATGAATGATATGAAAAAGAACACTAAGGTATTTATAGGCAAAACCGAAGCACTAGGGTTTAGGGACATATTTAGAAATTCCATGGTGAATAATTTCTTGGTGACCAAGAATCCTCTTGAATATGATTCTTGGTAACCACGAATCTTCTTGAATACGATTCTGGTTCAATATATTGTTGAACACGATTTCGGTTCAATATCTTGGTGAACACGATTTCGATTTAATAAAGAAAATAATTTAATTAAATAATAATTAAAAACCCGATTCTGTATTCTTGATGATCAAACAAGAAATCAAAATCCAAACAATTAAAGCTTTTCTTATTCTTTACACAAAACGTTTGACTTAGGGAAGTGACAAAAAGTCAACTGCACTCTCATGGTCCAATCGGAGTGGCATTCGTGTACGCAGGAAGTGCTCACACCCGAGTCGAGTATTCAAAGGTTCGAGGTCCATGATTTGCACGGAGGAGAATTCGAATACACTTTAATATTCCATTTTCATGGAATTAATCATACTCAATTTGTGCTCTTAAGTCAAGAGTTTATCACAAAATTTCCAACAGCTATTTTATCCAAATTTGGTATCCAAATCTGGTGCCCAAATGATGTGACAATATTATAATCTATTCATTTAGATTGTATTAGATTTGCATGATTTAAATGAATGGATTAAAGTGTTGTCATATCATTTGACATCAGATTTGAACACCAAATTTAGACAAAATAGTATTACTCTTTTTAAATATCAGAATAACGCAAGAAAATCTTGCACACAGCACGAATCGTAAGGTCATGTGAACAACCAAGGTTTCTTCTTTTGAGAATTGAGAATGTTTTGTTTTCTTATTGAATTTCGTATGCAATTGGCGTCTGCCTTCTTACCGACTTTATAATTAATTGGCTACTCACGAAGTTTCTTTGCTTTTTCTCCCACCTTTTTTTGCATATGCATTTTTTTCTTTTGTTTCTAGACTTGACTCATTGACTGTAAATTTTTATATAATTATTAGATTTTATTCATATTAATTTTATTCAATAAAGTGAAGTAAAGTGAAGGAAATGAATGGAAATATGTGGTGTCAGTGGGTGATGAATTACTGGCTTCATGCGCATGCAGAGTGGAAATTAGGTAAGAGAATGGTTAAGAAGATGACAGAATTAGTTGTCATCAATCTTTTGACGTGATTTATTGCTACCATTCTTCGTACGGATTTTTAGTTCTTATCATCATCATAATCATCCTCATCATTTCTGTCCAGCTATATATACAATTAAAGATCAAATTCTAATGCTTCTTCTAGATGATTAGTCGGACAAAAACAAACGTGGATGCAATGGGTACATATACATATAATTTCACTTCTTATTTATGTATTTTGACCATATATATTAATTCGGGGTAGGTATTTTTTTAAAAACTTTCGTAATTGGTAGAATTCGAACCACTGATCTAGGAATCATTTATTCAAACTCCAAACTCTTCCATCTAACAGTTAAGCTACGTTAACATGCCCCACCTTTAATGAGAATAACAATCATATATCACATACCGAAATGATAGTAAAGATCGAATGAATTTCTATGTTTTTACACGAAAGGGTGGACGCGTGCAAGATAAAGTTATGTACAAAATATTTGTATATAAGGAATCGTTAAATTGAAGTTGTGTACACGATATTTTCATATATCGAACTCAAGTACAATGTCAGAAACATAATTTCCTAGTACGAGTTTGTTGTACTATTGGCCTAATAGGGATCACATGTACAATGCACCTTGTGCTGTAAAGTATAAAGAAAGTGTGGAAAGTAAAAAGGAAAAAGAAAAGAGATCGACAAAATTCTATGTTAAAAGTAGATCAAATTGGCTATGATTTTGTTCATTTAAATTACAGCATCAACTTTTACAAGGAAAAATTCGATTCACACAAGAATGTTTCAAACTTCATTTCAAGTGGATAAACATAGCTTTAAGTCCAAGCCATAATTATTGTAATGATTGTGACTCCGATCAGTCTGAATTTTGATATAAATCAATCACATGTACAGTAGTATCTTGTCTTATTGTTTGCATTAATTTGTGCTAATGTGTCTGATTCAGCTTAGAAAAAGAAAAATAGTTCTAAGCCCAAAATATAGTTGAAGGAAAACCCAGAATAAGAAATTAGGCCGAAATCGTTTGGGAAGCCCAAAGCGGTATGGTAGATCGACTAGACAATATTGGCCAAGATATAGGAACAAATTAATTAGTTGAGGAAATTTATATTATCTATACATAATTACATATGTATATTTTTTAAGTATTAATGTATTACATAAATTCGGGTTTTTTTAGGGGAAGGACTCGAGCCCACAACCTCATGGTATAGGTGTGAGGAGTATACCAGAACACCAACCTTATCTTGTCATATTTTTTATATGAGTAATGCTAGGTTTTCTAAATTTTTTCCCAAAAAACTTCTCAAATTATGTGACATTGTAGGTTAGTTGTCAACATCTTGTAAATCATGAGTTTATGTGATGAGGGATGTGATGCCGACAACTCGCCATGCCACATAATTTGGAAAGTTTTTTGGGAATTTTTTTGGAAAACTTAACATTACTCATTTTATATATAATTAATTACACAAACTTAGGGGTTGTTTGTTTGTTTGTTTTTGTTTTGTTTTGTTTTGTTTATTTATTTATTTAAATTTATCTAAAGTCTTATAAGACCTTAATTTGTTAGACATATGAATAAGTCTTACAAATTAAGATACTATGATATATTTGTTTTTTCATTTTGGATAACTTACTACAAATGTAAAATTTTTCCATTTATAACCTTTTAATATTCTTTGATATTTGTAACAAAATAATTTATTTTTTAAAATTGATAATAAAAAATAAAAAATAAAAAAATGAATAGGAGTATGGTGGTCGGCCTCTTCCGGTCCCAAGAGGTGATGCTGCCGTCACCCCCTTGAGTTGGTTAGATTGTGTTAGAGTTTCTTCAAAATTGAGAATTTTTGGAAAATTGATTTTTAGGGTTTTATTATGTGTAGATAAAATTGTAAATGTTTGAATTGTTATAAAATATTTGTGGAAATTTACTATAAAAAACTCTACAGTAACACTTTTTTAATAAGATAGAAGTCAATTTTTTTTTTTTTTAAAAGACGTATATATCTTAAAATAAGATATAATTTGGAAAAATAAACAAATTGATTTATCTTAATTTAAAATATAAGAGGTAATAAGTTTTACAGTGAAAAAAACAAACAGCCTCTTACTTTGGTTCGGCTTTTTACATTCAAAAATAACTTTTGTAAAAATTAGCACTCACCTCCCCTTACGGCCTTACACTACCATTAGTAAAATTTTGTTAATACGTAATGACTAGAGGGTATTTCTTCATTTCACAAATAAAATTTAAAATAATAATATTTATTTCAAAGCAGGCCGGAACAAATAATAAAATATATCGCAGTAGCTAATGTAACAAATTTGAAATAAAAAATTTATATTAATAAATGTTAGGGACTTAGGGCAATTATTTGAAGTCTGCAAGAGAATTTAAGTGCATGCTTAAATTATTATCGGAGCAAGCATTTTTGAAGTCTGCAAGAGAATTGATCACAAGTTAAGTGCATGCTTTACACAAGTTTTCAACTCTTGAAAGAACTTGGGAAAGCACGTACATATACACACATTCATGTTCATGTGTATTTCATTCTACGAGTCATTTTATGATTTGATTTAGAATGTTGTACTTGTTATACTTATCTTGGAATGTATTTGGTTGTGTTGTTTTCAATTAGACATCATTTTGAAGTTTTGGATATGGGGTTTTCAGAAAACTTGATTTGTCCAAAGTGACCTTTCGACATTGAAACGATCGACCATAAAGTTTTCTACAAACCATCAAATCATGCATGGTAAATTGTTGTAGAAAGCTGACTTTCTAATCTTTCCAACGGTAGACTATATGATAGGTTTGAATGATGTATAATGGGAGAATGAGTGCTTGCAAGTGCCAAGTTCGCTACAAAATGGCATCATCATTTGCAAGTACCAGATGATAGCCCCGAGTCCTTGCTCGGATTTTTGAAGCTAGCAAATGGCGTCATTATTTGCTAGTGCTAGAATTTGATATGTTCGATTTTCATAATGGAAAACTGAACATTTGTCGAGTATGTTCGGCTTAGACCAATAATCGACCCAACCTAAAAATCCCAACCCTTAATTTTTAAAATAGAATATTTATTAGAGAATGAGTTTTAGGAAATTTGCAATTCCTTAAACTCAATTGTTTTTGGAAAACCAATTTTGATTGGAAAATGAGTTTTAGAAAATTTAGGGTTTGTTCGATAATGTTTTAAATTATATTTTTAAATTTTTTTGGATTCGAAAATGTGTGCGGTAGCAATTATTGAAAACGATATTTCAAGAATGAAAACATAAAAATCGTGTCTGGTAGTAATACTTTAACATGAGAAAACGGTGATAGCGTGTCTTGTAGAATTAAATTTTAAACCATTTTCAACTAACTGTAACGATATAATCAAACATTCTATAAGATTTATTCAAATTTTCCTCTATTTCAACAAAAAATAAATTTCTTTCATGAATTTTATTTTATTTTTAAGAGACAAAATCAAATTTATTAAGAATAACAAAATCATTAAAACCAAAAATATCAACTTCTTTCAAATAGATAACTTTCTCTCCCTCTTGAGTTTTCTCTCACTTTTGTAGCCTTGTCCATGGATCCTTTAAAAGTATGTCCATGGAATTTCCTTGCCCCTCTCTTAAATGTTCCCGATACTTTACTAATTACCACAACCATCATCAAAACTGAAAACTTTTGCACCTCTGCTCAAAACTAATGAAGCACAGGTTCAACCAAATCTTCTCTGGTGCTAGTTGTGAAAAGGGGAATCACGTGTGTTCGCATCAGTCAAAAATATGTCCATGAAAGACTAAAATATTGTCAGAAAAATCTTTTTGGGCATTTGCTTTTAAGAAAAGGTTCTGTACCTTTGAAAGATAGTGAATTAAAATTTGTATTGCAGTCGATTTGGTAACTTCAAAATCCTTGGAAGATTAGTTCGTTCCCAAAAGGATATTTTGATATTCATTTTTCTAATGAAGAAGATTTAAAGAGGGTTTGGAGTGGAGGTTCTTACTCAATTTCAAACGGATTTTTTTTTTTTTTGTATTTTTCAATGGCAACTAGATTTTAATCCATATAATCAACACTTATCACATGCTCAAGTTTGGGTGAGGTACGGTCTATGCTTGAAATACTGACATCCAACTACAATCATGGAGATTGCACGAGGAGTTGAAATCCCTCTGCAACTAGATCAAGCCACAAGGGATCAAGCATATGGGTTTTATGCCCAAGTTCTTGTGGAGAGAGATGACCATAGAGGTTTCTTTGTGGATGTTATATATAAAAATCTTCCAGAAAGATGTATGAAGTGTAAAACTTTTGGTCATGACTCTGCTAGATGATACTAAAAGAACAAGGAGATTAAGAGCTTGTTTGATTGGGCTTTTGAAAAACCTCTATTGGTAAAAGATCTACTTGCAGTAGATCTATTAGAAATAGAGTTTTTGAAAAAAAATTCATAGATGTTTGGTTGGTAGACTTTTTAAAAAAAAATGTCTATTTGGAGAAGCATCTCTCTATGAGCTTTTGTCCAGTAGAGGTTTAAACTCCACTAGCCTCTACTCAATTTAAAATAGACAATCTTAAAAGCCCAACCAAACAACTCTAAAAAACTCAAATAGACGTTAGTAGACCTTTTGAGCCAGTAGAAAGCTCAACCAAACAAGCACTAATTCTGACAGAGGTCGATCGCGATTAAGAAATCTAAGGCAAACTTATCGGCATAGCTAGTGGTATAGAATACAAAATTCAAAATCAAAGATGTGATGTCATAAACAGTGATTTTTCATGCTATCATAATGGGCAGGTTGCTGTGGAGGAACAATCTTTCAAAACAATCCCACAAAATAAGGAAATGATAGAGAAAGTGGAAATTGTTTAGATTCAAAATTTTGAAAATCCTATAATTAATGTGGAAAACAAAAAGGTAGCATCCAATTATTTCCACATTTAATTGAATTAAATGTGATTGATACTCAGGAAGTGAATCAGGAAACAATAACCAATTTTGAAGTTGACAAATTAGGGTTTCAAGAAGTTGACTAAATCCGTGAAGGGCAGTTTCTGGTGACAACCAATGCATTTAATGCACTTGCAGAAGATCATGATCTAATTAAGAGTCAAACAATTGAACAATCTCTTAATCAAGATGCAGGAATTAATGTTTATATCTCCAATGATTTGAATACCAAGTAATTATATTTGGAAGATAATAATGAGAATCCTCAATATTCTTTAGAGAATATTTTCATTAATAACTTGGTGATTCTTGACAATCCAAGGATTAGAATTGACCGGCAAGTTTTGGATGATATTTCAAGAGATAAAAGAGGAAAGATCAATTTAGAGAATATATCAGAAGATCAAGATATTCATGCTTCAAATTCTAATCATGGTCCAGAAGATCCCGTGTTTGACAATAATTGGATTCATGTGGCGACCAAATCAAAAAGAAAAGTGAAGCTAACTTCTAAGATTTTACCTACTTCAAAGTTTCAAATGAGTAAGGGAAGTTCTAAGTGCCTCCCTATAGCTAAGATTAATATTCGTACTGATTCTACAACTTCAGTTGTCCAAGCAGAATTAAGCCTTGTCGCTAATTGGGTCCGAAAGGAATGATTTCGCTTACCTTTAATTAGGTTCATTTTTTTTTTTTTTCATATTCTGTTAGGCCTGCGTGCCTTTTAAATTAATGTGTTTTGGGGGCCGTGTGCCCCTCTAATTTTATTTTTGATGAGTTTTAACTTTTAATTTCCATTACACTGAAGGTGAATGAGTCTTTTTGCTGCTTATGTTAACAAAAAATTAGCGTTGGAGATGTTTGGAAAAAATGCAAACCAGAGGAGGGATGTTGGGGAATAATTCAAAATATAGGGCAGATTTTGATTATTTCTCTCCTTTTTTTTTTTTTTTTTTTAAAGACAATTTTGATTATTTCTCTTTTATTACATTAAGCTGAATTGGAATTGTTTGATCCAAAATATGACATAAATGGCTAAAAATCCGTCTGTAAAAAGTTAATAACGTACATTCTCTCTCGATACTCGTAACGTACATGATACTCGCTGATAATAACATGCACATTACACAGATTCACCACGTGGCAGAAATCCAGGGCGAGTACATAACGTATCGTACGCTATGAAATACAGGAATAAATTTCATTTACGAGGCATATATTTCCCTCGTTTTGTTAGTTCAAATTTCAAAAGCGACCCAACAACTCTCTACACTGTGAAATGAATGATTAAAACCAAAAGACCCCGCAAGATTTAAAAAAAAAAAGAAAAAAAAAAGAAAAAAAAAAGATAGGGTTTCGTTTTTGACATTGACAAGGATAAGATTAATTGAGTTGATTTTGATTGATATGATATGCAGATTGTTGAATCGTGAAATTCGCTGCATTTGCATATCGGTAGTGAGATTTCTTGACAGATCGGTGTCCTCCGCCATGGGTTGTTTCTTTGGTTGCTTTCGTGTCAGAGACGATCGCTCTCGTCTCTCTCATTCTACTAGACCTAAATTCTCTGTAAGCTGTACTTTTTTATTTTATTTTTTCAGTTCTTTAATCTTAATAGGGTTTTTGCTGCTTTCAATTTCCAAATTATGATTTTTTTTTTCTTGTTTAATTTCATCAGGAACCTGTGATAGCCAACAATCGTTTATCGTCTCTATTTTTAGCTGAAGGTGATTTTTTTTTTTTTCATGAAAACTTATATTGCTTAGCTTGTGTCTTCTTCTCTTTGATTAAAATTCGTTTTTGTGTGTTCGTTTTTGAAGAGAAAGAAGAGTCGCGGTGCAGCCACAGGGAAAATCACCATTTAGGATCTCCACAAATCGACAAGGGACTCAGGGACGAGGTATCATTAATTTGTTTAATATTTTAGTGGTAATTTTATCTACTACTGTTAGCTGTTTAATTTTCGTAATCAGACAATGTTTATTGTGCATGTGGAAGTACATGTGTTGGTGATGAAATTGTTTAATATATGCTTCTCGAGAACAAGCTGTGGTGTGTTGATTTTATAAAGCAAATGCATAGTTATACTAAACTTTGATAATTATCATGAAATACAACCAAACATATTTGATTGCTGGACTTAGAGCTGGAAAATACACAAAGAATTTAAAGGTTATAGATTAGAAATTATATGTTAGAGGTTAGAAGAAATCATTTGTTTATATTAAAGAGATAAGGCAAAATTCGTGTTCTGTCATTTGTTTAGCGTGCCCAATTTTTGCTTCATGTCCTTGGCCTAAAGGTTTTGCACTTTAAGTAACATTATCTTGCAATTACCAACACCTGTTTTAGATCATGTCATAATTTTGGTTAAGAGAATAGAAAATTAAGCATGATCTGGGTTTCCGAATGTTATATTATTTTAAAATTCTACTTGGTTCAGCAAGCAAACATGTCTACATGAAGTCATGTTTGCTGGAAATTGATATTGCTTTCACACAAATTCACTTTGATTGATTACCATCTTTTTTTTTTCTCTGTTGGGGGAGTTTGAGTTTTCTTGTTACATTAGTCTATATTATCTTTTCAATTTTGAATGGAAGGATTTTTAGATTTGTTTATTGTGAATGCTTTTGATTGTTTAGGTGTTTGAATATTGTCTTCTTTGCGTTTCTCTACCAATTTCTATTATTGCATTGTGCTAAGCACTCGTATCAGGGCTTTTTAACTTTTTGTTACTACAATTTGTCTAAAAAAACAGAACTTTTCGTTACTACAAGCATAGCATAGGGTTTAACATATTTACTGGTTACTACAATCAAAGGTTTATTTTAAACAAGGGTTGATTGATATATACTTGGATCAAACTTGGTCAACCAAACTTCCACAGTTCCACTTTGACTTTTTCTTGATAGTATGAACTTTATTTGCAGGCCAAGTTTCTCAAAGCTTGTGGTACTTTACCTGAGACTCCTGCTGAAATCCGGAAAGCATCTCAGAAGTTAAAAGGTTCACCTCATTATGATGAATCAGAACCTTCAAAATTCAATTCATGGCTTCCTAATACGTCTATCAAAAAGCTTCAGTTGGAAAGACAATGTGAACAGCCCCTTACTCCAATCAAACTTTCTGAGGAGTGGGGAAGGGGGTCAGCTTCTTTGGAACACACACCAAGCAGGTTAAAATTTTTACTTTATTAATTTTCATCTCCCAATTTATAAACGATAATTTCTCATCGAGGTCAGATTAAGAAATGTAAGGGAGTTCACTATATCTTAACAAAATCTCAACTGCAAGGGTTACTTTGTGATTAGCTAATAAACTGATTTTGGTCGTCCAGTCCACTTTCTGTGAAACTTTCTGATGCTTCTATGTTTTACTAAAATGAGGTTTCTTAGAAGTGTACATGCCTGCAATTTGCATTTTTGTTTTACAGTATACCTTTGAATAAATCCTGCAGATTCCATATCTGCCTAATGGATGTCCAATATCATTTCTTCAATGCAGCTGTGTATCCAATGTACCTATCAGCTACACTGAAGGCACCGACATAGAGAGTGGTAATACCACAGCCAAGGTTTTTCAAGCCTATCAGACAGATGACAAAATAAATTTTGTTTCACCATGGGTTTCAGGTTCAAATGTCCCTTTCAAGAACAAGTCTGTGCGTTTTGAATGTGAATTTGATGAATCTTCTTCTAAAGGTTCATCTGGCAATGTCAATCAGAACTCAAAGAATTATGAATCCCCAGGCATTCATAGTGTGTCAAAACCTTCACCTAATCCAACACCATTGAAATTATCTGATGAGATGCAAACACCTGGAACTGTTTGTCCAGCAAACATTAGAAGTTTGGCAAATGGGAATACTCAAATCAGGTCTCAATATGTGTATTCAGTTTCAAGCACCGTTGAGAATGTTTCTCAATGGAAGGTACCGGAGGAGGACAATGACTCTTACCACCTACCAGGCGAGCGGAGAGAGTCTTCTGAACCAGAAAATGCGTCCCCTAAGACAGAATTGAGAATGAAAGAAAGTTCAAATGCAAAAGACCTGAATGTGGTATCATCCACTCTTGATGACAATAGTAAAAATCTTGCAAGTGCTTCCAGCAAAAATCCTTATTTTGGTAGAACTCCGGGGGACAGGCCTATCATAGGGATGGTTGCTGCTCACTGGAATGAGGATGAGACTTCTAACATCTCGCCCAAGTGGTGGGATGGGAATGGCATTCCAAATTCGACTAACAAATACAAGGAGGTACTCTTATGGTTTCCTGTGTGTATTTATTTATGTATGTATATGTTGTTTGTGTCATCATCATTGCTACTTACAAGAACTGTCGGTTTTGTGTGCAGGATCAGAAAGTGAGCTGGCATGCAACACCATTTGAGGAGAGATTAGAAAAGGCATTGTCCGAAGAGACTATCATTTCTCAAAGGTATGATTGTTCCTTGGCTGACGACTTCTTTGTGCTGTCAACTGATAAAATATTCACTAAGCCAAATAAGTTTATCCCCAAACCCTCTTTTCCTCATAAGAAACATTGACAGATAATTGAAAGTTTTTGCTGGCATCTGTCTGGTTTATTTCAGAGCCATGTTGAAAATTCCCATATTTTTATGTTGTAAATGACCTATTACCTTATTATAGATCATGAACAATAGAGTAGAAGACTCGGTATGCCAAATAGTAATGCTGAGAAAGTTATGGTAATTGATGATGCTACCTTTGCAATCTTGTTCATGCTCATAAGTCATATCCATTATTTTGAAGGTATTTATAAAGAATTGATGAATCAATTTACTTTTATTGTTGGCTTCCTGGAGTGCTAAAAAAATACATGTACTGGTTTGAATTATTGCGGCATTGAGTTTATTAGTATCTTTTCCTGTATATTATGTTAGTTCAATATATAACTATATCAGTACAGTTTCGATTATATGAATCTGATTTTGTTAGTTGTGTGATTTTCAGGAAGAATATAACCCAGAAGGCCATGGTTTTTGATGAGGCTGAAGAAAGTGATACTGCCTTGTCCCGATTGCGACCCTCCTCAAATTCCAAGTCGGTTGTCTCATTTTGATGTATTGACATTGATTTTTGTGTGAAACATATAAGGGTTGGTCTTGCATGATCGAGTCCTCAGGAGATCAAAGCTGTTTTTGGAAACGCGTTTGAGTTTGGGTTGTTGTAAATCGGTAATACAACTTTTTTCCATAAACGATTCACAGGTTTCTGAATCATTGTCAGCGTTCTTTCAAATGTTCTTAGTCATTACTGTGGCAAATTATTCTCATCGGTCTGATTGAAATGATCTTCTGGAATTGGCTATCAAGTTTTCAATCTTGGAACATGGTTGCCAAAAAATCTTATGAACTTTTGATTATTGTACACCCAGTTGTGGAATTAAATGGGGATGAAAGTTGGGAAACATTTGGTTTCACTTATTTATTTATTTATTTATTATTAAATCTAAATTCCAATTTCTAACCATTAATTTACTCTTATTCAGTATTAAGAGTGTCATAAAATTATTTAATTTTAGTTTATTTCAAAAAAAAATCAATATATTTAATTTTAATATATAAAATTTCCGAAATTAATTTAATTTAATTATTATAGCATTACCCACATCCTTCTTTGCTCAAAAGTCATCATCCTTTTGAGATTGTTAAGTGTAATCCTGTTTAACGTCAATCATAAATAGGGATAGGGATGAATTTCATCCCCATTTGATAATCCCAATTTTATTTTTTATTTTTCATTTTTAAATTAGTCTTCATTTCCCCTACTTTACCATTTTAAGTCTAATTACATGTCTCCATAATATAGCTTGGAGTTTGGACAAATAACTTCAAAGTCAGTAATATTGTAGTTGGACAAATAGCTTCGAAGTTAGCGAATCCTTCTAATGACAAAATCTTAAAAAAAATATAAAATAAAAAAATACTGGTCTACATAATGGACAGATAGATACCAAAAAAAAAAAAAAACCCTAATTACATGAAGAAAAAAAATAAAAATTAAAACATCCCTAAAATTACACCTTTGCCCCATATTCGAGTATCCGAGTGGGGTTGTCGAATCGGGTGAGATCCAATAGAAATTCCCAGAAAATCATAAAAGAGAGAAACATAAATCAAGGAGATTTTGGGTTAACAACGTAGAAGAAACCTTCAGATCTGACAAGCATCATCACGAGGTCCAGAGGGAAGGATCCAAGGAATCGTAGAGAGAGAATATGAGAAAAAAATAAGGAAGACGAGCGACAAAATAAACGAATTCAGATTGAAAACTAAAATTTATATATAAAAAAAAGGACATCATGATCCCCTCAGGTTTTCGTCTCCACATGTTAATCGCCACTTCAAGTATTCGCTTTCTTTTCTCTCCACTCTCTCCTCAATAAGCCCTTTTTCCTTCCCCTTGGTTACACTCCATTGTTCTTTAGGGCATTTTATCGTTCCTTTTTCATTATTTTTCAGCTTATTTGCAACTTCACCCTCCGTTTTCAAAGTATTGCTACATCAGTCCTTATATTTCTACTATTTGACTATAAGCTAAACCTGTAATACATTAGAACCCCTCTAAATTAATATTCTTGGGACCTACCCTTGAGTATTAATTAGAGGGGTTATTAATTTGAAGGATTTTACATCGTAAAATGTTATTTTGTCTTAGAAAATGTGTGAAAGTCATTTTCTTGTTTATGGAAGGTTCTTTTTCGGGATTTCTAGCTTGTTTAGTCAGTTTTCTTCTTTAGAAATTTTTTTTTTTTTTTTTTTTTTTTTCAGGATTTTTTGTTTAAGAAAGATTTATTAAGAAAATTTTCAATTCCTTTTGGGAATGTGATTACGTAGAGATTAAGCATACTCACCCTATAAATAGTGAGGCTTATTCTTTGGTTGTATATCACAAGAGAGATATCAAGATATACCTAAAAATTTTATTCCTAACAGGTCCTAAAAATTCTCTATTTTCTATCTTATTTGCTATAACAAGGGGATAATTCAAAAGATGAAGGATGAAGTTAAAAATATCAAATATGGTAGTCTTGTACAAACTAGCATCTTGAAGTACTTTTCTAGTTATTGATTATTATATAATATATTTTATACTCTTATGGAATAATTAATTTATGCGACAGTCGGGATCGAAATTTTACACTGGGTTTCAAAAATAAATTATTAATTATTACGATAGAGGGGTTTATTAATTTTTTACATTGGCCCGAGTCGGGACTGAGATTTTTTATTAATTTAGAGAGGATATTAATTTATAGGAGATTAATTTACAGGGGTTCTACTATATTAAAGAGGATAATTATTAAATGAGTACCTATATTATTTCTTAATTTCAATGAATTTGTGACTTTTTTATTTTCCACCCAATCGGTCCTTAATTGTTATGGGTGTCAAAATGGGCTATCATGTTGTGTTTGTATAAACCCAAACACGGTCAGTTAAGTTTATCGTGTCATAGGATGAAACCTAAACACGCTTCATTAATTAATGAGTTACTCCATAAGACCCATTTAACCCATTAATTTATAAGTTATGATTCTTATGATAAATTACAATTCCATTAATTCATTTGTGATTTAAAATTTTAAAGTAATTTAAATCTTTTAATTTTTTTTTTTTTTTTTACATTATTTAGTCTAACAAAACTCATTTAATAAATGAAAATAATAATAATAAAAAATTTGATTCAAAATAAAATCCCATAAAAACATGAATAGACATGACGCCTGTTCGGTTCAAAGCATGGAACCAAACCGTCAAAACCGGAACCAAAATTGAACCAAGGCAGTTCTGGTTCCCAAAAATGCCGAACTGACCCAGAACCGCTGGTTCGGTTCCAATTCTGAAATTGGCGATTCCAGCACCATATATATATTTTTTTAAACGTTGGAAAAAATGACATACTGTTTTGATTTTATTCACTAGACTATTTAAACTTCTCTTACTCAAACAACAACTCTAGATTCAACTTCATTTTCAAAATCTTCTTCTCTCTCATCAAATCGCGACAAAACCTTAGACTTCTCTTTAAAACTTTCTTCAAAAATCCCTCAAAAATCTCTTTCTCTGATCTCTTCTTCGACCCCTCTCAGCTCTCTCTCTTTGATCCTGTAAGTTGTAAGGATTAGGGATTTGAGGTTTCGAATGATTTGATTTAGGGTTTCGAATGATTTGATTAAGGATTCGAAGGATTTGATTTAGGGTTTTATGAAAAATTGTTGTGGATTTCGAACAGAAACAGAGATGGGTTGTAAAGAGAGATATGAGGATTTGTTGGAGGATTTTGAAGTGAGAGAAGGAGTTTTGAAATGGAGCTACGTGTTAGGTTTTCACACAAGTGTGGTTTATATAGTTTCGGTTGTGATCTGGGTTGTGATTTGGGCTGGGTAATATATTGGATAATAGATGAAGGTGATTAGGTAAAAAAAAAAAGGAACTAAATTGCTAGAAGCAGGGAACCTGAATCGCCGATTTCGATTACCGTCGGTTCCTAATCGGGAATCGAAACTGGCGCCATGTCTAAACATGAAGCTAACATATTAAATTTCTAAGAAAAAACCATACAAGGATGCGACACAATATAAAGTATAAAAAAAATAAAAATAAAAATAAAAATAATGGAGAATACCCTTTTCTTTGGAGACTTAGAATACAAAGACCTGCACTCTTTGATAAGTAATTATGAGTAGGTCTTAAAAGATAAAGCAATATTTAGGGTTTCTAATCTATATATTTGTAAATTATATATTTATCTTTGATATTTAATCATGTTAAATTGATTAGCGGGTTGGGTGGGGTTCAAACCAAACATGACCCGTTTACTTAACGGGTTTAACATGTTGACCTGTTAATGGCCCGAACCCAATAAAACCTAACTCAAACCTGTAAATATCGTGTCGTGTTCGTGTCGTGTCACCGGGTTGTAGCCCATATTGCCTCCCATATAATTGTTTTCCACTATCAATTTAGTACCTATTGTCGGGTAAATTTATAAATCACCAATTATTTATTTATTATTATTATTATTTTTTTAAAGTATTACACTATTACATAAATTGAGGGTTTTTCTAAGGAAGGTGAGAACTCGAACCCATAACCTAATGGTATAGGTGTGAGGGGTTTTACCACTGAACCAACCTCATCTCATCACCAATTTGATTTTAAGAAATGGTTTTTAACCAACATTTTAAAAGCGGGTTTTAGCTATAATACAAGCATTGTATTGTTAATGGGTGGTTATGCAAGAGAGTTAGAGCACGTCCTGTAAGTGTTTTTCTTTTACTGTTTTTCGAAAAGAAAAATGGAAATGAAAAAAGTGATTTTGGTTTCAATTTCAAGATCTGAAAATGCGTCTGGTAGAATATGATGAAAGCTTGATTCTGAAAATGAAAACGGAAAAAAGCGTTTGCTTAAATTCGCTTGGAAGAAGAAGAAGGAGACAAAGTGTGAAATCGAATCAAGAAAAAATAAACAAAAAAGAATTCGAGTTGTTTTTCTTGGATGATGATGTATATCGTAGTGGAATTTGTTTGGATTTTATATTTTTCGTTTCGTTTTCATTTTCTATTGGTGAAATTTGCTTAAATTCGATTGGAAGAAGAAGAAGAAGAAGAAGAAGAAGAAATAATCAAAAAAGAATTCATCGAGTTGTTTTTCTTGGATGATGATGTATATCGCAGTGAAATTTGTTTGGGTTTTAGATTTTTTGTTTTGTTTTCATTTTCTATTGGTTAAATGTGCTTAAATTTGCTTGGAAGAAGAAGAAGAAGAAGAAGAAGAAGAAATAAACAAAAAAGAATTCATCGAGTTGTTTTTCTTGGATGATGATGTATAATTATATATGGGCGTCTTTCATAGGTGATACTGTAGATGCCTAATGCACTATTCTAGGTTTAAATATAATGAAGCATTTTTGGAGCTTGATATAAAGGTTCATGTAGAGTTACATGCACAACTAGACATACATGCATGTCTTTCAAGCACTTCCACAATAACTTTGTCATCAAAGCGTTGATTTTTTGTTAACAAACATATCTATTCCTTAGGTTTGCTTCTTATGTCTCTCCCAAAATGCGTTTTGATTGTGTTCCGATTGTTATATATTTGAACTTTAAATTTATTGTGATGTTGTTTACAGAGTTTGAACTTTTGCTTTGAAATGTTATATGCTTAGTCGTACCTCAATAATAGATTTGCCATCAAAGTGTTGTTCATGGTCTTGTAGTGAACCCATCAATTCATCTAACATCATGACATTGATATCTTTTGATTCTCCAATAATCGTGACTTTGTTGTTGAATTTTGAATTTAGAGTTCAAAGAATTTTGTCCATAATTTGAATATCTGAGATATTTTATCCATTAAAATTCATTTGATTTATGAGAGCCAATGTCCTTGAAAAATAATAAACTTTTTCTGATTTTTGCATCGAAGAAGCTTGAATTTGTTAGCAATCACCGGCACTACTCCTGTACCCATTGTGGGGAAAAGTCTCTGAACACGGAAGCGTATGCCTAATAATCACCGACATAACAAATAACGTTTATTAGCAGAAAAATAAGATGAGAGAAAATAAATCAATTACACATGAACACTAGACATATGTGGAAACCCTAAATCAGGGAAAAAACCACGGGCCGTCTAGACGATAGGGAAAAGATCCAATATGTAGTAAATTTGATTCTAAAACATTTGTTTCAATATCATTAAAGTTTTATTTAATTTGATTCTAAAATGAAAAGTGATGAGAATGATTTACAACAAGAAACAAACAATTTTTAAAGTGTTAGTTTTTGCATAAACAAACAATAAGAAAATAAATTCAGATTTTTTTTAATTAACTGTTGATTCATAAACTTTTTGAAAAAAGAGTTAAATAAATAAATAATTGTCAATTTCTGTATTTAATGAAAAATATTGAAACAAAATGATTTTGCTTTTCTTTTTTAAATTAGTTATTTATTTATTTATTTATTTTTTTATGATGGAGTGTTTTCAAAAAAAGAGTGTCAAAAGATAAAAAGGACAATTTATATAATGGACTTTTCTTAGAAAATTTTAAAATTTAAGTTTTTATAATGAAGTTTATTTAAAAAAGGAGTGTGAAAAGATAAAATTGGATTGTAAAGAGAAAATCTCAAGTAATTAGACTTTGAGAGAACTTTTCTGTGTAGCAATAGAGCCGGTGGCAATTTCACCTGAACCAACAAGTACCAACCTGAACACGATTGGTCGGGTTTGGGTCTCACTATTCGGGTCACGGATCGGGTCAAAGAACAAACAAAGTAAACCATATTGAATATGGGTCTGGGTCTAACAAAAAACCAGATCCGAACCCACAGATGCAAATAGTTTAAAAATTATAGAAAAAAATTGTAGTTTTTTGTATTTGTTTTACAAGAAAAGACATGCATATCTTTAAATGTTTTCAACTTACTTTTTTTTTAGTTATCTACAAATTCCAATTTGTTTTACATTATATTTATGGATTTGGATCCCCTCATCACCTCACTTTATTCTCACTTAAATCAATGGTCTTAATTAATTTTATCTTTTGGTAGAGTAAAGATATAAATATTATTAGAAATAATCAAGACCATTGATTTGCTATATTAGATACGTAACAATAGAAATGAAAGTGATGACAATTAAGTTGAGGAGAGGATCCGGATTCTATTTTTATATGTAAAATGTTGACATCGTCTTTCCAATATATTTCTATCTCTCGCTATATTTTATGCATAAAATATCTTTGCTTTTCGTTATATAACAAGCTGCTATGATTGGTGGAACTTTCTTAGCGTGGGTTCTCAATTTCTCATGTCTCATGCATTTTGGGTTGGGTTTCAATTTCATGTCTTCATCAGGTTATGTTCACGGGTAGGGACGAACTCAGGATTTTGACTTTGGAGGTCCAAGACAAAAACTAGTATTGTAGATCACGCAATCTTCAAATAATATGAGTAGGAATCCCATACAAGAAAAAATACGGAATCCTGCACATCTAATACTTTTCAACAAAATGTGATATTGTTTGGTGTTAAAAGTAATGAAATAAATAAATAAATAAAATAAACATTAACTAACTAAAATGTAACATGTCTATTTTATATCTAGAAAATTATTTATAACCAAATCAATCTAATTTTCTTCTTAATTTTTATTTCAATTACATAATCAAAGAATGTATGAGAAAACATCTTTTATTTTGTTGCAAAATTTAAGTCTATTCTTAACGGTATGCATAACTGAAAAAATCTTTTAATAGTTCCCAGCTTATAAAATATAGATTTCAATAGCTTAATTAAAATATCATTATACCATTGATATATTTAAATCACAATTATTTACATACTTGTAACTTAATTTTATAATATTCATGTCAAACCAAATTAACTTATAATAATTTTGAAGCAAGTTTAAATAATAAAGTAATAAAGTAATTTTATCAAAATCAAATTAATATTTAACCTAACAAAATAAATAATAAAAGTAGTCGTTATAAGAGTTCAATATTCACTTAGTTTGTTTTAGCGAAATATATATAAAAAATAAATAAAAATATTATATATAATGAGTAAATCTTTTTTCCCAAATTCTTTCTCAAATATTTGTAGGATGTGAGGTGTCAACATCACATCATTTACCATATAATCTTATAATTTACAAGATGTTGACACTTCACATGCTACATACATTTGAGAAAGAATTTGGAAAAAATTTTGGGAAGACTAACATTACTCGTATATATATAATACACACTAGATTAAGTAATAATGTATGAAATAATAGGAATTTAAAATATTAAAATGGATTGATTTTATCTCCTATTTTCATGGTCAATAGAATTATGAAAACAAAAATTATAAGTTAATTTATATTATTAAAATAATAAAATGACAAGGGAATATTATCTTATTTTTCGCTGTGACCTGGACTATATGGGAAGGTGTTTAGGGGGGTGGAGGTGGATAGGGTGCAAGCTTTGGATATGGTCAGGTTTCGTGTAGCTTGGTGGTTCAAGAATCTCGGCAAGGGGTCCAACGATCCTATCACTATAATCCTTTTGAACATTTCGGAACGTTGTGTGGATAGCTCCAGAGTGAAGATTTCGAATATGAAAGAGTGGATTCCTCTGCAACAGGATGTGTTATGTTTTAATGTAGATGGCTCGGCTAGGGGTTCTTTTGGTCAAGCGGGTATAGGGGGTGTTCTTTGTGATCATAACGGTAAAATTTTGTGTATTTTTTCGGCCAATATCGGCATTCAAGATGCCATCACTGCAGAAATTCAAGCCATTTGCAGAGCTTGCAATTTGTGTGCTTTAAATCCTGTTTTGCAGAGTAAGACTATAGTGATTTTGAGTGATTCCAAGATTGTTGTCTCTTGGATTAATAGCTGCAGCTTGGGTAATATGATCCACCTTCAGTCGATTTTGGACATCAGATGTTTCTTGTGCTATTTTGGCCAGGCTTTCGTTGAATTCTGCTCTAGAGATTTCAATTCCTTAGCTGACTCGTTGGCAAAAAAAGGGGCTAGAGGAGAAGATGTGTTGAATTGGAGTTTGCTTTAATTTTTGGTTTCTTTGCTATGCTTTTCCGGTTGTGTTTTTTGGCCGTGTGTGGTCTGTTTCTCCTTTTCCTTGCTGTTGCTCTTTTGGTTGTGGTGTTGTTTCCCTTTCTCTTCTTTGTTCCGTTTGCTAGCATTGTCTTTGTCTTTGGCCTTGTGGCTCCTTGAATAATATTTTGACTTTCAAAAAAAAAAAAATATATATCACATTTTATGTATAATAGCTTTTTTTTTTTGGATTGGTTCATATTTTAATTTTGTATAATAATTTTTTTTTTAAAATTTTTAATTTCTAGCCACTATTCACGGGTCTACGAGGCAGGTCTAGGTCTAGGTTGTAAAGAAGATATCATGATCATCAAGCAACATCAAAGGCTAAGCTCACTCTCATATAGTGCTGAGTCAGCAAGTTGTTACAACAGACTATGCTGAGTCAGCTTTCTGTTATGAGAGCACAAAATGAATGGCGCCAAAATCATATTAAGGAAAACTCTTTCATGCCCAATTTTGGAAAAGCTTCCAGAAGATCAGAGCTCTAATCTAATCCAATGGTTGAGGATGCATCATCATAATATCCATCTGATAAGAATAAAAGTTGTTAGAGTTTGTTACAAGAGTTGTATATAAAGGGTGCCTCGTCTGCATCCCAAAATATAGAAAAGAAATAGAAATGAAAAGTTTCTCCCAAATTATTCTCTCTGTTTTTCTATTCAATTCTTAGATCTTTTACTCTTCAAACTTCAATATGGTATCAGAGCAGTGAAGATCAGAGGCCATGGCATCTTCTTCAAATTCAGAGCTACGCAATTTTCAGGATCATGATGGTCAAGATGAACCTGTTCTCTTAAAGAAGCAAAGAGAGGCAAGGTCAAATCTGATCTCGAAGAACATGAACTTCAATTTGCCAGTGAAGCTAAATCAAACCAATTTTATTTTCTGGTAGGCTCAAATCTTACTAATTGTTTGTGCTTTTGATCTTGAAGAATTTCTATTTGGACCAACCAGGTGTCCACAGAAATATGGTGAAGAAAGTGATGAGGAAACAAGTGAGATTATTCGAACCATTAGTGATGAGTATCTAAACTGGAAAAAGATAGATCAGCTGTTAGTTGGCTAGATTTTCTCTACCTTGAGTGAATCGGTGTTAGCTCAAGTCACACAATGCGTAACAGCATGTGAGACCTGGAAGTGTATTACCAAATTGTTTTCATAATGTTCAATGGCTAAGAAAATGCATTTGAGAAGTCAGTTACAGGTAATTAAGAAAGGATCCTTAAGCATTAATGAATATATTGTCAAGAAGAAAAGTATTTTAGATGCATTAATAGCTGCAGGACAGGATGTTAGTGAACAAGATCTGATTTCATATGTGCTTAGAGGTCTAGGTCAGAAATATGATCCCGTTGTAGTTACTATCACATCCAAAACTGGTGAAGTTACTCTATAGGAAGCTCAATTTCTGTTGATGAGTTTTGAAACAAGACTAGAAGAATTTGCCTCAACTGCGGAGCTGCCAAATGCCCTTGCAAATATGCACATAAAAACTCAAAGAGATGACACAACTAACTTTCAGAGAGGTGGACAGTCACGACGAAGAGCCAAAGGTCAAGCAAGAGGCAAAGGAGGTGGCAGATCATACAACTCGAGACCAATATGTCAGGTGTGTGGCAAAATTGGACACACTGCCAACATCTGCTATCATAGGTTCGATCAAACCTTCACTGGAGGTCAAGGAAGGTAGTTTGCACCACCTCAAGGAAATGTGGCACATGCAGTTGAATATACTCAGGCACATGACTACTCCTATTAGATCAATAACAACAGCTTGAAGGCAGCAACAGCCAGTGCTTCTTTAGTTGTAGATCCGAATTGGTATATCGACAGTAGTGCCACCAACCACATCACACCAGATGTCAACAATCTTTCAGGCAGCCATGAATATAGAGGTACTATGAAATTGGCTGTTGGTAATGGTCATACTCTTCCTATCTCACGTATTGGTCAGTTAACTATTATCTCTAGCACTGAACCCTATTGCCATATTGCTCTTAAAAATATCTTATGTGTACCTGAAATTAAAAAGAATTTACTTAGCATTGCTCAACTTACTAAAGATAATGCTGTTGATGTTGAGTTTACTGTTGATTCTTGTTTTATAAAGGACAAGGCTACGAAGAGAACTTTACTCCAAGGGGTTCTTAGAGGTGGATTATATCAAGTTGTGTTTCCTAGTGCTAGAGGAAGATGTCAGTTGCATGATGGTTAAAAGAGTATCAACCCTGTTTCTACTTGCTTTGTGTCTAGTTTGTTTGATTTCAATAAAACAATTGTAACATCTGTTATAGATGATGGTCAAGTCCCTCAGTGTAATTCATTTACTGTTACATCAGGAGTGTCTATGTCTCCTAAGCAGTCTCTTGCTAAAGCATGGCACAACAAGCTTGGCCATCCTAATTCACATGTTTTGTCGTCTGTATTGAAAAATTTGAATGTGAATGTCTCAAATTTGCATTTACAAATGTGTTGTGATGCATGTAGACTAGTTAAGTCACACCGAATTCCCTATACCAAATCGACTCATGAGTTTCATCATCCTCTAAAGATGGTGAGTGCAGATGTGTGAGGTCCTTCCCCTCTTCCATCTACACAAGGTCATCATTATTATGTTAGTTTTGTTGATGCATATTCTAGGTACTCTTGGATATTTCCATTAACCTTAAAGTCCCAAGTAAAACACATCTTCATCACCTTTCACAAATTTGCTGAAACTCAGTTCAATACCAAACTAAAATGTCTCTAAAGTGACAATGGTGGAGAATTCATAGCCCTCTCATCATACCTTCTTGAACATGGTATTTCTCATCGCAAATCATGTCCCCACATACCTCAACAAAATGACATAGTTGAGAGAAAACATAAGCATATTGTTGAGGTTGATCTATTAATGCTTGCTCAAGATGTCTTACCATTGTCTTTTTGGTGGGAGCCATTTCACACAGCAGTTTTCTTGATAAATAGATTTCCCTCTTCAGTCTTGAATCAAGAAACACCATATTTCAGGTTGTTTAATAGGAGTCCAACTTATACAGACCTAAAGACTTTTGGGTACTCTTGCTTCCTTTATATTAGAGCCTACAATTCCCACAAACTGTTATTCAGATCAGTCAAGTGTATGTTTATAGGCTACTGTGACTTCTCTAAAGGATACAAGTGCTTACATCCAAGTGGCAGAGTTTATATTTCTAGGGATGTAATTTTCAATGAAGATGAGTTTCTATATTCTTCATTATGGAAAATCACATCTACCTCTAATGTTCCTTGGTCTGCATTGCCACATACAACCTCGGTGGGATATGATACTGAAGGTGTATCAGTTGCAGATGCTTTAAAACAGGCATCAATATCTCCTTCCGGCTCAATTCTAGTCAATTCTCATAAGATGACTACTAGGAGTAAGAATGAGATTCGTAAACCTAAAGTTTATCAGGTTGCTTATGTTGATAACTCTCAAGAGTTTACACCATCAACTGTTTCTCAGGCTATTCGAATTCTAGCTTGGAGGGATGCTATGAAAGTAGAATTTGATGCACTAAAAAGAAACCACACTTGGAGTTTGGTTCTACCCTCAAAAGACATGAATGTTGTCGGTTGTAAATGGATTTTCCATGTCAAACACAATGTTGATGGGTTAATTGAAAGATTCAAAGCAAGGTTGGTTGTGAAGGGTTTTATACAAACACCTGGACTGGATTTCTTTGAGACTTTTAGTCTTGTTGTCAAGAGCTCCACCATCAGAGTAGTGTTAAGTCTTGCTGTATCTATGGGGTGGGATATTCAGCAACTTGATGTTAACAACGCATTTCTAAACGGCGAGCTTCATAAGTCAGTTTTTATGTCTCAATTGGAAGGCTTTGTTGATCCCACTCAGCCATCATTTGTCTGCAAGTTAAATAAATCCCTCTATGGCTTGAAGTAGGCTCCACAGGCTTGGTATGCCAAGCTTAGATCAGCCTTGCTACAGTGGGGTTTTCACAACTCAAGGTCTGATACCTCACTATTCTTTTATAGAAATGCAAGCTCATTTCTCCTATTACTTGTATATGTAGATGATATCTTATTGACCGGTAATGATCAAGCTCTCATCTCCAAATTCATCAAGGATCTAAATGATAGGTTTTCACTCAAGTCTTTAGGTTCTCTTCAGTTCTTTCTTGGCTTTGAAGCTAGAAGAGACTCTACTGGGCTTACCTTATCTCAATCTAAATATGCTTGGGACCTCTTACTCAAGACTAACATGACTAAATGCAAGTCATGCCCTACTCCTCTTTCTCCAAGTTGCAAGCTATCTGCATTTGATGGTGAGCCATTTGCGGATGCCACTCTCTACAGAAGTACAATCGGGGCATTACAATATCTTACTCTCTCTCGGCCTGATATCTCTTTTACCGTGAACAAACTAAGTCAGTTTCTGACTTCTCATACACAAGTTCATTGGCTGGCTATAAAGAGAGTGCTGCGTTACATTAGAGGAACATTGCAACTTGGCTTAGTGTTTCTTCCTTCTACTCCATTGACTCTAGAATACTATGCTAACTGGGCAGGAAGTGTGGATGATCACAAGTCCACTGGAGGCTATTGTTTGTATCTTGGAGGCAACCTTGTGAGTTGGTCATCCAAGAAACAACGAGTTGTGGCACGATTAAGTACTGAGGCTGAATACAGGCCTCCTGCAGTAGCAGCTGCTGATATAATCTGGTTCCAGTCGCTGTTTAATGAGCTTCAATTGCCTTTGTTTGGTACACCAATTCTTTGGTGTGATAATCTCAGTGCCAAGGCTTCAGCACACAATCTAGTGTTCCATTCTCGAACTAGACACATTGAAATTGATCTCCACTTTCTAAGAGACCTTATTGCTGCTGGTAAATTGGACATTATATATGTTCCAACTGATGTGCAGATTGTTGATATATTCACTAAACCATTAGCCATCACTCGGTTCAACCTATTGGCATCTAAGCTAGTTACTGGCAGAGATCAGTTTCGCTTGAGAGAGGGAGATGTTGCCATAACAGATGATCATTTTTCTCGCACAAGATTTAAACTTACAAAGTTACCTCAGCTAAGTTTAAGGGGGAGTGTAAAGAAGATATCATGATCATCAAGCAACATCAAAGGCTAAGCTCACTCTCATATAGTGCTGAGTCAGCAAGTTGTTACAACAGACTATGCTGAGTCAGCTTTCTGTTATGAGAGCACAAAATGAATGGCGCCAAAATCAGATTGAGGAAAACTCTTTCCCGCCCAATTTTGGAAAAGCTTCCAGAAGATCAAAGCTCTAATCTAATCCAATGGTCGAGGATGCATCATCATAATATCCATCTGATAAGAATAAAAGTTGTTAGAGTTTGTTACAAGAGTTGTATATAAAGGGTGCCTCGTCTGCATCCCAAAATATAGAAAAGAAATAGAAATGAAAAGTTTCTCCCAAATTATTCTCTCTGTTTTTCTATTCAATTCTTAGATCTTTTACTCTTCAAACTTTAATATAGGTCTTCTTAAGACCTGCGGGTCCAGACTCGGACCCGAACCTGTGAACCTATTTAGGTCTAGGTTCCAAAATATTTTAAATGGTTTAGGTTTGAGTCTTGAAAGACCCAACCTAGACTCGACCCGTTGCCATCCTTGGAGCCACCCATAAAAAATACATTCTGGAATCAGAGAGAAATATAGTACTGCAGTTATACAAACTCAACTAATTGATTTTCATTGATTATAACAAATGGTACAATAAAAGGTGCATTCAGATGATTCACCATTACAAGCCCTTATTATTCAAAACAATAAGTGCGAAACAAATAATAGATAACATAGAGATGAGTTTAGTTATTCTTCATAAATAGATTTATGAACCAACCATATGATTGGATATCGATGAGGTGACTAATAATGGTATGGAGGTGGTGGCGGAGACGTGTAGTAGTATGGTGGAGGTGGAGACTTCTTCGGTGATGGCAAGGACTTTTAGTAGTAAGGAGGTGGTGGAGGTGAGTCGTAGTATTATGGTGGAGGAGGAGACTTCTTAGGCGGCGGTGGAGACTTGTAGTAGTAAGGTGGTGGTGGAGGTGAGTCGTAGTAGTATGGTGGAGGAGGAGACTTCTTAGGCGGTGAGGGAGACTTGTAGTAGTAAAGTGGTGGTGGAGAGTGCTTTGGTGGTGGAGGTGAGTCGTAGTAGTATGGTGAAGGAGACTTCTTAGGCAGTGGTGGAGACTTGTAGTAGTAAGGTGGTGGTGGTGGAGAGTGCTTTGGTGGTGGAGGTGAGTCGTAGTAGTATGGTGGAGGAGGAGACTTCTTAGGCGGTGGGGGAGACTTGTAGTAGTAAGGTGGTGGTGGAGAGTGCTTTGGTGGTGGAGGTGAGTCGTAGTAGTATGGTGGAGGAGGAGACTTCTTAGGTGGTGGTGGAGATTTGTAGTAGTATGGTGGTGGTGGAGAGTGCTTTGGTGGTGGAGGTGAGTCGTAGTAGTATGGTGGAGGAGGAGACTTCTCTGGTGGTGGCGGAGACTTATATTCGTAAGGTGGTGGGGATTCATATGTGGGGTCATTGTTGGCGGCTGCAGCGGTGGCTATGAGTAAAAATGCCAAAGCAGAAACCAGAAGAGGCCATTGCCTCAGCTGTGTCGGGGTTCCCATAATTGGAGCTAATATTTGTTATGTGTGTTTCATTACAAACATTGTTGGATCCCTTTATATAGTACTGATTTAGCGGTTGATGACATACATTCTCTTTATTTATTAATCCACATAAGAGCCTGGCCAGATTAAGGCTATAAAATATTAGTTATTCAAAATATCACATCCTTTCTTCTATCAACAAGGGATTAGGTGCCCACTAAGTATGACCTTGTCTTTCATGAAAGCACCCTGCAGGAGAATTTGTGAGGAAAATGTAAATCAATGATCAAAAGTAAACTTGATCGTTTAGAAAATATAGATATAATATCAATTAACTTTTCATAGATGTAAGTGACTAAATCTTTTCTCGCAAATTGGTTATATTTTATTAGTTCAAAGATCATGTTTGGTGCTAATTCTTCATTTCAATTTTCAGTTAACTGACCTTATTATATATATTTTTTCCATGTATCAACATCGGATATGTGGAATATATGCAAATATTCGTATTTTATATTCCATTTCTATTTTATCAATTTATATTATGAATTTGTCAATCTCAAATCTTGATTACTATGTGAAACAAAAGCAAAAAGTCTAAATAGAGCTTTTGACATAGTCGGATTTTGTTGTTGATGATTAGGATCATTGTGGCTATTGTCACGTAAACTTGAGTGTTTGTTTTCGCGAAGAATACGAATTCTATATTATAACATTAATACTAGACGCGGTTTCTTGGATCAATGATGCTAGCTTTGGCAATCTTAAGTTTGTGGACATGGTCTATTGATTGCTTCATTTATACACAAAGTGTAGCCCCATTTCCATATCATTATGAGTTCGTTTCTTGGGTAAAACTAGGTATTTAATATGATAAAATAAGTGTTTCAGGTATTTATAGAGTTCAGAGGCATTGGTGTAATTTTGGAGAAATAGGGGTCAAAGTGCAAATTTGAAGAAAAGACTGAAGATTATGTGATTAAATAAAAGCGGAGGGATACATATTGTAATTTTCCAGCCAACGCACGCGCGCATGCCACGTCATAAGTGAAACGGTGCGTCTTGGCTTTGATGTTGCTGACATCAGCATGACGTCATGATGACGTTATCGTCTTCAACCTCTACTGACCCATCTGTAGACCCGCGCGGCGGCGCGGGTCAACCCGACCCAGTTCTCGACCCGGATTCAACTCGGCCACATCCGACCGTTTTTCGACGTATTTTTCGGTGGTTCTCCGCCCAAATGGACGGCCGGCGCTCCTCCGGTTTGTTTGGCACCGTTTTCAGGCCTCCATGCTGCACTTTTCCATCTCCTCCAATTCTTCCAAGCTTTCATGGTTGCCACCTCCATTTTCTCCACCGCGGCATGCAAGCGGCACCCTCGCGTCAGAAACCTTCCAAACTTGCCGCGGTCCAGTTGTCGCTTTCACCAACCGTGAAAATGCCCAGACCGCGGCAGTCCGTCTCTTGGTCGTTTTGGACGAAATTGTTGCCCTATTTTGGACCCATATATATACATCTCTTCATTTTTTCAGAAAGGGAGAGGAGACACAAAAAGAAACTGTTAACCGCCAAAATTGGCGAAGGACCAAAGAAGAATTTTCCACCTCGACATAAGAAGGGTATAACAGTACGCAACCCGGACACCACATCAGAGTGGACCCCGATTGATCCCAACACATACCTCCTTCAGCGGGGTCCACCCCGCCAAGCCTCTTAGCTCAACAAAGTGGCCGAGAGCCAAAAATACTCACTAGAACTCACAGCGAGATCAAACCCGGATATAACCGAGCTTCCTATGGACCTCGCAACACCCCGATACAGCTTCTTACGGACCCTGCAGCACCCCGACACGGAGTTCTACTGATCACCTTACTACAAAGCTAGATAGATATCCCCCTATTGCCATCAGTAGGATGCTTACTAGATGTAGGCAGCCCGCTAAAGCAGAGGAGCACCAGGAAGCAGGATCCTAACACCAAGCACTAGAAACTCCATAAAAGATCCAGGAAAACGTCGCCGTACAAAGGAGGTATATTCCTTCACGCCAGATAGTCCTAATTTAAGCAGGACAGCACAGTAAGAATCCTACTAGGAAGGTAAGTGATTGACTCCTCCTAGGAAGGAAAGATTGGATTCAGCGCATTAAATCTCCGAGATTATCTCCTAAAGGTGGAGGATCCTGCAAGCTGCCAAACCCTAATCCGAGATTGTAGGAGTGCATGGCAAGCAAACAGGACCTCTATATATAACAGCTACTTTGCCGAGAAGGAAGAAAAGGAAGGGAGATCGGACACACTACTTATCGACAGGCACAGATTCACCACCGCCATCATCACCCTCATTACCGACTAAAACTCTTATGTAACGTGATGATCTAAGAAATTCATGGTCGATGTATTCATGTATTAAAAAAGAGTGATCAATAAAACGAGTTCTTATTCGATTTCACGTATTCTTGATTATGCATGCATTGGCAGGGACCTAGTTGGTATCGAACTACTTGATACCCCTCCGGCCAGGATCATTCTTGATCTTGACCCTTTTAAAGTGGTTATTTGGATTATTGTCCTTCTAACGATTTTCGGATAACACTTTTGGCGCCGTCTGTGGGGATCAATCTTTTCCCAACCATTGTTTAGCAACAGCCTATTTCCACCCAGAGATATTCAGAATGAGACTCCGATCCTCCCAGGGTCATCCCGAGCCATCAGGGCTCCAATCCCTTGCCTCCAATGAAAGAGCTCAGAGGCGGGGTAAGGGTATCAGGAGTGAGAATCCTCCACCAGTGCCCCCACCGGCTGCAGACCCTGTCCCTCAAAACCCCGCGGGGCAAGAGGTCAACCGAGATGTCTTAGAACAGCACGCCGCAGCCTACGTAGAAGCGATCCGGCTCTGGATGATGGCCCAGGGAATCCCATTTGAAGCAGCCGGGATCTAGGACGATGTCAGACCAAGCACTCGGGCTCCAGTCTTCGACCGATTGGGCCCCCCTCTCCCAGTCTGACAGGCGGATCTCAGACCTCGACTGGTAAAATCCGCGATTGAGGTTCCTCCCAGCAAGATTCAATCCCCACCAAGACCGCGGACCAAGGAGAGGGAATCCCGTCCCAATTCTGAAGAAAGTGCCAAATCTCGGAGGATTTCTAGGGAGAGGCATCAAAGAGTTAAGCGAAAGGAGGTAGTCATCGATTCAGAATCTTCGGATGATGAAGTTTCAGTAGCTCGATCCGGAACCAAGAAGTCTCAGCGCCTGGAGGACCAGATGACGAGGATGGCGAAGGAGTTGGAGCAGTTAAAGAAGGGAAAGCATCAGGGGATCCAAAAGAATCCTTTGGGCGAGATGAATGCACCATTCTCCAAGAGAGTTAGGGAGGCAGGGCTACCCCCCAAATTCAGGATGCCTTCAGAAAAGTATTCTGGAACAGAAGACCCTGTCAGCCACCTGGAAAGCTTCGTACACCAGATGGAGGTTTAGAGTACAACCAGGATAGCTATGTGCAGGATGTTTCCTTCAACTCTGACAGACTGTGCCAAGACATGGTTCAGAAAACTACCACTAGGTAGTGTTGATTCTTTCTCCAAACTTACCAAAGCTTTCTGTGCACAGTTTCAGGGAATTAAACCCCGTCCCAAGGATCCTATCCTACTGCAGTACGTAGTTCAAAGGCGAGGTGAAACTCTGAGATCTTATGTGGAGAAATTCCACAAAGAGGTCGTTCAGATGGGCGTGTTCAACGAGAAGGAGACCTTAGCCAATTTTCGGAGGAACTTGTGGGCGGGCAGGCTGTTCCGATCTTTTGCCAAGCATCCTCCTGAGACGTACCAGGAAGCCTACAATCGGGCTCTGGAGCAGGTGGACATTGAGGAACAACTCCGGATCAAGATTGAACATGATGAAGCCCGATTAGCACCACGCCCTAAAAGGGAAGCTCCGAAACCTGCTCCAGCTAGGAAGTTTCAGAATCAACCTCCAAACCGGTCGACGTACAGGCCGCCTCCTATTCCTTCGTACCAAGAGAGGTACCCGGTCAGGAGGTCACCTCTCAGGGAGTTCCCCTTGAAGGATGTATCCAGAATAACGAGAGAGGAAGAAGGATATAACCATTATACCCCTCTCAATGCTTCACGGGAAACTATCTATCTCGCCATTCGAGACAAGGGTCTACTCAGAAAGCCGGTTCCCATAAAAATCCCGGTAGACAGGAGGAATCAGTACAAGTATTGCGACTTCCATGAAGACGTGGGGCACAACACCTCCGAATGCTACAGTCTCCGTAATCAGATAGAAGCACTGGTAAAGGGAGGACTCCTAACCGAATTTTTACAACAGGTACGAGATAGCATTAAAGAAGGAAAGCAGGTTCAAAGTGGGATGCAGGAAGCAGCAGAAAGAAGGAGAGAGGGAGAGAAGGATTTAATGCAGCAGATCCAAGTGATCCACACAATCAGTGGAGGCCCCACTCTAACAGGAACCTCCAACAATTCGAGGAAAAACCACGCAAGGAAGATCCCTAGACTCAACATTGAGCATGAGCTGTTAAAAGTCAATGGAGGACCCCGAGACTTATCCCGTTCCACCAAAATCGTCTTCACGGAGGAGGACATTTACAATACGGTGCAGCCACATGATGATCCCATGGTCATTACGGTACAGATCGCTAACTGCTTAGTGCACCGCGTCTTGATCGATACGGGGAGCAGCGTGGATATTTTGTTCAAAGGAGCACATGAGCAGCTCAACTTGAAGAACTCTTGCTTCAACAGCTGTACCTCTCTACTATACGGATTCACAGGGGACTCTGTAATGCCGATGGGAACAAAGATACTACCAGTGATAGTGGGGGAGGCTCCTCTTCAACAGAACATAATGACGGAATTTATTGTAGTGGACACCCCGTCGGCATATAATGCGATCTTGGGAAGGCCTTTCCTGTCAGGGATTAGGGGAGTGCTGTCTATCTACCACAACGTGTTGAAGTTTCCAGTAGGATCAGGAGTAGGAGAGGTAAGGGGAGACCAGCAGGCAGCCCGCAACTGCTATGCGGTGTCAACCAACCCCGCTGCGTTGGCTAAGCAATGCGCATCGGTGGCCAACTACCCGGGTCCAAGAACGGCAGAGCAGGATGTTCATGCTTTAGAGGAAGAGGAGATACCAGACATAGTCGTAGAGGAAACAGAAGAAGAAGAGCGTGGTTGGATCAGCGGGTGTCCTTCAGAGCAGCTAGAGGAGGTCCAGATCCGGAGGGAGGACCCAACAAAGATAGTAAAAGTGGGAGAAGGTCTAGACCCAGAGGTGAAGAATAATTTGATAGAACTTCTCAGAGAGTACAACGACATCTTTGCTTGGAGTCATGATGAGATGCCCGGCATTCCCCTTGGCCTGGCTTCCCATAGGTTGGCAGTGGATGCCACCTTCAAGCCGGTAAAACAGAAAAGAAGACACTTCAACACAGAACGGAATGCCGCAGTCCAAGAAGAAGTTGACAAGCTCTTGAAGGCCAGATTCATCAGGGAATCCCGGTACCCTGAATGGATCGCTAACGTGGTCATGGTTACCAAATCCAACGGAAAGTGGCGGATGTGTGTGGACTACACCGATCTCAATCGGGCTTGTCCCAAAGATAGCTTCCCTCTACCAAAGATAGACCAGCTCATTGACTCCACTGCAGGAAATAAGCTCCTAAGTTTCATGGACGCTTTCTCGGGGTACAATCAAATCATGATGCACCCTTCAGATCAAGACAAGACTAGCTTCATCACTGGACAAGGCCTCTACTGTTACAAGGTAATGCCATTCGGACTCAAAAATGCAGGTGCCACTTACCAGCGCATGGTGAATAAACTATTCAAGGAACAGATAGGGAGATCCATGGAGGTATACATAGATGACATGATCACTAAATCTCCAGAAGCAAGACAACATGCAGGGGACTTGCGCCAGACCTTCCAGATAATAAGGCAGAACCAGATGAGGCTGAACCCCGCTAAGTGCGCATTCGGGGTGGCAGCAGGCAAATTCTTGGGATTCATGGTGCATGAAAGGGGAATCGAGGTAAATTCTGAGAAGATCAAAGCCATTTTAGATCTCGAGTCTCCTACAAACCTCAAGCAGGCGCAAGGATTAGCCGGGCGGATAGCGGCTTTAAACCGGTTCATATCCCGCTCCACAGACAAATGTCTCCCTTTTTTCAAAGTCATCAAGCAGGGGAAAAAGATGAAGTGGGACGAGCAGAGCGAGCAGGCTTTTCAAGCTCTAAAGGGATACCTGTCAAGCCCGCCACTATTGGTAAAACCGATCCCGGGTGAAGAACTCCTACTCTACCTAGCAGTTTCTGAAGCAGCAACTAGCGGGGCCTTGGTGAAAGAATGCAGTGACGGGGTACAGAGGCCGATCTACTACGTGAGTCGGGCTCTTACAAAGTCCGAGAAGAATTATACCTTATTAGAGAAACTCGCCTACGCCTTAGTAACCACATCCAGAAAGCTCCGGCCTTATTTTCAAGCCCACACCATTGCGATAGTCACAGATCAGCCTTTGAGACAATTCCTCCAGAGACCGGATGTATCAGGAAGATTGTTTCTGTGGGCCCTAGAGCTCACACAGTTCGACATCAAGTACAAAGCGAGAACCACGATCAAGGCTAAAGCCCTGGCGGACTTCATAGTGGAGTTTGGCCCGATCCTGAACCAAGGTGTGTCAGCAGACCCAGACACGGATCATACCCTACTAGAATGGCCCGTAGATAGCAAGATGTGGATTCTTTACACGGATGGAGCATCGAACCAGTTGGGATGCGGAGCCGGGGTCGTCCTGATCGACCCCGCGGGAATCGAAGTAAGTCATTGTTTCAGGTTTGAATTCAGAGCCACTAACAACGAAGCAGAATATGAGGCTCTGCTAGCAGGAATGGAAGTAGCAAGGGCTCTGGGGGCTGAGTACCTTCAGATTAAAAGTGATTCTCAACTAGTGGTCAATCAGGTGACGGGGTTATACCAAGCAAAATGTGATAACATGGTGGCCTATCTTGTCAAAGTGCAGGAAGCTATGAAGAAATTCAAGGGTGTGAAAATAGAGCAAGTGCCTAGAGAGAAAAACCATCGCGCAGATGTGTTAGCCAAGATTGCCGCTGGAGAGGGACATGCTTTACCAAAAGGGGTACCCCTCCAACTGGTTCCTTTCTCCAGCATAGCAAAAGAAGCAGAAGTCCTTCCCGTAAGCCGCCTCCCATGTTGGATGGATCCAATAGCAGACTATCTCCAAAACGACATTCTCCCAGCAGATCCGGATCAAGCCCGTCGGCTCAAGAGGACAGCCACCCGATACTGCTTGGTGGAAGGATACCTATACCGTAAGGGGAAATCTCTCCCTCTACTCAGGTGCCTCCATCCTGATGACGCGCATTGGGCGCTCAGTGATGTGCATTCAGGGGATTGTGGTAACCACGTGTCAGGGGAAACGCTGGCTTACCAGGTAATTAGGATGGGCTACTACTGGCCGACTATACACCAAGATGCAAGGCAGTTCGCGCGATCCTGCGAGGCTTGTCAGAAACAGCAAACCTCCATCATCTCCCACCAGAGAGGCTCTCCTCGATCAGCACTCCCTACCCCTTTGCCATCTGGGGGCTAGACTTGATCGGGCCACTTCCCACTGCACCCGGCCAAGCCAATCACGCAGTAGTGGCGATAGATTATTTTACTCGATGGGTAGAAGCCAAGGCTCTTACTCGGATAACTGAAGAAAAAACTACCAACTTTGTCAAGGAACACATTGTCTGCCGGTTTGGCACCCCGATGGCCATCATAACTGATTTGGGAAAGCAATTTGACAATGCCAACTTCAGGGAATTCTGTGAGGACCGGAAGATCAATCTCCGTTTTGCTTCGGTGGCTCACCCTCAAACCAACGGGCTGGTCGAAGCAACCAACAAGACCATTAAGAAGCTCCTGAAGAAAAAGCTCCAACAGAAGAAAGGACTATGGGTGGCAGAATTACCCAATGTACTCTGGGCCTACAGAACAACTAGGCGGACAGCAACCGGAGAAACCCCCTATTCCCTGGTATTTGGGGCTGAAGCAGTCTTGCCCATCGAACATAAGCTCATATCTTTCCGGGTTCAAAATTACAAACCAGAAGATAACGAGGCCAAGTTGAGAGCTAGCTTGGACCTGCTGGAAGAAAAACAAAGCAAGGTTGCAGAAAAGGTGGCCGTATACTAGAGCAAGATAGCCCGACACTTCAACAAGAAGGTGAGGGCCCGAAATTTCAAAGAGGGAGACTTGGTTCTCAGGAAGGTGACCCAGAATACTCGTAGGAGGTCTGACGGGGTGCTAGCCCCTAACTGGGAGGGTCCATACTTGATTAAGGCATCACTCCGGGGTGGTGCTTACAAGCTCGAAGACATGGAGGGTTACCCGGTGGATCATACATGGAATGCCGATCATCTTCGAAAATTCTATCCTTAGAAACTATGTTCTTATCTAGCGGGATACTCACCCCGAGTTCATGTTTGTACCGTTTGGGAAATTAAATAAAAGCAATTCTTTCTTCTTCTATATGATTCTCCTGTGTTCCCGTGCTTGATTGTCTCCTACGGGATTCTCCGATATCACCTACAGAATCATCATCACGGAATCGCCTCAAGACCAGGAAATAGCCTCAGGGCGCTCCTGATGCCTTGGACTGGGTCAAGCCCGCCAAGAGGATCTCCATTGTTAAAGCGCCTCAAGACCAGGAAATAGCCTAAGGGCGCTCCTGCTGCCTCGGTCGGGGAATACCCTCCTCTGAGAAGCCTGGTGCTAAAGTGGCCTTAGTTGCCTACCAGGATAGCCTTGGTCGGGGAATACCCTCCTCCGAGAAGCCTGATGCTAAAGTGGCCTTAGTTGCCTACCAGGACAGATTACAGTAAGAGTCGGGCTGCCTCAGGGTACCTGATTCCTTACTTCGCCTCGAGACCAGGAAATAGCCTCAGGGCGCTCCTGATGCCTTGGACTGGGTCAAGCCCGCCAAGAGGATCTCCATTGTTAAAGCGCCTCAAGACCAGGAAATAGCCTAAGGGCGCTCCTGCTGCCTCGGTCGGGGAATACCCTCCTCTGAGAAGCCTGGTGCTAAAGTGGCCTTAGTTGCCTACCAGGATAGCCTTGGTCGGGGAATACCCTCCTCCGAGAAGCCTGGTGCTAAAGTGGCCTTAGTTGCCTACCAGGACAGATTACAGTAAGAGTCGGGCTGCTTCAGGGTACCTGATTCCTTACTTCGCCTCGAGACCAGGAAATAGCCTCAGGGCGCTCCTGATGCCTTGGACTGGGACAAGCCCGCCAAGAGGATCTCCATTGTTAAAGCGCCTCAAGACTAGGAAATAGCCTAAGGGCGCTCCTGCTGCCTCGGTCGGGGAATACCCTCCTCTGAGAAGCCTGGTGCTAAAGTGGCCTTAGTTGCCTACCAGGATAGCCTTGGTCGGGGAATACCCTCCTCCGAGAAGCCTGGTGCTAAAGTGGCCTTAGTTGCCTACCAGGACAGATTACAGTAAGAGTCGGGCTGCCTCAGGGTACCTGATTCCTTACTTCGCCTCGAGACCAGGAAATAGCCTCAGGGCGCTCCTGATGCCTTGGACTGGGTCAAGCCCGCCAAGAGGATCTCCATTGTTAAAGCGCCTCAAGACCAGGAAATAGCCTAAGGGCGCTCCTGCTGCCTCGGTCGGGGAATAACCTCCTCCGAGAAGCCTGGTACTAAAGTGACGTTAGTAGCCCACCAGGACAGTTCTACTATAACGTCGGGATAACTCATCGAGATGCTTCGTCCTTTATTCCCCCACTTGCTACCCCGATAGAAGATCCACAGTCAGGGGGGAAAAACTGGAGAGTTTATCAGAATCTAACCGTTACAAAACATCTTATCTTCCCGAAAGAGGACAGACAGTCAGAGGAAGATTTGGAAGTTTATCCTCAGCAAATTAAACGGTTCGTAAGTAGCAGGCTTCCTCGACTGACTGCTTTACATTTTATACTATTGGGAGTTCGATTAAAGGAAGATTTGATCTGACCCCGCTGATTTTTACGGTCACATAAGTGTCACATGTTTTATCTTTATTACCCATCGGGGTCCAGTCATCGTCCTTATTACTCATCGGGGTCCAAGTATTCAACAGGATTCCAAGTATCAACAAATTTATATGCAGTGAGAGTTTTCTAAGTACAAAAGTAAACAAGACACAGTATTCAGAAAAGCTGCTATATTTATAATCAGGGTGCCCAATTCCCCAGTCGGGCTACAAAAATTTTAATAAAGAAGGGAGGCCAGACTAGTTTTCTGTTTCCTCCTCTGGATGCTCTCCTTGGCCAGCCGCCCCTTCTCCCATAGGATCAACAGCTGCATCATTGTGAACCACCTCTATTACAGCAGAAGACCCAGTCTGAGTCCCCTCAACCACAGGGACCTCGGATCTAGCTGGCCCTTCATCATCCTCCACGATGACCTCTCCAGTAGCAGACTCGGGATCCACCACTTGCTCTTCAATGGCAGGAGGATCTAGATCAGTTCCCTCCGTGCCATCTTGTTGGACTCCAGCAGCCACGACAGCTTCTTGACCCGGGTGAGCCATTTCCTGTGGAGGGGCCTCAGCCTCTTGATCCCCTCCAGCTAACTGGGCAGCCTTAGCCATAATTTGCTCCTGGTCCCAGTTCAAGGTTGCCCTGAGGTCGAAAGGAGGAGGCAAAGCTGTAGCTACCTTATAGCAGGCAGTGAAATAACCATCATCGAATGAAGGCCCCTGGTGGGCCTCCAAATCCTCTAAGGCATCCCGCAGAAGCTGGTTCTCATCTGACAGCAGCCTCTTCTCAGCTTTTATGCGATCCCTCTCCTCTCTGCGGCGCAAGGACTTGATGGTTTCTGTGTCTAAGCAACGCTCAAGGCGTCTGATAATCACCAAGCCCTCCTGTCGCGCTTCTTCTGATGCCCTAGCCTCCTGAAGTAAAGGGGCCACGTTTTGTTGGGTCTGGACTAGCTCCTGCTGAGTTTCCTCTAACCTCGCTTGGAGGCCGATATGAGCTTCTTTCAATGTCAGCAGCTGTTTCTCCATGGCCAAGGCAAACTTGAAACCCTGCAGAAAGAAAGAGAGTCAGTACCTGGAAGAAGGGAGAAATTAAGTAGCAAGAAGGGAGTAAAAGTTTACCTCAGCCAGAACCGAAACCCCCTTGATGACCAAGATGTCTGTAGGAAGCTTGGCCATATCTGTCAAATCTTCACCGGGGCAGGTGGCCGCGAATCTAGACACCACCTCGTCAAAAGTAGCATCCCTCGACCCCGATCTAGAGGCCACACCAGCATCAAGAGTAGAAGTGTGGACAACTGCTTCCTCCACCGGGGTCCTCACAGGATCCACGGGAAGAGCTACGGCAGGAGGAGGAGCAGGAGAGGTTTTAGTGGTGGAGACGTTCTTCTTTTGGGCCGGCCTTTCAGAATTTCGGGCCCTAGCTGCCCTGGCCAGCAACGCCGGGATCCTCGAACGGGAGGGAGGAGTAGAAAGGTTGCGAGCTGGAGCCTTAGCTTTAGACCCTGATGGAGCAGGAGTAGATTCAGGAGGAGGGGTGGGGTTGGATCCTTCTCGGACGGACCCCGACCTAGTCCTGGCAGCCGAAGTAGGAGAAGGAATAAGGGAGGAACGAGATAGCAGGGTATTATCTTTACCCCCCGAAGAAGGGAGAGGCCCCGTGACCATCAGGGAAGCTGATACTGCCAGAAGAAAGGGTGTTCAGTAAGAATCAAAAGAAGGAATATAAACATTAAGAAATAGAGATGCAGGATGCGGTTAACTCACCTGGAGAGGCGGGGGAGATCCTCAGGTACCGTTCCAAGCGGGCTCCCTCAAAGGGATCCAAAGAGGGGAATTGCAGGTTGGTATACCCTCTCTTTAGGATCCTTGTTAAAATCTCTCGGGACTCAGGAGCCAAGGTCCCCTTCGCCCACTTGTCCCTCACGGTAAACTGAGTAGGGACGGGGTACTCATACCCCCCAACAAGAGCAGTGCGCCCCCAATCGCCCTCGACCACCAGCCACTCCTCCTTCCAGGGCGCCGCATACTTCACATTCGCCCCTGGGACGACGAACTTCAAATCATTCGATGCCCTCAGGTAGAACTGACCCCGAGGTACCATGCTCGTAATGTTGAAGAGGAAGCGGAGCTCGTCCAAACCCGGTTCCCGCTTAATATGGTCTTTCTCGCACTGCTCCCTCCAGAGCACCAAGAACCCTGTCAGGTGCTTCCAGAAGCCCGGAGAGAGTTGGAGAGGGGCCAATTCGAGCGTGACAAGAGCTCGACGAAGAGTGGGGTGCAGTGGAAGCCGGACTCCACACTCCAGAGCGGCTTTGTGGATCAGCAAGCGGTCTGGAGGTGGGGCGTACGCGTCATAGCCTTGGGGAGGAAGGGAGAGAGTGATGTACTCCGGGATCTTGTACTCTTCCCGTAGTTGATTGAGCGTATCCATTGTACAAACAGAATCGGGAATAACCCGACTATCGCGAAAGGCGGCAAATGAGCCCGTTTGAACTCCGACCAGCGCGACGTCAGGTCCGTCACTTTCCTCATGGCCACCAGTCTGAAAGGCGCCCGCCTCATCACTAACCAGGACTGGGTCTTCAGGTTGATTATGAAAACCCAACCCAATTCGGGGGTTTCGGGTAAAGCGGCATCGCTGAGCCTGCGGGGTTTTCTCAGCAGTTGCATCCCCCTCTCGACCCCGTTTTTTCCCCTCTGACGTCAGGGAGTCCGCTGCAGCCTCAATCGCCTCAGTATTGTCAGACTGGGGAGAGAAGGCAGGATCGGAATGAACGGGGTTCGCCGTTACTGGAGGGTTTTGTTTAGCAGCAATTTCTTGAGAAGTAGGGATTTGTGAAGGAGAAGCCATGGAAAGAAGAAGAAGAAGAAAAGAAGGTTTTCCGGAAGTTGGAAAGGAGAGAAAGAAGGTAGGATAGCAGTTTTTGTTCTCGTTTGATTTTGAAAGTCTGAAAGCTCAAAGGTGAGAAGCGCCAGTTGAACCGGTCTATTTATAAAGAAAGAATGACGGTTACTTACTCGGAAACCGGAATCGATGACCGGAAGGATGGGTTGAGGCGTTCTCCGCATTAATCGCGCCAAAACGGCTCTTTTTGAAAACGAGGAGCCCAATCAACAGTCGACACGCAATCAGTTATAACGGACAAAATAAGAATTTCCTTCTCCTAAGTGGAAACCCAGTCAGACAAGGAAAATAAGGGGATAAGGTAGAAAATCCTTCAAACAAACAAAAAGATCCTGACCCCGACCCCGACAAGGTATCAGTGTCCAAGTCAGGGGGGACTTCTGTTAACCGCCAAAATTGGCGAAGGACCAAAGAAGAATTTTCCACCTCGACATAAGAAGGGTATAACAGTACGCAACCCGGACACCACGTCAGAGTGGACCCCGATTGATCCCAACACATACCTCCTTCAGCGGGGTCCACCCCGCCAAGCCTCTTAGCTCAACAAAGTGGCCGAGAGCCAAAAATACTCACTAGAACTCACAGCGAGATCAAACCCGGATATAACCGAGCTTCCTATGGACCTCGCAACACCCCGATACAGCTTCTTACGGACCCTGCAGCACCCCGACACGGAGTTATACTGATCACCTTACTACAAAGCTAGATAGATATCCCCCTATTGCCATCAGTAGGATGCTTACTAGATGTAGGCAGCCCGCTAAAGCAGAGGAGCACCAGGAAGCAGGATCCTAACACCAAGCACTAGAAACTCCATAAAAGATCCAGTAAAACGTCGCCGTACAAAGGAGGTATATTCCTTCACGCCAGATAGTCCTAATTTAAGCAGGACAGCACAGTAAGAATCCTACTAGGAAGGTAAGTGATTGACTCCTCCTAGGAAGGAAAGATTGGATTCAGCGCATTAAATCTCCGAGATTATCTCCTAAAGGTGGAGGATCCTGCAAGCTGCCAAACCCTAATCCGAGATTGTAGGAGTGCATGGCAAGCAAACAGGACCTCTATATATAACAGCTACTTTGCCGAGAAGGAAGAAAAGGAAGGGAGATCGGACACACTACTTATCGACAGGCACAGATTCACCACCGCCATCATCACCCTCATTACCGACTAAAACTCTTATGTAACGTGATGATCTAAGAAATTCATGGTCGATGTATTCATGTATTAAAAAAGAGTGATCAATAAAACGAGTTCTTATTCGATTTCACGTATTCTTGATTATTCATGCATTGGCAGGGACCTAGTTGGTATCGAACTACTTGATACCCCTCCGGCCAGGATCATTCTTGATCTTGACCCTTTTAAAGTGGTTATTTGGATTATTGTCCTTCTAACGATTTTCGGATAACAGAAACGAAAATACTCTCCAAAGAAAGGGAACTCTCCTACTCACCAAGACTCCATCTTTCCTAAATTCCTACACAATCCAACAGACACTTGACACCAATCTATGATCTTTTCTTGTTCTTGGGAGAAAGAAAATTGAAGGAGCTTGAAAAAGGAGAGGAGCAAAAGGAAGAAGAGGAAGCTCTCCATTATAGTTTTCTCTAACTCTTTCTCTTTTATCCTTTGTTATAGCCATGTATTTATTTGAGATTATTTGTTGTATGGCTATTAGTTGTAATATGAGCTAAACTTTCATTGTTAGGATTTGATGAACCCCACCCAAGAATATTTATATGTATTGACCTTTGTTTATTCATTTTGTGCAAGTGTGGTTTGTATGGGTATTTTTGTGTGCTTAAAGCTTTCAATTGATTGATCTCCTTTTGAATGAATTTTTGTGGTGTGTTATGTACTGACCGGAGACGCACACCACGTGCTCGATAAAATGCCTTCTATACATGTCTAGAAAAGTAGACCTACTTAGGCTAGCGTATAAGATTCCTTAGTGTGCCAAGATTCCTTAGTGTGCCAAGGTTCTTAATGAACTCATTCATATATTCCGAGTAATCGAGAAATAGGCTTGGGTATGATTTTGGGTGCGATCTATTCTACTCGACCGAGATTGTGGGTTAACATTTGGGTGCATGAATCTATGAATTACATGAGCATGTTTTGGGTAAATAATTGAGTCTAGAAAGGAAATCGACATAGGGTGGGGTGTAGTCAAATCCTAGCATATTTCTCTATATTATTACACTTGTGTTTATTTTTGTGTTATTTCTTTTTCACAATAGCATTTAGTTTTATTTTAGTTTTATTTTAGTTTAGTTTAATTTACTTAATTGGAAAACCAACCTTTTTGATTGTTTGAATAGCAAATAGGCTAATCAATTTCGGTAATCGGTCACTCGATCCCTATGGGAACGAACTTTACTTTCCATTGTGCTACTCTCCGACCTCGTTCTATTTCGAGTGTCACTTGAGTGATAGCCAAATTTTTGGCGCCGCTGCCGGGGATTGAGTTGAATGATTGATATCGATACTAGTTAGTTTATTGCTAATTTGAATTTTTTTTCTTCTTCTTTTATTTAGTTTCTTTTTATTTCTTTGATAGCTTTTGTTTCTTTTTGTTTCAGGATTCTCTAGATTTTTTTTTTCATGTAAAACTCGTGGCCAAGTTACCCGCAAATGAGCATGTCATCGGAAGATAAGATAAGAGAGCTCTTGCAAGATGCTATAGCCTCTCAAGGGGAAATCACACAGAATTTCAGTAACGATATGTCACTTAGTTGACCAGACCAATCCATGGAGATGACATTTGAAGGGAACTTCAACAACTCTTACAACCAGGATTGGAGGATGCAACAAGACTTCTCAATGAGCTATGATGAGACCGATGGCTTTGAAAAACCTACCTTATCGTGCCAACCAATGTTCAAATCATTTGAAAAAGAGAAGAAAGAGTTGATCAAGATGTGCGAGGATGTTATGAATATTGATAGGGATTTAATATCAAAAATGAATGTTTTGAAGGAAGGGAAGACTCGACTTCAAGAGAAAATAGAGGAAACTTCCCGAGAGAAAGAAGAAATGTGGGAAGAATTTGAGAAAATGTTGCAGCTCACGAGGAAGGAATTTGAAGGCAAGGAAGCCTTGGAAATGGAAAAGGTGAATATGCTTCAAGAGCTAAACAAGAAACTCATATTTGAAGTAAAGACGCTTAGAGTTGATAAGGGCATACTCCTAAAGAAGAATGGGGAGGTCTCGGACAAGAATAAAGAGTTGGAACTCCAAATTGAGAGACTTGAAGTTGAGAAGAATTCCGCATCAAAGGAATTCGAAGACCTTGCAAAGTTGTTGGAGTTAACGAAGAAGACGGAACTTGACCACCTTGCAGAACTTGCAAAGGCTAAGCAAGAGATTGAAGCAACGTTGATGAAAACGATTCAACTTCCAAAAGAAGAGAGGCTTAACATAA
This sequence comes from Acer campestre, assembly GCA_954870605.1. NCBI lineage: Eukaryota > Viridiplantae > Streptophyta > Magnoliopsida > Sapindales > Sapindaceae > Acer > Acer campestre. Next base: position 13,540,954 of record OX940803.1, on the reverse strand, counting down.
GTCAAGGAGATTCAAGTGCCGAGGTCAAAAAGCTAAGTACTAACAAAGCAAAGAGGAAAAGTAAGAACCCTCCACCTCCACATCCAACAAAGACCCACCAACAAGGTATCATTCCTAACCCTATCATCGTGTGCCACCATTGCTATAAGATGTGTCACGTTAGACCAATAGGCGAAGAATATGAAAGGCATGGCACTCGAGAGAACGTTAAATATAGGGAAAATTATAGGCACGTTAGGAAGGTATGGGTTGAGAAATCTAGGAGTAGGAGAAGTCCACCTAGAATTAGGAAAATTTGGGTGAGGAAAGACCGACTTGACCAAGCAAAAAACATAAGCAAGGATAGGATGGTGAAGTCATCTACACTTGTTTGGGTTGTAAAAAGTGGTGAATTTCCTAACTTGGTAAAGCCTCCCTTAGTTGATAACATTCTTAGCACCATGTATTCGTAATTGTTTAGATATCCTTGGAGGCTTGGTGGTTTCTTTTAACCCAAGATTGACTAATTCGTACGCAGATAATCTTGTTAAGATGGGGTCTAGCTTGGGGGGAGATTTCATCAATTGGGATGTTGGCTGATGTGGTTTTCTGTTTTGTTTTTGCTTGGCTGCCCTGTTTTTGTTTCTGCTTTGTTGTTTGTTTTGTCTCGGTTTCCTTCCTTGTTTTGGGGGTGTTTCGTGTTTGTTTGTGTTGGGTTTGGGTTGGGCGCTCTTTGTTGTTGGTTTCTCTAGGTGGTTCCCGCTGTTTTATGGCTTTTGCTTTCAATAAAGTTGTGGCTATTAAAAAAAAAACATTAATGCTAGACAACCCAAAAATTTAGTCCAAATTTCAACCTAACAAAATCAATTTAATAAAGTAATTTTATCAAAATCAAATTAATATTTAACCTAACAAAATAAATAATGAAAGTAGTCGTTATAAGAGTTCAATATTCACTTAGTTTGTTTTAGTGAAATATATAAAAAAAATAAAAAATATTATATATATAATGAGTAAATTCTTTTTTCCCAAAATCTTTCCTAAATATTTGTAGAATGTGAGGTGTCAACATCACATCATTCACCACATAATCTTATAATTTATAAAATGTTGACACTTAATGTGCTACATACACTTGAGAAAGAATTTGGAAAAAAATTTGGGAAGACTAGCATTACTCGTATATATACAATACACACTAGATTAAGTAATAATGTATGAAATAATAGGAAATTAAAATATTAAAATGGATTGATTTTTTCTCCTATTTTCATGGTCAATAGAATTATGAAAACAAAAATTATAAGTTAATTTATATTATTAAAATAATAAAATGACAAGGGAATATTATCACCTACTATATATATATATATATCACATTTTATGTATAATAGTTTTTTTTTTTTTTTTTAATTGGTGCATATTTTAATTTTGTATAATAGATTTTTTTTAATTTTTAATTGTGGGGGACCCCTACATTCGCCACTGTTCACGGGTCTACGGGGCAGGTCTGGGTCTAGGTCTTCTTAAGACCTGCAGGTCTAGACTCGGACCTGAACTTGTGAACCCATTCAGGTCTAGGTTTCAAAATATTTTAAATGGTTTAGGTTTGAGTCTTGAAAGACCCGACCTAGACCCGACCCGTTGCCATCCTTAGAGCCACCCATAAAAAATAAATTCCGGAATGAGAGAGAAATATAGTACTGTAGTTATACAAACTCAACTAATTGATTTTCATTGATTATAACAAATGGTACAATAAAAGGTGCATTCAGATGATTCACCATTACAAGCCTTTATTATTCAAAACAATAAATGCGAAACAAATAGAGATGAGTTTAATTATTCTTCATAAATAGATTTATGAACCAACCATATGATTGGATATCGATGAGGTGACTAATAGTGGTATGGAGGTGGTGGCAGAGACTTGTAGTAGTATGGTGGAGGTGGAGACTTCTTCGGTGGTGGCAAAGACTTTTAGTAGTAAGGAGGTGGTGGAGAGTGCTTTGGTGGTGGAGGTGAGTCGTAGTAGTATGGTGGAGGAGGAGACTTCTTAGGCGGCGGTGGAGACTTGTAGTAGTAAGGTGGTGGTGGAGAGTGCTTTGGTGGTGGAGGTGAGTCGTAGTAGTATGGTGGAGGAGGAGATTTCTTAGGCGGTGGGGGAGACTCGTAGTAGTAAGGTGGTGGTGGAGAGTGCTTTGGTGGTGGAGGTGAGTCGTAGTAGTATGGTGGAGGAGACTTCTTAGGCGGTGGTGGAGACTTATAGTAGTAAGGTGGTGGTGGAGAGTGCTTTGGTGGTGGAGGTGAGTCGTAGTAGTATGGTGGAGGAGGAGACTTCTTAGGCGGTGGTGGAGACTTATAGTAGTAAGGTGGTGGTGGAGAGTGCTTTGGTGGTGGAGGTGAGTCGTAGTAGTATGGTGGAGGAGGAGACTTCTTAGGCGGTGGGGGAGACTTGTAGTAGTAAGGTGGTGGTGGAGAGTGCTTTGGTGGTGGAGGTGAGTCGTAGTAGTATGGTGGAGGAGGAGACTTCTTAGGCGGTGGTGGAGACTTGTAGTAGTAAGGTGGTGGTGGAGAGTGCTTTGGTGGTGGAGGTGAGTCGTAGTAGTATGGTGGAGGAGGAGACTTCTTAGGCGGTGGTGGAGATTTGTAGTAGTAAGGTGGTGGTGGAGAGTGCTTTGGTGGTGGAGGTGAGTCGTAGTAGTATGGTGGAGGAGGAGACTTCTTAGGCGGTGGTGGAGACTTGTAGTAGTATGGTGGTGGTGGAGAGTGCTTTGGTGGTGGAGGTGAGTCGTAGTAGTATGGTGGAGGAGGAGACTTCTTAGGTGGTGGTGGAGACTTGTAGTAGTAAGGTGGTGGTGGAGAGTGCTTTGGTGGTGGAGGTGAGTCGTAGTAGTATGGTGGAGGAGGAGACTTCTCTGGTGGTGGCGGAGACTTATATTCGTAAGGTGGTGGGGATTCATATGTGGGCTCGTTGTCGGCGGCTGCAGTGGTGGCTATGAGTAAAAATGCCAAAGCAGAAACCAGAAGAGGCCATTGCCTCAGCTGTGTCGGGGTTCCCATAATTGGAGCTAATATTTGTTGTGTGTGTTTCATTACAAACATTGTTGGATCCCTTTATATAGTACTGATTTAGCGGTTGATGACATACATTCTCTTTATTTAATAATCCACATAAGAGCCTGGCCGGATTAAGGCTATAAAATATTAGTTATTCAAAATATCACATCCTTTCTTCTATCAACAAGGGATTAGGTGCCCACTAAGTATGACCTTGTCTTTCATGAAAGCACCCTGCAGGAGAATTTGTGAGGAAAATGTTAATTAATGATCAAAAGTAAACTTGATCGTTTAGAAAATATAGATATATTATCAATTAACTTTTCATAGATGTAAGTGTATGACGACTAAGTCTTTTCTCGCAAATTGGTTATATTTTATTAGTTCAAAGATCATGTTTGGTGCTAATTCTTCATTTCAATTTTCAATTAACTGACCTTATTTTTTGTTTTTTCCATGTATCAACATCGGATATGTGGAATATATGCACATATTCGTATTTTATATTCGATTTCTATTTTATCAATTTATATTATGAATTTGTCAATCTGAAATCTTGATTACTATGTGAAACAAAAGCAAAAAGTCTAAATAGAGCTTTTGACGTAGTCGGATTTTGTTGTTGATGATTAGGATCATTGTGGCTATTGTCATGTAAACTTGAGTGTATATTTTCGCGAAGAATACGGATTCTATATTAATTATATTATAACATTAATGCTAGACGCGTTTTCTTAGATCAATGATGCTAGCTTTGGCAATCTTAAGTTTGTGGACATGGTCTATGATATTCGTAATTGTTTAGATATTCTTGGAGGCTCAGTGATTTCTTTTAGTCCGAGATCGACTAATTGCAGATAATCTTGTTATGATGGGGTCTAGCTTGGGGGGAGATTTCATCAATTGGGATGTTGGCTGATGTGGTTTTCTGTTTTGTTTTTGCTTGGCTGCCCTGTTTTTGTTTCTGTTTTGTTGTTTGTTTTGTCTCGGTTTCCCTCGTTTTGGCGGTGTTTCGTGTTTGTTTATGTTGGGTTTTGGGTTGGGCGCTCTTTGTTGTTGGTTTCTCTGGGTGGTTCCCGCTGTATTATGACTTTTGCCTTCAATAAAGTTGTGGCTGTTCAAAAAAAAAAAAAAAAAAAAAAAAACATTAATGTTAGACAACCTAAAATTTTTGTCCAAATTTCAATCCAAATGATGTGGCAAGTATCTTTTCATTAGCCACATCATCTCATGCTGTGTGTGTGGTGATAACAACTCACTTGTCACATCATTTGGGTTGAAATTTGGACTAAATTTTTGGGTTATCTAACATTACTCGTATTATAAATACAAAGACCTTCACAATAGATAATCCAAATTCAATTTAATTTGATGCTTGTGATAATTAAGGATGTATTTAATAATCAATCACATCATGTTTATAAGACTATGAACAAGTCAGTTTTGAATCGGTAGAGGTTAGATATATGCATTAAATATTTTCCATGGAAGGACCTGCAAACTAACATGGCTCGATCAATCTTTTGTTTATTATGGATTTCCACAATATACTAATAAATAGAAAGGGATGGATTCTAGTGAGGAAAATGTCAATTAGCCAATTAGCAAATTTAATTGCTTAGAAATTATGTGTACGACTAAGCATATTCTTAGCTCATGATATACAGATATTCATGTTTTAAAGAGTTTGTTTGGTGCCAATAATTCTTCATCATAATTTTATAAAAAGCTTTTATTTACAAGTGTGGTACAAGTACAAGCGCAAGTGTACAACGTTGATTAGCTAGAAAGTCCAATTGTTGCCTGATTAGAAAGTCCAACTGTTGCCTGGAAGGGCCAATTTAGATTACGATATGATCAATTATTTTAGGAGGAATTGCACAAACATGCCTTGAGTTTTGATGAAATTGCACAGATATGACAATTTTCGCCATATGCATACAAACTTCCCTCAACATTTGAAAATTGTTGGACAAACATCTCTTGCTGTTAGATGGATCCGTTAGTCAATGGTCAAAAGTGTAAAAAGTCTAAAATACCATTTATTTTTATTTTAAATAAACTAAAAAAATTAAAAAATAAGATAAAAAATATTAAAAAAATATTTTAGATAACATGAATGTATCTTAAATCTGAAACATGGAAAAAAAAAAATTCATCTTTACAAATAAAAAAAATAGATTTTTAAACAATTTAATAATAAATAAATTTTAAATTTTAAAGGTAGGTTGAATTGTCGACACAGAATATCACTTTGGGAACTATATATATATATATATATTTAAATAAAAAGAGAGAGAATTTGTAAGTCTAACGAGGTTTATATTCTATATTCAGTACAACTTAGAGTACTATGATATGATTAATTAGTTTATAGCTGGGTTGATGTATATTATTAGTAAGTTTTTTATTTATTTATTTATTTATTTATTTATTTAAAGCAATAAATGTTTGTCTTCAACAATAATTCTATAAATCTATCATGAAATTACCAATTTGAAATCGCAATTCTTGAAAAGAAAAAAAAAAGAAGAAGTAGCAAAGATAGAAAAGAGCTTTGACCTGGTTTTATTGATGAACAAATTCGGATGGAGATTTCCTTGAAGAATACTTAATGTACGTAATAATATTTTGATTTGATAAAAATGAAAGTTGTAATTAATTATCAATCACAAAATAAAAATTGACCAAGTGTTAACTGACCAAGTTGCACAATATATATTACTGATAATGTAAATAAGTTATAAAGTGTTTTAGAAGTAAGGAGAGTTCCTAAATGAATGAATGATAAAGTCACAAAATTTAAATAGATCACTTGGCCAACCTTTTAATTTTCTTAGTTGAATGATTATTTCCCTCCAAAAGTCGTTGAGTCTGTTAACCATCAACATAGATCACTTTCACTAAGCCGGTCATGTCTTGACAACCTGGACAAGATCATTTTCCAGATTCATTAATCCAGGAAGGTGCAAGAGTTGACAAAGTGAAGAAGATTTACACGTCTCACTCACAACAACCAAGCTTATTTGTTTTATAGTAAATGCATTAGATACGGTTCAAGCAAGAACATCCGAAAAGTCTTTTTTATTATTTATTATTTATTATTTATTTTTTATGAATAAAGTCTAGAGGGCAGTTGTATCCACCAAAGAAAACTTTAAACATCCCGATCAAAGACGGACCTAGGATTATGTTCTACGGGAGACGCCGTGAAGTAATGACTTAAATCGACATATAGTTTAGAGATTAATTAAAAAAAATGTTGTTTATATTTTAAAACATTAATTTTTTTTTCATTAATTATTTTAAATGAATATTAATATTTTATTGAGATAAATTATATTAATTTGTGCATTTGTACATTTATGAAAAAAATTTAAGATGATGAAATTTTATTGTTAAAAATTATCTTAGTATTTTTCTAATATCCAAAAACTATTTTAATTATTAAAAATTATAAATTTTGCTTGATAAAATTTCTTAATAATTAAACATAAATATATGACTATGTTTACTTGATATGTTTTAATTATATATGTTGTATGTGTAAATTTGATAAAAGAACACGTCAGCAAAGAAGCAATAAAGACGAGACAAAAACATAGACACGTCACCCATTGACTCGTCAACGGGAGGAGATCAGTCAAAGATGTGCCAGCAGGCACGCTCGCCGATTCAAAGAAGGAGAGTGCTCGCCGCAACCGGTCGACATGCAGAAAGGAAAAATGCGCTCGCCGATCAGGGGTGTTCGCCATAGAACATACAGCCAGAAGGGTAATCCAAGTCCAAGTATATTCCCATGTCAGGCGGGAATTTAGTCGGATACAAGACTCAAAGATCAAGTCCTATTCCGAACAAGATGCAACCTTCTTCAAACAAGGAAGAGTCCAAATAGGAAACAAACCCTAAAAAGTTATTCACAGATCCTAGACTCCTTACGCAAGGAAAAGATAGGAACTCCCCTATCAACACGGCATAAGTACAGGAAACCCTAGAAAAACTAATATAAATAGAACCTTAAATCCCATGAAAAGGGGTTCGAGATCAGAGAGAGAATAATCAGGCAATTGTATAAGAGATTTGAGTGTGTAAATCATAAGCAATTCATAGTGATTTCTCTTGCCCTCAAGGGGCACCGTGGTTTTTTCCCATTCAAGGGTTTTCCACGTAAAATCTATCTTGCATGTGTTGATCGATTCTCTTTATTTTATTCGTTTTCATTAACATATAATTGTTGGTCGAGTCAATCCAAAAATCACCGTCAACAATTGGCGCTAGAAGGAGGGGGGTGAATTTGAATAAAAAGCTTCCAGGAATCCTTACAAAACAGACACAGCATGAGCAACGGCAGTGATAGGGATGAAATCCCCAACAATGACCAGATCCCCGAAGCAGCAGTGATACTAGGAGAGGAAACGTTGGCGACAGGGGAACAGTCAGCAGCAACTCCAGGGACTAGAGCAGCTAACGAGACTCTGCAGCACTTTCATACCGCATTGGTGAATCTAGTCAATGAGGCTAACAAGATTGGACTCACGCTTCCTATAGGGTTGGGAGCCTCGTCTCCTTATAAGCTGACGACCAGCACGCCCGGAAATCATCCTACAGGAAGGCTGCGATCAGAAGTCCATATCGCGACTCCTAGTACTCAGGCAAAACCAATTGTGGGAGAAGCCCCCCAGGATTCGCCAGAGGCCCTGGAAGAAAGAGGGCAAAAGAAGGGAAAAAGTTTGTTGGACGAGGAGTTCCCAGAAAAACGGTATCATGGACGAACGCATAGGGAACCAACCAGCGACAAGGCTAACAAAGCCCGTAGGAGACGGCGATCGACCTCATGGGAAGACAAGAGTCCCCAACCGAGAAGGGGGTTGCGATCAAAAAGGGCGCGGTAGCGGAGGTCCGAAAGTACAGATGAATTAGGAGGAAACAGAAGTACCGATAGCAGGGAAGATGATTATCGGAAGATGACAGTCAAAAGCAGGCTCAACCAAGAGGGGGAACCAACTGATCATCGAAGCGTTACCCTTTCAACAGCTCTCGAAGAAGGTCTCAGCAATGGCTAAGCGGTACAGACACAATACGTCTTCGGATGATGAGTCAGACAATCCGTTCATTGACTATATCGCGCATACCCGGTTCCCTGAAAGATTCAGAATGCCAACCATCGAACAGTATAAGGAAAATAGGGATCCAAAGGAGCATGTTCGCAGGTTTCGCAATGTCATGGCTCAATACGCATCCAATGACGGCCTCTTGTGCTTAACGTTCCCACAAACCTTCGGCGACCTCACTTCCAGATGGTTTGGGCGCCTACCAGCCAGAAGTATTAGCAATTTCTCCAGTTTCAGCAAGGCATTCATAAGGCAATTCATGGGGAGTGTACAAAGGAGAAAGTCATTGGCTCATCTATCGAACTTGAAACAAGAAAGCAACGAGTCACTCAAAAAGTATTTAGCCAGGTTTGGGAAGGAGGTCGCCCAAATAGAGGATGCTAGCGATGTAGCTGTCATAGCAGCCTTCACCAATGGGTTGCAAAGCAGACGTCTGTCCTTTGACCTACGGAGAGACCAACCAAAGACATACGAAGAGATGATGGATATAGCAGGAGATTATGCGTTAGCAGAAGAAGAAGAAGTCGCTCAAGGGGGGAGTTACGTCCATGGTCACAAGCCAGACACAAAGTCCGAGTCCAAGGATGAGAGGACAAAGGGTCAATCTCGCGACCGCCAAAAAGAAGAAAAGAGCCGGAGTAGCAAACCCCAAGAGAGCCGGGGTAGTAACAGAACTAGTAGGTTCCGAGGCAGGTACATCAATTACACTCCCCTAAATGGCGAACAGGAGGACATACTGTCTGTAGTGGAAGACAAAGGGCTCGCCAAGTACCCTCGGCAACAGTCAGCTAATGCTCGAAGAGATACAACGAAATATTGCAGATTCCACAAAGACCACGGAGACGATACCTCTAAATGTTTTCAATTACGGGATCACATCGAGAGTCTGATCAGAGAAGGGCACCTTAAAGATTTCACATTAAAAAGAGACCAAGACACAGGTCGCCAAGGCAGCCATCGAGGAGGCGGGCAAGAAAGAAGAAGCCCGAGGAAAGGCAGCCCAAGCGTGGCTATAAATACGATCTTTGGAGGGCCTCACACTGGTAGAAGCAATAGAGAAAGGATGTCGGAAGTCAGGGAAGTAATGTATGAAAACAGGGACTTTGAGGTAAACTCTGTGCAGAGAAGCCACAAAAAACCAAGAGAAGGCCATGATCCGATAACTTTCACGGCCGAAGATTCAGAAGGAATTGATGCCAAACCCAATGATGCAATAGTTGTGGGGGTACAAATAGCACATCGGGATGTCCTCCGAGTGATGATAGACAACGGAAGCTCCGCTGACATTTTGAGTGCCAGAGTGTATGACGAACTTCGGCTAGACAGGAAAGACTTGGAACCGTTCCATGTGCCTCTAAAAGGATTCGGAGGAGCATAAGTAAGATCTTTGGGAACGGTGAAACTGCCTGTGAGATTTGGGACAACACCTTGTCGACGGACCATCCTCCTGGATTTTGTGGTAGTTGATATTTATAACTGGCCATACAATGCTTTACTCGGCCGACCTTTTTTGAACAAGGCGCGAGCAGTCACGTCCACTCATGCATTAAAAGTCAAATTCCCGACAGAGTTTGGAATTGGAGAACTTAAAGGGTCACAGGAAATGACTCGCCGGGCCAACCTGTCAATCTTTAAAGACAAGACTGGAATAGAAACCTTAAGCGTATTTCAACTCGACCAAGAGACGAGAGAGGAAAACCCCAAAACGTTTGAGCTGGACCCGAGAGATGAGACCAACAGAGAAAAAGAAGAACCAACCGAAACTGTCATCCTGGATGAAAAAGAGCCTAATAAAACGGTCAAGGTTGGAGCGAGCTTGACGAAGCAGGTTAAAACAGGTGTGGTGAATCTATTAAGGGAGTACAAGGAGATCTTTGCTTGGAGCCACGAAGATATGCCGGGAATCAATGCAAATGTAACCACGCACCATCTAGCAGTAAGTAAAGACTGCAAGCCAGTAATACAGAAAAGGAGAAGCTTCAACCCTGAGAGAAGTGCAGCAATAAGGGAAGAAATATCCAAGCTGCTCGCGGCAGGATCGATTAGAGAAGTCAAGTATCCTGAATGGGTAGCGAACGTTGTGCTCGTAAAGAAGAAGAACAATCAGTGGAGGATGTGCGTAGACTTCACTGATCTTAACAAAGCCTGCCCAAAAGATAGTTTCCCCTTGCCAAGAATCGACCAGCTGGTCGACGCAACAGCCGGACATGAGCTATTAAGCTTCATGGACACGTACTCAGGATATAACCAAATCAAGATGCATGAATCGGATGAAGACAAGACAAGACAGCATTCACCACGGACCAAGGATTACACTGCTATACTGTCATGCCGTTCGGCCTGAAGAATGCTGGAGCAACATATCAGCGGCTGGTCAACAAAATGTTCGCTAACCAAATAGGCAGGAATATGGAAGTGTACGTCGATGACATGTTAACCAAGAGCATCAAAGCCGAGGGACATGTAGATGACCTACGGGAAACCTTTGAAGTGTTAACCAAGTTCGGGATGAAGCTAAACCCCTCAAAGTGTGTGTTCAGCGTGCCATCTGGTAAGTTTCTCGGGTACCAGGTACATCAAAGAGGGATAGAAGTGAACCCTGACAAGATCAAAGCGCTAGCCAACATGGTTTCCCCAAAAAACTTGAAGGATGTCCATAAACTTACAGGATGCTTGGCGTCGCTGAACAGGTTTATCGCAAAATCGACAGATCGATGCTTACCCTTCTTCAAAGCGCTTAAGAAAGGGAAAGGGATAGAATGGAACAAAGACTGCGAACAGGCTTTTATTGCTCTGAAAGAATACCTCGGCCGAGCACCATTGCTATCAAAGCCCATCACAGGGGAAGTGCTGTACATATACCTGTCAGTCACAGAAGCAGCCACTAGTTCTGTATTGATAAGGCAGGAGAATGGGATACAGAAGCCAGTGTACTACACAAGTAGAGCATTACTACCAGCTGAAACGAGATATTCATCAGCTGAAAAAATGGCGCTCGCATTAGTAACAGCAGCGAGGAAATTGAGGCCGTATTTCCAAGCACACAAAGTAGGAGTATACACCAACTGCCCACTAAGAATGATATTGCAAAAACCAGAGGTGTCGGGCAGACTTACAAAATGGGCCATTGAGCTAAGCGAATTCGACATAGAATTTATCCCAAGAACAGCAATCAAAGGCCAAGCAGTAGCAGACTTCGTAGCAGAATTCACCGAGCCAGATACTGAAGTGGCGAAGATGATGATAGATCAAACAAGGAAAGACTTTCGCTGGAAACTCTGGGTCGACGGCTCATCAAACACGCATGGCAGCGGGGCAGGGATAGTGGTCACAACCCCAGAAGGAGATTCTGTAGAATGTGCCTTGCGGTTTGATTTCAAAGCCACCAACAACCAAGCCGAGTACGAAACACTGATAGCAGGACTGAAAGTATGTACGGCCCTAGGAGCTGACGAGATTGAGGTGTTTAGCGACTCTCAAGTCATCGTCAACCAAGTACTCGACGAATACCAAGCAAGGGATGACAATATGATTGCCTACCTAAAACTAGCAAAGGAACTGTTGAGGCGATTCAAAGAATACAAGATTGTGCAGATCCCAAGAGGAAAAAACGAACAGGCGGATGTTTTGGCCAAGCTGGCATCTGCCACGGTCAACATCTGGCCCCGAACAATCCCTATGGCACACCTGCTTCGACCCAGCACAACCGAGCAGGCCGAAGTGGAGGTCATCATGAACGTATCAACCAACTGGATGACCCCAATCAGAGAATACCTGATTAATGACACCCTCCCAAGTGACTTGCTAGAAGCCAAACGGCTGAGATACAGGGCAACAAGATATTCAGTCCTCAACTGTGAATTGTATATGAGAGGATTTTCGAGGACATTGCAAAGATGTGTTGAGCCTGAAGAGGCAGAAGGAATCCTAAAGGGCATACACAGCGGAAGCTGTGGGAATCATGCTGGGAGCATCAGTCTGGCCCATAAAGCACTAAGGTAAGAGTTCTATTGGCCGACCATGTTCGCCGATGCAAAGAGAATAGCGACCAGATGTGAAGCATGTCAAAAGATCGCGAATAACATTCGCCAGCCACTTGAGCACTTATAGAGCATCACCTCCCCATGGCCGTTCGCCATGTGGGGAATTGATTTGATCAGCCCAATGCCCACAGCGCCAGGAGGGGCGAAACATGCCATTGTAGCAGTGGATTATTTCACCAAATGGGTAGAGGCCGAATCATTGGTACACATCACAGAAGCAAATACAACCAGCTTTGTGAAGAAAAATGTTCTATACAGGTTCGGAATACCAAACACCATCATCACTGACAATGGGACACAGTTCGATAAAAAGAAATTCAGAGATTTATGCAAGAAGTATGGGATCAACAACTACTACGCTTCCCCAGCTCACCCACAGACAAACGGGCAAACTGAGGCAGTAAATAAAATCATCAAGCATAACCTGAAAGCCAAGCTAGCTGTCAAAAAGGGAAATTGGGCGGAAAAACTACCACAGGTGCTATGGGCGTACCGAACAACAGAAAGAAACTCCACTGGGCAGACACCTTATTCCATGGCGTTTGGAACCGAGGCAGTCATTCCGGTTGAAACGGCGTTCTCTTTGCCAAGAACACAATTCTTTCAACCCGAGCTTAATGTTGACATGTTGAAGTGTGGTCTAGATGAACTAGAAGAAAGAAGGGAGCACGCCCAAATAAGGAATGCCGCCTAGAAGATTCGCACTCGGGGACCTGGTTCTGAAAAGAGTGACGCCTGGAACGAAGGACAAAACTGCAGGATCACTCACAGACAAGTGGGAGGGACCATATCACATCACAGGTATAGCAGGCCATGGAGCATATTACATGGCAAAGAGAAGAGTCGGCGAGCTGCCCCGACCGTGCAATGCTCAATACCTAAAGATCTACTACCCTTGATACTCCAATTCAAGAGGATCTTTTGTTATTTAACCTTTTATTATTTCTCATTTTTTAATTTATCTTTCCAGAAGTCTTTTATTTTTTGATGTTAGAGTTTGCAGGAAGTAATCAATAAAGAGTAATTTGTTACTGATACTTACCATCGTTAAAATCATGGATCAGCCATAACGAGTGGATCGCCCAAAACAGACAAGCCGAAATATCTGAATCCGACGAACACTCAAAAAACGGGAAATACCCCGTATCATAGCAGGCTAAAGGCAAAAACGCCACAAAGCAGCCTGAGCTAGAGATAAACGTTGCATAAAGGCATAAACCCCCGGAAGGATAAAAACATTGGGGGTAAAGCAAGCTAGTAGCCAAAAGCAGTGAGCAAAAGCGGGAGACGTCCCAACAGTATGCCCACTCAAAACTTGGTGTATGGTCGGACACGTCCTGGAAAACACTGGGTAAAACAAAAACTAGCGATTATAAAAGCTAAGTGGTAAAAGGCTTTAGAGCCTGGGCCGAAAACTCAGCAATGGCAGCTGAACAATAACGCATAGAATTAAATATATGACGAAAACAAAAACTAGCGATTATAAAGCTAAGTGATAAAAAGGCTTTAGAGCTTGGGCCGGAAACTCAGCAATGGTAGCTGAACAAAGACGCATGGAAGTAAACATATGGCGAACAAGAAAGGAAAGCATTGTGAGAAAAATTGACATTTTATTTACTAGTCAGAATATTTACAAAGTTAAAATAAATAAACCATACATAAGAAATAAACTATACAAGAGAAATCAAGCGCTCGCTGGTGGAAAGCCCCCATCATCATCTTCCTCTTCCTCGCTCACCTCGTCCTCTGACGGCCAAACAACATCCTCATCCCCTTTGGGCATAAAGGGTGTGTAGTCCCGACCAGCCACAGGACCCAAGTCAGGTTCAGCACCAGACGCAGTGAAGCTCCCCTTTTGGCCAGAGTAGTAAGTGTTGCAAGCACGTTTGGTGGAGATCTCCAGGTGCATAGGAAGAGGCTCCGCTTAAGTGTAACGGCAATGGGCCTTCCACAACTTCAGCTGGCTCTTTATCGAGCGTACTGCTCCATCCATATGCCGCTGAAGGTTTCGGTCATAGCGCCTCAGGGCTTTCTCATTGGAGTGGTCTTTCAGTGCGAAAAACTTTTTCGCTTGTCGCATATCCCTTTCAAACTCACGGAGGAGGAGCGCATCATACGCAGGAGATCTCTTAAAACGATCAACAGCTTCAACCTCCAAGACAGCCTTCAAGTCATTCATAAGAAGATCTTGAGTAGCTTGTTGGTGCCGTAGATCTTCAGACTCACGTTCAGCCTTCTCCTTGGCCTCATTTGCTAGACTCTCTCCCTCCATGTGAGCGACCAATGCGTCCTGACTGTCGGCGAGCTGCTCTTTCAATAACTTGACCTGCTCTTCAGCAGCGAGAAGCTTTTCTTTAGCAGCAAGCTGAGCAGCCAAAGAACCATCGGCGAACTCTTGCATTGGAGCAACTTGTTGAGCATGTGATTCTTCAGCCGATAGCTTTTCAGCCGCCGAGCGAGAGATTATCTTCTGTAAACGCTTGTTGTCGCTCAACGCTACGTTCGCTCGCCGATAGGAGCTCGCCATCTCCGACATCATTTGCGGAACAAAAAGTTAAAAAAAACTCTAGGAGATGAAGTAAAAACAATAACAAAAAGAAGAAGCTAGGCTAATGAAATTACCAAGGAATGACAGTTGAAGAAGAACTCCATCTTGCTATTGCATGACTTTCCCTTCACTTTCTCCCAACCTTCGCCAAAATAGACATCATTACTTATGAAATGGTTGAGGAGCTCAGCAGGAGAAAAGTCAGACAATGAAACAACTCCTGATCCCTCGCCCTGGCCGGTTGGATCAACAGATGGCCTTTCATGAGAACCCCCAAAATCCACAGCAGGGGTCGACGACGGACCAGGGGCATCAGCCGGAACAGCAGCGTCCCTACCCCCCGCAGTGATTGGAGATGAAGGCCCGGGGGTATCCTCCTACACAACAGTACCCCTCGCTCTAATATTTGCTGGGGGTACTGAGGGACCCATATTTTCCGAAGCAGGAACATGCGCAGCCAAAGGAGTAGTCTCTGCACCACCAATTCCTTCCGGACGAGGGGCTGGTTCCTCATCCTGAGGTACCGCAGTACCAGGTTCACCAGCATTAGCAGCCTCGGGGCGAACAGGCTCACCGTTCCCCTCTTCGTCAGACGAGACCACATACTGAACCACCATAGAAGCCCTTTTTAGAGGACGAGTGGCGCAGTCGGGGGTAGTCTCAGCAGGACGCTTCCCTCGGCCATTTCTGGGGTTAAGGTCACTGGAGGGGTCTTCAGGGGGCTCTGGGATGCTCGCGTCAAAAATTGGAACATCCACGCTCGCCGCAGGAACCCCAACCTTTTCTTTCCCTTTG
Organism: Acer campestre; assembly: GCA_954870605.1. Taxonomy (NCBI): domain Eukaryota; kingdom Viridiplantae; phylum Streptophyta; class Magnoliopsida; order Sapindales; family Sapindaceae; genus Acer; species Acer campestre. Next base: position 13,525,418 of record OX940803.1, on the reverse strand, counting down.
CGGCTAGGGATATGAGACGAAGCGCCAACCCCGCCTCCACGAGACTGAACGGTTGCCTCCACAATAGCAGGAATTTCGGCTCCACCCTCATCTGGGGAATCCTCACCCTCGGGTGGCGCAACTCCTTCTTTGGCTAGGTCCGCGGCATGTCTTTGACTCGCGGCCTCCGAGTTCTTCACCGCTCGAGCTTGTTCGTCACAAATGATATCGAACTCGCTCACTGAAAAGTAAAAGAAAAAGCGTCATCCAAAGCAAAAACCAATAAGACAAGTTTTAATGACAAGTTTGAAAAGAAAACTTACAGCGACGTCACCTAGCAGACAGGCGAGGGAAAACGCCACAAGTAACCATCCTAGCCTCATCGAGGAGGTATTCCTGACCCCTCTTGGCTAAACTAAGCACCGCGGCATCAGTCACATTCTTCACCTCATGCGGGGTCAAGGCAGGCGAAGCCTTCGTCCAGGCTTCGGGAGACGTAAAGTGTCTCGGAACTCTGCTCGCCCGAAGGTTTCGGCGAGGATCAGCAGGATTATTTCTTCCCCATTCGCCACCAGTGAAGAACCAGCTGTTCTTCCATCTCTTGTTTGAAGTGGGGAAACCCCAGACAAAGCCTATCTTCTTCTTATCACTTGAAATTTCCTCCTGTCCTGCATTGGACACACCATCAGGTATCCAATTTTCCACAGCAGTCGACTGGAGATAGTAAGTCCCGCCATGGCCAGACTGTCGCAGGACATAAAAATGGCGAATTTCACGAGGAGTTGGTGACCGTCGACCCATTGATTTCCACATTACGCACAGAGCCATCAAAATCCTATAACTATTTGGCGAAAGCTGGGCAGGAGCAAGTTTAGCGTCAGCCAGAAATCTGGCTATAAACGGTTGAAGGGGGAGAGTCACCCCACAGCCGAACATCGACCCATAGATAGCAACAGCGCCGCTCGGCGGATTCCATGCAGCCCGCTCGCCTGAAGGAATAAGAACAACTGAGTTTGGAATATCATATCTCCTCTTATATTTGCCGAGTTCCTGCTCGCCGACCACGTTTACTTCAGTATCAAAAGAACTTGGGCGATCGGCAGCAAAACATAAAGCATCTCGCCGATGGTCCTCGACGTCTGAACCAACTACTGTTTGATTGCCAATAAGGGAATCCCTGGGGGTTCTTGGCCCTCGTCGACCATTGCCAGTAGCTTTTGAAGTCTTTGCCATATCTGAGGAATCGCTGTCAGAAGTCGAAAGAAAAACAATATCAAGAGCATCGGATTCGGAGTTAAAAGAAGTATAAAGAGGAATAGGTACAGAAGAAGCTGGGTTATAATTACCTAAATAAGACTCGATTTTATCAGCAACCTCCTTATCACCAAGCTCAAGGGCTTGCATCATTTGATTAAAAAGAAAAGCACGTTGAGAAAAATCCATAGAACTCACCAGAAATAAATGTTCTTGAAAGAAGGAAGAAAAGAAAATGGGTAACAGAACCGCGCTTCAAAGGAAACCACCGGAAACTTGAACACGTCGAATCGGAGACTTGGAAGATTTTCTTTCAAAGAGTATTTTCTGAGAAAAAATGGCAGCAAGAAGAAATAAAGAAGTGAAACGAAGTAGAACAGTTTCGTCTTTTAAAGGGGGGAATGCGAAATTCAAGAAAAAACAATAATTAAAAACGGCTATGATAAAGTGCCGCCTCCTGTGAGTAAAGGCAGTGATATAAGTGTCCACCAAACGAGGGACGTGTGGCATCATGGGGGTTCACAACAAACGCGAAATCATTGCAAGCGTGACATCAGTTGCAGCGCGTCACATCAACACACACTGTTTGAAATTCTGTGGCTGAAAATGAAAGCTTGTCGTGGAAGATTTAATATCAAAGGGAGCACGTGGCAAAAACAAAAAAAAGAGAGAGAAAAAACATCTGCAAAAATTTCAGAAAATGAGGAAAGTCAGAAAAATACAAGTAAATCATATAAACACTGCTCGCGGAACCAAAGAGACCAGCCTACATTGGATCAACTCGAAGTATTTATGGGGGTATTGTTGTATGTGTAAATTTGATAAAAGAACACATCAGCAAAGAAGCAATAAAGACGAGACAAAAACATAGACACGTCACCCATTGACTCGTCAACGGGAGGAGATTAGTCAAAGATGTGCCAGCAGGCACGCTCGCCGATTCAAAGAAGGAGAGTGCTCGCCGCAACCGGTCGACATGCAGAAAGGAAAAATGCGCTCGCCGATCAGGGGTGTTCGCCATAGAACATACAGCCAGAAGGGTAATCCAAGTCCAAGTATATTCCCATGTCAGGCGGGAATTTAGTCGGATACAAGACTCAAAGATCAAGTCCTATTCCGAACAAGATGCAACCTTCTTCAAACAAGGAAGAGTCCAAATAGGAAACAAACCCTAAAAAGTTATTCACAGATCCTAGACTCCTTACGCAAGGAAAAGATAGGAACTCCCCTATCAACACGGCATAAGTACAGGAAACCCTAGAAAAACTAATATAAATAGAACCTTAAATCCCATGAAAAGGGGTTCGAGATCAGAGAGAGAATAATCAGGCAATTGTATGGGAGATTTGAGTGTGTAAATCATAAGCAATTCATAGTGATTTCTCTTGCCCTCAAGGGGCACCGTGGTTTTTTCCCATTCAAGGGTTTTCCACGTAAAATCTATCTTGCATGTGTTGATCGATTCTCTTTATTTTATTCGTTTTCATTAACATATAATTGTTGGCCGAGTCAATCCAAAAATCACCGTCAACAATATAAATCAACATATTTTTTTTAAGCAAAAGCTTTATAAATAACTCATCAAAAGTATGACATTGTATTATAGTACTAGGGTGAGATAAATAAGATTTGGAGAGAGAGCAAATATTTTAAGGATATAATAAAATTAGTTATGTTAGAATTGAGTAAGAGTAATTTTGATAAGAAAAAATTACAATTGACATAACAAAATATATATATTACGATTTGATTTATATTTGAGATATAAAGAAATAATAATAATATATTTAGAATCAAATATATTTTCTACGTGATTATGAGAAATGGAAAATTATTAACACTTAATTTATAAAAGAATTAGAAAATCTAAATATCAAATAAGGGTAAAAACATAAAAAACTGAAAGTTTATGGGTTAATTTATAAAACTGTAAAACTTCAAGGAATATGAAACAAGGGTAAGAACATAAAACTCTAAGAACTTAGGGGATAAATTTAGAAATTTGTAAAACTTCATAGGGGCAGTGGCCCTCTATCGTCCTCACATGTCTCCGTCCCTGATCCCAATTATGTTAACACTTAATTACAAACCTAATTATCATGTGCACACACAATCTCATATCGACTCAATATATTAAATAAAAGAAAAATGAACAAGAAAAATTGGGGGGATATAACACCAAAACCCCGACAAATCAACCAAAACGGTAAAAAGGTCACTAAATGATAAATCTTTGGTAACAAGAGCAATACAAAATTGAAGACAAGTAATTAAAACTCTAAAAATCTTAAGCCAAAGAACGACAATGAGACGTTAAACAATCAGCAACAACATTTCTTTCATGATAAATATGAGAGACATGAACAACCATTAAAGAAGGATAATAAAGACAATGCCGTAAAGAGGAAGAAAACTTCAAAGGAAAATCCACCGAACGAAAAGAAAGAAGAAAGACAACATATGTAAAAACATATTCTATTCAAAGATAGTGTCATCATGAGCAAATTCAATGGCTATGATAACTGCCAATAATTCAGCTTCAAAAGCATACACAACACCCAAAGGCAAAGCAAAATAACCTTTAACAAACCTGAGACAATTGCGAAAAACACCACCACAGCCAAAAGGCTTTGGAGAGCCATTAGAAGAACCGTCAGTGTTTACCTTTATCCAACCTGGAGTAAGGTATCGCTAAAAAACCTCTAAAATCTTAGCAGCTTTACAAAGGTGAGCAACCACTTGAAGACGCGTAAGAAACAATAATTTGGATTGTGAATTATACATTCCACCAATAATCAAATGTTTAGAATTTGGAATAGCCAAGTGAACATAAGCAATAGAAGATGAAAATAACCCTAATAAGTGTCTAAACAACTCGGGGGGGGGGGGGGGGGTGTGAATGAGTTGTTAATTGATTAGTTACCAACTTTTTCGATTAGTCATAATTACTCACAAAAACCAATCCAAACAACAATAAAGATCAAGTAAAATTGCGGAACTTAAAAGACATTTGATTTTTGCGTGGGAAACCCTATAACCGAGAAAAACCCATGGGACTAGCCTCGCTAGCCATTTAGTCACATAAATCCACTATTTGAATATTTGATTACATCTTAAGTTGACAACATGTCACTCTTCTCAAGGATCGTAACTCAACCTATTCTACCCGCTTGCCTTTAATAGTGGGTCTTGACTAGACCTGACAATGGGTCGTGTTATTGCGAATTCGTGTCGATTCGTGTTTAGGTCGTATTAAAATTGCTCCATCCAAACCCGACCAGTTAGCTTAATGGGTTGAAATATATAAACTCAAAACCATTTGTTAAATTAATGGGTAACTCGACCCGACCCATTATAAAATATTATATTTGAAATTTATTAAAAAGTTGAAAATAAATAGTATTGAAACATGATCAAACTCATGCAATCAAGTTCACCATAGGCACCTAAAACTTCAACAACAACAAAAAAATCCACCATAGGCACCAACAATCAATCAAAAACATCTAATTTAAAAATAAACAAATCCAAAATAAAAAATAAATAAAAATAAAATTGAAAATGAAAACTTCCATTAATCTTCCTATTGAATCTTCAATATGTTATGAATGAGAATCTCAGTCCTCATTTAGACCTAAAAGGTTAAATTACTTGTTTTAGATGTTATGAAAAGAAGAATTTGAGAAGACTAGCATTACTCGTATATATATAATGCACACTAGATTAAGTAATAATGTATGAAATAATAGAAAATTAAAATATTAAAATGGATTGATTTTATCCCCTATTTTCATGGTCAATAGAACTATGAAAACAAAAATTATAAGTTAATTTATATTATTAAAATAATAAAATCACAAGGGAATATTATCACCTACTCTATATATATCACATTATATGTATAATAGTGTTTTTTTTTTTGGATTGGTTCATATTTTAATTTTGTATAATAGATTTTTTTTTTTTTTTTTTAATTGGGGGGGGGGGGGGGGGGGGGGGGGGGTGTTGGGTTGCAGTCCCCTATGGGCCCCCCTACATTCGCCACTGTTCACGGGTCACGAGGTAGGTTTGGGTCTGGGTCTTCTTAAGACCTGCGGGTCCAGACCCGGACCTAAACCTATGAACCTATTCAGGTCTAGGTTCCAAAATATTTTCAATGGTTTAGGTTTGAGTCTTGAAAGACCCAACCTAGACCCGACCCGTTGCCATCCTTAGCCACCCATAAAAAATACATTCCGGAATCAGAGAGAAATATAGTACTGTAGTTATACAAACTCAACTAATTGATTTTCATTGATTATAACAAATGGTACAATAAAAGGTGCATTCAGATGATTCACCATACAAGCCCTTATTATTCAAAACAATAAATGCGAAATAAATAATAGATAACATAGAGATGAGTTTAGTTATTCTTCATAAATAGATTTATGAACCAAGCATATGATTGGATATCGATGAGGTGACTAATAGTGGTATGGAGGTGGTGGTGGAGACATGTAGTAGTATGGTGGAGGTGGAGACTTCTTCGGTGGTGGCGAAGACTTTTAGAAGTAAGGAGGTGGTGGAGAGTACTTTGGTGGTGGAGGTGAGTCGTAGTAGTATGGTGGAGGAGGAGACTTCTTAGGCGGCGGTGGAGACTTGTAGTAATAAGGTGGTGGTGGAGAGTGCTTTGGTGGTGGAGGTGAGTCGTAGTAGTATGGTGGAGGAGGAGACTTCTTAGGCGGTGGGGGAGACTTGTAGTAGTAAGGTGGTGGTGGAGAGTGCTTTGGTGGTGGAGGTGAGTCGTAGTAGTATGGTGGAGGAGGAGACTTCTTAGGCGGTGGTGGAGACTTGTAGTAGTAAGGTGGTGGTGGAGAGTGCTTAGGTGGTGGAGGTGAGTCGTAGTAGTATGGTGGAGGAGGAGACTTCTTAGGCGGTGGGGGAGACTTGTAGTAGTAAGGTGGTGGTGGAGAGTGCTTTGGTGGTGGAGGTGAGTCGTAGTAGTATGGTGGAGGAGGAGACTTCTTTGGCGGTGGTGGAGGTGAGTCGTAGTAGTATGGTGGAGGAGGAGACTTCTCTGGTGGTGGCGGAGACTTATAGTCGTAAGGTGGTGGGGATTCATATGTGGGCTCGTTGTCGGCGGCTGCAGCGGTGGCTATGAGTAAAAATGCCAAAGCAGAAACCAGAAGAGGCCATTGCCTCAGCTGTGTCGGGGTTCCCATAATTGGAGCTAATATTTGTTGTGTGTGTTTCATTACAAACATTGTTGGATCCCTTTATATAGTACTGATTTAGCGGTTGATGACATACATGCATTCTCTTTATTTAATAATCCACATAAGAGCCTGGCCGGATTAAGGCTATAAAATATTAGTTATTCAAAATATCACATCCTCTCTTCTATCAACAAGGGATTAGGTGCCCACTCAGTATGACCTTGTCTTTCATGAAAGCACCCTGCAGGAGAATTTGTGAGGAAAATGTAAATTAATGATCAAAAGTAAACTTGATCGTTTAGAAAATATAGATATAATATCAGTTAACTTTTCATAGATGTAAGTGTATGACGACCAAGTCTTTTCTCGCAAATTGGTTATATTTTATTAGTTCAAAGATCATGTTTCACTACAAGAAATATGAGTTTTTACAACATTGATTTTGGGGCGTTTTTTGAGAAGTGCTGTAATTAGCATCTATTACAGGGTTGTTTTCAGAAAAGCTGTAAAAAAGTAATAAATTAATGTTTTAATTTTTTTTTTTTTTTTTTTTTTTTTTTTTACAGCTTTTATTTAAAAATGCTGCATCTGAAGATATGGAACTAAAGAAAAAGCTTACTATCCAAAAAAAAAAAAAAAAAAGGCGGTCTGTATTAACTTTTTTTTCTTTTTCGCGCTTTAAAAATTGCTATTGTATGTTTTGTCTTCAAATCCCTAAATTTGCAACCTCGTTTCTCTCTCTTTTCTAGAAAGTTCTCATTTAAAAATTAGGGAAGGATTGTATCAATCCCTAATTTAATTTCACATTCTCTCTTTCTCAGTTTTGCATACTAGTAATCAAATCGCACTACAAAAAAAATGTCTATCATTGATGAACTATTTCCGACGGCGCTAATTGCCGTCGGTAATAATATATTTTCTGACGGCTATATTAGTGCCGTCGGAAATGAGTAAAAATCTGATACGACATTTCTGACGGCCAAATGACCGTCGGAAATAGTCTTTTTGCTGTCAACATTGTTCTCATTTCCGACGGCACTTTTTGTGCCATCGAAAATTGTCTTTGTTCCATTGGGAATGAGGAAAAAGTAATCAAACATTTCCGACGGCCTAATTGCCGTCGGAAATAGTCACATTTCCGACGGTAAAATGGTCTTTTCCGATGGCATTTAGCCATCGGAAAAGATTAATTTTTTTTAAGTGTCAAGCATATTTTTATATAATGTTTCTTCAAATAATTTGTATAAATAAAAATTTCATGATTTACTTTTTCTTGAAAAATAAAAAGTTAGATAAAATAATTATATAAACTCTATTTCGTAGTAAGTATTTAATACACCTGATTTTCCCTAAATTGCTATCTGGACAATGACATATATGTGCAAAAATCAGGAGTGAACACTTTAACGCAATAGAAATACACAAAACATTTGTCAGGGTTATGATGAAGGGATTTGTGAGATATTGACATCATTCTTTAGGAACTCCCTCTAATTATAAACAGTTTTATCTTGAGAAACCCAATGGAAAAATATTGCCAATCAACTGTCTGGAAAGTCACGTAGGGATGTCAAGGAACATTACGGCGCCCTCATACATGACATCTGCAAGATTGATTTGGGTTGTGTCAAGTTGCCGAGTTATGCCGATGACTTGTGGGACTTTTTTGTGCCGTCGGAAATATTAAAAAAAAAAAAAACAGTACCGCATTTCCGATTGCTTTTAGGCCTTCAAAAATAGTCAAATAAGCCGTCAATATTTCTCACTTTTCTAACAACATAAAAAGTATGATCGGAAATGCAAAAATTTTTAATTCGAATTACTTTATGGAAACATCTTACTAAATTAACTAAATATAAAATATAGTAAAATTATTAGTAATCACAAGAACATTTAGTTATTTTTAATTATGTTTAGTGACACTATATCAGATTTTTTAAAACAAACACTAATAATTTTAATAAAATATTAATTTAAAAAACAATATCTCAATAGTTATATTTAAATAGTATACAAAAAAAAAAAATTAATTAGATATTATACAAAAATATCAATAGCTTATATATAAATAGTATGCAAAACATATCAAATATAAAGTTATAGCAAAATGGTAAGGGTAACCTTTATTGTTATTCAAGTCAAGGGTTCGAACCCCATAAGTTTCATGGATTTAACGTTGATGGGTGATGTGGCACCTATCAGGTGAGGTGGTGCCTGTCATCAAGTCAAGTCGCGCCATTTTTTATTTTATTTTATTTTAGTGGTAAAGCCGTCGGAAATATAAGTAATTTTGACCACCTTTAATTACTATTACCGATGGCATTTTTATCTTTTCCGACAGCTATGGCCGTCAAAAATGGTAGCATTTGTGACGGTCCGTCGGTAAATGGTTTTTTCTGACAAGCGTATTTGTGATGGCCTCTGACGGCCTTTTCCCGTCGAAAAAGCGTATTTCCGACTGGAAATGGTATTTTCCGACTGTATTTAGCCGTCGGAGAAGACCATTTTTTTTGTAGTGTCGAAATTAGTGTTTGCCTTTGCGAGAGCAAGAACGACTCGTAGAGCTTGTCAGTGCGTGGAAAAGGATCAAGTAGATGTAGTTCGAGCTCGTATGAGAAGCAGAGGTTTTGTCGATGGAGGAAGGGGACGAATAGAGGTTCTTCAAAATAGAGTGCCAGATCGGAACCTGCAAGGATCAGTATGATTCGACGAGTTGAACTCTGTTTGGTCGAGTGACGATACAGAGTCTCAATCCGACTCGAATTGGTCCATTTCAAGTGAAAAAAGAGAAGCAGTGTAAAGTCCACCGATACTCTCTTCTATGTTAATTGTTTTCTAATTTTTCTTACTTTGCTTTTTTCCTTCAGTTGTCTTCAGTATTTTGTTCTTAAACTTTTCATTTTCACTGTTCACATATATTTTTGCTTAAATTTGTAGATATATGATCTGTGTGTGTATTTTTCTTTTGGTCTCATTATGTCTTTTTCTCCTTTCATACAATAAACTTTGTTTGGCTGCTAGTAAAGGAAGATGGAATATGAAGTTGAATTTAGAAATTGAAGCTTATTATAATGGATGGAAATTGCAATCAGTTACTGGATGGAAATCTTTTCCAGTCAAATGTTTTTTGAAACTTGTAACAGTAGTATGATTTTTCTGTTGGTTCCTAGGGTTACAGATTGCGCAGCGGAAAGGTTTTTTAAATTTTTTAATGCAATCATAAACTAACCTATTTGTACAGTAATAATCGAAAATGGTAAAGAAGGTGAAACGATTTCATACCAACGGAGGAGGCTCCTTCACTTTAATACGATTTGCTCTTGATTTGAACCACTTGATCTTCCTCGCTATCTCCCGGAACTAGTAACGGCGTGTGGGTGCGTCACGGTACTCAGGAACAAAAATGAAGATAGATGAGAAGAGCACACAAAAGACAACTCTTGTTCTTTTGTTGGTGAAGTGCAGCAACAAAAAATTCTCTTAAAAAAAATAATAATCCAGTTTATTTTTCTTTTTGTAAGGATTCCCGGTTTTTGATTGGCTTATTTCGTGTGCAAACCACAGATTGGGGTTATTTGTAAAGGATAGCTTAAGTGATAGGTGTTCATGCTCAATGACCCTTCTCAAGACCTCAAGGTGGACAAGCACTCAAAGGTATATCTTGTGCTTACTTTCTTATTGAAGAGATTTAGTTGCACACACTCACTTGTAATGTTTGCATATTTATGCTTTACTTTTGTGTGCATTCTCTTCAAATGTCACTTTTCACACTAGCACTTTGCTTGTTAATTCTTGTTGTGTGTTTTAGTGTCTTGTAATTCGTTTTCCGAATATGTTCGGAAACGTCCATGCTTGCACGATTATGTGCTTGATTTTGCGCGAAGATCGCCTTTGGAGAATGCCCTTGGCTTCTCCTTTGGTTTCACCTTCAGTGGTGAAACAGCGGTTTGATCGGCGGCCACGACCGTCGAATGGAAACCGCCGTTTGATTCCAGAGATCTCTGGATTGGATCTGCGGTTGCGATTGGCGGCTAGGCCGCCGAATCGAAACCGTCGAATTAGACCTGATGCATTTATTATTCTCAGGTTCTGTTCGACGGTTTAATCGGCGGCCTGGCCGCCGAATGAAACCGCCGAATTAGATATTTTAGGTCGGTTTCTTTTTTGGGTTTTGATCGGCGGTTTCGATTGACCGCCGAATCTGGTCACTGAATGATCCCCTGCTTCTCGGGTTCAATTCGGCGGTTCAATTCTGCGGCCACAACCGCAGAATGAAACCACCGATCGGTGATTTCAAGGGCAAAATTGTCTTTTCACTTGCCCTGTTCTTGATGTCTATAAATATCACACTTTCTCATTTCTCTAAGCTAGTTCTCTGACTCTAAAGAACCCTAAACTTGAAAGAGAGATTTTAGAGAGAAAATCAAATCAAGAACTCATTTTTATACACTCAAATTATACACATATGCATCAAAGATCATCTAAGCATCTTCTCACATAGATAGTTGCTTATTTGAGTGAGTATTGGTCATCACACTTCCCTTGGTATGTTCTTCACTTTTATCCATTGATAGTTAGTGTTTTATTTATCAAGGCATCTATTTTATTATTTGAATGATCTTAGATTAATATCTTATATTCAAAATAGAGATTGTTTGTGATGACATGATTGAGTGTTGTATTGTGATAGCTATCTAGGTTTTTATAATCTATTGTTAGCTAAGCTATTTGACATGTCATTTAGCTATTGATATCTAGGATTGTAAGCATATAGGGTTGCCTAGCTCTTATTGCATGTATTGAGTATTTTTATATATTCACACATAGGTTGTATTATCTCTTCATTGAGAATTTAAGTCTTGTTGGCTAAGGTTGCTTAGGCCACAAGCAAGATGGACTAGAGCCACTTTTAAAGGCCCGTGGGGTAGAAGTGGGGGGGGGGGGGGGGGGGGGTGGTTATAGACCGTGTGTTAGACGAGGTCTACATAGGTTGTAAACTCCATTTCAATTAGTGGATTTCGAGGTTCTAGTGTGGCGTACTAAACAGCCCGTGGTTTTTTCCCAGTGGTTGGGTTTTCCACGTATACATCAAGTGTCATTTATAATTCTGCACCATATTACACTTGTTGTTTTTATATTGACTATTAGGGGCATTTTCGTAATATTGACCTTAAACGAAAATTGGGTGAAAACTAGTTAAAATCTATTCACCCCCCCTCTAGATTAATATTTGTATACACACCGTGTTAATTTGTGAACTTTTACTTTTCTTCTTTTATTTTTCCTCTAGCCACCCATATTTCTCTCTTCACCTGATTGTTGTAACTAATGCATCAGTTTTCTTTTATTCTACCATAAATGCATCAGTTTTCTTTTATTCTACAATCAATGCATCAGTTTTGTTATACCATATATATCAAATATATATGTTATAAAACTAACCAATGATCTTTCTTTAACACCCTCCATCTAATGATTAATTACACAATTAAATAATCTAATTATTTAATTAACATAATCATTAATATTCATTAATTGAATAATCACATTATTCAATTAATTCCCGAATAGACACGTGTCACTTTTGTAACACAATTAATTGGACAATCCAATTAATTAACCGTAACCCTTGTTACCTAAATCGATCGGGCTAGCAAGGGGACCTAATGGACCCACAATATTTTGAGCTCCAATAATCCTTAGAAATAATTAATTAAACTCTTTAATTAATATTTCATGATTATTAACTTCAGTGCTATTCCACTAAAAACCCGAAGTTGCATTATCTCAACTGTAGACGTTTTTACACAAACCAATAACTTTTGGTGTCCATTGATATAGCTATTATTAACTTCGGTGTTATTTCACTAAAAACCAGAAGTTGCATTCTCTCAACTGTAGACGTTTTTACACAAACCAATAACTTTTGGTGTCCATTGATATAGCTATTATATATGGTATGATCCTCCACAGGTAGTTCATAATTAGAGCTGGGTCATAATGTCCGTTATACCCCTCTAATTATATCTTTCCATTAAGTACCATCGATTCTCTAATGAACAATAAATCCTACATTCCTTACGAAATTTAGGAGAGCGCTCATATTGTTCAAGCCCCGAATCAACCCTTAAGGGAACTACTATCTACTTCTCACAAGAATGAGTGGATTCCACTATTGTATGCAGATCTTCCCAGCCACAAGCCAAACCGCGATCCCAACATATGGAGTATATTGATCAGGAATGCAACTCTGACCTCACCCATGATATATCAAAGACCATGATCTAACTTGAAGGAGTCGATAAGACACTCAGGATTGAGATCACCCACATATAGCCATCATTTGTTGATATATATGAATCTCATCATGTAACGGATCTTGGTGAGAGATTCATATAGATCATGGCTTAGTCCTATATGATCACATCATACAAGGTGCCTCCATTCTCATATCTCCATATGAATGATCTAGGATAAGATCACCGTACATTACGGAATGAACCGCAGCTATAGATTAACCACAAATAAAGTACCCAGCTTTATTTGCTATCTACGAACTCTTTAAATTGCTCGTTTCAAATTGAATCCATCTGTATATGACATTTGTATACTCAGTTTGAAAATACATCTGGCAATCTTGGATGTTAAGTACACATGTTATATATAAATGTATGAGACAATTTGAATGAATAAATTACTTCTTTTATTTCTTGTTCAATTCACATTTACAAACTACAAGCTTTATGGCAAAAACCCCAACATTTTCATAGTTCGATTCGAAGTAATAGCTTCTACTATTTTTGTTACCTGGATGCACTGGATTTTTAGACATTCTGTCAGCAGTAGATGTTGAGGCAACAAGAATTTGTTCAATTAATGATTTTTTTCACTGTCAGTTATGCTTTATAAATATGGACATCTTCAGAATTTTAAGTTTGCAAATGTGATCCTAGACGTAGGTATAAAAGTTCCTAGATATGGCAATCCTGTGGTGCAATATATGAGGGGCTTTCACTTGAACTTAGTTTTACATGAATGCGTGATTGCAGACCCCCTTTTTAAAATCGTTGTCTCTGATGAAAACCAATAATGATTTATATAGCAATTACTAAAATAAGTTGAACACTTGAACCATGTGTATTGTAAACTACAATCGACCCTGTGTTGCACTTCTTCAAGATTTCTGTTGATGAGAACATATCATTATATAAGAAGCTAAGAAATGATTCAAGTGTCCTTTCTTAATACTTTCTTTATAGGTACGTGCAAAGCGAGTTGGCTAGTGACATTACTGTTGCTATCGGGGATGTAAAGTTTCATCTACATAAGGTATGGCGTCTTTGTACTGTAAAGGCCTTCTAGTAAGAGGGTGTAAGATCCGTTATTTGTATTGGCTTGATTCCATTGCAAAACGCTCTATATTTGTATTAGTAGTTGCTTAAGTATTTCTTGGAAGAAAAGAGCATCAAAGGTGAAGAAGCAACATCTTGTGCAAATATCGTCTTCAAGGGGAACATCGCTTACTTGGATGCTAAGGTATCAAGATTCTTCTTCCTCTTGCAAGGCGTTAGCGCACACACACACAATTCATACATGTGTGTCCCTGCATCATTGTGCACCATTTATATAACACATTCACATGATTTTGTATGCTCATGCATTGTACTCAAATGCTCATACATTTTAGAGTTGCATGTTCTAGGACTATGTCTAGGAAATGGCATTCATATGTGAACTTGTGTTTGTATGTTTGTGTTTTGGACTTGAACATGGTCTTATTTGATTCCTTATTGAGTCCCGGTCATTTCGGTTACTCATACGTTAAGTTTCGAGTCCAAACGATGTAGCTACGCTTCTTTTCGTTCTCATTTGTTGAGTTGTGTTCGTCGTCGTTTTCCAAGATGAATTCTCAACCATTTACCAAAGTCTTGTAGTCTTCGTCGTGCGTGAGGGAGTCACGGTTCGTAATCCAAAAACAGATTCGAATTCGGAGTTCGGATGCCCGAATATGGCTGAAGAACGCGAGAGGTGCGCGAAGAGGTTGCTCGGCCAAAAGCCAAGCAAGGGGTGGCCATGTGTGGACAACGTGTGCCACACGGCCAGAGCTCCTCTCTGGCCATGTGTGGCACACGCTGACCACAAGTGGGCTGTCTGAAGTCCCTCTTAAATTTGGACAAATTTGCCCCTCTTCCCTCCTCCTCAAATGATCTCTCTTCCCTCCATTTTTTCATAACTTGAACAAGATCAAATCTGAAATTTCTGCAGAAATGTTCATGTTTTTGACTTACTTACTTTGATCATAACTTCTTCATACGAACTCGAAATTGAGTGATTCAAAAGCCAAAATTGTTGGTCTCAACAAGAGATACAAACCCCAAGCATTTTCAGAGGCAATTGATTTCGTCGTTTTTCTCAGCACTCTGATTTTCAGTACGAGGTCATTAGTTGTATGTGATACTTCTTCTCTTGCAATTTCATTTGATCATCTCTATGATTCTTTCTATTTGATTGTTGAAATATGTTGAGAAGTATGTTAGATCATATGCTAGGGTTGTATGATTGATTAGTTAATTGAGTTTAGTTTTGTGATTTCTCTTAAACACATTTTTGCTAAACTTGAGATTGATTGAAATTGATTCTAGAAATTGTTTTTATAATGTGCTTCATATTATCTTCTAGGCTCAATTTCTTGATATAAGAACTAAGATGTTTGTGACATATATTGAATATCTTAATCTTGTTCTTATTGTTTTGACATGCTTTGATTTCTAGATAGATTTGTGATTGTGTGTTGATAGTATATTCTAGATTATCATTAAGCATGTTCATAGAGTGTGTTTGATCTACTTACTCTATTTGTGTGTGCTTGCATCATTTGCATCACCTAGATCATTACCTTGTAATAGGTTGAAGTCTCTTGTCAAGGTGAGTGAAGCCTATTTGACTTGAGCAAGAAGACTTGGCTAGGAAAGGTTTCCGGATAGCCAAGCAAGAAGCCTTAGTTAGAATCAAGGTGATTCGGATAACTAAGCAAGAAGTCTTAGCAAGGAGTTTGAATACTCCGGATGGTTGAGCTAGGATAGCTTAACTAGGATCTCTTGATCTAGATTGCTAAGCAAAAAAATCTTCCTAGAGGCTTTTTAGTCTTGGATAGGAAGTTGCTCTCTAGAGGTGTGGGATACATCTTAGATAGAGAGTAGGCTAGGTAATTCACTAGGCCTTTGAGAGGTGATTAGGATTTGATAGCTTGAAGTGGATATCATAGTGTTGATAGCTTTGAGTGTGTAATTTCTTTTCATATAGTGGATTTGCTTTGCCGGTGGTTGTGGATTCAACCCGTGGATGTTTCCTCTTTGAGGTTTTACCACGTAAAAACATTGTGTCTCATTGTTGCTTTACATTTCCTTATCTTCCATATGTTCTCTTGTATTGATTCTTTTGTATATTGATGCTTACATGAATTGATTCATAATATACAATTGCTATATCATTACAAGTATTCATTTTCATTCTTATATTCCGCATCTTTTTGAATATTGGAAGAATTTGAGACTATACCTATTCACCCCCCCTCTAGGTATAAAACACTAAACTTTAAAGGGAATTTCAGAGGGAACTTTGTTTTTAGCATTTCCGAGTGTGTTGCCTACTTGCTTGTGTCATTGTCCTTGCTTTATAGCAGTTGATTAAGCACATATACACGCCAGTAGAATCGTTATCCTCCTAGGGAGACTGATTTAGCTACGTTCTCTTCTGAAATATATAAGAGCATCTCCAACAGTCTCCCTTAAATAAGGGTGGATGTTGTTGTAAGGGGTTATTAAGGGAGTATGTGCTCCAACAATACTCCCTTAAATACTCCCATAAATGGTCTCTTTAATAATTTTTATTTATTTAAATTTTAAATATTGTGTAATAAATATTATATATTGTTTATCAAATAAAATATATAGAGTTTTTCAAGAAAGAAAATAATTTTAAATAAGTGGAGCCCACTTTAAGGGAGTCTAAAAACACCCCTTAATTAAGGGAGTGAACTCCACCAAAACACAATTAAGGGAGTCCTTTAGGGAGTTGTTGGAGCTGCAAAAATACACAGACTCCCTTAATTAAGCTAAGGGATGTCATTAAGGGAGTCTGTTGGAGATGCTCTAAGAGTCTTATCTGTTAGGCTAAACTTACTAGAGCTTGAATTGTTCTGGGAACATTGTCAATTTATTATAGAACAAATCATCCAAGGCTCATGAATTGCTTGCAAGTCAAAGCTAAACTAATGAACAATATTACTGTTAGGTAATCGTTATAGAGTTTGAACTTGGATTCCTATAATATTGGTGATAAAGGGCTTGCTAATTTGACAGGTATACTTATATTTTTTTAATTTTCCTTGTTATGCACTATTGTATGCTATTTATAATAATATGTACTGTTGACCCAAATTATATGCACTGTTGTACATTGAGAGTGATAATACTATATATACTAGTGTAGATTAATCTGTTTTTCACTTGCCTACTAATGTAAACGAGAATGATCAACATGTTAGAAAGGATTGTGAGGGCATTCTTCTGTAATAGTCCTATGTGTTGTTTTTACTGGTTCTAAAGACTTTATATACTTTTAGTTGAATTGAATTTTTTTAAAAAACTTTAATTGAATTGAATTTGTGTGGTTGTGACATATTTGGCTATTGTGTTATTGTGTATTATTTTTTCCCTTTAAGCAGATGCCTAACTCTAAATTGGATTTAGTTACAGGTGACTGTTGTGATTGGCTTTTCTAGCAACCCTACTGTTGTTGGAGGTAGATTCTAGAACTACTGTTGCTGTTTCAGGTTGTTTACCCTCAAGCAACCATAGACTTTTTTGAAGATGTCTACAGATCATGGAGAAGTAAGTATTAAATTTAAGAATATAATAAATTATTGGATATAATTATTCAAAATAGGTTTTACTTAATTATGAATAATGCAGTCTTCTAAACAAGTGTCAAAAAGGGCCAAGAAAGATCGGATAGCTATAAGAGCAGCCTTAAAAGATGATGATGGACGGCTTATAGTTTCAAGTGATGATTCTGAAAGTTCTTCCTCTTCATTCTCTTCTCCCACATCTCAACCCCACTCTCCTCCAAAAAAGAAGAAATAAGGGCTAGCAAAGATTAATTTTATTCCTCCTATGGATGGAAAATGCCTCAAAGTTAGGTTTAATGAAAGAGGACAACCTGTTGGGAAAACTTCTAATAGGCTAGTTTCATTTGTTGGTTGCTTGGTACGACGAATGGTGCCCATAACACTAAGTACTTGGCATGAAGTAGACAATGAATGTAGAGAGAGACTTCGGGTTTGTGTTTAGATGCCTATGTAATCTTTGACTAGGTTTTAGTATGTTTTAGGGTAGTTGAATAAATTGTGTGGTACTAGATTTGGTGCTAATTCTTCATTTCAATTTTCAGTTAACTGACCTTATTTATTTTATTTTTTTTTCCATGTATCAATATCGGTTATGTGGAATATATGCAAAAGATAAAAGAGATGAGATGCAATAAAGATATGCAATAAAGATGCAATCTTAGACAAGTAGAACAATAAAAGAGATGAGGTGTTTGTTCTTACCTACCGAGTATATGATGAATAACCATGCTTGATAATGCTAGATGAAGCTTAAATACACATGGATTTGAGGATGACGTGTTAAGAAGCTTTCCTTCGAACTTCTCACACTAAAATGACTCAACTCTCTCTCTCTCTCTCTCTCTCAAGGGTTTTAATTTTCAAAGTTATGCATTAGAAAAAAGAGAAATAGGAGTTTATATATGAGGTCTTACCACAACACATCGTTTTGGTTAAAAAAACGATGTAGTTGCACACACACACAACTCATGCATAAATTTTATTCTTGTATGTTGTGTGTTTTATATGAGTGCATACATGTTCTTGAACATCTCTTCTTGCATGTTTTATTTGATTGCATGTTTTATTTGTTTTGCAATATAATAAGGCAATGGTGCATATGGCTTAGTAAAAAAAAATAACTAAGCATTTCAAGCGACAACAGATAACTATATACTACAATTTGAGATGCAGTAAAGACAATAAATGCAGTAGGTAAACTTTGTCAATTTGAAGCGGACAACAATAACATTAGTATAATCCAATAAACACAGTAAAACAACAATAACCAAATACTTCAATTTTTTTTTTAATTATTTAATATATCAATAAACACAAAGAAAATAAAATCGTCTTAAAATTGTTAGAAAAAGTTTGGTGTAAATTGCTATATAAGTAAATAAACAGAAAATAAGATTAAAAACACAGTGAAGAAGTTGATAGAAAAACCTTCACAATTTGCAGTAGTTTTATCAATAATTCCTTTGAAGTTGAGGCTAGTGTTTAACACTATATCTTTAAGACGATTTACGCCCGCCCACCGGTGCTATTGGTCAATCGGCGCTCGCCTTTTAGGATACAACAACTTATCTATCTTGTGGTAGTAGCACTTCAAATCCACAAGCACATAATGAACTGAATATGCAGAATTCTCTCTCAATGACCAAAAGACTCAATACTCAATGCAGTAATTTTATGAAATTTTCTAGATGTTTAGAATAAATGAATGACTTCTAATTTATAGATACAAAATGCCTTTTGGAAAGATCATGATTCAAACGAATAGTTGCATCTGTTCATGGTTGTGTCTTTCCAATTCAAAAGACATTTCCTTTTGCAATTTGGTGTTTGTTAAATTGAACAACAACCTTTTATACACCTTTCCAAATTTATTTCATTTTTCATATGGTTTTAATTACTTGGAACAATTTCTCATTCATACAAAATATGATTTTCCAAGAAAATAAATATTTTCAAATTAAATATTAATTGCTTTTAAAACCATATTTCCATCACTACTTGGAAAAACTTTAAATTTGGGTTTCTCCAAATAGACGTAAAACAATTTTTTTAATCATTTAAAAGCCCTACTGGGTGACAACCAAACGATACAAAAAAAATTGAAAAGAGCTTTTTTAATAAATAAAGCTCTTTTGCCAGTAGATAAACTCTCCCAAACGGACACTAAATAATCAAGCAACTATTGGACTTTTAGTTAGCTAGTTAGAAAAATCACCCATGTAGTACGGATGTACTTGTAAATAAAAAGCTTTATATTTAAATCACCCAAGTTGTACGGTTGTACCACACTAGTAGTTGTAAATAAAAGCTTTTTATAAAATTATGGTGAAGAATTGGCACCTAACAAACTCTTTGAAACTAGAATATATATATATATATATATAAAATATTTAGCTTCGGCTAATTGACATTTTCCTCACTGAAATCCATCTCTATCAGTCTGTCATGATCTGTTTCAAATCTATAATTATATATTTAGAGCTACTCCAAATCTCCAATGTATCATGCACCGATGTGGTGATAAATGGTGCTCCACCATTTTGTTGTTGCCAACAAATTTTTTTGGTGTTCGGCTACCGTGGTGCACACTGAACACTGATCATATTTTAAAATTCTCAATTCAATCATTCCATATATATTATAACAATATTTATTCTAAAAACTATATTATTGAAAAAATCACGTTGAAATATTTAAAATGACATCAATATTAATTATATCAAAGAAATTAATTAATATTCTATAAGTTAATTAATAGAAATTAGTTAATATTGTATAAATATTTATTGAGAGAATATTAATTCTTTAAAGATTTGGTGTATAATGCATTAGAATGGAAAATTTTTTAGTGTAAGTATATTTTGTAAATATGCTATTTTAACACCAAAATAATGTAAAATTTGCTACAAGACATTGAAAATTTGGAGGAGTTGCTCTCGGAGTCTTAGGACGTGTTTGGTATTGTTTTTAAAACTGTGTTTTTGAAAACTTTTTTTTTTTTTTTAAATGGAATTCATGTTTTTAAAAAAGTTGTTTTTTAAAACGGAAAACGATGTAAAAATGTTTGGTTGTTGTTTTAAAAAATGGGTAAAGTAGTTGTTTGAGGAGAAAAGTTGATTTATTTTGAAAATATGTTTTTTAAAACGGTAAAAAATAATAAAAAAAATTGTTTTTAACTTCTTAGTTATACATTTCAAAAAGTTATTTTTTGTTTTCAAAAACAGTTTTGTAAAACGTGTAAACAAACAATATTAAAATTGTTTTTTTTTTTTAAAAACAAAAAACTGTTTTTAAAAATGAAACCAAACACCACCTTAGGGTCTTTGCTTTTGTTTTGAAGAGTCTAGACGTGAGATTGATAAATTCATAATATAAATTGATAATATAGAAATCCAATATAAAAATTGAATAACTGCATTTATTCCACAGATAATCAAAAGCACAACACATTATGTTGATTTCTTCAAATTTTATTAAGTAATCTAAATGAAGAATAAGCACCTAACACACGAATCTTTGAACTAGCAAAATAAAACCAAGTTGCGAGAATAAACTTAGTCAAACACTTATTTTCTAAACCATCATTAATTGACATTTTCCAAACAAATTCTACTGCTGGCCTGGTGCTTTCATGAAAGACAAGGTCATACTAAGTGGGCACCTACTAATCCCTTCAATTTGTTGATAAAATAAAGGATGTGACTATTTTATAGCATTAATCCAGGCTGTTTTGAGGATTATTAAAATAAGAGTATGCATGTCATCAATCACTAAAATCACTATATAAAGGGCTGCAACAATGTTTGCAATCCAACACACACAACAAAGAGAGCTCCAAATGAGAACCATGAGACAGCCGAGGCAATGGCCTCTTATAGTTTCTGCTATGGCGTTTTTACTCATAGCCATCGCTGCAGCCACCAACTACGAGCCCACATATGAATCCCCTCCACCACCAGAAAAGTCTCCTCCTCCACCTTACAACCATTACAAGTCTCCCCCACCACCAAAGAAATCTCCTCCTCCACCATACTACTACGACTCACCTCCACCACCAAAGCACTCTCCACCACCACCTTACTACTACAAGTCTCCGCCACCGCCTAAGAAGTCTCCTCCTCCACCATACTACTACGACTCACCTCCACCACCAAAGAACTCTCCACCACCACCTTACTACTACAAGTCTCCACCACCACCTAAGAAGTCTCCTCCTCCACCATACTACTACGACTCACCTCCACCACCAAAGCACTCTCCACCACCACCTTACTACTACAAGTCTCCCCCACCGCCTAAGAAGTCTCCTCCTCCACCATACTACTACGACTCACCTCCACCACCAAAGCACTCTCCACCACCACCTTACTACTACAAGTCTCCACCACCGCCTAAGAAGTCTCCTCCTCCACCATACTACTACGACTCACCTCCACCACCAAAGCACTCTCCACCACCACCTTACTACTACAAGTCTCCACCACCACCTAAGAAGTCTCCTCCTCCACCATACTACTACGATTCACCTCCACCACCAAAGCACTCTCCACCACCACCTTACTACTACAAGTCTCCCCCACCGCCTAAGAAGTCTCCTCCTCCACCATACTACTACGACTCACCTCCACCACCAAAGCACTCTCCACCACCACCTTACTACTATAAGTCTCCTCCACCACCGAAGAAGTCTCCTCCTCCACCATACTACTACGACTCACCTCCACCACCAAAGCACTCTCCACCACCACCTTACTACTACAAGTCTCCTCCACCACCGAAGAAGTCTCCTCCTCCACCATACTACTACGACTCACCTCCACCACCAAAGCACTCTCCACCACCACCTTACTACTACAAGTCTCCCCCACCACCTAAGAAGTCTCCTCCTCCACCTTACTACTACGACTCACCTCCACCACCAAAGCACTCTCCACCACCACCTTACTACTATGACTCTCCTCCACCACCAAAACACTCTCCACCACCACCTTACTACTACAATTCACCCCCACCCCCTTCTCCATCACCTCCTCCTCCTTATGTCTATAAGTCCCCTCCACCTCCATCACCTTCACCACCTCCTCCTTACATTTACAAATCACCACCACCACCTCCATACCACTATTAATCACCACATACATCCAAGCATCCACCACCTCATGGATACTACATTTACAAGTTGCCCACCTTCAAAAGGCTACTCAACGTATAGTCGCTTTATAAATACATTTATGAAGAATAACCAAGTTCATCTTGATGTTATTTATTATTTGTTTAACATTTATTTTTGGAAATAATAAGGGCTTGGAATGGTGAATCATTTGCATTCACCTTTTATTGTACCATTTGTTGTAATCAATTAAAATCAATTAGTTGAGTTTTTATAACTATTACGTTGCTCTTTGATTCCAGAATGATTTTTTTATCGGTGGCTTTTGTTGCTAAAGAGTAATGCTATAGAACCTAAATAATTAACCTAAATTTCAACATAAATGATGTGGCAAGTGAGTTGTCATCACCACACATAACATGTGATGATATAGTTAATGAAAAAACCACTTACCAGATCATTTATGTTGAAATTTAAACTAAATTTTTGGATTGTCTAGCATTAGTTGTTGCGAAATTATGATTAATCAAATTATTTCCAAATTTTATTGTTCACAAGTATACGAATCAAAAGATAGTATAACTAACTAAGCACAAATATTGTCTCTTGAAGACTGAATTATTTCCGAATTTTATTTTTCACAAGAATTTTATTTTTCACAAGTATCAAAAAAACAAAATTCCTAAAATTCCCACTAATTAAATCAAAACTAAATCTTAATTGGAAAACTTTAACGAATGAAAATTGATTTTTGAATCTTTTAACTAAATTGAAAATTAAAGAAAGTTATTAAAATTATGAAAACGAAAGGTTCACGGCAAGGTAAAGTCGAAATGCAAATAGCTAAAACACTAAAGCATCCAGTTTCACCAAAGCAATCATACTTAACTACCTTAGCTCGTTAAACCCAGTTAATTGCCCTCTATATCATCTAGATGAATTAAATTAATAAGAATCCATTAATTAAGTTCTATAGAAATTAAATGATCACACGAACTCAAATTGTACGGCACATCTACAATTATACATTCGTGGGATCAATTGCAAGAAGAAAAACTCAAGTAAAGTGTGTCATATACTCTTATTGCATCAAACATCTAAATCAAGCATAAATTTAGTGCAACAAAAGATAAACTCAATAAGAAAGAAGAACTTGAAATTAACATTATCCGAAGAAATTAAATATTCATGCGATGTAGCCCTATCAAAGAAAATTATTAGTTCCTTATTGAGTTATAGTCATGGATACAATCCTAAGAGCATCTCCAACTCGAATAGTTCTTTTGGTGCAATTTTTGCACTAAAATAGTTCAACTTTCACACTATTTCACTATTCCATCTCCAATCCATTATACCAAATTTTACACTAAAAATAATATTCTCTTGAATATTCTCTTTCCTTTCTTTTTTTATTATTATTTGTCAACAAATACTAATCTTCAACCAATCAAAACCCAATTTTCAATTAAAAAAACAAAAAAAAAAGTACAGATTACTAGTGTGAACAGTGTTGTATAAGTGAACAGTGTCGTGCAATATATTGCGCGACACTGTTCATCCACACACAGAAGGCGTAGTGGATGCCGCTAGGTTGGAGGGGTTTTTGGTTGCAAAATGGGGATGGCGCGGTTGAAGGCCCAGGGTTGGAGAAGCTCTAAGAGAAAACGTAAAAGAAGAAAGGTAGAACCCTGAAAATCTAGGGAGTGCCGCACCAAGGAACTCTCAAATTCGCCTCTTCCATATTTATGTGTTTCATAATTTCATTCCATTGCAGGAAACATTGGAAACATTAATGGACTCGCGAAAGTGTACTGCCACAACTGTAAATTCAAGGATTAAGAGAATGAGAGATATCTGCTGCAACATGATGTAGGACAGTTGGCGTTGGATTTTGAAGAAGAGATGGATAGAAAACTGTCCAAAATGGGTGCTCCAAAGAAACGGGCATAACTTTTAGTTCGGTTGTCAGATTTCCTATTATAATATGTTTTCGGAAAGGGTTTTCAGAGCTCTACAGCGAGGCAACCGATGTTTCCTGGGTTGACATCATTTGTGTCCTCAATGGAGCTGTTTAAGTTAGGTTGTCGGACAGCCAAAGTTTTTATTGTTTTTATTTGTTTTCTGTTTTGGCTTAGTTTGAGGATATTTTAGTCTTTTTGCTTATTTTAGAGTTTCCTGAGTCTATTTAAGGCTCTTTGTTATCAGTGTCACATTATTGAATAATATTATTATTTTGGTTTCAATTGAATTTACTGGTGGATTCCAGATTGTGAGATCTTAGGGTTTACGCTGGTAAATCATTTACTTCCGTTTTGCGTCACAACAAATATAGAAGTTGACGATTGGAAATTATGTACTACTTTTTTAAATTTAAATTTAATTTGTACTAATAAATATATGTACATGTCTGTTTCTTTTATAGTGTATATATGAAATTTAATGTTGTTTTCTATGTTGTAATTTTTAGTTTTCATATTTATAAGAGCTAATTACACAAAACCCCTTGAGGTTTGTTCTTTTACACGCAGAAACAAATTTATCGTAAATTGACACTCACTTCCCTTGTAGTTTGTCAAACTGGGTCAAACTTAACTATTGACCAAGTTTGAAAGTCAAAATTAAGGGTATTTTCATCCATTGATACCTATTTTAAAAAAATAATGAAAAAATTAAAACAAAAATTAAAACAAAATTAAAAAAATTAAAACATGTTTGTGGAGATATATTTATAAAAAAAAATTACAAATAAAAAACATATTTCTTTAAATAAAAAAAAAATAGATAGATTGATCTTCTCCGTACGATGGAGATCAAATAACAAAAAAAATGAAAATCTAAAATTAACAAAAAAGAGAGTAAAAATTGGGAAGAGATCTGGAAAATCATGGCCGCTCTCACCGCAACCTCCAACAACACCTCCCACTTCACCACCAAAACGACCACATATCTATCCTCCACCTCCGAATCCAACTTCTTCGGCTGCCTCCATTTTCGTAACCCCAATCATCTCTTCTTTTTCTCTCTTTCCTCCACTTCTTCTTCTCTCTTTCCGATGAAGACCAAGCCTTTGATATCGATGGCCTTATGTGTTCATTTTATATATCTTTCTTTTTAAAAGGAAAAAAATTGATTCTTTTATTAATTTATTTATTTTAACATATTCTGAGAATTCGAAGTGGGTTGTTTATGTGAAATAGGTCGGATATTGTAAGGCTCATTGATGTGCAACATGACATGGTTAGTTAGTAGAACTTAGGGCCCGTCCTGCAGGCTGTTTTCAGTCTGTTTTCGTTTTTGTTTTTCAAAAATGATTTCGAATTCGCGACCGGTAACCGTTTTTCATTTTGTTTTCAAAATTCAAAAACAAAATGAAAAACAAAACCAGTGTTAAAAGTGGAAATTTTGAAAAACAAAAAAAAAAACTTGTTTTCCATGAATTTGTTTTTGTTTTTCATTTGAAGTGGGTCCCATATCATTAATATCTATTTTATTTTAATAAAAAAAAATTCTTTTTTTTTTCTCATGAACCAGACCCATCAGCCTCCTCCATCTTCTCTCTCCTCCTCCATCTTCTTCTTCTATCTCTTCTTCTTCATCTTCTTCTTCTTCCTCTTCTTCTTCCTCTTCTTCTTCTTCTTCTGCTGCCACTCGCCACTGCTGCTGCTGCAGCCGATCGTCGATCACCGCTGCTGCTACCGCCGGTCGCCGGTCGTCGCTCGCCGCAGGTGCTGCCGTCGGTTGCCGGTTGCCGTAGGTGCTGCAGTCTTTTTCTTCTTCTTCTTCCTCTTCTTCTTCCTCTTCTTCTTCTTCTTCTTCTTCCTCTTCCTGCTCCACTCGCCGCCGATCTGCTACCTCTCGCCGGCGTCGTCGCCGATCTGGTCTTCCTCTTCAGCTGGTCTTCCTCTTCTTCCTCCTCTTCTTCTTCCTCTTCCTCTTCAACTGGAAAGTTTTGTTTAAATTAATAATTACATTTTTTTTTTTAAAAAATTGGTTAATTATTTAATCAATTTGTATATAATTGTTATAATATTAAACAAATGGTAAAAATTGATATTTCAATTTTCAAAAGTTTTCGGCTATCCTACTAGACGCGTTTTTTCCGTTTTTATTTTCAAAATACAGAATCCAGTAAATGCTACCAGACGCGTATTCGGAATTCAAAAATGAAACCAAAAACACTGTTTTCATTTTCATTTTTCTTTTCGAAAAACAAAAACAGAAAACGGCTTACAGGACGGGCCCTTATTTCTTTTGAAATTTATTTTTTGTTTGATAGCTGAGAAAGTGTAGAAAAATGGGAAAATTTTGAATCTTTACTGGGTTAATTTTATTTTATTTTCCAGATTATTGAAGAAGAAGATATGATTGTTGGATGAGACTTGTGGATTGATTTGTGATTTTGTTTTTGGAACCGATTCTGGATCTCAATTTTTTTTTCCATATTATTGAAGAAAAAGCTACAATTGTTGGATGAGATTTGTGATTTTGTTTCAAAATTGATTTTCGATCTCGAATTTGTTTTCCAGATTATTGAAGAAGAAGATACGATTGTTGGATGAGATTTGTGATTTTGTTTTTGGTTATTTTTTTTTGGAATTAATTGGATCTCCATCAATTTTTTTTTTCTTCATATTTTCTTTTAATTTTTAGTTATTATTATTATTTTTTTAAAAAAATTGAGATCCACCATCAATTAAATATGGATGGTGGAGATCCACTGAAAGAAGTGTTTTAAATTTTTTTTTTTTTAAAAAAAGAATTTCGTGGGCATTTTGGTATTTTCACTAAATTATAATTTGAGCATTTTTTGTTGTTGACAATATCTATTCATTTGGGACCAGGTATTTTTTTGAAAGCTTTCGCCATTGGTAAGATTCGAGCCGCTGACTTGTTAATCATTTGTCCAAGCATTAAGCTCGTCCATCTATCAGCTGAGCTACGCCCATGTTGGCAATAATTTGAACATTTTTAATGGTAAAACACACACACACACACACACACACACATATATATATTTGATTGCATTATTCATCAGGAAAAAATAATTTATTTCAACCCCAACATTCTTCCACAATACTATTGTTATCAAAAAAGTTGGGTGTTATCCAAAAAATCAGGTGTCATTCTCCGAACAACGCTTAGACCGGACGAAGCGGTGCTTCGCAGTCGGAGGGGCCCAGGCGTGGTCCGAGGTAGCCAGGTCCTGCTTCTACCGGGTAAGGATATACCAGGGGAGAAGTGGTCATGTGAGGATAACCGGGGGGTTGTTGCCATTGGGTGGACCTAGCTGCTCCAGAGGCTAGCCGAGACTGGTTCCTAGGTGTGTTAGTACCAGTATTGACCAGGGTTGGACACTACCCTTGAAATGTTAAGTAAACGATAAATTGGCTCTTATATGAAGGAAAAAGAGGTGACATTTCTCATTGTTCATGGTACGGTTACAATTTTCATTAGTTAGGGCGAAGGGGTACAAGTTTGTACAATTTCTCTCTTTTGTCTCTAAGTGGAGACTAGTCGTTCTATAGTAGAAGATGAAGGGAAACCTTCTTGGTTTCCAACCGGAAACTAATCGTTCTATAGTAGAATTCCCTCTCTTTTTCTCCTGGATCCAACCTCTCTCTTTTCTCATTTTGAGTGGAGGTATTTATAGAGGGTCTACGATTCAATAGGAAGCCTTTGGCGTGATCCCCACTGCTTCTTTGTTTTGGGCCCACCATGGCACACGTCTTGGAGGGATAGGATTGCCCCAGCTAGGCCCTAGGGTTTACGTGGTGATCCGTTGGGTAGGTGGGAGACCCTCTTTTAAGCGTGGTAACCATCAGAGGATCTCCGCCGTTGGTTCTTATTGGGCCTGGGTGGCACACACGCCACAGACGGTCAGGATGGTGCCACCTATACCCTAGTGTCGACGTAGGCGGTTAGGTGGTGTTTTCCCTGGTTCTGGTTGGCAGGTTGCGTCTGAGCTGGATAGACAAGTCGCTTTCGCATGTTGGGACTGCTAAGGGACAATGGCAGCGTCTATCACACTACCATTGTCAGACTTCCTCCCATGCTTTCCTCTTTCTGCTTAGGATCTTTTTGAATCCTCTCTGTCTAATGGAACTCAGGTTCCCTCTTTGGTGATGATTGAGGTTGATCCTTGGTAGGGTTAAACTGGACCCCAATCGGACTGTTAACGCTGGCTGGTTGGGATCAATCAAAGCCATTGATCCGCCTTCTTTCCTTTTGATTGTTAACACTGGGCGAAATTAATGCCCACATACCCCCTGACTTATGCTGGGCTTCTTCTCTATTTAGGCTGGCTCTTCTGCAATGGCTTGCATCAGCCCTCACTGGATCATTGTTGGCTTCAGTTGTGGTTCTAGATGGTTATGTTATGCTTAGGGCAACCTTTTTGTGGAGGGAAGGTTGAGGGACCTAGGTGGTCCCTACACTGATCTATCCTGGCGGATCGAGGCATCCTGCCTAAGCTACTCCTTTTGGGAGTGCTGATGAGTCCAAATGGTCCTTTGAGGTCAGAGCAGTGGTTGAAGCGAGGTCGCACTAAATCCAATGTTCTCGGCCCTAGAGAGCGGTCCCGGTTGTATTGGGGACTAAAGATCCTCCAAAGATTCCAGAGGTGGAGGAGGAGACTTGGTGGATCCGATTGCCCCGGGATCGGGACCTTTTGTGATGATCTAGAAGAGTTCTGTCGGCTTTGATCTCCCTATGGTGTACCGGGGAAAGTGCTCATTTGATTTCTTGGGCCATTTTTGGCTGTTAACAACTATACTTTCGACCACGACATTCATTAATAATAACTCATTTTTGACCACAATGTCCCTGCAAAATGCATTATTACCGAGAGCAACGACTATTGTAAATGTTCTCATAATCCAGTTTTCATAACATTTTCGACAACCCATTTCCTCCCTTTTCAACGACATTTTGTCCTTGAAATAAGTTATTTCTGAGGTTGGGTCAGAAAAATGGTATTTCCCATAATATTATTTCCAATAGAGACTGATACCTTTTCCCGTCAGAATTGTGCATTTCCTATGACATTTTAAACATTTTCGACGGTTTTTAGCCCTTGGAGAAGACCTTATTTGTTGCTGTGTCTGTAAAAGTCTTCTTTGCCCTAATCAGCATCTAGCAAATCAAGTCATAGTGATCCAAAATAGGAAACTCAATTGTACTAGCTTTAGGATTCTTAATCCAATCTTAACATAATGTGACTGGGATCATCTAATAATTAAATTAAAATTGGAATTGGGCCTCTATTAACAGTCAAAAATACCCGAAACCCATCCAAAGTCTTCTTTCCAAGACATCCAGCTCGTAATGAATGATTCCTCTTATCCCACGTAGAATTTTTGGACTAATCTTAAATAAAATCGACATAATTTCATACGGACAATATAGAATTACAAATCGTAAAATTCTCTAAAAAGTTAACTTCAAGATCTTTCAAACCATATAAGGCTTGACACATGGTTTATTATGTGTAGGTATAGTTTAATTAACGAAGTTGGCCCATCTGTAAAGGTAGTTTCAACGAGATTGATCGAAAACACTCCATGTTGCTTCCATTTAATTTGATTTCAAAGTCTTATATGCATGATGTGATTGATATTTGTTAGGGTTAATAGCTCATTAAACAAACAAATTATGTTGGTAATAAAACATAGTAAATGAAGAAGAAGAAGAAAATAACACTGGATTTATGTGGTTCGATTTGTCAAAAAAATAATCTACTCCACGGGCAGATAAGAGAGGCTATAAATTCACTATGAATGAAGAGATTACATGGTCACAACTTACAAGAGAAAAGAAGAAATATAGAGACACTCAATAGCCTAGCTATTTCACACTTTTGACTACCCTCTCTCTCTCTCTCTCTCTCTTAGATATTGTTGTATATAAAGACAAATAACATTCTAGATAAAATCAGCTTAGAATATGGTGCTTAGTCTCTCTGATTCTTCCACGTGTTCACACCTTTAGATACATACAAATATGCCACACACTTAGGTGTAACACATTCCCTGTAAAACACTACAATTTTGTTTTTATTCATAACAAAATTTCCACCTCAGCATACTCTTTTCATTCATATTTATAATGCCACATCACAACAAATCTCCACCTTGGCATTAGAATTATAAGTCCTCTCCTACCCTTTGCCATCTCATCATTTCATATGCACCTGTACCAAGCTCATGCGGAACTTGAGTTTGTTTGTGGAAACAAACTTTGTAAGCATATCAGTTGGATTTTCAGTTCTAGCAATCTTTTTTATCACCACTGCACTTTGATCCACAACATCTCGAATGAAATGTAGCCTTATATCAATGTGTTTGGTCCTTTCATGAAAGACTTGGTTCTTGGACAAGCAAATGGCACTTTGATCGTCACAGTTTACAACAATTATCTTCTGTTCCATCCCAAGTTCATTTACGATACCTCTAAGCCATAATGCCTCCTTCACTGCTTCAGTTGCAGTAATATACTCCACCTCTGTGGTTGAAAGTGCCACTATGTGCTGTAATGTTGCTTTCCAACTAACTAGATTACCTTAAACTGTGAAGATGTAGCCGGTAAGAGATCTTCTCCTATCTAAAGTGAGCTGCTAAATGAGTTGAAACTGCTTTAGTAGTATTCAGCTTGAATTTTTCAAGAATCTTCTCAACATATTCTTTCTGAGATAAAAATAATTGACCTTTCATTCTATCTCTGAATATGTTCATTCCCATAATTCTTCTAGTAGGCCCAAGATCTTTCATTTCAAACTCACTGCTCATAAGACTCTTCAACTTGTTGATTTCCATCTTATCCCTACTAGCAACAAGCATATCATCCACATGCAACAAAAGATATATATATAATTATGATATGATAGCTTCTTATAATAAACACAGCTGTTATACTTACTTCTTCAATACCCAATATGCAACATAAAAGCATCAAACTCTTATACCATTGCCTGGGAGATTGCCTTAAGCCATACAAGGCTTTCTTGAGCAAGCAGACTTGGTTTTCTTTTCCTTGACATTCATAGCCTTCAGGTTGTGCCATTAGATTTTTTTCTTCTAAGTTACCATGTAAAAAGGCTGTTTTAATGTCAAGCTGCTCAAGTTCCATATTCAATTTAGCTACCAAAGATAACAACATTCTTTTCGATGAGTGTTTCACTACATGTGAGAAGATTTCATTGAAATCTACTCCCCCTCTTTGTGTGAAACCTTTTACAACTAACCTAGTCTTATATCTAGATGGTTCAACACCAGGAATGCCATCTTTTCTCCTAAAAACCCATTTGCACCCTACTACCTTGCACTTTTCTGGCTTTTTCACTAGGACCCAAGTATCATTCTTCTTTAGAGAATTAAACTCATTATTCATAGCACCTATCTAGTTCTTGCATTACAACGGTTGATTGCTTCTTTGTAAGATTTTGGTTCTTCACTTAGTACCTCCTCAGCTGCTTCATGTGCATAGGCTACAATATCAGCATACTCATATCTGTTTGGAGCTGTTATGTCTCTTCTAACCCTATCCCTGACCAAGTTATAATTTGTTAAATCTTGCACTTCTTGAGCAGCTATTTCTTATTCAGGTTCAAGTTCATCAAGCCTTTGTCCATCTCCCTTTTCTTCAATCCTCTCTTGTTGCATTTCATGTACTTCATTTGGATTATCTGGAAGCTCCACCTCAAAGTTGAATTTCTTTGTATCATTGTTACAGCCTGATAGATCCCTCGATAATCCAAGCATTTTAAAATCCTTGAAAACTACACCTTGCTAATAATTGTTTTCCTTGTCATTGGATTCCATAGCCTATAACCTTTCACGCCATCTGCATAACCAAGGAAAATATACCTAATTACTCTAGGCTGTAACTTTCCTTCATTGACATGCACAAACCCAGTACTGCCAAAAATCCTCAAGTTGCTATAATCAACAAGTTTTCCATACTACATTTCAATAGGAGTTTTGAAATCCACAGTAGTAGATGGACACCTATTAATCATGTGTACTGCAGTTTGAGCCGCATCTGCCATAATTGAATTGGGAGATTTGCATTGGACAACATACTTCTAATTCTCTCAAGGATGGTTCTGTTCATCCTTTCAACCAAACCATTTTCCTGAGGAGTTTTTCTCACAGTTTCCTGTCTAACAATTCCATGTTCATCACAGGAAGTTTTAAAAGATTCACTAAAGTACTCAAGACCATTATCAATTCTCAAGCGTTTAATCTTTCTCCTTGTTTGAGTCTCTATCATAATTTTCCATTTCTTGAAATTTTTAAAGGCTTCATCCTTAGTTCTCAAGAAATAAATCCAAACCCTTCTAGAGTAATCATCCACAATTGTCATAAAATATCTGTTACCCCCAAGAGATTGTGTTCTAGTTGGTCCCAAAAGATCACTATGAACATAATCAAGGGTTCCTTTGGTTCTATGAACAGCTAAGTTGAACTTGAGTCCACTCATTTTTCCATACACACAATGGTCACAAAAATCTAATTTTTCTAGTTTGTCACCACATAACAAGCTCGACCTCCATAATTCTATAAGACCTTTCTCACTAATGTGACCTAGTCTCATATACCATAAATTCGTATTACTTAGGCTGCCAATTGTTGAAACAGAAGCTACACCAGAAACTACAAACCCCTTTAGCAAATATAATCCATTCAACTTTTTTGCTTTCATAACAACCATTGAACCCATACAAACCTTTAGTAAGCTATTTTCAATTTTGCAACAATATCCACCATCATCTAGCATGCCTAGAGATATTAGATTTCTCTTGAGTTTAGGTACATACCTCTCACTTGTCAAGGTTCTGATTGTGCCATCATGCAATTGCAATTTTATGCTTCCAATGCCAGCAACTTTGCAAAATGCATTGTTACCCATCATTACTCTTCCATCTTCGAGTTCTTTAAGAGACTCAAATAAATCCTTGTTAGGGGACTTGTAAAATGTACAGCCTGAATCTAAGACCCATTCTTCCATGTTATCATTATCTGAAGCAATTAACACATCTGAGCTCTCATAACCATCAGATGCAATACCAGCATCTCCATTCTCAGGCTCTTTCTCTTTCTTTTCCCCATCCTCTCAAGTCAATCTTTTCTGATATGTTCCTCTTTGTGACAATGGTAGCATCTTCTAGGTCCTCTCCCTTTTGATTTGGACCTACCACGGCTATTGTTGTTACCTTGTTTCTTGTCATTTCTTGTTAGGATTATGCTCAATAGTAAAAGTATAATATTGTATTTGACAATCATATTATGCTCACGTAGCACAATCAAAGTAGCAGCAAGGTGGATAAGACTTGGCTTGGTTTACTCATGAGTGCTGAGTTCAACACTCCATGAGAACACCATTAAATTGTGTGTGGGCACGGGTGGGTCGTGGGTCGTGCATGGCGGGTTGGTGGGTGGGTAATTGAGGGATATCATTCACAACGTTATCTAATACGGCTTGCAAATGAACGCCGTAAATAGTCATTTACGGCGTTTTTTGCGTGCCGTAAAAGGTACTTAGTCTCTCTGATTCTTCCACATGTTCACACCTTCAGATACATACAAATATGCCACACACTTAGCTGTAACACATTACCTGTAGAATACTACAACCTCAACATACTCTTTTCATTCATATTTATAATGCCACATCACAACAATAATAAATCTCACATTTAATTATAACAACCATGAAATTAAAATTATATAATATAGAATGCATATTCTTGACGAAAAAAATCTATTCCTGATTCTAATCAATAATAAAATCCAACCATGTCAAAAACTCTATTTAGACTCTTCGCTTTTTGTTTGGCAGAGTTGAGATTTTAGAATGACAAATTCAAAATATAAATTGATAATATAAAAATGCTATATAAAATTGAATAATTGCATTTATTAAACAGATTAATTCTTAATCAAAAGCACAATACATTTAGGGCCAGTATGATATTTCTATAACTTTTATAATAATCACTGTTAGCTGTGCTGAAGGAATAATCAGCTGGAAAGTTAATTAGCAGATGTTTGATTAATTGTATTTTTAAAACTACTGTATAGCTCAAAAGCAGTATACATTTGTTTGGTAATTTTATTGGAAAAGTGATGAGATTAGTTACACTGACTAAAATATACATGATTTTAGGACCTTATTTCATTTTTTCATTAATTATATGTATTAAATCAATATTTAAGTAGAATATTTAAATTAGAAAAAAAAAATCCACAAGAACAATAAAATATTTTTAAAAGATTTTTTAATTAAATCAATATTTAAATAGAATATTTAATTTTGAGATGAAACAAGGTATATAAATGATTTTAACTTTATTTCATAAGGATAATAATGATATTTTAAAAGATTCATTAAATGCTGAAATAGATTATTCCATAATCACTTTCAAAAGTAACCCTCCATTTGCTTCTCAAATCATTATTAAAACTTATCAGATTATCAATTAATCACTTTTGGAAGTTTTACAAAACATCATTTTTATGTCAAAATTATAAAATAATCTGATTTTAAATTTTCAAAAGCAATGCCAAACTGGCCCTTATGTTGATTCCTTCAAATTTTACTTATATTTTGAAAGAAAAATCAACACCTAACACGAATCTTTGAACTAGCAAAATATAACCAATCTACAAGATTAAATTGAGTCATACATTTTGCAGTGGAAATGGTGGGAAATAGCATTTTTTTTTTTTTTTTTTTTATGTTGAATTTTGAGAGTATCACTAGTTTAATAAGTTAAGTTTAAATGGTATCAATGGAGTAAAATACCCCTATCTCCTTCTTTTTTATGTTTATGCCATTTTCAGGGTTTTTTTTTTTTTTTTTTTTTTTTTTTTTTTTTTTTTTTGTCCTTTTCAAAAACCTCCATTGATGGAGGACCTCGAAAGACCTCTATTGGAAGTCGAAATCGGCTTCCAATTGGAGGTTGAAATCGACCTCCAATGGAGGTTTCAATAAAGAGGATGACCAATTTTTTTTTAATTTTAGAAAATTTCATTTTTGCTCAATAAATCTTGAAAATTACAAACATAAGCAACAAAATAAGTCTCGGAAAGTAGAAAATAAGTCGGAAATACAAAATAAGTCTCGGAAACACCAAAATAAGTCTTGGAAACACAAAAACAAGTCACAGAAACATAAAAAATGCTAGACTTATTTTTGTCAAAGAGCTCCAAATGGGAACCATTAGACAACCTAGGCAACGACCTATTTTAGTTTCTGCTATGGCGTTTTTACTCATAGCCACTGCTACAACCAACTACTACAAGCCCACATATGAATCCCCACCAACTCCTCATTACTTTGAACAGTATTACAAAAAAAAAAAAAAAAAAAAAATGCCTTACAACTATAAGTCTCGGCCGCCATCAAAAAAGTCTCCTAATCCACCTTACTACTATAACAAGTCTCCCCCACCACCAAAGCATTCACCCCTTCCACCTTACTATTACAATTCTCTGCTACCACCAGAAAAGTCTCCTCCTCCACCATACTACTACAACTCACCTCCACCACTTAAGCACTCTCCACCACCACCATATTACTACAAGTCTCTACCACTACTTAAGATGTCTCCTCCTCCACCACCATACTATAAGTCTCCTCCACCACCAAAGCACTCTCCACCACTGTCTTACTACTACAAGTCTCCCCCATCACCGAAGAAGTCTCCATCTACACATTACTACTACAAGTCCCCCCCACCACCAAAGAAGTCTCCTCCTCCACATTACTACTACAAGTTTCCGCCAACACCGAAGAAGTCTCCTCCTCCACATTACTACTACAAATCTCCTCCTCCACCAAAGCAATCTCCACTACCGCCTTACTACTACAAGTCTCCGCCACCACCGAAGAAGTTTCCTTCTCCACATTACTAACACAAGTCTCCATAACCACCAAAGAACTCTCCCCCAGATTACTACTACAAGTGTCCGCCCCCACCGAAGAAGTCTCCTCCTCCACATTACTACTACAAATCTCCTCATCCACTAGAGCACTCACCTCCACCATATCATTACACATCCCCCCCTCATTCTTCACCATCTCCACCTCCTCCATATGCTTACAACTCTCCACCTCCACCATCTATATCACCACCACTGCCTTACGTATAGAATTCTCCACCACCCCCGTCATCGTCTCCACCTCCTCCATCTCCATCACCTCCCTCTCCTTATGTCTACAATTCACCCCACCCTCTTCTCCATCACACCTCCTCCTCCTTATGTCTATAAGTCCCCTACACCTCCATCACCTTCACCACCTTATCCTTACATTTACACATCACCACCACCACCACCTCCATACCACTATTAATCACCTCAAACATACAAGCATTTATCACCTCATGGATAGTACAAATTGCCCACACCTTCAAAAGGCTACAAAACATATGGTCGCTTCATAAATTGATTTATGAAGAATAACCAAGTTTATCTTGATATATGTCATTTATTATTTGTTTCGCATTTATTTTTGGGAATAACAAGGGCTTAGAATGGTGAATCATTTGGATGCGCCTTTTATTGTATCATTTATTGTAATCAATGAAAATCAATTAGTGGAGTTTTTTTTTTTTTTTTTTTTTTTTTTTTTTTTTTTTTTTTTTTTTTAACTATGTTGCTCTCTAATTCCATTTGTTATACCATTTGTTGTTAGGGTGTCAATATTGTCACCCATAAATATGATTTATGTACACACCCATTTTATAAGTATATTCGAGTCTATAATTTAAAAATTAAACTATCACTATATAAGCACCTATCCTAATGCCAATAGTACCATTATTGAAATGAATACATTTTATTTGTAAAGACTCTTGAATTATTAATAAACCCAATATTTAAACAAAAAAAAAAACATATTATGTTCCAACTTTGTACAGATTAATAAGTCTATCATCGACAGTCAAAGAAAATAACAATATACATGATTTTCATCGGCGGTTAAGGCCTGCCTTTTTGTTTGCCGATATTCTGCATATTCTTATTCGGCTATTAAGGCCCGCCCTTTTGATCGCCATTTTATTCCACAGATTTTGCAATGCTTCGTTGCCTTTTTTCTGCCGACATGTTATGCGGGCCGGACCACATTTTTTACCGCAACTTCGCATTTTTTCAACCAAAACGATGTGTTGTGGTAAGACCTCATATAGAAACTCCTATTTCTCTTTTTTTCTAATGCATAACTTCGAAAATTAAAACCCTTGAGAGAGAGAGTTGAGTCATTTTAGTGTGAGAAGTTCCAAGGAAAGCTTCTTAACACGTCATCCTCAAATCCATGTGTATTTAAGCTACATCTAGCATTATCAAGCATGCTTATTCATCATATACTCGGTAGGTAAGAACAAACATCTCATCTCTTTTATTGTTCTACTTGTCTAAGATTGCATCTTTATTTCATATCTTTATTGCATCTCATCTCTTTTATCTTTTGCATATATTCCACGTAACCGATATTGATACATGGAAAAAAAAAATTAATAAGGTCAGTTAACTGAAAATTGAAATGAAGAATTAGCACCGTATGAAAATTGAATCCTAGACCCTTTATAAATACCTCCACTCGAAATGAGAAAAGAGAGAGGTTGGACCCAGGAGAAAAAAAGAGGGAATTCTACTATAGAACAATTAATTTCCGATTGGAAACCAAGAAGGTTTCCCTTCATCTTCTACTATAGAACGACTAGTCTCCACTTAAAGACAAAAGAGAGAAATTGTACAAACTTGTATCCCTTTCGCCCTAACTATTGAAAATTGTAACCGTACCATGAATAATAAGAAATGTCATCTCTTTTTCCTTCATATAAGAGCCCATTTATCGTTTACTTAGCATTTCAAGGGTAGTGTCCAACCCCGGTCGATATTGGTACCAGCAAACCTGGGAACCGGTCCCAGCTAGCCTCTGGAGCAGCTAGGTCCACCCAATGGCAACAACCCCTCGGTTGTCCTCACATGACCACTTCTCCCCTGGTATATCCTTACCCGGTAGAAGCGGGACCTGGCTACCTCGGACCACGCCTGAGCCCCTCCGACCGCGAAGCACCGCTTCGTCCGGTCTAAGTGTTGCTCGTAGAATGACACCTGATTTTTTGGATAACACCCAACTTTTTGGATAACAATAGTATTGTGGAAGAATGTTGGGGTTGAAATAAATTATTTTTTCCTGATGAGTAATGCAATCAAATATATATATATATGTGTGTGTGTGTGTGTGTGTGTGTTACCATTAAAAATGTTCAAATTATTGTCAACATAGGCGTAGCTCAGTTGGTAGATGGACGAGCTTAGTGTTTGGACAAATGATTCACAGGTCAGTGGCTCGAATTTTACCAATGACGAAAGCTTTCAAAAAAATACCTGGTCCCGAATGAATAGATATTGTCAACAAAAAAAAAATGCTCAAATTATAATTTAGTGAAAATACCAAAATGCCCATGAAATTCTTTTTTAAAAAAAAAAAAATTTTTTAAAACACTTCTTTCAGTGGATCTCCACCATCCATATTTAAATTGATGGTGGATCTCAATTTTTTTTTAAAATAATAATAATAACTAAAAATTAAAAAAAAAATATGAAGAAAAACAAAATTGATGGAGATCCAATTAATTCCAAAAAAAAAAAAAAAAATAACAAATCAATTCCAAAAACAAAATCACAAATCTCATCCAACAATCGTATCTTCTTCTTCAATAATCTGGAAAACAAATTCGAGATCGAAAATCAATTTTGAAACAAAATCACAAATCTCATCCAACAATTGTAGCTTTTTCTTCAATAATATGGAAAAGAAAAAAAAAATTGAGATCCAGAATCGGTTCCAAAAACAAAATCACAAATCAATCCCCAAAACAAAATCCACAAGTCTCATCCAACAATCATATCTTCTTCTTCAATAATCTGGAAAATAAAATAAAATTAACCCAGTAAAGATTCAAAATTTTCCCATTTTTCTACACTTTCTCAGCTATCAAACAAAAAATAAATTTCAAAAGAAATAAGTTCTACTAACTAACCATGTCCTGTTGCACATCAATGAGCCTTACAATATCCGACCTATTTCACATAAACAACCCACTTCGAATTCTCAGAATATGTTAAAAAAAAAATTAATAAAAGAATCAATTTTTTTCCTTTTAAAAAGAAAGATATATAAAATGAACACATAAGGTCGTCGATATCAAAGGCTTGGTCTTCATCGGAAAGAGAGAAGAAGAAGTGGAGGAAAGAGAGAAAAAGAAGAGATGATTGGGGTTATGAAAATGGAGGCAACCGAAGAATTTGGATTCGGAGGTGGAGGATAGATACTTGGTCATTTTGGTGGTGAAGTGGAAGGTGTTGTTGGAGGTCGTAGTGAGAGCGACCATGATTTTCCAGATCTCTTCCCAATTTTTACTCTCTTTTTTGTTAATTTTAGATTTTCATTTTTTTTGTTATTTGATCTCCATCGTACGGAGAAGATCAATCTATCTATTTTTTATTTATTGAAAGAAATATGTTTTGTATTTGTAATTTTTTTTTTTTTTTTTTTTATAAATATATCTCCACAAACATGTTTTAATTTTTTTAATTTTGTTTTAATTTTTGTTTTAATTTTTTCATTATTTTTTTTAAATAGGTATCAATGGATGAAAATACCCTTAATTTTGACTTTCAAACTTGGTCAAAAGTTAAGTTTGACCCAGTTTGACAAACTGCAATGGAAGTGAGTGTCAATTTATGATAAAGTTGTTTTTGCGTGTAAAAGAGCAAACCTCAAGGGGTTTGGTGTAATTAGCTCTTATAAATATGAAAACTAAAAATTACAACATAGAAAACAACATTAAATTTCATATATACACTATAAAAGAAACAGACATGTACATATATTTATTAGTACAAATCAAATTTAAATTTAAAAAAGTAGTACATAATTTCCAGTCGTCAACTTCTATATTTGTTGTGACGCAGAACGAAAGTAAATGATTTACCAGCGTAAACCCTAAGATCTCACAATCTGGAATCCACTAGTAAATTCAATTAAAACCAAAATAATAATATTATTCAATAATGTGAAACTGATAACAAAGAGCTTTAAATAGACTCGGGAAACCCTAAAATAAGTAAAAAGACTAAAATATCCTCAAACTAAGCCAAAACGGAAAACAAATAAAAACAATAAAAACTTCGGCTGTCCGACAACCTAACTTAAAGGGTGCGTTTGGTACGTGGGACGGGACGGGACAGGACGGGACAACTTTCTCTTGTCCCGCGTTTGGCGCGTCCGTAACATGGGACAGGACGGGACAAGGTGGGACAAAAAACCCAAAAAATTGTCCCACCCAAATAGCTCGGCCAGACTTGTCCCATGCATGGGACAAGTCTGGAAAAGACTTTTTTACCCTTATTACTTGCAAAAATTACAAATATATATACATCACATGAATCTCATTGCCATTTTTCTCTCCTTCGGTCATCTCTGATCACTCTCTCTCTCTCTCTCTCTCTACTTCGTTCATCTCTGGATCACCATCCATGGAGATCCAAATCTCCATGGTCGCGATCTCTTCCCACCGAAGAAAATCTGGAAATCGTCAACTGGGTTCATGTTGTTTTTGTGCAAAATCGCGATCTCTTCTTGTTCTTGTGCAAAATTGTCAGCTTCTTCTTCTTATTCTTGTTGTTCTCTCGATTGGGTTTTCGATTTGGGAAGAAAATCTGGGTTGGAAAGAAAATCTAGGTCTTCTTCTTCTTCTTTAGGATTTGGAAAGAAAATTTGGGTTTTTGATTTGGGAAGAGAATGAAAAGGAAAAAAAAAATTGGAATGTTTGGGTGATTACTGATGAAGATCGGTGAAAAGAGAAACTGGAATGAAAAGAAAAATTTGGGTTTTTAATTATTTGTTCTTCTTTTTGTATTGGAAAAGGCTGTGATGGATTTGGAACAGGGTGTAGAGTAATATAAGGTTGAACCGTGGGTCTGGGTTTGCGCTTGGTTCGCTTTTAGGAGGGGAACTGGTGACACTTTGGAGTAGCTGGTTCATGTCTAGATTAATAATTAGTAGTATCTATCTTTTTTTGATTTTATATATTTGGCAACACCATGTAAAGAAGCTTGTTTTGCGCTCAACAGTTGCCTTCAAAATGATGTTGGAAGGAAATACAAATGAAATTAATATATCTATATTAGTTGGAAGTCTATAAAATGAATTTTTTTTCTCAGATTTATTGTCAAATTAGTTGTGCTTGTATGGAGTTCAGATGCCCGCATGTCGTCTCTGTTCTATGATATTGAAAAGCTCATGTTGTATTGTTTTTGGATATATTATCAATATGGTTCTATTATTATCTCAAAAAAAAAAAATGTTTAGGTGATTACTGATGAAGATCGGTGATGTATGGATGATGAAGGTGAAGTTGGATGATGTGTTAGATGATGAAATATGATTTTGAAATCTGAAACTAGTGTTTGCGAGGTGAG
Organism: Acer campestre; assembly: GCA_954870605.1. Taxonomy (NCBI): domain Eukaryota; kingdom Viridiplantae; phylum Streptophyta; class Magnoliopsida; order Sapindales; family Sapindaceae; genus Acer; species Acer campestre. The sequence continues at coordinate 13,483,475 of OX940803.1, read as the reverse complement.
ATAATGAAAGAAAATATTGATTTTGTATGATTTTTAATTAATTTTAATTCAATAATATTTGATATTTAAAAAAATAATAATTTCAAACTTAATTAAAATTTTATAAACATTGGAAAGGATAGGAGGGGCACTCTGGTCATTTGCACCTCTTGTCCTGTCCTGTCCTAGTCATACCAAACACATAATAGTACAGTTCACAGTTCTGTCTCAGATCTTCCAAACATAATATAGAACAACCTGTCCCGTCCCGTCCTGTCCTGTCCCGTCCTGCCTTGTCCTGTCTCATGTTCGTGCCAAACGCACCCAAATAGCTCTGTTGAGGACACAAATGACGTCAACCGGGGAAACTTCGGTTGCCTCGCTGTAGAGCTCTGAAAATCCTTTCCGAAAACATATTATAATAGGAAATCTGACAACCGAGCTAAATGTTATGCCCGTTTCTTTAGAGCACCCCTTTTGGACAGTTTTCTGTCCATCTTTTCTTCAAAATCCAACGCCAGCTGTCCTACATCATGTTGCAGCAGATATCTCTCATTCTCTTAATCCTTGAATTTACAGTTGTGGCAGTACACTTTCGTGAGTCCATTAATGTTTCCAATGTTTCCTGCAATGGAATGAAATTATGAAACACATAAATATGGAAGAGGCGAATTTGAGAGTTCATTGTTGCGGCACTCCCTAGATTTTCAGGGTTCTACCTTTCTTCTTTAACGTTTTCTCTTAGAGCTTCTCCAACCCTGCGCCTTCAACTGCGCCATCCCCATTTTGCAACCAAAAACCCCTCCAACCCAGCGGCATCCACTACGCCTTCTGTGTGTGGATGAACAGTGTCGTGCAATATATTGCACGACATTGTTCACTTATACAACACTGTTCACACCAGCAATTTGTACTTTTTTTTTTGTTTTTTTAATTGAAAATTGGGTTTTGATTGGTTGGAGATTAGTATTTGTTGACAAATAATAATAAAAAAAGAAAGGAAAGAGAATATTCAAGAGAATATTATTTTTAGTGTAAAATTTGGTATAATAGATTGGAGATGGAGTAGTGAAATAGTGTGAAAGTTGAACTATTTTAGTGCAAAAATTGCACAAAAAGAGCTATTCGGGTTGGAGATGCTCTTAGGATTGTATCCATGACTATAACTCTATAAGGAACTAATAATTTTCTTTGATAGGGCTACGATGTAGCCTAGTCTCATGAATATTTAATTTCTTTGGATAATGTTAATTTCAAGTTCTTCTTTCTTATTGAGTTTATCTTTTGTTGTACTAAATTTATGCTTGATTTAGATGTTTGATGCAATAAGAGTATATGACACACTTTACATGAGTTTTTCTTCTTGCAATTGATCCCACGAATGTATAATTGTAGATGTGCCGTACAATTTGAGTTCGTGTGATCATTTAATTTCTATAGAACTTAATTAATGGATTCTTATTAATTTAATTCATCTAGATGATATAGAGGGCAATTAACTGGGTTTAACGGGCTAAGGTAGTTAAGTATGATTGCTTTGGTGAAATTGGATGCTTTAGTGTTTTAGCTATTTGCATTTCGACTTTACCTTGCCGTGAACCTTTCGTTTTCATAATTTTAATAACTTTCTTTAATTTTCAATTTAGTTAAAAGATTCAAAAATCAATTTTCATTCGTTAAAGTTTTCCAATTAAGATTTAGTTTTGATTTAATTAGTGGGAATTTTAGGAATTTTGTTTTTTTGATACTTGTGAAAAATAAAATTCTTGTGAAAAATAAAATTCGGAAATAATTCAGTCTTCAAGAGACAATATTTGTGCTTAGTTAGTTACACTATCTTTTGATTCGTATACTTGTGAACAACAAAATTTGGAAATAATTTGATTAATCATAATTTCGCAACAACTAATGCTAGACAATCCAAAAATTTAGTTTAAATTTCAACATAAATGATGTGGTAAGTGGTTTTTTCATTAATTATATCATCACAAGTTATGTGTGGTGATGACAACTCACTTGCCACATCATTTATGTTGAAATTTAGGTTAATTATTTAGGTTCTATAGCATTACTCTTTAGCAACAAAAGCCAATCATAAAAAAATCATTCTAGAATCAGAGAGCAACATAATAGTTATAAAAACTCAACTAATTGATTTTAATTGATTACAACAAATGGTACAATAAAAGGTGAATTCAAATGATTCACCATTCCAAGCCCTTATTATTTCCAAAAATAAATGTTAAACAAATAATAAATAACATCAAGATGAACTTGGTTATTCTTCATAAATGTATTTATAAAGCGACTATACGTTGAGTAGCCTTTTGAAGGTGGGCAACTTGTAAATGTAGTATACATGAGGTGGTGGATGCTTGGATGTATGTGGTGATTAATAGTGATATGGAGGTGGTGGTGGTGATTTGTAAATGTAAGGAGGAGGTGGTGAAGGTGATGGAGGTGGAGGGGACTTATAGACATAAGGAGGAGGAGGTGATGGAGAAGGGGGTGGGGGTGAATTGTAGTAGTAAGGTGGTGGTGGAGAGTGTTTTGGTGGTGGAGGAGAGTCATAGTAGTAAGGTGGAGGAGGAGACTTCTTAGGCGGTGGGGGAGACTTGTAGTAGTAAGGTGGTGGTGGAGAGTGCTTTGGTGGTGGAGGTGAGTCGTAGTAGTATGGTGGAGGAGGAGACTTCTTAGGCGGTGGGGGAGACTTGTAGTAATAAGGTGGTGGTGGAGAGTGCTTTGGTGGTGGAGGTGAGTCGTAGTAGTATGGTGGAGGAGGAGACTTCTTCGGTGGTGGAGGAGACTTGTAGTAGTAAGGTGGTGGTGGAGAGTGCTTTGGTGGTGGAGGAGAGTCGTAGTAGTAAGGTGGAGGAGGAGACTTCTTAGGCGGTGGGGGAGACTTGTAGTAGTAAGGTGGTGGTGGAGAGTGCTTTGGTGGTGGAGGTGAGTCGTAGTAGTATGGTGGAGGAGGAGACTTCTTAGGTGGTGGTGGAGACTTGTAGTAGTAAGGTGGTGGTGGAGAGTGCTTTGGTGGTGGAGGTGAGTCGTAGTAGTATGGTGGAGGAGGAGATTTCTTTGGTGGCGGGGGAGACTTGTAATGGTTGTAAGGTGGAGGAGGAGACTTTTCTGGTGGTGGAGGGGATTCATATGTGGGCTCGTAGTTGGTGGCTGCAGCGATGGCTATGAGTAAAAACGCCATAGCAGAAACTATAAGAGGCCATTGCCTCGGCTGTCTCATGGTTCTCATTTGGAGCTCTCTTTGTTGTGTGTGTTGGATTGCAAACATTGTTGCAGCCCTTTATATAGTGATTTTAGTGATTGATGACATGCATACTCTTATTTTAATAATCCTCAAAACAGCCTGGATTAATGCTATAAAATAGTCACATCCTTTATTTTATCAACAAATTGAAGGGATTAGTAGGTGCCCACTTAGTATGACCTTGTCTTTCATGAAAGCACCAGGCCAGCGGTAGAATTTGTTTGGAAAATGTCAATTAATGATCGTTTAGAAAATATAGATATATCATATATGTAATAAGTGTTTGACTAAGTTTATTCTCGCAACTTGGTTTTATTTTGCTAGTTCAAAGATTCGTGTGTTAGGTGCTTATTCTTCATTTAGATTACTTAATAAAATTTGAAGAAATCAACATAATGTGTTGTGCTTTTGATTATCTGTGGAATAAATGCAGTTATTCAATTTTTATATTGGATTTCTATATTATCAATTTATATCATGAGTTTGGTTTCATTTTTAAAAGCAGTTTTTTGTTTTTAAAAATAAAAAACAACTTTAATGTTGTTTGTTTACACGTTTTACAAAACTGTTTTTGAAAACAAAAAGCAACTTTTTGAAATATATAACTGAAAAGATAAAAACAACTTTTTTTTTTATTGTTTTTTACCATTTTTAAAAACATATTTTCAAAATAAATCAACTTTTCCCCTCAAACAACTACTTTACCCATTTTTAAAACAACAACCAAACATTTTTACATCGTTTTCCGTTTTAAAAAACTACTGTTAAAAAACACTACAAAATACATTACATTTTTTAAAACATGAATTCCATTTAATTTTTTTTTTCAAAAACACCATCTTAAAAACGATACCAAACGCGTCCTAAGACTCTGAGAGCAACTCCTCCAAATTTCCAATGTGTTGCATCAAATTTTACATTATTTTGGTGTTAAAATAGCATATTTACGTAATATACTTACACTGAATTTTTTTCCATTATAATGCATTCTACACCAAATCTTTAAAGAATTAATATTCTCTCAATAAATATTTATACAATATTAACTAATTTCTATTAATTAACTTATAGAATATTAATTAATTTCTTTGGTATAATTAATATTGATGTCATTTTAAATATTTCAACGTGATTTTTTCTATAATATATTTTTTAAAATAAATATTGTTATAATATGTATGGAAGGATTGAATTGAGAATTTTAAAATATGATCGGTGTTCAGTGTACACCACGGTTGCTGAACACCAAAAAAATTTGTTGGTAACAACAAAATGGTGGAGCACCATTTATCACCACATTGGTGCATGATACATTGGAGTAGCTCTAAATATATAATTATATAATTATATATTTTAAAGAGATCATGATAGACTGATAGAGATGGATTTCAGTGAGGAAAATGTCAATTAGCCGAAGCTAAATATTATATATATATATATATATATTCTAGTTTCAAAGAGTTTGTTAGGTGCCAATTCTTCACCATAATTTTATAAAAAGCTTTTATTTACAACTACAAGTGTGTTACAACCGTACAACTTGGGTGATTTAAATATAATTTGCTAGATATAAAAAGCTTTTTATTTACAAGTACAACTAGGGATGGAAATGGGTCGGGTTCGGGTCGGGTCCTACTAGACCCAGACCCAGACCCATCAAAAAAATGTAGACCCGGACCTAGACCCAAACCCATAAAAATTTTCAAGTTCGGGTCTGGACCCACGGGTCTTGAGTAGACCAAGACCCACCCCGAGGACCAACGAAAATTCATGGGTCCGGGTCTGGACCCATGGACCCGCTACACCTTTAATATACTAAAATCTCACTTTTTTTTAGTTTTTCCTTTCTATTTTTATTTTACCTATTCAATAACGACTAATATTTTAGGCTTTTGACACGATGGTAAGTAATAAATTCTAACAAAGTAATAACATATGTTCACTTGATTAAAGCCTAACAAGGTTTCATGAAATGGACAACTCTTTACATATATCCCCATGATATAAATTTTGGGAAGTTCATCGAGAAACTTAGTGTTATCGGAAAATCGTCAATGGGATGAAATTCCAAATAACGACTTCAAGGGGGACCAAAATCAAGATTGATCCCGGTCGGAGGGGTATTAAGTAGTTCGATACCGACTATATCCTCGACAATGCAAATACGATATGGAACATAAGAAAATAGACAGGAATAAGCTTTTTATTGATCGTCACTTTGCATTACAAATATATGAACCATGTTTTTCAGGATTTACGGTAAGGTATGGAGATTCAGTGAGTAATGGAGATGGTGGTGATGGAGAACTCGTACATGTCAATAAGTAGAACTTGTTCGTAGGGTTTCTAGAGATCCTTTTTCTTTTTTCTCCTTTGGCGGTGAATAAGCTGTTGTATATATATAGGTCCAGTTGCTTGCCATGCACTCCTACAATTTCGGTCTAGGGTTTGGCGATTGCAGGACCTCCTTCCTTTTAAGAGATAATCTTGGAGCTTTTACGTGCAGAATCCAGTCTTTCCTTCCTAGGAGGAGTCAATCTCGTAGGCAAATCTTTCCTTCCTAGGAGGACTCTGACTGAGTTGACCTGTTAGGATAGGACTCTATGGCGGAAAGGAGTATATCTCCTCTGTTTTGACTGGATGGTGGCGTTTTAATAAGTCTTTATGGAGCTTCTAATTTCTGGTATGAGAATCTTGCTGCTTGGTATCTTCCTGCGTAGCGGGCTGGTTATATCAGAGAGTGTAAACCACTAGACATCCTGCTGCTGGAGTAGGGGGATGTTTAGCTGGTACCGTAGTAGGATGCTTAGTGGTACTCCGTGTCGGGGTGCTGCCAGGTTCATAGGTATCCATGGCATAACTGGGTTGAACCCCGCTGCGGGTTTTAATGAGTAGTCCGGCTCGGGGCAATACTTATGAATCAAGATGCTGGCGGGGTCTTTGGTAAGCTGGGGAAAGGCTAGACCGGACCCCGCTAGAGGGGGTATGTACTCGGATTAGTTGGGGTCCCCCTTCATCGGGGTATCCGGATGGTGTCTGGATTCTTATATCCTCCTCGTGTCGAGGTGGAAAATTTTTCTTTGGTTCTTCACCAATTTTGGTGGTTAACAGAAGTCCCCCCTGACTTGGCCACTGATACCTTGTCGGGGTCGGAGTCAGGATCCGGATTATGCTTGAAGGATTTTTCGCCTTATCTGTCCGCATATTTCCTTGTCTAACTGGTTTCCGCTGTAGAGGAGGAAATCTTTCTTTGATAAGGTTAGTAATAATTGCACAGTCTGCGTGTCACTCAATGATTGGTTTCTTCGTTTTCAAAAAGAGCCGTTTTGACGCAATTAATGCGGAAACATCTCTAACTCAATTCGCCGGTCACTGCTCCCGATTTCCTGGTGCACCACTACCTCCCCTCTTCTATAAATAGACCAGCCTTGCTAGTGCTTTCTTCATCACTTTCAAGCAAATTTTCAAAATCACAACAGAAACGAACCCTAACTGCTTTGATTTCTTTCTTCTTTACTCAACAATCTTCAAAAAATTTTCTACCTTCCTTCTTCTTCTTCTTCTTCAATGGCTTCTCCTTCAAAACTCCCCACTTCTCAAGAAATTACCCCCGAACAAAATCCTTCTGTGATAGCCTCCACCCATCCCGACCCCGCATCTCTGCCTCACTCAGACAACATCGATGCCCTCTTTAATACGAAGAAGGCGGATATGGTGGAGGACTCTCTGACTTCAATAGGGAGGAAACGAGGCCGAGGTGGAGACAAAACGACTGATGGTACCCCGCGGACTCAGCACCGTCGCTCCACGTGAAATCCCCAAATAGGGTTGGGTTTCCATAACCAGCCAGAAGACCCAGTTCTAATCAACGAGGAGGGGGATGTTGCACAGGTTGGTAGCAACGAAGAAGGCGGTGATGGGGGCGTCTTTTTGGTCGGGGTCCAAGCCGATTCTTTCGCCTCCTTCCATGACGGGAGGTTGGTCCCTGACTCCGTGTGTACCTTGGATATGCTGGCCAAGTTGAGGGAAGAATACAAAGTTCCAGACTACATTACTCTTTCTCTTCCTCATAGGGGTTACGGCGTGTACACCCCTCCCCAAGACCGTATGTTAATTCACAAAGCGGCTTTTGAGTGTGGAGTCCAGTTGCCGCTGCATCCTACTCTCTACCGGGCTCTCGTGGCGCTAGAATTGGCTCCTCTCCAAATCTCGCCAGGCTTTTGGAAGCATCTGATGGGGTTCTTGGTGCTCTGGAAGGAGCAATGCGAGAAAGATCACATTGACCGGGAGCCGGGGTTGGACAAGCTTCGCTTTCTCTTAAATATCGCCAGTATGGTGCCCTGGGGTCAATTTTACCTGAGGGCATCAAATGATATGAAGTTCATTGTCCCGGGGGCGAACGTGAAGTATGTAGCGCCCTGGAAGGAGGAATGGCTCGTGGTTGAAGGCGAGTGGGGGTGCACTGCCTTTTTCGGGGGGTATGAATACCCCGTCCCTACACAGTTCACGGCAAAGGACAAGTGGGTGAAGGGGGTGCTAGCTCCTGAATCCCGGGATATCCTTACGAGGATCATGAAGAGGGGGTACACAAATATGCAGTATCCCACTCTAGACCCATTCGAAGGAGGCAGACTAGAGCGATACCTGAGGATTTCCCTCGCCTTCCCTGGTAAGTTTACTGCATCTAATTCCCCTGTCTTTATGCGTACACATATTCTCCTTCTTCTTCCTTTTATTTAAATTTCTTCTCTTCTTGCAGTATCCGCTGCCCCGATGGCTGCGGGGTCCCCATCTTCCTCTAGGACGGGGAATCTAACTCTTTCGACTCATACTTCTCATGTTCCTTCTCCTTCTACCACCGCCAGAGTCATGCCGAGGTCCACAAAAACTAGGACTTATCCTACTCCTCCTCCTCCTCCGGCTCCATCAAAGACTTCTGCTGGTGTCACCACTTCTTCCCTTGCTTCAGCGGGGTCTAGGGCCAAGACTCCTGCCTGTCTTCCTAATTCTTCTTCATCGCGCTCAAGGACCAAGGCGATGCTGGCCCGGGTAGCTAAAGCCCGGGGTTCTGGAAAACAAACACAACAGAAATACCGTGGCGTTGCTTCCCCTGCTATGAAGATTTCTTTTGCCTCTCCCTCAACTGTAGCAGTCTTCAAAGACCATGTCGAGCATACAGAAAAGAAAGATGCTGCGCCTATTTCTGCCTCTCTTGCTGACGTCCCATCTGGATCGGGGTTGGGAGGTACTACTCCTGACGAAGTTGTATCCCGATTTGTTGCATCTTGCTCCAGTGGAAACTTAACAAATATGGCAAAGCTCCTCACCGAGATTCTGGTCGCCAATGGGGCGTCTGTTTTAGTTGAGGTAGACTTCCATCTTCTCTCTTGTTATCCTTTTCTTCCTTCTGGCAGGTATTGAATTCTCTTCTTTTTGTAGGGATTCAAGTTTGCTTTGGCTATTGTTGACGATGATTTTTGGAAGTCAACCGGTCAACGGTTTGCTTTTGAATTGTTACAATCTGTGAACTTTATGATTAAAACTAGAAGAGAGAGAGCTAGAAATAACAAGCAATTACGTGGTAAAACTCCAAGGGTTGGAGAAACATCCACGGTTTGTTGCCTAGACAACGAAGCCAAATTCACTATGAAGAATGATTACAAGAACGTTGCGCTACAATCTCTCTCAAGCTCTTTCTCTCGTCCCCCCTCTTTTTGCGTAAAGAAAGGGTATTTATACATGTTTAATTAGGGTTTGGTATGTGGTGCCCTAATTGTGTGTTCTAATCCTAAACGGATTCGGATTCTCTTTCTTTTGTATATTTCCTGATTTGGTTGAATCCAAGTCTGACTCTGATTCTTCCTTCTTTATTTGAGGAAAATCTACCAGTTTCCTTACTTGAACTCTGCGGCCACACTGTCGCTTATCATGGGGTTGCTAGCCGCCGATTATGCCCTGTGTTTTGAACGCAGATGCTGATGGCTATCTATTTTTACTGATTCCCGACTACGCCGAGTATTTGCCCGAGCAAGATTTGTTGCCCGAGCAGCTTGCCTTTGCTGGTGGTCTGGCAGTTTACTCTTTTCCCGAACAGGTTCTCGTGGGGGACTTCTTGCTCCGTTAGTTGACTTGTCTTGATCCCTGCCTACGTGGCTTTATATAGTGATGACGTGTCTGCCACGACTATTTTTGCCTATAACAATACCCCCTTAAATATTTATGCCGATCATGCTGAGTCAGTTCCTCTCGGGTCAGATATTTAACCTCATACTCATTTACAACTAGTCCTCGTTTGTCTTCTTCTGTATTAATGTATCCTCGTTTGCTTCAAAGCCCTTAAATGACGTGTCTTAATTACGACCGCACGCATTCGATTTATCAATCATTTCAGAAATCTTTTGATGGTGACGTTTCTGCTCACTGGCGGCTCAAGGCGCTCTTCGGCTGCCACTTGTCCTTTCTTATTTGGCTGTGGTACGACGCATTTATGGGACATGACCTTTCTGTTCGCTCGCGTGTGGACTACGTCATCGCCCACGCCCCTCTGCTTTCCCGCTTCTTTGTGTTTCTCCTAGGGTTTTGTGTTTTTTGAAATCAATGTGCTGCCTATATAAACTGGCAGTGGTGGCGCTTTTCTTCTTTTATTTACTTTATTTTCTGCAATCTTTGTGCACTCTCTGAAGAACTTGCTCGCATCCCCTGTTTATTGAGTTCATCCGCTGCAACCGCATATTCATCTGCTTCAACCGCATCTCCTGCTTTATTTGAGTTCTTCTGCTTCAACCGCATCTCCTGCTTTATTTGAGTTCTTCTGCTTCAACCCTCAGGCCTTCTCTCGGGGATTTTCTCTACAGCTTTCATCGTCTCCGTTTCTCGCTATATCGTGGTTAGTTCTCATGGATTCTGCCACTAGGTACCGTCTTTATACTGTTGGTATGATTGCTATTGAGCAAAATGATGCTCACACTGCATCAGTGGTCCACAATTTACTGAAACCACCTCTCTTTGATCAGCCGCATTTCACTGACGCTGACGTTTCTGCAGTTTACCGTGAAAGTTTCACTCCTTCCGAGGCTCCATCTCCTCCTGAAGTTCACTCCGTTTCCTCGGACTCATCCCCTCCCGACTATCAGCCTGCAGCTTGGTCGGATTCTTCTTCCTCTTCTGCTGACGTTTGGCCTTGGAGACGACTGGGGAAAAAGATGAGCACCCGCAAAGTTTACAAGGACTCTCACTCGCTGGAGAGCCGAGTTGGGAGCCAAAGGATTATCGAGAATGACGTTGAAGAAGAGCACAAGGCCGCTCGCATTCCATTCTCTCTCGAGCGCATATGCACTTATGATGTCGAGCCAAATGTGGTCGGCCCTGAGGAGATAAGCAGGTATATACGGCGGTTCGATCTGGATGGCGACATGATTTCACTGATCCCTGCTGAAGGTCGGGCTGCCTGGAACCCTCCACCTGGCCACGTGGCGATCTACGGGGCGATGCTCACCTACGGTGTCACTCTTCCTCTCCAGCCTTTTATCACCTGGTTCTTGGCTGAGGCCTGAATTGCCCCGGCTCAGCTAACTCCGAACAGCTACTGGATTTTGATGTGCATGTGGCACAGGATGAAGCGACCACCTCCCACTCCTCGCGAAATCCGACACTTCTACGCCCTTAGGCCCGTGGGAAAGGCTGGGGTCTATTTTCTTCAATCGACTCAGCCCGAGTTTTGGATCCCTAAAGATGTTGTGGTTAAGGGCGAAATCGAGCCGACCACAGATGAGAAGATGAAGGGATTTGTTTGGGGCTTCCCCTCCTCAAACAAGTTCTGGAAGAACAGCTGGTTCTTTATAGGTGGACGTTGGGGCCAATCAATCAGTTTTGATCTGGATGGCACCCGGATGACCTGCAGGGTTCCTCGGTACTTCTGTTCACCCCAATGGAACCATGTAACTTCTGCTTTTACCGACGAGGAGCTGAAGACTTTGGCTCGGGCTGCTGTCCGCCCTCTGGAAAAAAGGGGTAAACCCTATCTGTATCATGAGGGGAAGATGATTACAGCACGCCTCTTTCCTCAGATTTCTACGCGCCGCAGACGCCGTAAGTTGCGTTTTATCTTTTATTCTTTTATTTTTGTCTTTGGATTAGTCTACTGACTTGGGCTCCCTTCTTTTTTCTTTTGAAGTATTTGATGTGGATGTAGTCTGCGATGCTCTGGCACGCCGACTGAAAGGAGTCGTGGAAGCCAGCAGGAAGGAGGCGCTTCGCCAGCAAGACGCTGGAATAGCCCCTCCTGACTATAAATCTGAAGGGAGCACTCCCGAGGATCTTCCCGTGGATGATAATGAAGAGGGGGTGCCCGAGGGGGCCCATGGTCAGGAGACGACAGCGTGTTCGAAAGAGACCATGGGTGATCCGGAAGGCTTTGGAGTAAGTAGGACCGGAGCTGACCTGGACAGCCGAAGGGATCCTTTCTCCAAAGGGAAAGAAAAAGTAGGGCAACCCTCTGAATCCGACCAGGCGACTTTCCCTGGTGGAGACAACTCTCCCATTTCCGTTGCAAACACGCCCAGTGTTCCTCTTCGAGGGGGCGAAGCAGCCGAGCGACATTCGGGCATGGAAACTCCGGGGATTCCGACCTCGGCTGATCTTACTTCTACTCCTGTAAATATCAATGCTGAGGTGAGGCAGCTGGGGAAGAGAAAAGCCTCGTTTTCCTCTGGCCGCCCTACCCACAAAATTCCCCGAGTAGTGGCTTATGTTGACTCGTCTTCGGGTGACGAGGGTGAGGGTAATGTTGGAAAGAGCGCGAGCCTGTATCCTTCGATGGACCAGACAAAAGATGATGTGGGAGCCTCAACCGATATTCCCCGGGCAGCCTCGTCTGCCGAGCTTCCTGAAGCCGATGCTGGTGGTTTAGGCTCCTCACCCCACCTTGATGATCCTTCCCCCGAGTCTATGTTAAGGGCCATGGCTTCAGGCCGACCCTACATCGGGGAGGATCGCTGGAGTCATTTCAGAACGGGGACAGTGTCTGATCGGCTCTGCAACTTTTTCAACAGCGCTTCTTACGTAAGTAATGCCTAGGTTGTCTAAACTTTCGTATTTCCCCTTTTTCCGTACGTAAGAGTAATACCCTCCCTTTTTTTTTTTTTTTTTTTTTTTTGCAGATGGTGGCTGAGATGTCCGGGGCTTGTCAAGCTGGCGAGGCCCAAGCAGACAGAATAAGGCAGCTGGAGGCCCAGTTAAAGGAGAGCGAGGATCGCCGTTCTCGGGCTGAGCTGGCTTGTCGGGAGGGTGCTCGGTCGAGTCAGGTGCTTTTGGATCAATGCCTGGCTCGGCAACTGGAGGCGGAGCAGCGAGCTTCTTCCGCTGTTGAGGAGGTCAAGATTCTTAAGGATCAGTTGTCATCCACTCAGGGTGCTTTGCTCCAGGCTGAGCAGTCCACTGAAGACGCCAAGTTTGCTTACGAACGCCGAATGGAAGACTTGGAGCGTCAGGCCTTGACAGTCAGGTCCCTATCGAAGGAAGCTAGGCTGGAGCTGGAAATACAAAGTGTTGATCGATTCAAGAGGTCTCCAGCCTATGATGCTTTGCTTCTGCGCGAGTTCCAGCGGGGAATGGTCTCGGCTGGGGAATTTTTCAAGCAGAAGAATAGGGCGACTGATCGGGCTAGGGCCAACTAGAGCCTTTCAATCAAAAAGCATGTGGATACCTCTCTGGAATCTCTTCGGGTCCAGATGAGGGAGTGGCGAGCGTATTGCAAAAGTAAGGGTAAAGCGCCACATCCCATGCACCTCGAGGTTCCTTTTGCTGACTCCTTCTCCACTTTTTATGCCTGTGAAAAAACGGGGATCGATAACGAGACACCCGATTTGGGACCCGTCCCCGGGGTTGATTATACCGACTGGATGGTCGATGAGGAGGAGGATGTCATTGTTTGGCCCTCGGACGATAGCTTGCTGAGTGAGTACGTGATGGAGCCTGATCCGGATGTGGGCGGAAGCAGCTCCCGACCCCCAGCGCCACCCTCCTGAGTTTTTTATTTTTAGCTTCCATGCCTCCATTGTAACAGTGCTTCCGCTTTTTGTAACTATATTTGTATAACTATACTTGTAACTATATGTGCATAACTATACTTGTATACTTGTATTCTTTTTACATATATAAACGGATTTCAAGCTAATTTCGGCCGCGTGCCTCATGTAACTAGCTTTTTAACGATTTGAACCGCGTATCTTTTTTAACCGGTAGTTAGCTTTGGCCGAGTATCTCACATAACTGGCCTTTCGATAATTTAAACCGTGTATCTTATTTAACCGGTAACTAGTTTTGGCCGAGTATCTCATGTAACTGGCCTTTCAACAGTTTGAACCGCGTATCTTATTTAACTGGTAACTAGTTTTGGCCGAGTATCTAATGTAACTGGCCTTTATATTTGGATTTTCGAGTTTGTCTTACCTCAACGTTACGCCGAGGCTCGCCATGACCATACGTCAAGGTCCTTGCACAAGTTACCTAGGACGTCTCCCGGTTTTATCTGTGCGAGGTTTTGCCGAATCGTTGGGGTACTTCGTACCGGCCAACACGGCTGCGCATCTCACTAGCCTTCCTAGCGGCACTCCGAGCAGTTTTCCAGTTCATTCTGGTGCCTCGGTTTTGCCTTTTTGCTAAGGGATACGTTCTTATCGCTTTAGCTAGGCGGGCATGCTACTATAGCTTTTCCGCCCTTCGGGCACCACTCGTCTGCTCTTTCGCGGGTTTATGGCGCCCGTATTTCCTGGTTTATTCGACCAACTTTTGGTGGGCCGCTGTCGAAATTTTGCTCATGGATTATCAATTCTGCTGAATTACTTCGTACTAGCAACTGAACTTTATTGAATGATCAACATGGATTTCATTAGATGCACATGATTATGAAACCAAGAAATGAACCTGGAATAATAAAGGCGGAAACTAAAAACTGAGTTAAAGCAGAATAAGTTGCGATATAAAAATGCGGTCGGAACCCTTAAGGATAGAAGATCTTTAGATATTGTGCGTTGCATGGTCGGGGTATTAGACTTCCCTCTGGTCGGGCTATCATGTAGGCCCCGTGTCCTACAACCCCTTTGATGATATATGGCCCTTCCCATTTATCGGCGAGAGATCCTGAAGACTTATCTTTGGTGTTTGGGGACACTCTTCTTAGCACCATGTCTCCGAGTTGAAATCTCCGCTCACGAACGTGGGAATTGTAATACCTCGCAGCCCTTTGCTGGTACGCGGAATTTCTGACTTGTGCCGTATCTCTGATTTCCTCAAGTTCGTCTAAGTTCTGCTGCAGCATATTCATATTGTGCTCGGGGCTGTATAACTATATCCTGGGGGATGTAAAAGTTGTTTCTGCTGGGATTACAGCTTCTATCCCAAATGCCAGTGCAAAAGGAGTCTCCCCGGTGGACGACCTCATCGTTGTTCGGTATGCCCATAACACCTCGGGCAGTTTGTCCGCCCAGCCACCTTTCTTTGCCTCTAGTTTTGCTTTCAGTGTATGCTTGATCACTTTATTCACAGCCTCTGTCTGGCCATTGGTTTGAGGGTGAGCCGGTGATGCGTAATAGTTCGTGATCTTGAATTCTTCACACATTTCTCTGAACTTTTTGTTGTCGAACTGGGTTCCATTGTCAGTTATAATGATACTCGGGATCCCGAACCTATATATGATGTTCTTCTTGACAAAGCTGGTGGTGTTTGCCTCCGTTATGTGTACTAGTGCTTTCGCTTCTGCCCATTTGGTGAAATAGTCCACCGCCACAATGGCGTGCTTTGCCCCTCCCTTTGTTCCTGTGGGCATGGGTTCTATTAGGTCGAGTCCCCACATGGCGAAGGGCCACGGTGAGGTTAGACTTCTGAGTAACTCTGGGGGTTGCCGAATATCGTTTGCTATTCTTTGGCATGTTTCACAGCTCTCGGCGAATCGCTGCGCCTTTGCGAACAGGGTCGGCCAGTAGAAACCTTGCCTAAGTACTTTGTGTGCTAGGCTTTTACCCCCAGTATGGTTCCCACACACTCCACTGTGAACACTTGTTAGGATTTTTTCGGTTTCTCCACCAGCCACACATCTTTGCAGTACTTTCGAGAATCCTCTCCTGTATAATTCTCCCCTTAGAATTGTATACCGGGTTGACCTATATCTGATGCGTTTTGCTTCCACTGCATCCTCCGGTAGTATGTTTTCCTCCAAGTACTTCCTGACTTTGTATGTCCAGTCGCTTAGGCTTGGTTGGATCTCTGCTACCATGATTTCCTCTGATTCTACTGTACTTGGCTTAGTCAGATATGCCACTGGTATTGCTTTGGATCTGATGCTCGTGGTGGCTGAAGCTAATTTGGACAAAGCATCTGCTTTCTCGTTTTCTTCCCGAGGGATCTGAGAGATTTTGTACACTTTAAACTTTCTAAGTAACCTTTTTGCAATGTCCAAATAAACTATCATGTGCTCTTCCCTTGCCTGGTACTCGTCCAGTACTTGATTGACCACGACTTGTGAATCGCTGTAAATTTCCAGTTCATCTGCCCCTAATGCTATGTAGACCCTTAGGCCGGCAAACAAGGCTTCATACTCTGCTTGGTTGTTGGTCGCTTTGAAATCGAATCTCATGGCACACTCCACGGTATCTCCATCGGGGGTTGTTATGACTATTCCCGCCCCGCTGCCTTGTGTGTTCGATGATCCGTCCACATGCAATTTCCATTGGAGTTTTTCAGTCCGTTTATCTTCCATTGTCCTTCTTACCTCGGCATCGGGCTTGGTGAATTCTGCTGTAAAATCTGATACCGCCTGTCCTTTGATTGCCGCCTTAGGCGTGTATCTGATGTCGTATTCGCTCAGTTCCACTGGCCATTTGGTCAGCCTTCCCGACACCTCCGGCTTTTGGAGAATCAGTTTCAATGGGAAATCAGTGTATACCTTTATCGTGTGCGCTTGGAAATAGGGCCTCAATTTCCTGGCCGATGTGATTAGTGCTATCGCTATTTTTTCCGCCGGCGAATACCTGGTTTATTCTGGTAACAATGCCTTACTTGTGTAGTACACCGGTTTCTGTATCCCTTCCTCTAACCGGATTAATACCGAACTTGTCGCCACCTCCGTGACCGACAGGTATAAGTATAATGTTTCTCCCACCACCGGTTTTGAGAGGATGGGTGCTCTCCCCAAATATTCTTTCAACTTCTGAAAGGCTTCTTCACATTCTGTGCTCCATTCGAGCCCTTTTCCCTTTTTTATTGCTCTGAAGAATGGAGCGCATTTGTCTGTTGACTTGGCAATGAACCGATTGAGTGATGCAAGACATCCCGTCAGCCTTTGTACATCTTTCAATGTCTTTGGTGAATCCATTCCTTCTAGTGCTCTGATCTTCTCGGGATTTACTTCAATTCCTCTTTGGTGAACTTGAAAACCTAGAAACCTCCCCGAGGGTACT
The DNA here is from genome assembly GCA_954870605.1 of Acer campestre. Lineage (NCBI taxonomy): Eukaryota > Viridiplantae > Streptophyta > Magnoliopsida > Sapindales > Sapindaceae > Acer > Acer campestre. The sequence continues at coordinate 13,466,777 of OX940803.1, read as the reverse complement.
CCGAACACACATTTACTGGGATTAAGCTTCATTTTATACTTCCTCAGAACATCGAAGGTTTCCTTCAAATCCTCCGAATGTTTTTCTGCCGTAGTGCTCTTGGTCAGCATGTCATCCACATAGACTTCCATGTTTCTCCCAATCTGCCGAGCAAATATCCGGTTCACCAACCTTTGGTACGTTGCTCCAGCATTTTTTAATCCGAACGACATCACTTTGTAGCAATACAAACCTTGATCCGTGGTGAAAGATGTTTTTTCTTCGTCTGCTTTGTTCATACGGATCTGATTGTATCCCGAGTAGGCATCCATGAAACTTAGCAACTCGTATCCTGCCGTTGCATCTACCAACTGGTCAATCCTCGGTAGTGGGAAACTGTCTTTTGGGCAAGCCTCGTTTAGGTCAGTGAAATCTACACACATCCTCCATTGGTTATTCTTTTTCTTGACCAATACTACATTGGCTACCCACTCCGGGTACTTGACTTCCCTTATTGATCCTGCGGAAAGTAACTTTTTCACTTCTTTCTTGATTGCGACGCTTCTCTCTGGATTGAACAATCTTCTCTTTTGCACCACTGGTCGGGATTCTGGGTTGATGGATAGGCAATGTGATATCACCTTCGGGTCTACTCCCAGCATATCCTCGTGACCCTAAGCAAAAACATCCTCATATCTTCTTAGCAATGTGACAAGTTGGGCTTTGACGTGCATATTTAAACTTGCCCCCACCTTCACTGTCTTACTCGGGTCCACTGGATTCAGCGTTATTTCTTCGGTCGGCTCATCCTTTCTGACTTCAGGTTGTTCTCTGGGGTCCATTTTAAATTCTTTTGGCACTTCTGCCTGCTCTTCTGGTTCTTCCCCCTTTTGCTTGGCCGTTACCGCGTACACTTGGTGTACTTCCCTATCTTTGTATACTGACAAGTTTGCTCTTCGGGCCATCTCTTGTGACCCCTTAACCACCCCCACCCCGTATTCTGTCGGGAATTTCATCATGAGGGCATATGTTGCCGTCACTGCTTTGGTTTTGTCCAAGAATGGTCGGCCCAATAAAGCGTTGTACGGCCAGTTTTCTGTATCCACTACCACAAAGTCGAGTAGCACGGTTTTTTGGCAAGGTGTCGTCCCAATCTTCACGGGTAATTTCACTGTTCCTAGCGACCTTACCTCGACTCCCCTAAATCCTCTAAGGGGCGTGGTAAACGGTTGTAGGTCTTTTCTATCTAACCTCAGTTGGTCATATACTTCTGCACTTAAAATATCCGTTGAACTCCCGTTGTCAATCAGAATTCGATGAACCTCTCTATGACCGATCCGCGCGCCGATTACTAGTGCATCATCTGGCTTAACATCCACCCCATGTGAGTCGGCTTCTGTGAATATGATCGGGTCCCATCCCTCTTTGATTCTTTTCGGGTCGGGTTCAATGGAATTGACATCCAGATCTCTCCGTGCCTCCATGGTCTCCCGGATTTCCTGGGTCCTTTCCCTGTTACTCTTGCCAGTTGCCGGTCCTCCAAAGATGGTGTTAATTGCTCCTTCATCCTTAGCTTTCTTTGGACTGAATTTTCTTGCCCGTCCGTCCTGCCGGCTATCCTTTTGTCCATCCGTCTTGTCCACCTTCTTGAGGACAATGTCTTTCAGGTGTCCTTCCCTGATGAGGGTTTCAATGTGGTCCCTTAACTGGAAACACTTGGATGTTTCGTGCCCGTTCTCCTTATGGAAACGGCAATATTTGGTGGTGTCCCTCCGAGCATATGTTGACTGCCTAGGCGGTTCTTTTGACATGTTCTTTTCTTCTAGGATTGCCAAGATTTCACCTTGATCTTTCTTCAGTGGGGTGTAGTTTGTATATCTACCTTGGAACTTCTGCCGCGGTTGATCGGTTTTTGGGTCGTATGCTCGCCGTCCATCCCGACCATCCCGTGCTTTGTTCTTCTGTTTGTCTCCTTTGGCGTCGGGCACCTTTGTTTGGTCTTTGGTCTTGGACCCCTCTGGGCGACCGCCATGCACAAAGTAACCTCCTGTGGCAATTTCTTCCTCTTCAGCCAGGGCGTACCCCCCTGCCATGTCCATCATATCAGCGTAGCTGGTTAGTCGGGCTCTTCTGAGGTCAAATGACAATTGGCCATTCTAAAGGTTGTTGATTAACGCAGCAATTATTGCTTCGTCATTTGCGCTCCCAATCTCGGACAGTTCCTGACCAAATCTCCCCAGGTATTTCTTTAGTGACTCATCCTTTCCCTGTCTGAGTTGGGACAAGTGAGCTACTGATTTTTTTCTATGCACATTCCCGAGGAACTGCCTTGAGAAAGCTTTGTTCAGTTCGCCGAAACTGCTTATGCTTGCTGCTGGTAATCTACCAAACCACCGGGAACCTAGATCCCCAAGAGTCTGAGGAAAATTCAAACATAGCAGCGCGTCATTGTGGACATATTGTGCCATGGCGCTCCTGTATCTCCGGACGTGTTCTTTTGGATCGGTATCTTTCTTGAACAGCTCCACGTGTGGCATCCTGAATCTCTCCGGGAAAGGTGTCCTTAGGACCCCACTAGTGAAAGGGCTTCCGGATTCGTCATCCGACAGCTCATTACGCCCATATCGCCTGACTAAAGCATCCATTTGTCGACGATTGTTCTGAACTTCCCGGGTCAGACTTTGTATGATTATATCTCTATCTCCTTCTGGTTCCCCTATCGCATTGAAATTTTGACTTATGGTCAATTTTTGACCCCTTTCCTCCGGATTCAACTCTCTGCGATCTCGGTTTAGGCTATGCAGCCACACTGTGCCCCTTTGGCGCTTGCGATGGTGATTCTGCTCACTTCCTTCCGAGGATGAAGACCGGTCTCTCCGGTGACTGCACCTCCTGGGATGATCCTGATTTACAACTATCCGATCTTGATCATAACCCTTGTCAGAATCATTCCCCTCTCTATGCTCCCTACTCCCCCTATTCACCCTTTCGGATAATATTTCTGGCCTGCCTATAGGATCTCGTCTCGCTTTTAGGGGTGCATCAGGCGTTGGTATCACCACTGCAGAACGTAGTCTCGCAGCCTGCTGGTTTGGGGCAGACAGACTGTGAGGCGACATAAAACCTCCCGTGGTGGAAAGGTCAATTCCTTGCTTTGCTGCGTCTGATATAAGTTATTGCAGGGAAGCATGAAATCGTTGCGCGATTTCTTCATTAGTTGTGGGGAAACGTTGAATACCAGCTAAGGCGGCTGACTGGTCTGCCGTCGTTAGGGTGGCGTCCGCTGTATTGAGCGTGGTGTCATCCTCCAGCTCGTTACTTGGCACGCCTTGACTGTGCCTGGAACCGTTACCATCTCCTTCGCCAGCCATTGTTATCACAAGTTTCTGGGCTTTCCCCCTCCTTCTAGCGCCAATTGTTGACGATGATTTTTGGAAGTCAACCGGTCAACGGTTTGCTTTTGAATTGTTACAATCTGTGAACTTTATAATTAAAACTAAAAGAGAGAGAGCTAGAAATAACAAGCAATTACGTGGTAAAACTCCAAGGGTTGGAGAAACATCCACGGTTTGTTGCCTAGACAACGAAACCAAATTCACTATGAAGAATGATTACAAGAACGTTGCGCTACAATCTCTTTCAAGCTCTTTCTCTCGTGTCCCCTCTTTTTGCGTAAAGAAGGGGTATTTATACATGTTTAATTAGGGTTTGGTATGTGGTGCCCTAATTGTGTGTTCTAATCCTAAACGGATTCAAATTCTCTTTCTTTTGTATATTTCCTGATTTGTTTGAATCCAAGTCTGACTCTGATTCTTCCTTCTGTATTTGAGGAAAATCTACCTGTTTCCTTACTTAAACTCTGCAGCCACACTGTCGCTTATCCTGGGGTTGCTAGCCGCCGATTATGCCCTGTGTTTTGAACGCAGATGCTGATGGCTATCTGTTTTTACTGATTCTCGACTACGCCGAGTATTTGCCCGAGCAGCTTGCCTTTGCTGGTGCTCTGGCAGTTTACTCTTTTCCCGAACAGGTTCTCGTGGGGGACTTCTTGCTCCGTTAGTTGACTTGTCTTGATCCCTGCCTACGTGGCTTTATATAGTGATGACGTGTCTGCCACGACTATTTTTGCCTATAACAACCTTCAAACCAATAAAGCAGAAAAGAAGACACTTCAACGCCGAATGGAACGCCACTGTCCAGGAAGAAGTTGACAAACTCCTGAAGGCCGAGTTAATCAGGGAATCCCGGTACCCCCAAATGGATCGCCAACGTGGTTATGGTAACCAAGTCTAACGGGAAGTGGCGAATGTGTGTAGATTACATCAATCTCAACCGGGCTTGCCCCAAGGACAGCTTCCCCTTGCCTAAGATAGATCAGCACATTGACTCCACTGCAGGAAACAAGCTCCTAAGCTTCATGGATGCTTTCTTGGGGTACAATCAAATCATGATGCACCTTTCTGATTAGGACAAGACTAGCTTCATCACTGGACATGGCCTCTACTGCTATAAGGTAATGCCATTCAGACTTAAAAATGCAGGTGCCACATACCAGCGTATGGTGAACAAGTTGTTCAAAGAGCAGATAGGGAGATCCATGGAGGTGTACATAGATGATATGATCACAAAATCTCAGGAAGCTGGACAGCATAAAGGGGACTTACGATAGACTTTTCAGGTAATAAGACAACCAGATGAGGTTGAACCTGCTAAATGTGCCTACGGGGTAGCAGTAGGCAAATTCTTGGGATTCATAGTGCATGAAAGGGGGATTGAGGCTAATCCTGAGAAGATCAAAGCTATCCTAGACCTCGAGTCCCCTACAACTCTTAAGCAGGCACAAGGATTAACTCGCTGGATAGCAGCCCTGAACTGGTTCATATCTCGCTCCACAGATAAATACCTCCCCTTTTTCAAGATCATCAAGCAGGGGAAGAAGATGAAGTGGGACGACCAAAACGAGTAGGCTTTCCAAGCTTTGAGGAAGTACTTGTCAAGCCCGCCGCTATTGGTGAAGCCTACCCTGGGGGAAGAGCTCCTACTCTATTTAGCAGTCTCAGAAGTTGCTACCAGTGGAGCCCTGGTGAAAGAATGCAGTGACGGAGTGCAAAGACCAGTTTACTATGTGAACCGGGCTTTCACTAAGTCCGAAAAAAACTACACCCTCATAGAGAAACTCGCATATGCCTTGGTCACTACATCCAGAAAGCTCCGGCCTTATTTTCAAGCTCACACCATCGTGGTTGTCACTGACCAACCCCTGCGACAATTCCTCCAGAGGCCGGATGTGTCGGGCAAGTTGGTTCTATGGGCCCTAGAGCTCTCCCAGTTTGACATCAAATGCAAGGCGAAAACCACAATCAAAGCTTAAGCCCTAGCTGATTTCATAATGGAATTCAGCATCTTCAAATGTAGGGCCCTGCTGAGCCTCCAGGCCTGCTATGGTGTCGCGTAAAAGTTGGTTCTCATCTTGCAGCAACCTATTCTCCACTTTCACGCACTCCCTCTCCTCTCAACGGCATAGGGACCTGACAGTCTCAGTATCCAGGCAGCGCTCAAGGCGTCTAATAGCCACCAAGGCCTCCTGCCTCCCCTCTTCAGATTCTTTGGCTTCTTGAATCAGAGGGGCCACACTCTGCTGGGTCTGAATCAGTTCTTATTGAGTATCCTCTAGTTTTGTTTGGAGGCCGATATACACTTCCTACAGGGTCAGCAACTGCTTCTCTATAGCTGTTATAGACAAAAATAGTCGTGGCAGACACGTCATCACTATATAAAGCCACGTAGGCAGGGATCAAGACAAGTCAACTAACGGAGCAAGAAGTCCCCCACGAGAACCTGTTCGAGAAAAGAGTAAACTGCCAGACCACCAGCAAAGGCAAGCTGCTCGGGCAACAAATCTTGCTCGGACAAATACTTGGCGTAGTCGGGAATCAGTAAAAACAGATAGCCATCAGCATCTGCGTTCAAAACACAGGGCATAATCGGCGGCTAGCAACCCCATGATAAGCGACAGTGTGGCCGCAGAGTTCAAGTAAGGAAACATGTAGATTTTCCTCAAATAAAGAAGGAAGAATCAGAGTCAGACTTAGATTCAACCAAATCAGGAAATATACAAAAGAAAGAGAATCCGAATCCGAATCCGTTTAGGATTAGAACACACAATTAGGGCACCACATACCAAACCCTAATTAAACATGTATAAATACCCCTTCTTTATGCAAAAAGAGGGGGGACGAGAGAAAGAGCTTGAGAGAGATTGTAGCGCAACGTTCTTGTAATCATTCTTCATAGTGAATTTGGCTTCGTTGTCTAGGCAACAAACCGTGGATGTTTCTCCAACCCTTGGAGTTTTACCACGTAATTGCTTGTTATTTCTAGCTCTCTCTCTTCTAGTTTTAATCATAAAGTTCACAGATTGTAACAATTCAAAAGCAAACCGTTGACCGGTTGACTTCCAAAAATCATCGTCAACAATTGGCGCTAGAAGGAGGGGGAAAGCCCAGAAACTTGTGATAACAATGGCTGGCGAAGGAGATGGTAGCGGTTCCAGGCACAGTCAAGGCGTGCCAAGTAACGAGCTTGAGGATGACACCACGCTCAATACAGCGGACGCCACCCTAACGACGGCAGACCAATCAGCCGCCTTAGCTGGTATTCAACGTTTCCCCACAACTAATGAAGAAATCGCGCAACGATTTCATGCTTCCCTGCAACAACTTATATCAGACGCAGCAAAGCAAGGAATTGACCTTTCCACCACGGGAGGTTTGATGTCGCCTCACAGTCTGTCTGCCCCAAACCAGTAGGCTGCGAGACTGCGTTCTGCAGTGGTGATACCAACGCCTGATGCACCCCTAAAAGCGAGACGAGATCCTATAGGCAGGCCAGAAATATTATCCGAAAGGGTGAATAGGGGGAGTAGGGAGCATAGAGAGGGGAATGATTCTGACGAGGGTTAAAATCAAGATCAGATAGTTGTAAATCGGGATCACCCCATGAGGCGCAGTCACCGGAGAGACCGGTCTTCATCCTCGGAAGGAAGTGAGCAGAATCACCATCGCAAGCGCCAAAGGGGCACAGTGCGGTTGCATGGCCTAAACCGAGATCGCAGAGAGTTGAATCCGGAGGAAAGGGGTCAAAAATTGACCATAAGTCAAAATTTCAATGCGATAGGGGAACCAGAAGGAGATAGAGATATAATCATACAAAGTCTGACCCGGGAAGTTCAGAACAATCGTCGATAAATGGATGCTTTAGTCAGGCGATATGGGCGTAATGAGCTGTCGGATGACGAATCCGGAAGCCCTTTCACTAGTGGGGTCCTAAGGACACCTTTCCCGGAGAGATTCAGGATGCCACACATGGAGCTGTTCAAGAAAGATACCGATCCAAAAGAACACATCCGGAGATACAGGAGCGCCATAGCACAATATGTCCACAATGACGCGCTGCTATGTTTGAATTTTCCTCAGACTCTTGGGGATCTAGGTTCCCGGTGGTTTGGTAGATTACCAGCAGCAAGCATAAGCAGCTTCGGCGAACTGAGCAAAGCTTTCTCAAGGCAGTTCCTCGGGAATGTGCATAGAAAAAAATCGGTAGCTCACTTGTCCCAACTCAGACAGGGAAAGGATGAGTCGCTAAAGAAATACCTGGGGAGATTTGGTCAGGAAGTGTCCGAGATTGGGAGCGCAAATGACGAAGCAATAATTGCTGCGTTCATCAACAACCTTTAGAATGGCCAATTGTCATTTGACCTCAGAAGAGCCCGACTAACCAGCTACGCTGATATGATGGACATGGCAGGGGGGGTACGCCCTGGCTGAAGAGGAAGAAATTGCCACAGGAGGTTACTTTGTGCATGGCGGTCGCCCAGAGGGGTCCAAGACCAAAGACCAAACAAAGGCGCCCGACGCCAAAGGAGACAAACAGAAGAACAAAGCACGGGATGGTCGGGATGGACGGCGAGCATACGACCCAAAAACCGATCAACCGCGGCAGAAGTTCCAAGGTAGATATACAAACTACACCCCACTGAAGAAAGATCAAGGTGAAATCTTGGCAATCCTAGAAGAAAAGAACATGTCAAAAGAACCGCCTAGGCAGTCAACATATGCTCTGAGGGACACCACCAAATATTGCTGTTTCCATAAGGAGAACGGGCACGAAACATCCAAGTGTTTCCAGTTAAGGGACCACATTGAAACCCTCATCAGGGAAGGACACCTGAAAGACATTGTCCTCAAGAAGGTGGACAAGACGGATGGACAAAAGGATAGCCGGCAGGACGGACGGGCAAGAAAATTCAGTCCAAAGAAAGCTGAGGATGAAGGAGCAATTAACACCATCTTTGGAGGACCGGCAACTGGCAAGAGTAACAGGGAAAGGACCCAGGAAATCCGGGAGGCCATGGAGGCACGGAGAGATCTGGATGTCAATTCCATTGAACCCGACCCGAAAAGAATCAAAGAGGGATGGGACCCGATCATATTCACAGAAGCCGACTCACATGGAGTGGATGTTAAGCCAGATGATGCACTAGTAATCGGTGCGCGGATCGGTCATAGAGAGGTTCATCGAATTCTGATTGACAACGGGAGTTCAGCGGATATTTTAAGTGCAGAAGTATATGACCAACTGAGGTTAGATAGAAAAGACCTACAGCCGTTTCCCACGCCCCTTAGAGGATTTGGGGGAGTCGAGGTAAGGTCGCTAGGAACAGTGAAATTACCCGTGAAGATTGGGACGACACCTTGCCAAAAAACCGTGCTACTCGACTTTGTGGTAGTGGATACAGAAAACTGGCCGTACAACGCTTTATTGGGCCGACCATTCTTGAACAAAACCAAAGCAGTGACGGCAACATATGCCCTCATGATGAAATTCCCGACAGAATACGGGGTGGGGGTGGTTAAGGGGTCACAAGAGATGGCCCGAAGAGCAAACTTGTCAGTATACAAAGATAGGGAAGTACACCAAGTGTACGCGGTAACGGCCAAGCAAAAGGGGGAAGAACCAGAAGAGCAGGCAGAAGTGCCAAAAGAATTTAAAATGGACCCCAGAGAACAACCTGAAGTCAGAAAGGATGAGCCGACCGAAGAAATAACGCTGAATCCAGTGGACCCGAGTAAGACAGTGAAGGTGGGGGCAAGTTTAAATATGCACGTCAAAGCCCAACTTGTCACATTGCTAAGAAGATATGAGGATGTTTTTGCTTAGGGTCACGAGGATATGCTGGGAGTAGACCCGAAGGTGATATCACATTGCCTATCCATCAACCCAGAATCCCGACCAGTGGTGCAAAAGAGAAGATTGTTCAATCCAGAGAGAAGCGTCGCAATCAAGAAAGAAGTGGAAAAGTTACTTTCCGCAGGATCAATAAGGGAAGTCAAGTACCCGGAGTGGGTAGCCAATGTAGTATTGGTCAAGAAAAAGAATAACCAATGGAGGATGTGTGTAGATTTCACTGACCTAAACAAGGCTTGCCCAAAAGACAGTTTCCCACTACCTAGGATTGACCAGTTGGTAGATGCAACGGCAGGATACGAGTTGCTAAGTTTCATGGATGCCTACTCGGGATACAATCAGATCCGTATGAACAAAGCAGACAAAGAAAAAACATCTTTCACCACGGATCAAGGTTTGTATTGCTACAAAGTGATGCCGTTCGGATTAAAAAATGCTGGAGCAACGTACTAAAGGATGGTGAACCGGATGTTTGCTCGGCAGATTGGGAGAAACATGGAAGTCTATGTGGATGACATGCTGACCAAGAGCACTACGGCAGAAAAACATTCGGAGGATTTGAAGGAAACCTTCGATGTTCTGAGGAAGTATAAAATGAAGCTTAATCCCAGTAAATATGTGTTCGGAGTACCCTCGGGGAGGTTTCTAGGTTTTCAAGTTCACCAAAATCTCTCAGATCCCTCGGGAAGAAAACGAGAAAGCAGATGCTTTGTCCAAATTAGCTTCAGCCACCACGAGCATCAGATCCAAAGCAATACCAGTGGCACATCTGACTAAGCCAAGTACAATAGAATCAGAGGAAATCATGGTAGCAGAGATCCAACCAAGCCCAAACGACTGGACATACAAAGTCAGGAAGTACTTGGAGGAAAACATACTACCGAAGGATGCAGTAGAAGCAAAACGCATCAGATATAGGTCAACCCGGTATACAATTCTAAGGGGAGAATTATACAGGAGAGGATTCTCGAAAGTACTGCAAAGATGTGTGGCCGGTGGAGAAACCGAAAAAATCCTAAAAAGTGTCCATAGTGGAGTGTGTGGGAACCATACTGGGGGTAAAAGCCTAGCACATAAAGTACTTAGGCAAGGTTTCTACTGGCCGACCATGTTCGCAGAGGTGCAGCGATTCGCCGAGAGCTGTGAAACATGCCAAAGAATAGCAAACGATATTCGGCAACCCCCAGAGTTACTCAGAAGTCTAACCTCACCGTGGCCCTTCGCCATGTGGGGACTCGACCTAATAGGACCCATGCCCACAGGAACAAAGGGAGGGGCAAAGCACGCCATTGTGGCGGTGGACTATTTCACCAAGCACTGGTACACATAACGGAGGCAAACACCACCAGCTTTGTCAAGAAGAACATCATATATAGGTTCGGGATCCCGAGTATCATTATAACTGACAATGGAACCCAGTTCGACAACAAAAAGTTCAGAGAAATGTGTGAAGAATTCAAGATCACGAACTATTACGCATCACCGGCTCACCCTCAAACCAATGGCCAGACAGAGGCTGTGAATAAAGTGATCAAGCATACATTGAAAGCAAAACTAGAGGCAAAGAAAGGTGGCTGGGCGGACAAACTGCCCGAGGTGTTGTGGGCATACCGAACAACGATGAGGTCGTCCACCGGGGAGACTCCTTTTGCGCTGGCATTTGGGACAGAAGCTGTAATCCCAGCAGAAACAACTTTTACATCCCCCAGGATACAGTTATACAGCCCCGAGCACAATATGAATATGCTGCAGCAGAACTTAGACGAACTTGAGGAAATCAGAGATACGGCACAAGTCAGAAATTTCGCGTACCAGCAAAGGGCTGCGAGGTATTACAATTCCCACGTTCATGAGCGGAGATTTCAACTCGGAGACATGGTGCTAAGAAGAGTGTCCCCAAACACCAAAGATAAGTCTTCGGGATCTCTCGCCGATAAATGGGAAGGGCCATATATCATCAAAGGGGTTGTAGGACATGGGGCCTACATGATAGCCCGACCAGAGGGACGTCTAGTACCCCGACCATGCAACGCACAATATCTAAAGATCTTCTATCCTTGAGGGGTCCAACCGCATTTTTATATCGCAACTTATTCTGCTTTAACTCAGTTTTTAGTTTCCGCCTTTATTATTCCAAGTTCATTTCTTGGTTTCATAATCATGTGCATCTAATGAAATCCATGTTGATCATTCAATAAAGTTCAGTTGCTAGTACGTAGTAATTCAGCAGAATTGATAATCCATGAGCAAAATTTCGACAGCGGCCCACCAAAAGTTGGTCGAATAAACCAGGAAATACGGGCGCCATAAACCTGCGAAAGAGCGGACGAGTGGTGCTCGAAGGGCGGAAAAGCTATAGTAGCATGCCCACCTAGCTAAAGCGATAAGAACGTATCCCTTAGCAAAAAGGCAAAACCGAGGCACCAGAATGAACTGGAAAACTGCTCAGAGTGCCGCTAGGAAGGCTAGTGAGATGCGCAGCCGTGTTGGCCGGTACGAAGTACCCCAACGATTCGGAAAAACCTAGCACAGATAAAACCGGGAGACGTCCTAGGTAACTTGTGCAAGGACCTTGATGTATGGTCGTGGTGAGCCTCGGCGTAACGTTGAGGTAAGACAAACTCGAAAATCCAAATATAAAGGCCAGTTACATGAGATACTTGACCAAAACTAGTTACCAGTTAAATAAGATACGTGGTTCAAACTGTTGAAAGGCCAGTTACATGAGATACTCGGCCAAAACTAGTTACCGGTTAAATAAGATACACGGTTTAAATTATCGAAAGGCCAGTTACGTGAGATACTCGGCCAAAGCTAACTACCGGTTAAAAAAGATACGTGGTTCAAATCGTTGAAAAGCTAGTTACATGAGGCACTCGGCCGAAATTAGCTTGAAATCCGTTTATATATGTAAAAAGAATACAAGTATACAAGTATAATTATGCAAATATAGTTACAAATATAGTTATACAAATATAGTTACAAAAAGCGGAAGCACTGTTACAATGGAGGCATGGAAGCTAAAAAAAAAAAACTCAGGAGGGTGGCGCTGGGGGTCGGGAGCTGCTTCTGCCCACATCCGGATCAGGCTCCATCACGTACTCACTCAGCAAGCTGTCGTCCGAGGGCCAAACAATGACATCCTCCTCCTCATCGACCATCCAGTCGGTATAATCAACCCCTGGGACGGGTCCCAAATCGGGTGTCTCGTTATCGATCCCCGCCTTTTCACAGGCATAAAAAGTGGAGAAGAAGTCAGCAGAAGGAACCTCGAGGTGCATGGGATGTGGCGCTTTACCCTTACTTTTGCAATACGCTCGCCACTCCCTCATCTGGACCCGAAGAGATACCAGAGAGGTATCCACATGCTTTTTGATTGAAAGGCTCCAGTTGGCCCTAGCCCTAGCCCGATCAGTCGCCCTATTCTTATGCTTGAAAAATTCCCCAGCCGAGACCATTCCCTGCTGGAACTCGCGCAGAAGCAAAGCATCATAGGCTGGAGACCTCTTGAATCGATCAACACTTTGTATTTCCAGCTCCAGCCTAGCTTCCTTCGATAGGGACCTGACTGTCAAGGCCTGACGCTCCAAGTCTTCGATTCGGCGTTCGTAAGCAAACTTGGCGTCTTCAGCGGACTGCTCAGCCTGGAGCAAAGCACCCTGAGTGGATGACAACTGATCCTTAAGAATCTTCACCTCCTCAGCAGCGGAAGAAGCTCGCTGCTCCGCCTCCAGTTGCCGAGCCAGGCATTGATCCAAAAGCACCTGACTCGACCGAGCACCCTCCCGACAAGCCAGCTCAACCCGAGAACGGCGATCCTCGCTCTCCTTTAACTGGGCCTCCAGCTGCCTTATTCTGTCCGCTTGGGCCTCGCTAGCTTGACAAGCCCCAGACATCTCAGCCACCATCTGCAAAAGAAAAAAAAAAGGGGGGAGGGTATTACTCTTACGTACGGAAAAAGGGGAAATACGAAAGTTTAGACAACCTAGGCATTACTTACGTAAGAAGTGCTGTTGAAAAAGTTACAGAGCCGATCAGACACTGTCCCCGTTCTGAAATGACTCCAGCGATCCTCCCCGATATAGGCTCGGCCTGAAGCCATGGCCCTTAACATAGACTCGGGGGAAGGATCATCAAGGTGGGGTGAGGAGCCTGAACCACCAACATCGGCTTCAGGAAGCTCGGCAGACGAGGCTGCCCCGGGGAATATCGGTTGAGGCTCCCACATCATCTTTTGTCTGGTCCATCGGAGGAGACAGGCTCGCGCTCTTTCCAACATTACCCTCACCCTCGTCACCCGAAGACGAGTCAACATAAGCCACTACTCGGGGAATTTTGTGGGTAGGGCGGCCAGAGGAAAACGAAGCTTTTCTCTTCCCCAGCTGCCTCACCTCAGCATTGATATTTACAGGAGCAGAAGTAAGATCAGCCGAGGTCGGAATCCCCGGAGTTGCCATGCTCGAATGTCGCTCGGCTGCTTCGCCCCCTCGAAGAGGAACACTGGGCGTGTTCACAGCGGAAATGGGAGAGTTGGCTCCACCAGGGAAAGTCGCCTGGTCGGATTCAGAGGGTTGCCCTACTTTTTCTTTCCCTTTGGAGAAAGGATCCCTTCGGCTGTCCAGGTCAGCTCCGGTCCTACTTACTCCAAAGCCTTCCGAATCACCCATGGTCTCTTTCGAACACGCTGTCGTCTCCTGACCATAGGCCCCCTCGGGCACGTATTCGGGCACCCCCTCTTCATTATCATCCACGGGAAGATCCTCGGGAGCGCTCCCTTCAGATTTATCGTCAGGAGGGGCTATTCCAGCGTCTTGCTGTCGAAGCACCTCCTTCCTGCTGGCTTCCACGACTCCTTTCATTCGGCGTGCCAGAGCATCGCAGACTACATCCACATCAAATACTTCAAAAGAAAAAAGAAGGGAGCCCAAGTCAGTAGACTAATCCAAAGACAAAAATAAAAGAATAAAAGAATAAAAGATAAAACGCAACTTACGGCGTCTGCGGCGCGCAGAAATCTGAGGAAAGAGGCGTGCTGTAATCATCTTCCCCTCATGGTACAGATAGGGTTTACCCTTTTTTTCCAGAGGGCGGACAGCAGCCCGAGCCAAAGTCTTCAGCTCCTCGTCGGTAAAAGCAGAAGTTACATGGTTCCATTGGGGTGAACAGAAGTACCGAGGAACCCTGCAGGTCATCCGGGTGCCATCCAGATCAAAACTGATTGATTGGCCCCAACGTCCGCCTACAAAGAACCAACTGTTCTTCTAGAACTTGTTTGAGGAGGGGAAGCCCCAAACAAATCCCTTCATCTTCTCATCTGTGGTCGGCTCGATTTCTCCCTTGACCACAACATCTTTAGGGATCCAGAACTCGGGCTGAGTCGATTGAAGAAAATAGACCCCAGCCTTTCCCACGGGCCTAAGGGCGTAGAAGTGTCGGATTTCGCGAGGAGTGGGAGGTGGTCGCTTCATCCTGTGCCACATGTGCCACATGCACATCAAAATCCGGTAGCTGTTCGGAGTTAGCTGAGCCGGGGCAATTCGGGCCTCAGCCAAGAACCAGGTGATGAAAGGCTGGAGAGGAAGAGTGACACCGCAGGTGAGCATCGCCCCGTAGATTGCCACGTGGCCAGGTGGAGGGTTCCAGGCAGCCCGACCTTCAGCAGGGATCAGTGAAATCACGTCGCCATCCAGATCGAACCGCCGCATATACCTGCTTATCTCCTCAGGGCCGGCCACATTTGGCTCGACATCATAAGCGCATATGCGCTCGGGAGAGAATGGAATGCGAGCAGCCTTGTGCTCTTCTTCAACGTCATTCTCGACAATCCTTTGGCTCCCAACTCGGCTCTCCAGTGAGTGAGAGTCCTTGTAAACTTTGCAGGTGCTCATCTTTTTCCCCGGTCGTCTCCAAGGCCGAACGTCAGCAGAAGAGGAAGAAGAATCCGACCAAGCTGCAGGCTGATAGTCGGGAGGGGATGAGTCCGAGGAAACGGAGTGAACTTCAGGAGGAGATGGAGCCTCGGAAGGAGTGAAACTTTCACGGTAAACTGCAGAAACGTCAGCGTCAGTGAAATGCGGCTGATCAAAGAGAGGTGGTTTCAGTAAATTGTGGACCACTGATGCAGTGTGAGCATCATTTTGCTCAATAGCAATCATACCAACAGTATAAAGACGGTACCTAGTGGCAGAATCCATGAGAACTAACCTCGATATAGCGAGAAACGGAGACGATGAAAGCTGTAGAGAAAATCCTCGAGAGAAGGCCTGGGGGTTGAAGCAGAAGAACTCAAATAAAGCAGGAGAAGCGGTTGAAGCAGAAGAACTCAAATAAAGATGAAGATGCGGTTGAAGCAGATGAAGATGCGGTTGAAGCAGAAGAACTCAAATAAAGCAGGAGATGCGGTTGAAGCAGATGAAGATGCGGTTGCAGCGGATGAACTCAATAAACAGGGGATGCGAGCAAGTTCTTCAGAGAGTGCACAAAGATTGCAGAAAATAAAGTAAATAAAAGAAGAAAAGCGCCACCACTGCCAGTTTATATAGGCAGCACATTGATTTCAAAAAACACAAAACCCTAGGAGAAACACAAAGAAGTGGGAAAGCAGAGGGGCGTGGGCAATGACGTAGTCCACACGCGAGCGAACAGAAAGGTCATGTCCCATAAATGCGTCGTACCATCGTCGTACCACAGCCAAATAAGAAAGGACAAGTGGCAGCCGAAGAGCGCCTTAAGCCGCCAGTGAGCAGAAACGTCACCATCAAAAGATTTCTGAAATGATTGATAAATCGAATGCGTGCGGTCGTAATTAAGACACGTCATTTAAGAGCTTTGAAGCAAACGAGGATACATTAATACAGAAGAAGACAAACGAGGACTAGTTGTAAATGAGTATGAGGTTAAATATCTAACCCGAGAGGAACTGACTCAGCATGATCGGCACAAATATTTAAGGGGGTATTGTTATAGGCAAAAATAGTCGTGGCAGACACGTCATCACTATATAAAGCCACGTAAGCAGGGATCAAGACAATTCAACTAACGGAGCAAGAAGTCCCCCACGAGAACCTGTTCGGGAAAAGAGTAAACTGCCAAAGCACCAGCAAAGGCAAGCTGCTCGGGCAACAAATCTTCCTCGGGCAAATACTCGGCGTAGTCGGGAATCAGTAAAAACAGATAGCCATCAGCATCTGCGTTCAAAACACAGGGCATAATCGGTAGCTAGCAACCCCATGATAAGCGACAGTGTGGCCGCAGAGTTCAAGTAAGGAAACAGGTAGATTTTCGTCAAATACAGAAGGAAGAATCAGAGTCAGACTTGGATTCAACCAAATCAGGAAATATACAAAAGAAAGAGAATCCGAATCCGAATCCGAATCCGTTTAGGATTAGAACACACAATTAGGGCACCACATACCAAACCCTAATTAAACATGTATAAATACCCCTTCTTTACGCAAAAAGAGAGGACACGAGAGAAAGAGCTTGAGAGAGATTGTAGCGCAACGTTCTTGTAATCATTCTTCATAGTGAATTTGGCTTCGTTGTCTAGGCAACAAACCGTGGATATTTCTCCAACCCTTGGAGTTTTACCACGTAATTGCTTGTTATTTCTAGCTCTCTCTCTTTTAGTTTTAATCATAAAGTTCACAAATTGTAACAATTCAAAAGCAAACCGTTGACCGGTTGACTTCCAAAAATCACCGTCAACAAAGGTTATATCCACTGCCAACCTATGGGTAGCCATGCTAAGAGGAATGCCAGGCATCTCCTCATGGCTCCAAGCGAATATGTCGTTGTACTCTCTGAGGAGTTCTACCAAGTCCTTCCTGATTAAGGGATCCAAACCTCTTCCAACTTTTACTGTCTTAGTTGGATCTTCTCTCTTGATAAGTATTTCCTCTAACTGATCCGCAGGATGCCCACTGGTCCAACCCAGCTCTTCTTCCTCCAGCTCTTCCACGATTATGTCTGGTACCTCTCCTTCTTCCAAGACATAGTGATCCCACTCTGACGCTCCCTGACTTGGGTCACTGGTCACATGTGCATATTGCTTAGCTAATGCAGCGGGGTTGGTGGACACCGCGTAACAATTGCGGGCTGTTTTCTAATCCCCTCTAACTTCTCCTACTCCTGTTCCCACCGGGAATTTCAAAACATTGTGGTAGATAGATAGTATCCCCCTAATCCATGACAAGAAAGGCCTACCCAAAATTGAATTATAGGCAGACGGTGTATCTACCACGATGAACTCCGTCATTATGTTCTGTTGAAGAGTAGCTTCTCCGACTATCACTAGCAAAATCTTTGTCCCTATTGGCATTACAGAGTCCTCTATGAACCCATACAAAAGGGAGGTGCAGCTGTTGTAACAGGAGTTCTTCAAATTAAGTTGCTCATGAGCCCCCTTGAATAGAATATCAACACTACTTCCCGTATCAATCAGGACGCGGTGTACCAGGCAGTTGGTGATCTGTACTGTGATTACCATGTGATTACCATGGGATCATCATGTGGTTGAACGGTGTTGTAGACATCTTCCTCTATGAAAATGATTTTGGTGGAGCGGGATTGATCCTGGGATCCACTACTGACTTTAAGTACCTCATGACCATCATTGAGCCTAGGAATCTTCCTTGCGTGATTCTTTCTTGAATTGTTGGAGGTTCCAGCTAGAGTAGGGCCTCCACTGATGGTATGGATCACTTGGATATGCTGCATCAAATCCTTCTCACCATCTCTCCTTCTTTCTGCTGCCTCTTGCATCCGGCTTTGCACCTGTTTCCCTTCTTTGATGTTGTCCCGTACTTGCTGTAAAAATTTAGTTAAAAGACCTCCTCTTACCAATCCTTCAATCTGGTTGCGATGGCTGTAACACTCAGATGTGTTGTGTCTTATGTCCTCATGAAAATCGCAGTACTTGTATTGATTCCTCCTGTCAGCTGGGACTTTTATGGGACCTGGCTTTCTGAGTAGGCTCTTATCCCGAATGGCAAGGTAGATGGTTTCTCACGAAGCATTGAAAGGGGTGTAGTAATTGCACCCATCTTCCTCTCTTGCTACTCTGGACACTTCCTTCAGAGGGATCTCCCTGATGGGCAACCTCCTGGCCGGATATCTTTCCTGGTACGAACGAATAGGAGGTGGCCGGTAGGTTTACCGGTTTAAAGGCTGATTTTGGAATTTCTTAGTTGGTGCGGGCTTCGGAGCCTCATTCTTATGACGAGGTGCTAATCGGGCTTCATCGTGTTCAATCTTGATCCGGAGCTGTTCTTCTATATCCACCTGTTCCAGAGCCTGGTTGTAGGCTTCCTGGTACGTCTCTGAATGGTGCTTTGCAAAAGAGTGAAATAGTCTGCCAACCCACAGGTTTCTCCGAAAGTTGGCTAAGGTTCCTTCTCATCGAATACGCCCATCTGGACAACTTCTTTATGGAATTTTTTCACATAAGATCTCAGAGTTTCACCTCGCTCCTGAACCACGTATTGAAGCAAGATAGGATCCTTGAGACGAGGCTTGATCCCCTAAAACTGTGCACAAAAAGCTATTATTAACCGCCAAAGTTGGCGAAGGACCAAGGAAGAATTTCCCACCTCACGAAAGGAAAATATAGGAGTACAGACACTATCCGGCTACCCCAACAGAGACGGACTCTGACTGGTCTGAATACACACCCCCTCCAACAGGGTCCAGTCTGGCTCCTTCCCAGCTTCCTATGGACCCCGCCAGCATCTTAGCTCAAAAATATGACCGTGAGCCATATTACTCACTAGAGCTCACAGCTTCCTATGGACCTCGCAGCACCCCGACACAGCTTCCTATGGACCCCGCAGCATCCCGGCACAGAGTACCACGGAAGTATCCCGGTGTAATACCAGCCAGATATCCCCTATTCCACCATCTAGATGCCTACTGGCTTGCACTTTCAGACACAGCCAGCCCGCCAAGCAAAAAGATAACAGGCACCAAAACTCTCATATCATAAACTAAAGCTCCATTAAAAGACCCATTAAAACACTGCCGTACAGAGGAGATATACTCCTTCCCGCCAGAGAGTCCAATTTTGAGCAAGTCAACTCAGTTAGAGTCATTCTAGGAAGGAAAGATTTGCCTAAGAGATTAACTCCTCCTATGAAGGAAAGTCTAGATTCTACACGTAAAAGCTCCAAGATTTTCTACTAAAAAGAAAAGGATCCTGCATTGGCCAAACCCTAGACTGAAATTATAGGAGTGCATGGCAAGCAACATGACCTATATATACAACTATTTATTCATCGGAAAAGGGACCGAAAATCTTCTCCAAAAACCCCACTCATAAGCTCTACTTATCAACATGCACAGATTCGCCATCACCACCATCTCCATTATTTATCCGATCTCCATACATTGTTGTAACCCCTAAGTACATGGCTTATATACCTGAAATGCAAAGGGACGATCAATAGAAGCTTATTTTTTTGTTTGATTTCTTATATTCAATATTGTACTTGCATTAATAGGAACATAGTCGGTATCAAACTACGTGATACCCCTCCGACCAGGATCAATCTCGATCTTGGTCCTTTTTAAAGTTGTTATTTGGACTTCCATCCCATTAACGATTTCCAGTTAACAGCTATGGTGAGCTTAGAAAAGGAATCAACACTACCTGGTGGTAACTTTCTGAACCACGTCTTGGTGCAATCGGTCAAGATTGAAGGAAACATTCTACACATGGCCAGCCGGGTCCCGCTTTGGACTTCCATCTGGTGGACAAAATTTTTCAGGTGGTTGACGGGGTCCTCTGTCCCGGAGTATTTTTCAGAGGGCATCCTAAATTTGGGAGGTAACCCCGCCTCCCTAACTCTTTTGGAGAAAGGTGCATTCATCTCACCTAAGGGGTTCTTCCGGATTCCTTGGTGCTTTCCCTTCTTTAACTGCTCCAACTCATTTGCCATCTTGGTCATCTGATCCTGTAGGCGCTGGGATTTCTTGGTTCCGAATCGGGCTACTGAACCCTCTTCATACGAAGTTTCTGAATCAATGACCACCTCCTTTCGCTTTGCTCTCTGATGTCTTTCTTTGGAGCTCTTTCGGGATCTGACGCTTCCTTCTGAATCAGGATGTGGATCCTTCTCCTTTGCCCTTGGCTTTGGTGGATATTGGGCCCTCCTAGGGGAAATTTCAATCACGGACTTCACTAGTCTGGGTCTGAGATCCGCCTGTCGGACTAGAAGAGGTGGACCCAGTCGATCAAACACTGGTACCCGGGTACTTGGGCCAATATCTCCTAGAATCCCGGCTGCTTCAAAAAGGATTCCCTGGGCTATCATCCGGAGCCGGATAGCTTCTACATATGATGTCACATGCTGCTCTAGGACATCCCGATTGACTTCTCGCCTGGCGAGGTCTTGAGGCAAAGGGCCGGTATTTGGGGGAGGTACTGGCGCGGGATTCTAAATTCCTGACCCCCTTACTCCGCCTTTGAACTCTCTCGGTGGAAGCGAGGGACTGGGGTCCTAATGGATCAAGATGACCCTGGGAGGATCGGAGTCTCATTCTGAAGATTTCTAGGCAAAACTAGGCTATTTAGATATTGGTTGGGATGTAAAGCTCTTCCCACAGATGGCGCCAAAAGTGTTACCAGAAAATCGTCACTGGGGTGAAATTCCAAATAATGACTTTAAGGGAACCAAGATCAAGATTGACCCCGGTTGGAGGAGTATCACGTAGTTCGATACCGACTATGTCTTCAACAATACATATACGATTTGGATCATGATCGGTCATTTATTGTATATATATTTGATCCCCATTTCGCCAATCAATTGCTTGCTACTTGAGCCTTTTAGCGCTTTAATGGGTGTGTTTGAGTGATTTCAGGTTTTTGGACCAGATTGATATATTTGAAGAAATTCAGATAAAAAGTGCAATTTTGAAGAAGTCAAGGGTCTTTTCTAATATGAGCAAAAATCGCTCTCGCACCGCTGCTATTTTATGAGAGAGGCGTCGCAGCGTTTTTGGGACAGAGGAGGACGCTGGGCAAACCGCCCCCTTACCGCTGCCAAAGTGGCAGCGGTCAGGCAGCGGTCTGCCTAAAAGAGTTGGTTTTTAATCAGGTTTCTCCACCGAAGCCCGAGCAGATATAAATAGAGGGGTTTTCCTCCTAAAAAGGGTTCGTCCGAGAAACAGATCGTCAGCCTCAAGTTACAACCTAAATCACTCAACAACTTTCTTTCATCTTACATACAGAAGATTTGAAGACGAAGGAGAAGATTTGCTGCATCAGAGATTGGAAGATTGTCTACAATTTCCATGGGTTCTATCAACTACTTCTCTCTTCTTTTTATTTCAACTATGTGTAACTAAATTCATACTAGGGATTCAATGTGAACCTCTATGAATACTCTGTGTTAGAATTGATTATGATTTAGTAATTCAAGTTTCGTTTCATTCAATTTGGGATTTATTCTTGTCTATGCATGGTTTTTGCTAGTCTTGAATCTAGGGTTTATATGTTGAAGGTTGAGATGCGCGTGGGTTTCACCATTCTCAACCAATAATCAATTGAATGAATGAATTTATCGTAGCAGGTTATTGCACGTTATCTTCGGTTCTCTGTTCTTGTGCTTAATGGATTCTCAATTATAGTCTATACGCAGGTTTTGCTAATGAATGTGATTGAGAATACTTGATTGTGTGCTTTGTGGGTTTTAGGTTATAGTCTATACGCAGGTTTTGCTAATGATTTAACTGAGAACACTTGGTGTATGGTTGATGTATTTATGTTATAGTCTATACGCAGGTTTTGCTAATGATTTAACTGAGAACACTTGGTGTATGGTTGATGTATTTATGCTATAGTTTACACGCAGGTTTTGCTAATGACTGCAGTAGAAAGTACTTAATTTATCCCAGGACCACATAGCATTAATTATACATAATTTAAGAACGAACCCTTAACTTGATTAATATTCTTTGTGAAAGTCAATTCGAAGCATTGAGTAAACGTAGTTGGTGATCATTGATGACCTAGTCCTCTCACCTATTGATCTCATTCTCATATTCTTGTTAATTGTTTTCTTAGTTTAATCTAGTTTTAATCTCAAATCAATCAAATCAATCTGAAATCTCTTGGTTACTGTTAATTGCTTAGCTTTAATTAGAATTAGCTCTAATCGATAAATCTCTTTTCCTCGTGGGAACGATCCCTACTTGTCGCTGTACTTATCTCACGATTCGTGCACTTGCGAGTTAGGTTTTTATAACACGATTTTACACATCAAGAAGCGACACCATTTTTTTTTTTTGAATGAAACGAAACTTGAATTAGTAAATCATAATCAATTCTAACACAGAGTATTCATAGAGGTTCACATTGAATCCCTAGTATGAATTTAGTTACACATAGTTGAAATAAAAAGAAGAGAGAAGTAGTTGATAGAACCCATGGAAATTGTAGACAATCTTCCAATCTCTGATGCAGCAAATCTTCTCCTTCGTCTTCAAATCTTCTGTATGTAAGATGAAAGAAAGTTGTTGAGTGATTTAGGTTGTAACTTGAGGCTGACGATCTGTTTCTCGGACGAACCCTTTTTAGGAGGAAAACCCCTCTATTTATATCTGCTCGGGCTTCGGTGGAGAAACCTGATTAAAAACCAACTCTTTTAGGCAGACCGCTGCCTGACCGCTGCCACTTTGGCAGCGGTGTGGCAGCGGTTTGGCCAATCTTTGCAACCGCTGCCACTTTGGCAGCGGTAAGGGGGCGGTTTGCCCAGCGTCCTCCTCTGTCCCAAAAACGCTGCGACGCCTCTCTCATAAAATAGCAGCGGTGCGAGAGCGATTTTTGCTCATATTAGAAAAGACCCTTGACTTCTTCAAAATTGCACTTTTTATCTGAATTTCTTCAAATATATCAATCTGGTCCAAAAACCTGAAATCACTCAAACACACCCATTAAAGCGCTAAAAGGCTCAAGTAGCAAGCAATTGATTGGCGGAATGGGGATCAAATATATATACAATAAATGACCGATCAAATACCCCCAAACCTATCTTTTGCTAGCCCTCGAGCAAAATATAAAACAAAAACCTAAAAACTAAACCTAAGAAAAACAAAAATCAAACTAAGCCACTTTCGTAGGGAACACGATAGCATTGAGCGTATACTACAAGCCTTTAAACCTCTAGGTGTCCCTAGAGGAGGAGTTTTGTCTCCTGAGGGTTTACAGCTATGACACCCACAAACATATCCAGCGACTTCCTATCATCCAAAATACCATAAAATGCGCCCAAGTTGAGACAACATGCAAATACCAATAAGCAAAGACTAATACCTAGCCATAAATCTGAAAACATTGCATACTTTGAATAGAAAAGCCCAGACTCAAACATTTTAGCTTAGAGGACACATCATCAAATGCCATAGATATAATTCGCCTCGACTCTACTTCTCACGTGATGTCGCTCATAATTCACACAGATCCTAGGCACAATCTCTCATCAAGCATATGCGACTGGAATTATGCACAATAAATATCAAGAGTTATCGCATATGAATATATCAATAAAAGAACGCTTGATTTGTATGCAAAAGATCTCATGAAATGAATCAAACATTATGAACAAGATAAACACATGCTCTATCTCTACTTTCATAACAAGGATAACCAGCAGATCAAAAAGACTTAATTTAGGTTGTAATGGGGCCATTGGGTGAGGGCTCAAGAAAGAACGGGAAATTGGAATTCAACAACCTAGGATCATATCTTGAGAGTCTTCCATTACCTTTTCGGCTTCACACAGATGTCTTGGTCTCCTTTGTAAGTGGAATGACACCACTTGATGTTGTTTCATTCTTCAGACCTCACCTTCCTTTCTTTGTCACACTCCTTTTGAGTAAGTACAAACATTGGAATACAACTTGACTTTATTGCACCCATTAACAAGAATTTTTTTTTTTTTTTATTTATTTTTTTATTTATTATTATTATTATTATTATTTTTTTTTTTTTTTTGCATCTAACTTTGGCAATACTGACTTTGGCTTCGAACCTTTTGGATTGAATGCAGCTCTTCTTCTTCTCGGTCTTTAGCATTGAAATCTGCACACAGTTACGTGCAGAAATAGCACATTTTCTTCACTTTCTCAAAATAAGATCCCAAGCTATAGGGTCAGGCTTAAGATATCGGCTCATAAGGTCACGGTTGATGTGGTGAAGAAAGAAAAAGGCTATAGTGTTTGGCTTCAAACAGGGCTATGGAGCACACACATAAGGTAGGAAATATTTCAGGCCTTTTAAGTAGCTAAAGCACACAAAGTCTATTATCACTTCCACTGGTTCGTCTTACTCGAGATCAAAATATAACATGTGAAATCTTTTATGATGATTGTTCTATAATGCTCAATGTACTACCTATAGAGATCGAATCTAATGCTAAGAACCTACTGAGTGTTTAAGAGTAGAAACAACAGGACCCTCATAGTATGTCATTTATGTACGCTTTTTGGTTTAGTGAACTCACAAGGGTAGTCTCCACTATTAATCATGGCAATTCAATTCAGCATCCTATCCACTATCATATCAGAGTATGTCATATGTTTTGAAAACTGCAATGTAGTACTCTAAATGGCCAAATGTTAGTGTAAACTCATTGAGAAAAACATATTATCTCTAGGGCACACTTCAAAGCACTATGTCTTGAAAGACACTGGAACGACAGACTCTAAAACAAAAGAGTCACACCCCCAAACCTAAATCCAACATTGTCCTCAATGTATGAAATTAAAAACATGACAACATGAATAAAGACAAGGCAGCGTGAATTTAACTCAACCAAAGCAGAAAATAAACAAAGTCAAACTCAATAAACATAAACCTCAAAAGTTAAAACTAAGAAACACAATATTTAAAAGTGATAAGAAAGAGAAAAAGAAAAGAAAAAGAAAAAGGAAAAAAGAAACATATCAGTCTGTAGACACAGGTCCGTCTACAGTGTCTCTAGGAGTCGTCCTCACGCTGCTGGCTCGAGCCAGGCCCGAAAAATTCATCTCCATGAGGATCAGTAAAGTAATCTCCAAACTGGGCTGCAGTATCTGGAACTGAAGGAGCCGCACCTGGAACATGGGAGGAAGAAGGGTCAGAAGGCTGGGTGGGTCGAACTACGGCCCGATGGATCTCATCGATCGAAATCTGCATGGCGTCAAACCGTGAGTACATGTCGCTTCTCAAACCGACGACCTCGGAACGGACATAGTCCTGCATCGTGGAAAGCATGTACTCGACCCACTCCGGCCTCTGCTGTGATGATCCGGCTCCGGCATCTCCAAACGCCTGCTGAGCTGGGTGTGGACCCTGCTGGTCCTCATCCTGCGGATTCTGCTCCTCCTGAATATCATCCCCCCGACGCCTCTTCCGCACAGTGGTCTCGCCAATCTGAGGGAGGCCGCGCATAGTCGCCTGAGTGTTCCATGTAAACAGGCAAAGCGGAGTGTCGGGCTCCAACGTGTCATCCCGAGAATCATTGTCGACCACCAAACCTGCTGCAGCACACATAGCAGTAATCAGACAGGGGAAAATCATACTAGTACCCGTTTGTCGCCCACAGCCTCGAATCTCCTTCCTAATGAACCCGGCAACATCAATGTATCTCCCTGTCCTGATGGCATAAAGAATCTGAGAGGCCTCCTTGAAGATCTCCCCTGTGTGGCTCGACGGCCTCAGCGAAGCCGAAATGAAGAGGTTCCAAAAAGCGCTGTCCAAATGCAGGTCACCCCTCAGTAACCTCTGCCCATTCCACCCAGCTGCTCCCTCTTTGCGAAGCGCACATCCAAGGTCATACTTGTTCGGCCATGCGGTCTCAACATCCTCCATAGGGGTCAGTCCATAATACTCATTGATCGCCTCTGCTGTGATCACCACTGGCACCCTCCGAACAATCACCACCCCGTGTGTGGAGAACTGAGTGTCCACCATGTTGGCATAGAACTCACAGGCTAAGGTGATGTTGGCATTGCAGGGCCGCCGAACATATCCTGACCATCCTCTGGCCTCTACGGTGGCAGGGATAGGAGTATCGCCTAACTCCTCTAGTGCTATCCCCCTCTCCAGAATGAACTTCCTCTCCTTCTTCAATCTGTCGCGGTAATCAGGATGGCCCACATATGACGGCTCAACTGGCCGTTTGTCTCTCCTCATACTGGGGTCCGCAGGAGCATGGCCTCCTCTGAATGCGGTCCTCGCCATACCTGGGGAAAATTGAAGCACATACAGCTAATAAATTTACAGGTTTGAGGCAAACAGTATAACAAAAAAAATTCAGCAGCACTCCAATAAGCAATTACTATATCACAACTGCCAAAAAGGGCTGTACATTCTCCACCTCCTAGTCACTAACACAACCAGCGCACAGAAAAGTTTAACAAATATTAACAGTAAAGCACATAAACATCCCAACCAATTGCTAAACTGCCGTGTTGACGTCTAGAAGGCACCCAAATTCAATCCAACTAATTTATACTCCTAAATAGCAGACATTTATAGTTCTCCATTAGGCACATTCATCAGGAAAGACCTTAGACAGGCAAAAACCATCCTCTATAGCCTAGGGACCGAATTTCATCAGGAAGCAAGAACTGGAAGCGTTTCTCATATGATAGCACATGAATGAAGTAAAAATTAAACTAAAAGAGCAGAGTTAATGAACATACCTTGGCTTGGAGCGTGAATGGAGGTAGAAGAGAAGGGAAGAAGAGAGAAAAGAGAGAAAATCAAAAGAGAGAAACTGCTGGTCTGTCGCACGAAGCGACCTTATAAAGGACCCAAAACCGCTGCCACACCGCTGCCAAAGTGGCAGCGGTCAGGCAGCGGTTCGCTCCCATTGGTCAATTTCACGGTGCCTTGAAACTCACCGTTTGACTAAGGACCGCTGCCACTTTGGCAGCGGTAAGAGAGCGCTCCGGCAGCGGTTCACGTCAGGTGTGACCGCTGCCATACCGCTTTGATGACCAATCAGAAAAATAGGAGCGGTCAGGCAGCGTTTTTGGGGCAGAGAGGACCGCTTCCCAAAACGCTGCCACATCGCTCTGTCTTGCACAGCGGAGTGCATCAGGTGCAAAATTCCTCCTTTTGACAAATTTTTTTTTTTTTTTTTTTTTTTTTTTACGATGAAAATATAAAAGTTACCTGGGTGGGTTGCCTCCCACCGAGCGCTTTATTTAACGTCTGGGCAAGACGCATAAGAGCCTTTACGGCTCTGATAGCACAATGACTTCCAACTGAGCAACCCCTTCGCTCTTAATACCACCATTTGTGTCGAAGAGTTCAGAACACTTTTTTATGCCAAGGACTTTCCTTCCATCAATGCTGGTTTCTCTTCCTGGGTCCAATCTGTCCTTGCGGACCCAAACTTGTCGAATCCTCCTCGGTTGTCCTCTAGGCTTTCTTTGCTTCTTTTTGCAACTTTTAATAAACTCCGCACATTGGGCCTTTTTATGACCCCTAGTATGGCAAAAATAGCAATTGTAAGGAAAAAACGAATGACCACATGTGATTTTACTAACCTTTGCTTTGGAATGGCTTGAAACTCCATTGACGAGGTCAAGCTCTAAGGACTTTCTTTTAACGCCTTGCTCTTCGGTCAGGGACTTGATAGTGTTTTCTGCCTTTTCAAGTTCCACTAAATAATCACGTTCCTTCACCCTTGCAATTCTCAATGCATTCTCATTTTTGCATGATTCCTCCTTCATGGCATCTATTGCCTGGTCTTTCAACTCTGCTTGCCTTTGGATTTTCCTTGTCTTATGGGCAAAATCTTCCTCCTGTTCTTCTACCAACCTTGCAAGCTCTTCTGCCTTCTTGATTGCCTCATCCCTTTCTTTCCTAAGGACCTCCACTTCCATCATCAAGTTGGCTTTGTCACTCTTCAGTTTACAAATTTCTGATGACGATTGTGCTTCACAAGTCTCCCCTTTAAGAACACCATTTTCTTCCCTTTCCTTAAGTAGTGATAGAAAAAACTCGCTCACATCCTTTCGTCGGTCTTCTAACTGTAGTGTATCCACGGCAAAACAATCGATTGAGCTGATGTCCTGCAAGTCTGATTTGAAGACCTTGAATTCTACCTTTTCATCCAAGACAGTCATAGAAAGTTTTCCCTCATGTACATCAATGATTGTTCTTGCTGTCTTCATGAATGGTCTACCTAAAAGGATAGGTCTCATGTTTGTCTCTCTACTCACATCATCCATGTCTAGAACTACGAAGTCTGCTGGAATGACGAGCTTATCCACTTGTACCAACACATCTTCCACAATTCCTCTCGGATACCGAGCTGATCCATCTGCTAACAAAAGTGACATTGTTGTCGGTTTAAGCTCATTCAACCCAATTTGCTTGTAAACGGAGAAGGGCATCAGATTTATGCTAGCTCCCAAGTCTAACATCGCCTTCTCGAGCTTAGTACCCCCAATTGTGATGTTGATGCAGAAACTGCCCGGATCCTCAAGCTTTGGAGGAAGTTTCTTCTGTAAAACTGCACTCGCATTTCCTGTTATGTATTCCTTATGGTTTGGACCAAACTTCTGTCTGTTGGAATGGAGACTTTTGAAAAACTTAGCGTATGCAGGCATTTTCTGAATCATCTCCAACAAGGGCAAGTTGACATTGACCTTCGAAAGGATGTCATATATGTCTTTGTAGGACTTTTCCAACTTGCTCTTTTGCAATCTCCCTGGGAATGGAATGGGTGGCACGTAAGGATTTGTTGACTTGTGTAGGAGTGGTGAATCCTTGGATTTTTCCACCACTACCTCATCCTCCTGGTGCTTGAGCTTTTCTTTTGAAGCACCTGAAACAGTAATAGATTCATCAGAAAGTTCAGTAGGGTGATTATTAGTTAGCACCTTACCATTTCGGAGAATTGTTATCGCTTTAGCTTGCTCAGTGTAACTTGGAAATTTTCCTTGTTCCATTCTTTGTTGAGCCTCAGCTAGTTGCCCAACTTGAATCTCTGTCTTCTTTATTGACGCATTAATATTCTGAAATTGTACGTCATACCTCTGGGTTAATTGCTGGATTTGCTGATGCGTGTGCTGCTGCAATTGCTGTGATTGCTGCTGCATTTGTTGCTGCATTTGCTGCTGCATGTCCAGTGATTGCTGCTTGATTTGCTGCTGCAGTTGCTCCAGTAATTCTTCCATTGAATGCTTCTTTGGTTGAGATTCAAAGTTCTGATGAGCACCGGTGTTTCCGCTGTTGTTACCCCATTGGTTACCAGTGTTCTGATTGTTCGACCATGAAAAATTAGGATGATTCCTCCACCCTGGATTGTAGGTGTTGGAATATGGATCATTCCTAGGTCTGGGGTTGAAATTGTTCATGGCATGAACTTCTTCTTCTTCAGGTCCAGGACCTGCTGCCTGGTGCTCTCCCATAAACACCTTTTGTTTCAGTTGACCAATTTCAGTAGCAAAAGAATCTATCTTCTTCATTATCTGTGTCATTTGAATAGAACTCTCTGTGCCAGCATCCACTGTGTAGATTCCCTTCTTTCTTCTGGAGTTCTTATGACGAGAATTCTGAGCTAACTTCTCAAAGATCTCGTACACCTCATCAGGCTGCTTGTCATACATAGATCCACCACAAGCATTGTTCACTAGAAGTCCTGAAACTTCAGTCAGACCATCATAAAACCATTGACACAACTGATTCGTCAGAAACCCATGCTGAGGACAGTCCCTGGTGTATTTCTTAAAACGCTCCCATGCCTCATAGAAAGTCTCGTTGTCTTGCTGCATGAAACTCGAAATCTTGGCTCGGATTTCACTGGTCTTCTGAGGTGCATAAAACTGATCAGTCAGCTTTTCTCGCACTTCATCCCATGTTCTCAAAGATGCAGGAGGCAAAGTTAACAGCCAAGCTTTCGCCTCTCCTTTCAATGCATGTGGAATGCATCTCATCCGCAGCTGATTTTCAGTTATCCTGTAGTTAGGGAAGGACTGAATTACTCCATAAAACTCTCTGAAGAACAAGAGTATATCTTCATCTGGTAATCCATGGAAACTGGGCAGCTGATTGTAATGACTACTCTTCAGCTCATAATTCCTTGCTGCCGGTTCTAGCACAATGCACAAAGGGTCATTGCTCACAACTGGTCTACTGTAATCCTTCATAGTTCTGATAGGTTCTGGCTCATACACTGGATTAGGAACAAGGTTAGGGGCCTGTTGCACCCTCTCTTGATTCTGTTCCTGATTTCGCTCGTCTTCCATTACTAAATTTCTGATACGATCTATGTTATCGTTCAAAGGTAGTAATTCTCCCTGTTGAGATCTTCTACCTTGCATCTGCTGTCAAAAATCTGCAATGAAACAAACAATCACTAGTAAACTCTGAAAAGAAAAAGAAAAAGAATGAATAAAAAGAAAATTCTAAAAAGCTAAAAATTAATGACTCGACTACCTGAACTAATAAATCTATTAACTAAAACTAAAACTAGAAATAACCAATAAATTCACTAGCACCAGGCAGCGGCGCCAAAAACTTGATGTGTAAAATCGTGTTATAAAAACCTAACTCGCAAGTGCACGAATCGTGAGATAAGTACAGCGACAAGTAGGGATCGTTCCCACGAGGAAAAGAGATTTATCGATTAGAGCTAATTCTAATTAAAACTAAGCAATTAACAGTAACCAAGAGATTTCAGATTGATTTGATTGATTTGAGATTAAAACTAGATTAAACTAAGAAAACAATTAACAAGAATATGAGAATGAGATCAATAGGTGAGAGGACTAGGTCATCAATGATCACCAACTACGTTTACTCAATGCTTCGAATTGACTTTCACAAAGAATATTAATCAAGTTAAGGGTTCGTTCTTAAATTATGTATAATTAATGCTATGTGGTCCTGGGATAAATTAAGTACTTTCTACTGCAGTCATTAGCAAAACCTGCGTGTAAACTATAGCATAAATACATCAACCATACACCAAGTGTTCTCAGTTAAATCATTAGCAAAACCTGCGTATAGACTATAACCTAAAACCCACAAAGCACACAATCAAGTATTCTCAATCACATTCATTAGCAAAACCTGCGTATAGACTATAATTGAGAATCCATTAAGCACAAGAACAGAGAACCAAAGATAACGTGCAATAACCTGCTACGATAAATTCATTCATTCAATTGATTATTGGTTGAGAATGGTGAAACCCACGCGCATCTCAACCTTCAACATATAAACCCTAGATTCAAGACTAGCAAAAACCATGCATAGACAAGAATAAATCCCAAATTGAATGAAACGAAACTTGAATTAGTAAATCATAATCAATTCTAACACAGAGTATTCATAGAGGTTCACATTGAATCCCTAGTATGAATTTAGTTACACATAGTTGAAATAAAAAGAAGAGAGAAGTAGTTGATAGAACCCATGGAAATTGTAGACAATCTTCCAATCTCTGATGCAGCAAATCTTCTCCTTCGTCTTCAAATCTTCTGTATGTAAGATGAAAGAAAGTTGTTGAGTGATTTAGGTTGTAACTTGAGGCTGACGATCTGTTTCTCGGACGAACCCTTTTTAGGAGGAAAACCCCTCTATTTATATCTGCTCGGGCTTCGGTGGAGAAACCTGATTAAAAACCAACTCTTTTAGGCAGACCGCTGCCTGACCGCTGCCACTTTGGCAGCGGTGTGGCAGCGGTTTGGCCAATCTTTGCAACCGCTGCCACTTTGGCAGCGGTAAGGGGGCGGTTTGCCCAGCGTCCTCCTCTGTCCCAAAAACGCTGCGACGCCTCTCTCATAAAATAGCAGCGGTGCGAGAGCGATTTTTGCTCATATTAGAAAAGACCCTTGACTTCTTCAAAATTGCACTTTTTATCTGAATTTCTTCAAATATATCAATCTGGTCCAAAAACCTGAAATCACTCAAACACACCCATTAAAGCGCTAAAAGGCTCAAGTAGCAAGCAATTGATTGGCGGAATGGGGATCAAATATATATACAATAAATGACCGATCAGATCATAATAAAGTGAACAAAATAAGCGCTTTATTGATCATCGCTTAGCATTACAATTACATGAGTTATGCTTTTCTGGGTTAATTGTCAAGTTTGGAGATTCAGTGAGCAATGGAGATGGTGGCGGTGAACTCGTACGTGTCGATAAGTAGAACTGGGCGTAGGGTTTCTGAAGATAATTTTCTCATCCCCATTCTGGTGTAAGAACTTGTTATATATCTAGGTCCTGTTACTTGCCATGAACTCCTATAGTTTCGATCTAGGGTTTGGCAATTGTAGGACGTCCTTCCTTTTAGGAGATAATCTCGGAGCTTTTACGTGCAGAATCTAGTCTTTCCTTCCTAGGAGGAGTTAATCTCGTAAGAAAATCTTTCCTTCCTAGGAGGATTCTAACTAAGTTGACCTGTTTAAAATAGAACTCTTAGTTGGGGGGAAGGAGTACATCTCCTCTGTTTTGACTGGACGGCGGTGTTTTAATAAGTTTTTATGGAGCTTTCAATTTTGGCATGAGAGTCTTGCAGGTTGGTATCTTCCTGCTTGGCGGGCTGATTCCACCAAGAGGTGTGAACTATTAAGCATCATGCTGCTACTTGAGGGTTGAAATAAGGCGAGACTATAGTGTGGTACTTGGTGGAGCTCTGTGTCGAACTTGGGAGGCTACACGCCGTACTTTGAATCGGGGTACTGGGTACTGAACTGTGAATCGGGGTACGGAGTGCAACCTAGTATCAGGATACCGTGAGGTCTATGGGAAGCTAGGGAAAGGCTGGGCTGGACCCCGCTGGAGGGGGTATACACTAGGATCAGTCGGGGTCCCCTTTTTATCGGGGTAACCGGATGGTGTCTGGGTTCCCATGTCTTCCTTGTGTCGAGGTGGAAAATTCTTCTTTGGTCCTTCGCCAATTTTGGTGGTTAACATATGTAATCAAATGTTTTTCGATGAGATTTTCTGTATGGATGATTAAAACATTGAAATACATTTATGGAAAAAAAATTTAAAAAAAATCGGGCGCAAGAACTAATTATTTTCCGATTTTTTTGAAGATAAAACATTTTAAAATAGGGAAATATAAGAAAAAATAGTTCTCAAATCCAAAAAATATCCAAATTTTTAGCAAATGTATATTTTAATTTTCTTATAATGCATACAAAAAATCTCATCGAAAAACATTTGATTACATGCAATTTTATCAAAAGGTGTTTAAAGTGTATATTGTAAAAGTCCTCATTGGAAAATTATAACATATATATATATATATATATTTATTTATATATATATATATGTATGGGGCAAGATCCATAACCCCATTTTTTGTTACACATTTTTGTGTCCACTAGATTTTATCCGTTTGAATGGTCAAGATTTCATGATCATTAATTATCTTTATTGTTACTCTCTCTTAACAGTTTTATATTCTCATTAGTGGCAAGAGGAAGCCTCCTCAGTTGGTGGTTTCGGGAGCTATATCTTTGTTGGAAGAATTTCAAAAATCAAAGACTGCTCTTGTTACACAGTCGGCTGCAGCAAGTGTTAGGTGTAGGTCAGAGTGGTTGCCTCCTCCTCCTAGTAGATTAAAACTGAATACAGCGGTGGTTCCCAGTAAAAATGGACTTACTGTGGGAGTGGGGGCTGTTATTAGAGATGATAAAGGTTGGGTGGCAGCAGCCAGATCAAATCAGGTGCCAGGTAAATTCACTTCTGAAATTGGTGAGTTGGTTGCCTTTAGGGAAGGTCTCCTTCTTGCTCATTTCTATCAGCTGCAGGTGGATTTTGTTGAGGGTTGCTCTGCTGGTTTGGTGAAGATTCTCAATGATTCCATACCTATTGTAGGGGAATCTAAATTTTTAGTTAATGATATTAAAATGTTGTGTTCTAGTGTTGGCATTATCAAGAGTTTAGCAATTTTTAATTCTGAAAATTCCTTTGCTTTTGAGCTTGCATGTGCAGCTTTTGTATCAATTAGAGATAGGTGTAGGGTGGATTTTAATCCTCCTTCTTCTGGCTTTGGTTTTTTGTAGTTGTTTTTGGTTTCTTGTACTGGTTCTAGTAGTGTTCTTGTAATTGTTTTAGTTGTTTTGTTGCAGTTATATATCAAAAAAACAAAAAAAAAACAAAAAAAAAAAAAAAAAACAGTTTTATATTATTTCCTATTTTTTCTCTTCTCTCCTTAGCTTTAATAATTATCTTTCCTCGTTTATTTTTAATTTTTTCTCCTTGATATTTTTTTCTCTTCTACTTGTTCATTTACCAGGCAAAATGACTCTTTAAATAATCTTTTAATTTTAATTTTAATTTTTTCCCTTTCTTTCTTCTCTCTTCCTATTTCCTTTTTTTCTTTTTTTAATTTGAAGGCCTCTTCCTATTTTCTTGGATCAACGTGAAACTAATTCTTTATGTAAAAAAAAAAAATGAAATTGAAAGACATATATAGTAGTTTGCAGTAGCTTAAATTTTGTTAATTAGTTATTTGTTTATTTGGATTTTTGAATTTTGATTCTGTCAAAAAAAAAAAAAAAAAAAAAATCAGTATTTTGAAGAAATTTTATAAACTATATATTTATTATAATTATGATTTTTGGATGGGTAATATATTTTATATCATAAATTCCAGTAGCTTAAAGAAATTTTATCCACTATGTATTTATTTTATTTAAGCATTTTTATTATTTTATTTAAGCATTTCTATCGATAAATGTAAAGAAGGTCACAAGTGAAAAGAAGAAAAAAAGATGAAATAAGAAATAATAATAATAATAATAATAATAATAAGAGAGTAAAGAGAGAAATTAAATGACTAGAGACTAGAGATCGAGAAATTAAAAAGTTTAAGAAAGAGAGAAAAAATAGGAGAGAGAAGCAATAAAGATAATTAATGATCATGAAATCTTAACCATTCAAACAAGTAGGATCTTATGGACATAAAAGTGTGTCAAATCCTATGTAAAAAAATGGGGTCATAGATCCTATATTGGTATCGAGGATCTCGAACTTCGTCCAGACATCTATCCACATGTCCTCCCACAACTGGGTGACTCGCCATGGTGATTATTGTAAGGATTCCCATTTTTGATTGGCTTATTTCGTGGTCAAACCACATATTGGGGGTTTGAATTGTAAGGGTAGTTAGGTGATTGAAGATCATGCTCAAAGGCCCT
Source organism: Acer campestre (assembly GCA_954870605.1). Lineage (NCBI taxonomy): Eukaryota > Viridiplantae > Streptophyta > Magnoliopsida > Sapindales > Sapindaceae > Acer > Acer campestre. The sequence goes on along the minus strand of OX940803.1, from coordinate 13,431,391 downwards.
TTTCAAGACCTCAAGAGAAGAAGCACTCCAAAGGTATATTTATTAGTGTTTCTTGCAATGAAGAGAAGTAGATGCACACACACACATCACTTGCATAATTCTCATTCTTGAATGTGTTGTGTATTTATTTTGTGTATGCATTATTGCCTAATTCATCTCTCTTCATGCATGTTTATTTGGTTGCATCTTGCTTAGTATTGCATAGCATGGTTAGACTTTAGGATGCTCCATCAGGTGCAATTTGTGCCCTGATCTGCGGCCAAGGCCGTAGAAATAAGGCCGCAGAATAAGGATCAGAATTCATACTCTCTGTCCTCTTTTCTACGCCCTTGGTTTTTGCATTTAGGGGCCGCAAAATTGTCAGGTGCATTTCTGCGCCCTTGCGTTCTGCGGTCCGTGGCCGCAGAATCATCCCGCAAAAGCGTCAAGTGTGTTTCTGCGCCTTGTGTTCTGCGGCCAAGGCCGCAGAATCAAGGGCGCAGAATCAGCGGTCTTTTGCAAAATTTTCAAAACGACACCACTTCACTTTGACATACTATATATATGCCTCTTTCATTTCTAGGTCGTTTTTAAGAGTTCCAAATCTCATATTTTTCACTTAGAACTTTTTTCAAGAGAAAAATCATCAAGAACTCACCTTTAAACACTCAAACCAATTCCTTTGATCATCAAAGTTCATCTAGGATCATTCATGACCATTTAGGACTCATCCATGTATGGTTTTGCATCATCACATCTTTCTTGGTAAGATTTTGACTAACTTCATCTATTTTTTAGTTTCTTTCTTGCCAAGCTATCTCTTTATCTTATTACATGCTTTATGTTCACATGCTAGATATAAGATAGAGATTGGTTGTGATGAATATGATTGAGTGTTGTATTGTGATAGCTATCTAGGTTTTGTTGAATCTTGATTAGCTAAGCTTTATGATATGTCATTTAGCTTTTGATATCTAGGATTGATTTCATTGATATATCATCATTCTAGGTAAGCATATAGAGTTGCCTTGCTCTTGTTGCATTTTGAGTATTTCATATATTCACTTAGGTTGTTTTCTCTTCATTGAGAACTAAGCCTTGTGTTGCTTCCGGGATTAGGTTGCATAAATCACAAGCATTATGACTAGGTTCACTTATACCGGGATTAGGTAGGTGTGTGATTACTTCCGGGATTAGGTTGTAATCGTTTAACACATTTAGTGGATTCGAGGTTCGAGTGTGGCTCACTTACATAGCCCGTGGTTTTTCCCGTGAGGGTTTCCACGTAAATATCAAGTGTCTTTTAATTTCCGCACCATATTACACTTGCTATTTTATATTGTCTAGTAAAGGGTTTTTTCGTAATCTTGGCTATTAACGAAAATTGGGTAAAATTGGATAAAATCTATTCACCCCCCCCCCCCCTCTAGATTAATATTGTACACACCGTAATTTGTTTCAATTATGTTGGCTTCGCGGAGTATGACGGATAAGAAACCTCGGCTCAACTCGCCCCTGCCTGAGTAGGATTCGAATCGATGACGTTAGCCCCATGTCCGTCCTTCCACTAGGAAAACTAAACGCCCTAAGGGCTGGCCACAATGTAATTGTCAGGAGTAGAACCAAGGACTTAGGTTTTTAATCTCAAGCCTTGGACCACCAAGGCAACCACCTTGTAGTTTAATTGTACCTATACTATTGCATATTATAACAAAATGTTATAAAAAGATATTAACATATAACAATTTAGTTTAAATAGCATTTTGATTTCAATAATATAGAACTTTTAATGCTATTAAATCATATAGCTCAAATGTAAATTATTTTTTACATTAATAAATAATTATTTTTTACATTCTATAGAACTTAATTAATGGATTCTTATTAATTTAATTCATCTAGATGATATAGAGGGCAATTAACTGGATTTAACGGGCTAAGGTAGTTAAGTATGATTGCTTTGGGTGAAATTGGATGCTTTAGTGTTTTACCTATTTGCATTTCGACTTTATCTTGCCGTGACCCTTTTGTTTTCATAATTTTAATAACTTTCATTAATTTTCAATTTTAGTTAAAAGATTCAAAAATCAATTTTCATTCGTTAAAGTTTTCCAATTAAGATTTAGTTTTGATTTAATTAGTGGGAATTTTAGGAATTTTTTTTTTTTTTTTTTTTTTTGATACTTGTGAAAAATAAAATTCTTCTGAAAAATAAAATTCGGAAATATTTCAGTCTTCAAGAGACGATATTTGTGCTTAGTTAGTTATACTATCTTTTGATTCGTATACTTGTGAACAATAAAATTTGGAAAAAATTTGATTAATCATAATTTTGCAACCACTAATGCTAGATAATCCAAAAATTTAATCTAAATTTAAACCTAAATGATGTGGCAAGTGATTTTTTCATTAACTATTTCATCACATGTTATGTGTTGTGATGACAACTCACTTACCATATCATTTATGTTGAAATTTAGGTTAATTATTTAGGTTTTATAGCATTACTCTTTAGCAACAAAAGCCACCGATAAAAAAAAAATCATTCTGGAATCAGAGAGCAACATAATAGTTATAAAAACTCAACTAATTGATTTTAATTGATTACAACAAATGGTACAATAAAAGGTGAATTCAAATGATTCACCATTCCAAGCCCTTATTATTTCCAAAAATAAATGTGAAACAAATAATAAATAACATTAAGATGAACTTGGTTATTCTTCATAAATGTATTTATAAAGCGACTATTCGTTGAGTAGCCTTTTGAAGGTGGGCAACTTGTAAATGTAGTATCCATGAGGTGGTGGATGCTTGGATGTATGTGGTGATTACTAGTGGTATGGTGGTGGTGGTGGAGAGTGCTTTGGTGGCGGAGGAGAGTCATAGTAGTAAGGTGGAGGAGGAGACTTCTTAGGCGGTGGGGGAGACTTGTAGTAGTAAGGTGGTGGTGGAGAGTGCTTTGGTGGTGGAGGTGAGTCGTAGTAGTATGGTGGAGGAGGAGACTTCTTAGGCGGTGGCGGAGACTTGTAGTAGTAAGGTGGTGGTGGAGAGTGCTTTGGTGGTGGAGGTGAGTCGTAGTAGTATGGTGGAGGAGGAGACTTCTTCGGTGGTGGAGGAGACTTATAGTAGTATGGCGGTGGTGGAGAGTGCTTTGGTGGTGGAGGAGAGTTGTAGTAGTAAGGTGGAGGAGGAGACTTCTCAGGCGGTGGGGGAGACTTGTAGTAGTAAGGTGGTGGTGGAGAGTGCTTTGGTGGTGGAGGAGAGTCGTAGTAGTAAGGTGGAGGAGGAGACTTCTCAGGCGGTGGGGGAGACTTGTAGTAGTAAGGTGGTGGTGGAGAGTGCTTTGGTGGTGGAGGTGAGTCGTAGTAGTATGGTGGAGGAGGGGACTTCTTTGGTGGTGGAGGAGACTTATAGTAGTATGGTGGTGGTGGAGAGTGCTTTGGTGGTGGAGGAGAGTAGTAGTAGTAAGGTGGAGGAGACTTCTCAGGCGGTGGGGGAGACTTGTAGTAGTAAGGTGGTGGTGGAGAGTGCTTTGGTGGTGGAGGAGAGTCGTAGTAGTAAGGTGGAGGAGGAGACTTCTCAGGCAGTGGGGGAGACTTGTAGTAGTAAGGTGGTGGTGGAGAGTGCTTTGGTGGTGGAGGTGAGTCGTAGTAGTATGGTGGAGGAGGAGACTTCTTAGGCGGTGGTGGAGACTTGTAGTAGTAAGGTGGTGGTGGAGAGTGCTTTGGTGGTGGAGGTGAGTCGTAGTAGGATGGTGGAGGAGGAGACTTCTTAGGCGGTGGGGGAGACTTGTAGTAGTAAGGTGGTGGTGGAGAGTGCTTTGGTGGTGGAGGTGAGTCGTAGTAGTATGGTGGAGGAGGAGACTTCTTAGGTGGTGGTGGAGACTTGTAGTAGTAAGGTGGTGGTGGAGAGTTCTTTGGTGGTGGAGGTGAGTCGTAGTAGTATGGTGGAGGAGGAGACTTCTTAGGCGGTGGCGGAGACTTGTAGTAGTAAGGTGGTGGTGGAGAGTGCTTTGGTGGTGGAGGTGAGTCGTAGTAGTATGGTGGAGGAGGAGATTTCTTTGGTGGTGGGGGAGACTTGTAATGGTTGTAAGGTGGAGGAGGAGACTTTTCTGGTGGTGGAGGGGATTCATATGTGGGCTCGTAGTTGGTGGCTGCAGCGATGGCTATGAGTAAAAACGCCATAGCAGAAACTATAAGAGGCCATTGCCTCGGCTGTCTCATGGTTCTCATTTGGAGCTCTCTTTGTTGTGTGTGTTGGATTGCAAACATTGTTGCAGCCCTTTATATAGTGATTTTAGTGGTTGATGACATGCATACTCTTATTTTAATAATCCTCAAAACAGCCTGGATTAATGCTATAAAATAGTCACATCCTTTATTTTATCAACAAATTGAAGGGATTAGTAGGTGCCCACTTAGTATGACCTTGTCTTTCATGAAAGCACCAGGCCAGCAGTAGAATTTGTTTGGAAAATGTCAATTAATGATCGCTTAGAAAATATAGATATATCTCAGGGGTGAAATCATAATGAGCCAAAAAATTTATGGGTTTATTGTTTTTAGCCACAGATTTATTTTTTATTGTTTTCGTCACTTTTGACCACTTTCGGACAAAAATACCCTTAAAATTTGAAATTTGAAAGAAAAAAAAAAAAACTGATGGGGTGGAACCCACACATCAGTAAAATGAGTAAATGACTATTAGGGTGGAACCCACCCATCAGTAAAAGTAAATGTGAAAAAAGAAGAGAGAGAAGGGAAGAGAGAGAGAGAGAGAGGTTGAAGTCGCCGTCCGTCGCAGAAGGTCGCCGTCAGTCGCCGAGAGAGATCGCCGTCCCTGCTGGTCGCCGTCGGTGTCGCCGTCCGTCGCAGAAGGTCGCCGTCCCTGCTGGTTGCCGTCGGTGGTGCTCGCCGTTGCTACCCTCGCCGTCGCCTGGTGCGTCGAGGCAGTGCATCCACTCCACCGTCCATCTCCATCTCCACCGTCTGTCGAGGTGAGTAGCTCTTCAATTTCCAATCCATTTAAATTTTATATTTTGGTAAGAGATCAATTTTATTTTCTTTCAATTCAATCGTCTATGCATTTATAGACATGATCAATTTGAAAACCATGTTTGTGATGTGATTTTGATTTTAAAAATACAAATTGAAAATCGGTTAATTTTTCACCAGTCAGTATCAAGAGAGTCTAAGAATCGAGGCCCCACAATCCGTGTCCCTGTGTTGAGCTTCCTACGAAGAACACGACAGATACAGAAGCTTCAAGAAATCAACCAATTTGGCTGCAAATATTCAAAATTTTCCTCTTACGACTTTCAAGGGATCAACGAGTAAAATACTTGTTTGAAAAAAAAAAAGGTAAAGTTTGTTTTTTTTTTAAAGAATTTTTAGCATCTGGTTTGTTGTTTATGCTCAGTTTGGTGAATTGGTTGTTGCTACATTTGCTCAAGACTTTGGCTTGTCGATGTATATTTGTCAGTGTAACTAGTTTATGTATCAAGCTTTGTCTATGTAGTGATCTGGTATTGGTTGGTGTTTCCATTTTTTGTTGACAAGTAACTGATGATCTGGGTTTAGCTCAAAAACTGGCACCTAATTGGGGAAATTTTTTAGAAAGCCTAGGTTTTCTCTCTCTCTCTCTCACTCTATATATATATATATTTTCTGTACTTTTGAGTGATGTTTGAGCTGTTTGTTGTTGTTTTTTGGTTTTGTTGTGTGCCTTTGGTGCGGGGTCTGTGTTGTTTTTGTTTTTGTTGTTGGGGCCTTTGCTGTCTGGTGCGGTGGGTGGTCTTGTGTTGTTCCTCTTGGTTGTTTTGGCTTTGCGGGTGGCTTGTGCCATCTTGTTGTGTGCTCTGTTTGAGCTTTGGCCTTTGGCCCCAATAAAATAACCTTTTCAAAAAAAAAAATATATTTTCTGTACTTTTAATTTTAGTGACCAATGGCCAATATTACAATGAATATATTCAGAAAACATCTACAAAAGTATGTGTGGATAGCATATTCATAATTAAAAAGCACACTTCTTTGATATATCTGAATCAAATGGTCAAGTATGCTCCTTGAATTGGCCCTACTAAGTTCCAGTAGGTATGTTGAGCTAAGCTGATTGGTGTGGGCTTGTTCCCAGGAACTGCTTCCATGTGGTGGCCCATGGAGTCAATTGTGTCCGATTTTTTTCAGCCTTGGTACGGTGCTTATAAAACCATTTCTGGATCATCTCTGTAATAAACTCAACCATGATTGTTATTGGCATTTGGCGAGCATGTACCAAACATGAGTTCATCGACTCAGCAATGCTAGAGGTCATCAAGCGGTAACGCGACACGGGAGAGTATGCACGAGACCACCTTTCGGGCCCAACATTCATTAAATCTTCGAAGGCTACCCTATTAACCTTCATCATCTCCAACATCACTTCCTTGAATTCAGATTTCTGGTATACCTTCCATGCTTGTTTGAAAAGAAGACTCACATATTTCCTTTTGTAATCGTTTTTGATGTTTTGAGCCATGTGAAACACACAATATCCATGCGGTACATCAGGGTACACTTTCTCCATTGCAGCCTTGATCCCAAGATGGCGGTCGGATATGATCATGCAATCCTCAGGACAACCAATAGTTTTTTTAAGCTCATTTAAAAACCAAGTCCATGACAGTTCATCTTCAACGTCCTCAAAGCCATATGCCAAAGGAAAAACCTGGTTGTTTGCATCGAGACATATAGCAACAAACAAAATACCAGAAAATTTACCCTTCAAATGCGTACCATTAATGGCAATAACCGGCCGAATCACAGTACGAAATCCATGAAGTGAAGCGGCAAGAGCGATGAACATATATTCAAACTGATTTGCATCATTTGTCTTTATTGCAGTTACGGTCCCTGGATTTACTTCCTTCAATTGGTGACAGTAACCAGGTAATAGTTTGAATGATTCTTCGGGAGCACCGAAAACAGATACCTCTGCATGATCCTTTGCCCTCCAAGCCTTTGAATACAACAAATGTAGTCCATGTTCCACTTGCATTTCTACCATGATGTCTTTGGGTTTTAGAGAGTGGCCATGTACTTTCAATTTCGGGGCTAATAGTTCACCGACAGTCCAAGAATTTGCTTGTCGAAAACGTGCCTGGAAACCATCGATATTGCAAGTATGATCCTTCATGAACATTCGAACCACCCAATATTCTCCTTTTTGCATCTTAAATGCACGTAATTTGAATTCACATCCGCCATCTTTACATCCTGCCTCATAACGTGTCTTGCTAGACCTTCTAATCCGAAGTTCAAAATTCTCGTTCAAAGCATACTTGTTCACCGTTCGTTTAAGATCTTTCTTGCATAGAAACAGTTTACCCTTGTATAAGCATCCATCATCTGAAATAGCTTCGTCCATGCGATTGGGTTCTAAGGAATACCTTTCGGATCCAGGAATACTCCAAGCTCGTGGGGTTAGATGTTCACCTGATCCATCCTCACCCAATCCATCCTCACCCAATCCATCCTCTCCAAAGGAACCTTCACCAAAGGTAGCAAAACCCGATGGACCAGCACTAGCAGAACCAGCACCCAAACCATCATCCGAGTAATCGGTGTCAATGTCGGGTATCGACACATCATCCGAATTATCGGTGTCCGACGCCTGACTGTTCTCTTGATGATTAATGGTTTCATCAGTACATACAATTGGGTCTGATATTGGAATGGACCCACATGCTGCCAGTTGCTGGAGAAACCCGCCATACCCAGGTTCTGGAGTAGGTTCGTATGATTGTTGAAGAAAATTCGACTGTAGTAAGTTGTTATCTTCATCCAATGTCGTACCATTCTGCACACAATCTGTTGGTCCCTTCTGATAAATGGTGACATAAACCGCCGGTATCAACTTATCTTCATCCATTATACATGACACCTCATTATCATTCTCAATTATCGGTCGAGCAACACCAATATTCGTAGAGACCAATGACCATAATTCTATGGTGTACCTAGTAGCATCAACTTTTGCAACATCTTGTACCAACTTAACCAAGGCATCATAAGTCAAACCTTTAGGAACATGGACAAACTTTGTCACACCACCCTCGTAACAATTGCCCACCCAACTTCCACCGTGATAGATGACCAATCTCTTTGTATCCATATTCCTGCATGTCAAGTATTTCACTATAAATCATAATTACCAAATCACATGTAAGTTAAAAATAAACTGGCATGTAACTTTAAAACAAACTGGCATGTAAATTTAAAACTAACTGGCATGTAAATTTAACACAAAACTAAAAAAATCTGGGTTTCACTAAAAATAGAATCCACTCTCTTAATCTTCATATCAAACAACATATAATTATAAGAAAAAACAACAGGAGATTGATTTCACTATAAAACAAAATTACCAAATCACAAGTAAAATTAAAACAAAATGGCATGTAAAATTAAAACAAACTGGCATGTAAAATTGAAACAAACTGGCATGTAAAATTGAAACAAACTGGCATGTAAGTTCGTAACAGAAAATAAAAAAAATTCTGGGTTTCACTAAAAATCGAATCCATTCTCTTAATCTTCATATCAAACACCATATAATTGTAAAAAAACAACAGAAGATTGATTTCACTATAAAACAAAATAACCAAATCACATGTAAAATTCAAACAAACGGGCATCTAATTTCGTAACAGAAAATAAGAAAATCGGGGTTTCACTAAAAATCGAATCCTCTCTTAATCTTCATATCAACAAGCTATAATTGTAAAAAAAACAACAGGAGATTGATTTTATTATAAAACAAAATTACCAAATCACATGTAAAATTAAAACAAACGGGCATGTAAAATAAAAACAATGGGCATGTAATATTAAAACAAACGGGCATGTAAGTTCGTACCAGAAAATAAAAAAATCGGGATTTCACTAAAAATCGAATCCACTCTCTTAATCTTCATATCAAACACCATATAATTGTAAAAAAATAACTGGGAAGGTGATACATACATTCTAGGTCACGAAATCTACTTCAAGAGAGAGAAAAGACCACAAAATGGAGGTCACAAAATGGAGGTCGGAGTCCGGTGGTGCTACCGTCTCCATCACCGTCGCCGTCGCCGTCGCCGGGTTGCTGCCGTCGCCGGGTCCACCGTCGCTGTCGCCGGATTCAAGTCGGAATCCGTTTGGTTGTGTGTGAGAGAGAGAGAGAGAAGGGTTGTGTGTGAGAGAGAGAGAGAGAGAAGAGAGAGAGAGAGAGAGTATCTTAAATGAGAAAAAAAACTGATGGGGTTTCAGATATGAGGGAAGTTTTGGGGGGAAAATTTGGGTGAAGAAAAGACAAAAACAAGGGTATACTTGTCAGTTCAAGGCTAAAAGTAACAAATATAATCAAAAATAAATCTGTGGCTAAAAACAATAAATCCATAAATTTTTTGGTCATTTCATGCAATTTCCTCTATCATATATGTAATAAGTGTTTGACTAAGTTTATTCTCGCAACTTGGTTTTATTTTGCTAGTTCAAAGATTCGTGTGTTAGGTGCTTATTCTTCATTTAGATTACTTAATAAAATTTGAAGAAATCAACATAATGTGTTGTGCATTTGATTATCTGTGGAATAAATGCTGTTATTCAATTTTTATATTGGATTTTTATTATCAATTTATATTATGAATTTATCAATCTCACATCATCCAAACAAAAGCAAAGACCCTAAGGTGGTGTTTGGTTTCATTTTTAAAAACAGTTTTCTAAAACACCATCTTAAAAACAATATCAAACGCGTCCTAAGACTCTATGAGCAACTCCTCCAAATTTCCAATGTGTTGCATCAAATTTTATATTATTTTGGTGTTAAAATAACATATTTAAAGAATATACTTACACTAAATTTTTTTCCATTCTAATGCATTCTACACCAAATCTTTAAAGAATTAATATTCTCTCAATAAATATTTATAAAATATTAACTAATTTCTATTAATTAACTTATAGAATATTAATTAATTTCTTTGGTATAATTAATGTTGATGTCATTTTAAATACAATAATATATTTTTTAGAATAAATATTGTTATAATATTAATGGAAGGATTGAATTGAGAATTTTAAAATATGATCGGTGTTCAATGTGCACCACGGCAGCTGAACAACAAAATGGTGGAGCACCATTTATCACCACATTGGTGCATGATACATTGGAGTAGCTCTAAATATATAATTATATATTTGAAAGATATCATGATAGGCTGATAGTGATGGATTTCAGTGAGGAAAATGTCAATTAGCCGAAGCTAAATATTATATATTATATATATATTCTAGTTTCAAAGAGTTTGTTAGGTGCCGGTTCTTCACCATAATTTTATAAAAAGCTTTTATTCACAACTACAAGTAACAAGTGTTGTACAACCGTACAACTTGGGTGATTTAAATATAATTATCTAGATAATTTTATAAAAAGCTTTTTATTTACAAGTACAACCGTACTACATGGGTGATTTTTCTAACTAGCTAGCTAAAAGTCCAATAGTTGCTTGATTATTTAGAGATTGAAGTGGCCAATTCGGATTTTGATTTTGCAACTGAGCGTGATATTATGATATCATCAATTATTTTAAGGCTTGGTTGTTAATTAAAGAGAGAGAATTGGCAAGCCTACAAATAATTGAACTTGTAATTAACTTCTTTTTTTTTTTTTTTTTTTTTTTACTTCAGAACCAGGTATTTTTTTTGAAAACTTTCGTCATTGGTAGGATTCTAGTTGCTGACCTGGAAGTTATTTACCTAAATTTCAAGCTCGTCTATCTACCAGTTAAGCTACATCCCTGTTGTCTGAACTTGTAATTAATTTGACTGTGATATTATGATGCTGACCTGGAAGTTATTTACCTAAATCTCAAGCTCGTCTATCTACCAGTTAAGCTACGTCCCTGTTGTCTGAACTTGTAATTAACTTGACTGTGATATTATGATATGATCAATTATTTTGTAGCTGGTTTGATATATAGCGTAGCAAGTGTCGATTCAAAATATCTTTTTTTTTTTTTTTTTTTTTTGATATATAGAAACAACAAACATTACACTGAGGCATTACATGAAAACAGGATTAGCATCCAACCAAAGAAACTCCCTAACGGAGGAAAAAGCTAAATTGGCAAGCATAAGAGCCAAGGAATTTCCAGACCTGGAAACCGCCAAACACTTATTAACGCCTACAGCCAAGAACAAAGACTTAACGTCTTTCACAATAAAATTAGATTCCCCTACAGGAGGGACGGAATCATTGAGAACAGCTACCAAAGAACGAGAAAAAATTTATACTACATCAACTTTCAAATTATAAAAATTAGCTAACAATAAACCTTCTCTTAAAGCTATCAACTCTCCTATTTCAGCATTAAAAGCCCCTGTCAACTGATGAGCTCTAGCTGCCAACACCAACCCCTTGTCATCTCTAATAGCTGCACCAACACCAATGGACTTACCAAATTTTTTAAGAGCTGCTGCAGTATTAAGCTTAAATCTTCCTGGAGGAGGGGCAAGCCAACAAACATTCGATCTATCAACCCCAGAAGGCAGCTGAACGGAGGATACACAATTAGATCTCTGAAATTCTGACAAAAATGATAAAGCACCAGAAACTACCATCTCAGAAGGCTTCCCTTTACCTGTTATATTCAACAAATTTCTATTATCCCAAATTGCCCAAGCTATAACACAAAAACTAGCCAAATCTTCAACAGAGATAAGAGAAGAAGCTTGCATAAAAATTTCCAAAGCAGAGCATAACTTCAAATCAACAAAAATACTATAAAACTCTACAAGTTTCCAACACTTTTTAGCCTGAAAACACCCAAAAACTGCATGTACAGCAGACTCAACAGAGGAGAAACAGCTGGTACACACAGAGGAATCCACAACCTTACGTTTAAAAAGATTGTCAAGCGAGGGAAAGGCATTCCAACAACAGAGCCACACAAATAATTTAACTTTGGGAGGCACATTTAACTTCCACAACAAAGACCACCATTTCTGAGAAACAACAGAATTAGAGGAGGAAGCACAATGCTTAAGAGATAAGGCCAAACGATAACCACTATTAACCGAAAACTCCCCATTCTTCTCATAATACCACGCAAGATAATCATCTCCCCCAGTCCAACTAACCGGAATTGACAAAACAGCCTCCTTATCACAAGGCAGCAGAAAATGATCCAGCTTCTCAACATCCCACCACCGATGACTATCAACAAAAAGATCCACAACACGAAGCTCAGACTCAGGATTAGAAGTTACCGTTTTAAAAGTACTAGGACGGGGCAGCCATCGATCCCTAAAAACACTAATATTCTTTCCATCCCCCACCACCCACCTAAGCCCTTCATTCAATAACAATCGCCCCCACAAAATACTCCTCCACACAAAAGAACAGCCATTCTTCACCTCCACCTGCAGAAAATCTTCTGACTTAAAATATTTAGCTTTCAACAATTTGGCTATCAAAGAATTAGGCTTACTCTGAATCCTCCAAGCTTGCTTTGCAAGCAAAGCTTGATTAAAAGCAATTAAGTCTTTAAAACCCAACCCTCCCTCACTTTTAGGTAGACAAAGTGTTTCCCATTTAACCCAACTAATCTTCCTTCTACCCTCTCGTGAACCCCACCAAAATTTTGAAAACATAGAGCTAAGGTCCTTACAAAAACCCACCGGAAGCTGAAAAATGCTCATAGCATAATTAGGGATAGTGTGAGCCACAGCTCGAATCAGAACCTCTTTACCACCATACGAAAAATAACTATCCTTCCACCCTCTGAGCTTCTTCCAAACTCTCTCCTTAATCGCATTAAACATAATTTTTTTATTCCTACCTATCATAGTAGGCAGCCCAAGGTATAAATCCTGAAAATTACTATCAACCACACCTAGCAAATCAAAAATTTCTCTTTTAGCACTAGCAACCACATTTGGACTAAATGTAACCTTGCTCTTTTCTAAATTGATCAGCTGCCCAGAACCACAAGCATAAACCTTCAGGATATCCCGGATCACACTACTACACTCCCTCGAAGCCCTACTAAAAATAATACTATCATCCGCAAAAAGCATATGACTAATAAGAGGACCCCCCCTACTACAACGAATCCCTAAACCCCTTCCATCCAATTCAGCCCGAGTGATCAAACACGAAAAAGCTTCCGCACACAAAATAAAAAGGAAAGGGGAAAGAGGGCAGCCCTGTCGAAGACCCCTAGAGGGCGTAACTCGACTCACCGGAACCCCATTCAACAAAAAACTAAGTGAAGAGGTAGTAACACAATCCATAATTAACTCAATCAAACTAATCGGAAAAAACATCTTAGACAAAACAGCTCGTAAAAAACCCCATTCAACCCTATCATAAGCCTTACTCATGTCTAACTTAAGAGCCATCAATCCCTTAATCCCAGATTTTTTCCTAGCTATCGAATGAAGAGATTCGTAAGCTACCAAAACATTATCAAAAATCTGCCGACCGGGAACAAAAGCAGACTGATTAGGGGAAATCAAACCTTCTAACAAAGGCTTTAATCTAGAGGCAATAACCTTAGCTACCGTCTTATAAATAACACTACATAATGAAATAAGACGAAAATCTTTAGGAGACACAGGGTTTTTTATTTTAGGAATAAGCACCACATTAGTAAAATTAAATTCTCTAATAGAAGAAGAACCATTAAGGACACTCAAGCACACACCAGTAAAATCATCACCTAAAACATACCAGAATTTCTGAAAGAATATGGCTTGAAAACCATCTGGCCCTGGTGCTTTTGTTGGACTCAAAGCAAAAACAGCCTCCTTAATCTCTGCAGCCGTGAAGCACACTTGCAAATCTTCTCTCTGGCCATCACTTAACCCAGAATTAATAGCATCAGAAGCTGCAGCAACATCAGAACCGGAGGGAGCAGAGGACCGAAATAAAGAAGAAAAAAACTCATGTACAATACTGGCCATTCCATCATCAGAATCTTCAAACTGACCCTCATTATTGCATAATTTAACAATCGCATTCTTTTTCTTTCTTGCCGAAGCTTTGGCATGGAAAAACTTCGAGTTTCGATCACCAGCCTCCAACCATTCCGCCCGAGACCTCTGCTTCCAGAAAAGCTCTTCAGAATCTAGAAGGCCTTCAACCGAAACTTCCAACTCCTTTATTTTCGACATTATTCCTTCCTGCTCACTTCTCTGATACAGAAGCTCTATCTCTCTTGTTTTAGCCTCTATCTGACCACTGAGATTCTGAAATCTCCCTTTACTCCAACTAGACAAGACAGCTGCACACGTAGACAAATTCCTTTCAAAATTCCTTGCTGAAATTGGATTCAAAATATCACTTATGCATAGATTTCTCCCCTTTTATTTTTTCTTTTTAGGCAATAAATGTTTGTTTTCAACAATAATTCTATGAATTAATCATGAAATTAACAAAGCCAATTTGACATCATAATTCTTTAATAAGAAAAGAAGCAAATACCGAGAGTTTTGACTTGGTTTAATTGACGGACAAATTCCGATGGGAGATTTCCTTGAAGAATATATGCCTATTGTACATGATAATATTTTATTTTAATAAACATGAATTCATTATCAATCGCTAAATAAAAATTGATCAAATTTTGCAATATATATTACTGATAATATATATATATATATATTAATTGTCCTATGAGAACTTTTACAATGTACATTTAAAACACTTTTTGTAAAATTATATGTAATTAAATGTTTTTCAATGATATTTTTTGTATATATCTTTAAAAAATTAAAATACACATTTGATAAATATTTGGAAATTTTTTGGATTTGAGAACTATTTTTTCTAATATTTCCCTAATTTTAAATGTTTTATCTTCAAAAAAATCGGAAAAAAAATTAGTTCTTGCACGTGATTTTTTTTTTTTTTTTTTTATTTTTATTTTTTTTACATAAATGTATTTCAATGTTTTCACCATCCATACAAAAAATCAAATAAAGATTTAATATATTTCATATAATTTCATCAAATGTGTTTAAAATGTGTATTGTAAAAAGTCATCATATATATATATATATATTTATTTATAATTGACAACATTTTTGAAAAGAATGTTACAACGCAATGCTATAAAAAGTCATATTTATTTATTACAGAGTCTTTCAAAAGTTAAATTATATTTCCTCTATTATAATACATGTGGCTTTCCCACCACCACTCAAGTAATTGTTTCATGCATAAGCTTGCTCACACACGTGGTCTTACCACTACCACTCAATTCCTTACTTTGTTCACTATATATATATATGTATATGCTCTCTCTTGTAAAAGGGTGTTGTTGCTCTCTCAATATTTAGTAAAAGATTGCATGTTCTCCCTCTCGTTTTCTTCTCTTCTCTAATCTGATGTCTATCTTGTTTATGATTTATGATTTCTTATTTATTCATCTCTTCTTCAATAATCTCTTACTCTATTATTCTTTTAAGTTCTTCATCTATTCTTTTATTAATTTTATTACAACACGTTATCAGCACGAATGCTGTTATTCCCAGAACCTGAAGTTCTGAATTTATTACTATTGGGACCTGAAGTTCCTAGATTTATTACTAGAACCTGAAGTTCTGAATTTATTAATTACTGAAGCCTGAAGCTTCAGGATTTTTATTTATTAATACCAGAATCCGCAGTTCTGAATTTACTTTCTCGCACTTTACTTTTATGCAATTTATTTTACTGCATTTTATTTACTTTTAAGCAATTTACTTTCCCGCATTTATTTATTTATATGCTTTTATGTGATTGGCCATGCCAACCTACCAGAACCTGCAGTTCTGGATTTACTTTATCGCATTTATTTATTTTTATGTTTTTATGAGATTGGCTATGCCAACCAATCAGAACCTGCAGTTCTGGATTTATTTATTTATTTATTTATTTCTCGCATTTGTTATTACGCATTTTACTTTACGCAATTTTTATTTTAACAATTTGGTTACCCATCAAGAACCTGAAGTTTATGAATTTATTTATTATTACCGGAACCTGAAGTTTCTGGATTTATTTATTTACAAATATTTCTTTACATATCTGAAGATTTAAATTCCTCGGATTTTTATCAGACCAGAAGTTCTGACTTCGATTGTAATTTCGGATAGCCAGAAGTTATAATAATGTCAAAGCTTGAAAATTTGAAATTTGCTGCGCTAAAATTGTTTGGGGATAACTACGATCTGAAAGCCCAACATCTAACAGTCACAGAACCAGAAGTTCTATGGCAAGAACTAAAAGATCGATTTGATAACCAACCCGATGTTGTATTACCAAATGCCAGGTACCAGTAGGCAACATATATGCTTTCAAGACTATAAATCAATCTCTGAGTATAATTATGCTTTATTCAAAATCGCTACACAGCTGAAATTGTGTGGTCAGGATGTAATCCGAAATCATCAATAAAAATAGTAAATTTTCTCCCCTATTCATTTTATCTCATACGATTCATTCTTCTTCATCTTATTTCTGTTATATTATCTGTTATTTTAATTTTACGCATCTATTTAATTTTATGCAATTTATGTATCTGAATATGCCAACTAACCAGAACCTGAAGTTTCTGGATTTGTATAAATTATGTGTTGAGCCTAACTAGGTCAACCGTTAAGTTTCTGGAATTTAAACCAAGCTCGGCTAGACCGACTAACCAGAATCTGAAGTTTCTGGATTTGTCATTATAATATTTAAGTTGGCGCGGTTTTACAAACTGATTAGAATCTGAAGTTCTAAATTTTAAATTTCAGTAAAAATATTGAGTTCTGGTTTCATTACTATGTACATGAATGTCATATTTGGGACCTGAAATTCCAAAATTCGAATTCTATATAGAACTTGAAGTTCTAATTTTGAATACGAAGTAATTGAATCTGAACTTGAAGTTCTTAACTTTTGAACACGAAGTTCTAATCAGACTTGAAGCTCTGAATTCAATTTAAATTGTGACATTAAAAATTTTATGTCAAAATTTATTAGAACCAGAAATTCTGAATTGAATCAAGTTACGATTGTTTCATATAGAAAGTCAATTTGTGATTTCTATTTAGAACCTAAAGTTTTCTGAATTTTATGAACCTGCAGTTCATGGTCGAACCGGAAGTTCGAAAAATCAATATGATTCATGATATTTTTTTTTATAAAGTGATATATTTTTATATCTATATGTTTATACTTTTGATCTCTCTATTTGATATGCACTTTTATTTATTTTTGTTTTGTTTTGTTTTGTGAATATATACATCTTTAAACGGTATATTGAATGATGTTGAAAAGCAAGATACATGAGATATATGTCTAGCTGATAGTGCACCGATGCATACGATTCTGCGGAATCAGAAATATTTTCTGAATTTAACCTTGCTCAAAGCAAATATTAATACAATATCGGGTCCAGCAGATCTGATAGAAGGCTCCGGTAGAGCCATGATATTGTTACCAAACGATACTTAAATATGTATCAGTGATGCTTTATATCCAAGTAGATCCAGAAGAAATCTACTTAGTTTCAAATATATATGGTGTAATGGATATCACATAGAAACTATAAGTGATGAGAATATTGAGTATCTGTGCATTACTTCTCATAATTCAAGCCAGAAGCTTATTATGGAAAAGCTGTGTGGTTTATCATCTGGATTATATTACACTCTTATAAGAGGTGTAGAAATTTATGCAGTTTTGAACCAGAAGTTCTCAGACCTAAAAATATTTATACTTTAGCATGATTGTCTTGGTCACCCGAGATTTATAATAATGTGTAGAATCATTGAAAATTCTCATGGGCATCCATTAAAGAACCAGAAGATTCTTTTATCCCACGAAAATTTATGTATTGCATGTTCACAAGGGAAATTGGTAATAAAACCATCCCATTATAAAGTTGGCTTTGAATCCCCGTCATTCCTGTACAGGATTCAAGGGGACATATGTGGACCTATTAATCCACCAAGTGGACCGTTCCGCTATTTTATGGTCCTAGTTGACTCATCCAGCAGATGGTCACACGTTTGCTTATTGTCAACACGCAATGTTGCTTTTGCAAGATTACTCGCACAGATTATCAGGCTTCGGGCACATTTTCCTGATCATCAAATCAAATCAATCCGCCTTGATAATGCTGGTGATCGAATTTACTCTCAAGACATTTGATAAATATTGCAGATCAGTTGGGATTGATGTTGAATATCCAGTTCCACATGTTCATCATCAGAAGGGATTAGAGAATCACTTATCAAGTATCTCCAGGTAATTGCGAGAACTTTATTATTTCGATACAATTACCAATTTTTATATGGAGACATTCTATTCATCTCTAACTCACAACTTGTAATTGGTCATAGACATGCATTAGATAATTATTAATCAGTTACTTGATATATTAAAGGTGATAAAATTTTAGAAGTTGCTATCTCATAAACCCCGGCCGGGTGATTGTTCCTGAAGAACGATCTGAGTAGAATGCAACAAATATATCATCTGATACATATCATAAGTTTGTAAACCTTTTATTTCGAAATGTATTGTTCCCAGAAGAGGAAAATAAATTATCAGGATCCTAATGTAAACAAGGCTCGAGTTATGAATAAATCCAGTTTCTCTAGATCAAATCTATAAGAGTTAGATATATCTAAAGAGACACAAAGTCCCTGAAGTGACTAAATCCATTGAAATGGAAGAAATCTCAACAGAGATTCAAGTATATTGAAATTGAGAAAATTTCTATAAATCATACATGAGAGATGTGGAATAGTAAAGAAACGATCATCAGTGATACATTTTCAAATACAGTAGCTACTGAAATAATGATTATGAAACTCATAGTATCGATGATTATAGACAAATGCATGATTGGCCTAAATGAAAAGAAGCAATTCAAGAAGAATTGACTTCATAAGCCAAACATAAAGTATTTAGACCAATAGTTCTCCAGACACCTGAAGATGTCAAAGTAGTTGGATACTAAAAGGTCTTTATACGGAAACGTAATGAGAAAAACGAGATCGTAAGATATGAGGCACGACTCGTAGTACAAGATTTCTCATAGAAACTTAGTATTCAATAGTGATGAATACGATTACGTTCCGAATTTTTGATAAATTTGGCTGCCTTTAAAAGGCTTGAAATACGTCTTCTAAATTTAGTAATTATTTATCTATATGATTCACTCAATGCAGATATTTATAATCCCAGAAGGATTTAAAATGCCAGAAGCACGTAAACCGAGATCTCGTAATATGTATTTGATAAACCTACAAAAATCCTTATATGGATTAAAAACAATCTGGACGGATGTAGTGTAACCGTCTCAGTAAATATCTGATGAAATAAGGGTATAATAATTATATTATACACACATGTGTTCTTCATAAAGAAATCTAAATCTGGATTTGCTATTATAACAGTTTATGTTGACGATATAAATTTAATTGGAACTCCTGAAGAGCTCCTAAAATTGTTGAATATCTGAAAAAGGGAATTTGAAATGAAAGACCTGGGAAAGACAAAATATTGTCTCGGTCTGGAGATTGAGCATAAATTAGACGGAATATTTGTCCATAAATCAGCGTATATTGAAAAGATTCAATATAGACAATGCTCACCCATTAAGTACCCATATGATTATTAGAACCCTTGATCCTAACAAAGATCCATTCCGACCACTGAAAGATGGTGAAAAGATACTTGGTCCTGAAGTACCATATATAAATGCAATTGGTGATTTATTATATCTGGCCCAATGTATTATACCAGATATTGCATTTTCAGTAAATTTACTTGCTAGATTCAGTTTAGTACCAACTCGAAGACATTGGAATGGGATCAAACATTTTTTTTCGTTATCTTCGTGGAACAAAGGATTTAGGGTTATATTTTTCAAAATCTAACAATTTTTCAGGTTTACATGGTTATGCTGATACCGAGTATCCATCTGATCCCCATAAAGCCCGTTCACAAAAAGAATATGTTTTTACCTATAATGGCACAGCAATCTCCTGGCGCTCCACAAAGCAAACTCTCGTTTCTACATTCTCTAATCTTTCTGAGATTCTTGCACTTCATAAAGCAAGCCGAGAATGCGTGTGGCTAAGGTCAGTAATTTATCATATTCAAAATACATGTGGTTTTTCATTATCTACAGGAATGCCGACACCAATATTTGAAGATAATGCGGCTTGTATCGCTCAAGTTAGAGGGGGATATATCAAAGGAGACAGAACCAAACATATTTCTTCTAAATTCTTCTATGCTCATGAACTTCAATAGAACCGACAAATATACGGTCTACAGATAATCTTGCAGATTTGTTTACCAAAACATTGCCTACAACAACTTTTGAGGAACTGGTATATGGGATTGGTATGCGTCGACTCTGCAAATTACAGGATTGATATTGAAGTTTCATTCAGGGGGAGCATTCAATCAGGGGAAGCAAAATTTTGAATGGATATATGTGTACTGTACTCTTTTTCCTTCTACCGGATTTTATCCCACTGGGTTTTACCGGAAAGGTTTTAATGAGGCAGTTCTGAACACATCCACACCACTCGATCCAGAAGATCATTGTATACACTTTTGCTAAGGTTTTTGTCCCACTGGGTTTTTCCTAGCAAATTAAATACAAGTGGTGGAAAATCCAAGGGGGAGTATTATAATACATGTGGCTTTCCCACCACCACTCAAGTAATTGTTTCATGCATAAGCTTGCTCACACACGTGGTCTTACCACTACCACTCAATTCCTTACTTTGTTCACTATATATATATATATGTATATGCTCTCTCTTGTAAAAGGGTGTTGTTGCTCTCTCAATATTTAGTAAAAGATTGCATGTTCTCCCTCTCGTTTTCTTCTCTTCTCTAATCTGATGTCTATCTTGTTTATGATTTATGATTTCTTATTTATTCATCTCTTCTTCAATAATCTCTTACTCTATTATTCTTTTAAGTTCTTCATCTATTCTTTTATTAATTTTAGGCTAATTGGCAAGAATACCCCCTGAACTATACTCGAATTTGCACCTTACCCCCTGAACTTTTTTTTTCGGCATTAAACCCCCTGAACTCTTGTAATTTGGCAATCGCTGAAGGAATTTGCCCCCTCACCAGGGGGTAGATTCCTTCAGCGATTGCAAATTTACGAGAGTTCAGGGGGTTTAGTACCGAAAAAAAAAAGTTTAGGGGGCATAGTGCAACTTTTTGAAGAGTTCAGGGGGTATTTGTGCCAATTAGCCTTAATTTTATTACAACATCCTCGTTTATTTTTAATTTTTTCTCCTTGATAGTTTTTTCTCTTCTACTTGTTCACTTTACCGGTGCAAAATGACACTTTGAATACTCTTTTAATTTTAATTTTTTCCCTTTCTTTCTTCTCTCTTCCTATTTCCTTTTTTTCTTTTTTTAATTTGAAGGCCTCTTCCTTATTTCTTGAATCAACGTGAAATTAATTCTTCATGTAAATTAAAAAAAAAAAAAATGAAATTGAAAGACACATATAGTAGTTTGCAGTACCTAAAATTTTGTTAATTAGTTATTTGTTTATTTAGATTTTTGAATGGGTATCATATTTGTGGAAATGATAAGAAATGTCACCTTTTTAAAGTGAGTTGGTGACATTGTCAATGGTTTAATAAGTTAAGTTTAAAAGGCACATATTATGGTGAACTACCAAAATTGCCCTTAGATTTGAGTTTATGTTATTCTCTTTGTACTTTTCTCTATCCACTAGTGCTAACTCAGTAACTCTCTCTCTCTCTGCAAATAAAAGTTCAACGTTGCCTCGACTTTCTTCTTTAACTTATAAAGAAGCCACGTGCTTCAGTTCAATAAGGTAATATTTTTTCCCAATTATTCTTTGAATTTGTTCACATTTTCATTTGTTCCTTTACATATGATATCCGAGTATTTTTTTAGACCTCCGAGCCTTTTGATGTCTTTCCCAAGCCTTTTCATGTCTTCCCCAAGGCTTTTCATGTAATGTCTTCCCCGAGCCTTTTGAAGCCTTTTCCGAGCCTTTTCATAACTTTCCCGAGCCTTTTCATGTAATGTCTTTCCCGAGCCTTTTCACCCAATGTCTTCCCCGAGCTTTTTGAAGCCTTACCTGAGCCTTTACAAGCCTTACTCGAGCCTTTTCATGTAATGTCTTTCCTGAGCTTTTCATTTCTTCCCTGAGCCTTTTCAATTCTTATCCAAACCTTTCCATGTCTTCTCTAAGCCTTTTCAATATCCTTACCCAAGCCTTTGTGAATGTAATATTTGAAAGAAAATATTTTGTAGTCCTGAGTTTTTATTAATGGTCTGTGATGATTAATTTGATAGCATCATGAATCGGGTTAGAATAGTAATATCTTACAACGGTCAATGTGAGCAATTACCCGACGGAAGTAAGAGGTTTGTTGGATCCAATAACCAGGGAATGTATGTGTCAAGGATATGACTTACGAAGAATTGGTGGCGATCGTGCATACCATTGTCAAGTATGATGTAAACTAATTCAATGTTGATCTAGCATCAATATCAATCGTTCCTGGCAGTACATGTCACACATTTATAAGAAATGACGATGATGTTCAGTTTATGCTAGGGGAAGATCGAGTGATCCCTCAAGTATGTGTTAGTCTAACCGAGAGGACAGTTAGAGATGTGATAGGGAATGATATTCCTCCTCCTGAAAATACCCAACAATTTGGATCATTTTCCGGTAGCAACCAAGTGTTCACCCAAAGGAGTGCCATCGAAGGTGGGGAAAACGTGTGCGGTGTCCCACCGGTAGCGGTCGACCATGCAAATGTAGTTGAACCTAAATTTGGCGATATGTTTGGTTGTCCAATTGAGCAATAAAACGAGTAGTACAATGAGCAGAACCATGAGGTGGATAATGAGGCAAATAATGTACAGGCTGATGATCTAGAAAATGTGGATGAAGAGCCTGCACAAATTCCAACCCTTGGAAGACGTGTAGAAGGAGTTAGTTGCTCTGCACCAGATATGCCTGGGACTTTCGAGGTCCGGCATAATGTAATTGCATATGATTCTGATAATGCGACAACGTGGGTTATTCTCGAAGCAGATTCATACTCATTTGGTATTAGTAGAAGCAGCACATTGGCATCGTAAGAACCTAGAAGCATGATTTATGAAGGTCAATTTTTTCCGAGTAAAAAGGATTTGAAGAGGCTCGTTGGCCTTTTTTCAATGCGGCTGAACTTTGAATGGAAGGTGAAAAGGTCTAATAAGACAACGTTACATCTGGTTTGCATCATTGATGGGTGTACGTGGAAATTAAGAGCAATTAGGAGAGATGAAGGGACTTACTTCCAAGTCAAAAGTTTTGTGAATGAACACAGTTGTCCCTTGGAGGAGATTCACTGTCACCACCGACAAGCTAGTGCAGTCATAATTGGAGAAGTGATTGCACCTAGACTAAAACAACCCAATGGTCGTCTCATGCGTCCGAAGGACATAATCGCCGATATGAAAACAATATATGGCATCCAAATCATGTACAGTAAGGTACATGATGCCCTGCAATATGCATTGTCATTGACCTATGGAACGCATGAAGAAACTTTCCAACTGCTGCCATCTTTTGCATACGTTCTGGAAGAGCAAAATCCTGGCACAATCACTGACTTACAGTGCACAGACGATGGTAAGTTCCTCTACCTTTTCATATTGTTAGAGTCCTGAATTAGAGGTTTCCGGAGGTGTATCCGTCCTATGATTGCAGTTGATGGTACCCATTTGAAGGGAAGATTCGAGGGTATAATGTTTGTTGCAACTGCGCAAGATGGAAATGAACTGGTGTATCCAATTGCCTTTGGGTACGGTGACTCAGAAAATAACCTTTCCTGGGAGTGGTTTTTGGAATGCTTGAGGGGTGCCCTTGGTCATATAGATGATCTGGTTTTTATTTCTGATCGTCATGCAAGCATTGAAGTAGGGAATTCTAAAGTGTTCCCTTATGTAACCCATACCATATGTTGCTGGCATTTTGGTGAAAATATGAAGAAGCGATTCCAGAGAAAGGATGTTACCGATATAATGGATACATCAGCTAGGTCGTATAGTGAAATAAAGTATAATCACCACATGGAGGAGTTACGTAAGTCGCACAAGGGTGCATTCGATTATGTCATTGCTACCGGTCCACACAAGTGGTCCCGTATACACTGTCCCCAAAGAAGGTACAGGCTGATGACCACAAATGTTGCAGAGTGCATAAACTCATGCCTAAAATTCGCATGGCAATTGCCACTGATGACATTGGCAGAGTTCATTAGGAATATGCTACAAAAGTGGTTTCATGATCGTCATGCAGCTGCATAGTCCATGCATCATCGATTGACCGACGTTGCACATCTTGTGATCTTGAAACGTGTCGAGAAGTGCAGTTATATGACCGTAAATCCAGTTGACTGGAACATATTCTCCGTCAAACACAAGGGAGAACAGTGGATAGTTAACTTAGCCCGGAAGACTTGCACATACAACAAATTCCAATTGGACTTATTTTCATGCTCACATGCACTCGCAGTAGCAAGGTACATGACAAGTACAGTCATACCGTTTATATTACCGTTTGGGTAAATCTCACTATTTTTATTGTTTTAAGGAGCGAAACTTGTATTTCACATCTCTGTGTTCGGACTACTACAAAAGAGAAACACTTACTAATGCATACTCGGTTCCTATTATGCATGTTGGCCATCATTCTTCATGGGTAGTGCCATCTGACATAGCAGCCCATGTGGTTTTAAATCCAAAGTCGAAGAGACAATCAGGTCACCCGATGGAGGGTCGACATGCCTCATTTTCGGTGAGGATAACTACACAATCATGGAGAAGATGTGGACAACCAGGACATAATAGCAGGAGGTGTTCCAACCCACATATGGTTAATAAAGGTCCTAACACAATTGTCCCTGAGGAATACCGTCGCAGGTGCAGCATCTGTCATCAAATTGGACACAACAAACAAACATATCCTGAGAAGGACTCTCCTGTTGAATGAATTGAGCCCACATAAAGGATGGTGATCAGAAAAGAGATTTTGATTGCTAATATCTTTCAACATCGTTCAGATTTTGGGAACGATGCTCGATAAAGTTGTGTTATGGTTTTTGTTTAATTTAGTTCTTCGTTTAATGTCATCCTCCTTCTTTGAAATTCCGGATCCTCACCTTTTTGTTGAAATGTCGGGCTATCTTGCTCTGGTATATAGCCACCTTTTCAGTGACCCTACTCTGTCTTTCCTCCAGCATGTCCAGGCTGGCTCTCAACTTAGCCTCATTGTCTTCTGGTTCATAATTTTAGACCTGGAAAGATATGAGTTTATGCTCAATGGGCAAGACCGCTTCTGTTCCGAACACTAGGGAGTAGGGAGTCTCCTCTGTTGCAGTCCGCCTGGTTGTTCTATAAGCCCACAGTACATTGGGTAACTCTGCAACCCATAACCATTTCTTCTGTTGGAGCTTCTTCTTCAGGAGCTTCTTAATGGTCTTGTTGGTAGCTTCAACTAGCCCATTGGCTTGAGGATGCGCCACTTATGCAAAACGAAGATTGATGTTCCGGTCTTCACAGAATTCCCTGAAGTTGGCATTGTCAAATTGCTTTCCCAAATCAGTTATGATGGCCATCGGGGTGCCAAATCGGCAGACAATGTTCTCCTTGACAAAGTTGGTGGTTTTTTCTTTAGTTATCTGGGTGAGGACCTTGGCTTTAACCCACCGAGTAAAATAATCTATTGCCACTACTGCGTGTTTGGCTTGGCCGAGTGCAGTGGGAAGCGACCCGATCAGGTCCAGTCCTCAAATAGCAATAGGGTAGGGAGTACTGATAGATGAGAGCTTTTCTGGTGGGAGATGATGGAGGTTTGCTATTTTCTGACAAGCTTCGCAGGATCGCACAAACTGCCTTGCGTCCTGGTGTATAGTCGGCCAGTAGTAGCCCATCCTGATTACCTGGTAAGCCAAAGTTTCCCCTGATACATGGTTACCACAGTCCCCTGAATGTACCTCATTGAGTGCCCAATGCGCGTCATTGAGATGGAGACATCTGAGTAGAGGGAGAGATTTCCCCTTTCGGTATAGGTACCCTTCCACCAAGCAGTATCGCGTAACTATCCTCTTAAGCCATCAGGCTTGATCGGGATCGGTAGGAAAAATGTCACTTTAGAGATAATCTGTTATTGGGTCCATCCAGCATAGGGGGCGACTTACGGGAAGGACTTCTGCATCTTTAGCTATGCTGGAGAAGGGAACCAATTGGAGGGGTACTCCTTTTGGCAAAGCATGTCCTTCTCCTGTAGCAATTTTAGCCAAGACATCTGCGCGATGGTTCTTCTCTCTGGGTACCTGTTCTATCCTTACACCCCTAAACTTCTTCATAGCTTCCTGAACTTTAGCCAGATAGGCCACCATGTTGTTACCTTTTGCTTGGTACAAACTTGTCACCTGATTTACCACTAGTTGGGAGTCACTCTTGATCAGGAGGTACTCAGCTTCTAGGGCTCCTGCTACTTTCATTCTTGCTAACAGAGCTTCATACTCCGCTTCGTTGTTGGTAACTCTGAACTCAAACCTGAAGCAATGACTGCACTCAGCTCCAACGGGGTCGATCAAGATGATCCCGGCTCCGTATCCCGACTGGTTCGAAGCTCCATCCATATAAAGAACCCAAATCTTACTGTCTTCAGGCCATTCTAGATTGGTTTGATCCAGATCTGGATCTATTGATTTGCTCGGGTTTGGAATCGGGCTAAATTCCACTATGAAGTCCGCTAGGGCTTGGGCTTTGATTGTGGTTCTTGCCTTGTATTTGATGTCGAATTGTGTGAGCTCTAGGGCCCATAGAACCAATCTGCCCGACACATTTGGCCTCTGGAGGAATTGTCTCAATGGTTGATATGTGACAACTGCGATGGTGTGAGCTTGAAAATAAGGCCGAAGCTTTCTGGATGTGGTTACCAAGGCGTAGGCGAGCTTCTTTAGTAGAGTATAGTTTTTCTCGGACTTAGTAAAAGCACGGCTCATATAGTAGATTGGTCTCTGCACCCCGTCATTGCATTCTTTCACCAAAGCTTCACTAGTAGCAACTTCAAAAACTGCTAGGTAGAGTAGGAGCTCTTCCCCCGGGGTCGGCTTTACTAGTAGTGGCGGACTTGACAAGTACTTCTTTAAAGCTTGAAAAGCCTGCTCGCTTTGCTCGTCCCACTTCATCTTCTTCCCCTACTTGATGACTTTGAAAAAAGGGAGACATTTATCTATGGAGCGGGATATGAACCGGTTCAGGGCTGCTATTCGTCCGGTTAATCCTTGTGCCTGTTTGAGAGTTATAGGGGACTCAAGATCTAGAATGGCTTTGATCTTCTCAAGATTAGCCTCAATTCCCCTTTAATGCACCATGAATCCTAGGAATTTGCCTGCTGCTACCCCGAATGCACACTTAGCGAGGTTCAACCTCATCTGGTTCTGCCTTATTACCTGGAAGGTCTGGCATAAGTCCCCTGTATGTTGTCATGCTTCTAGAGATTTTGTGATCATGTCATCTATGTACACTTCCATGGATCTCCCTATCTGCTCCTTGAACAGTTTGTTCTCCATACACTAGTAGGTGGCACCTGCATTTTTGAGTCCGAATGGCATTACCTTATAGCAGTAGAGGCTTTGTCCGGTGATGAAGCTAGTCTTGTCCTGATCTGAAGGATGCATCATGATTTAATTATACCCTGAGAAAGCATCCATGAAGCTTAGGAGCCTGTTTCCTGCAGAGGAGTCAATGAGCTGGTCTATCTTAGGTAGAGGAAAACTATCCTTGGGACAAGCCCGGTTAAGATCGGTGTAATCCACACACATTCGCCACTTTCCGTTAGACTTGGTTACCATAACTACATTGGTGATCCACTCGGGGTACCGGGATTCCCTGATGAATCCGACCTTCAAGAGCTTGTCAACCTCTTCTTGGACCGCGGCGTTTCGTTCGGCATTGAAGTGTCTTCTTTTCTGCTTAACTGGCTTGAAAGTTACATCTACTGCCAACCTGTGGGTAGCCAGGCTAAGAGGAATGCCAGACATCTCCTTATGGCTCCAAGCAAAGATGTCGTTGTACTCTCTGAGAAGTTCTACCAGATCCTTCTTAATTTTCAGGTCCAGACCTCCCCCTACTTTCACTGTCTTTGTCGGATCTTCTCTCCCAATCAAGGCCTTCTCTAACTACTCTGCGGGGTGCCTACTGGTCCAACCACGCTCTTCTTCTTCTGGCTCCTCCACGATTATGTCTGACACCTCTCCTTCTTCCAAGACATAATCTTGTTAGACATAATCATCCCGCTCCGTCACTCTCGGACCCGGGTCACTGGTTACTTGTGCACATTGTTTAGCTAATGCAGCGGGGTTGGTGGACACCGTGTAACAATTGTGAGCTGCCTGCTGGTCTCCTCTTACTTCTCCTACTCATGTTCCCACCGGAAACTTCAACACATTGTGGTAAATGGACAGTACCCCCCTGATCCCTAACAAGAAAGGCCTGCCTAAGATCACATTGTGTGCAGACGGGGTGTCTACTACAATGAATTCTGTCATTATGTTCTGTTGTAGGGGAGCTTCTCCGACTATCACCGGTAGAATCTTCGTCCCTATCGACATCACTGAATCTCCTGTGAATCCATACAAAAGGGAAATGCAACTGTTGTAGCAAGAATTCTTCAAGTTGAGCTGCTCATGAGCCCCTTTGAACAAAATATCAACACTGCTTCCTGTATCAATCAGGACGCGATGTACCAAGCAGTTGGCGATTTGTACCGTGATTACCATAGGGTCATCATGTGGCTGAACTATATTGTAGACGTCCTCCTCTGTGAAGATGATTTTGGTGGAGCGGGATAGATCCGGGGATCCACTACTGACTTTGAGTATCTCGTGGTCAACATTGACTCTGAGAATCTTCCTTGTGTGATTCTTTCTCGAATTATTGGAGGTTCCAGCTAGGGTAGGGCCTCCACTAATGGTGTGGATCACCTGGATCTGATGCATCAGATCATTCTCCCCTTCTCTCCTTCTTTCTGCTGCCTCCTGCATCCCGCTCTGAACCTGTTTTCCTTCTTTGATGTTGTCCCGTACCTGCTGCAAAAATTCAGTTAAAAGACCTCCCCTTACCAATCCTTCAATCTAATTGCGGAGGCTGTAGCACTTTGAGGTGTTATGCCCTATATCCTCGTGGAAGTCACAATACTTGTATTGATTCCTCCTATCAACCGGGATTTTCATGGGACCCGACTTTTTGAGTAGACCCTTATCCCGAATGGCGAGATAAATAGTCTCTCGGGAAGCATTGAGAGAGGTGTAGTGATTATACCCTTCTTCCGCTCTTGCCACCCTGGATACTTCCTTCAGGGGAATCTCTCTGGGAGGTGATCTCTTGACCGGATACCTTTCTTGGTATGGAGGAATATGAGTCGGCCTGTAAGTAGACCGGTTCGGAGGCTGATTCTGAAATTTCCTAGCTGGTGCGGGCTTCAGAGCTTCCTTCTTAGGTCGCGGTGCTAATCGAGCTTCATCGTGCTCGATTTTGATCCAAAGTTGTTCATCAATGTCCACCTGTTCCAGAGCCCGGTTGTAGGCTTCCTGGTATGTCTCTGGAGGATGCTTGGCGAAAGACCGGAATAGTCTGCCTGCCCATAAGTTCCTCTGGAAGTTGGCTAGAGTTTCCTTATCGTTGAATACTCCCATCTGGATGACCTCTTTGTGGAATTTCTCCACATAAGATCTCAGAGTTTCACCCCGCTCCTGAACTGCATACTGCAGCAGGATAGGATCCTTGGGACGGGGTTTGATTCCCTGAAACTGTGCACAGAAAGCTTTGGTGAGTTTAGAAAAAGAATCGACACTACCTGGTGGTAATTTTCTAAACCATGTCTTGGCATAGTCAGTCAAAGTTGAAGGAAGCATTCTGCACATGGCCAGCTTGGTCGCACTTTGAACCTCCATCTGGTAGACAAAGCTTTCCAGGTGGCTGACAGGGTCCTTTGTCCCGGAATACTTCTCTGATGGCATCCTGAACTTGGGGGGCAACCCTGCCTCTCTGACTCTTTTGGAGAAAGGTGCATTCATCTCGTCTAGGGGGTTCTTCTGGATTCCTTGATGTTTTCCCTTCTTCAACTGCTCCAACTCCTTCGCCATCCTTGTCATCTGATCCTCCAAGCGCTGAGACTTTTTGGTTCTGGATCGGGCTACTGAAACTTCTTCATCCGAAGATTCTGAATCAATGACTACCTCATTTTGCTTAGCTCTCTAATGCTTATCTTTGGAGCTCCTTCGGGATTTGGCACTTCCTTCCGAATCAGGATGCGGATCCCTCTCCTTTGCCCTTGGCTTTGGTGGAGACTGAATCCTCCTAGGCTTAGGAGGAACCTCAATTGCGGACTTCACTAGCCTAGGTCTGAGTTTCGCCTGTCGAACTGGGAGAGGTGGACCCAATCGATCAAAAACTGGTACCCAGACACTTGGGCCAACATCTCCTAGGATCCCGGCTGCTTCAAAGGGGATCCCCTGGGCTATCATCCGGAGTCGGATAGCTTCTACGTAGGCTGCAGCGTGCTGTTCTAAGACATCTCGATCAACTTCCTGCCTAACGGGGTCCGGTGGGGGCATTGGTGGAGGATTCTCATTCCTGGTGCCCTTACCCCGCCTCTGGGCTCTTTCAGTGGAAGCAAGGGACTGGAGTCCTGACGGCTCGGGATGACCCTAGGAGGATCGGAGTCTCATTCTGAATATCTCTGGATGGAAATAGGCTGTTTTGAACGATGGTTGGGATGATTCCCATAGACGGCGCCAAAAGTGTTATCCGAAAATCGTTAATGGAATGAAATTCCAAATAACAACTTTAAAAGGACCAAGATTGGGAATGATCCCGGTTGGAGGGGTATCACGTATTTTGATACAGACTGTGTCCCTCTCAATACATGTGCGATATGGAATACTAGAAATCAAACAAAAAACAAGCTTTTATTGATCGTCCATTTGCATTACAGATATATGACTATGTATTTAAGGGTTATAGCAATGTATGGTGATTTGGTAAGTAATGGAGATGGTGGTGATGGTGAATCTGTGCCTATCGATAAGTAGAATTTGACTGTAGGGTTTCTGGTCCACATTTTCCGTCGTTTTTTCGATAAATAGGTAGTTGTATATATAGGTCCTGTTGTTTGCCATGCACTCCTATAATTTCGGTCTAGGGTTTGGCCAAATGCAGGATCCTCCTCTTTTTTGGAGATAATCTTGGAATTGTGTGTATAGAATCTAGTCTTTCCTTCCTAGGAGGAGTCAATCTCGTGACCAGAACGTTACCTTCCCAGTAGGATTCTTACTGTGTTGACCTGCTCAAAATAGGACTCTCGAGCGGGAAAGAATATGTCTCCTCTGTACGGCAGCGTTTTGATGAATCTCTTATGGGGTTTTTAGTTTCTAGCGTGAGAATCTTGCTTCCTGGTGTCCTTTCGCTTGGCGGGTTGACTATGTCAGAAAGTGCAAGCTAGTAAGCATCCTGCTGATGATATAGGGGGATGTCTAGCTGGCTTTATAGCAGGATGCTCAATGGAACTCCGCGTCGGGGTGCTACGGGGTTCTTATAGCGGGATCAGTGGAACTCCGCGTCGGGGTGCTGCGTGGTTCTTATAGCGGGATGCTCAGTGGAACTCCGCGTGCGGGGTTCATAGGAAGCCCGGTCATAGCTAGGTTGGATCCCGCTGTGAGTTCTAGTGAGTAATCTGGCTCACGGTCATATTTTTGAGCTAAGATGCTGGCGGGGTCCTTGAGAAGCTAGGGAGAAGCCAGACTGGACCCCGCTGGAAAGGGTGTGTATTCGGACCAGTCGGAGTCCGCCTTTGTCGGGGTAGCCGGATGGTGTCTGTACTCCTATATTCTCCTTGTGTTGAGGTGAAAAATTCTTCCTTGGTCCTTCGCCAATTTTGGCGGTTAACAAATATTATTATTATTATTATTATTATTATTATTATTATTGAAAGGGGATTGTATTATTATTTAACCATTATTTTTATTTTTTTTAAATAATTTAAATATTTATATGGGTTTTATATTTAGGGATATTCAAATAAAATATAAAATTTAATAATTGTTAAATCAATTTAATTTTTTCATTTCTATATTTATTTTATTGTCTTTATAATAAAATTCAGAATTTTATTATTATTTAACCAATATTTCAATTTTAAATTTTAAATTTTAAATTTTTATTTTTAAAATTTGGTCAGAGGGGTATTCGGGTAATATTATTATATTTTTTCCGGTTTAATGCAATTATATATATAATCAGGGGAACTTAGTGTAATTTTCCTAGACAGAATTAGGGTTCCGTTACCAATTGAAAATTTAGGAGAGTTCAGGGGGTAAGGTGCAAATTCAGGCATAGTTCAGGGGGTATCCGTGCCAATTAGCCTTCTAAAATTCTCAATTCAATCATTCCATAAATATTATAACAATATTTATTCTAAAAAATATATTATTGAAAAAATCACGTTGAAATATTTAAAATGACATCAATATTAATTATACCAAAGAAATTAATTAATATTCTATAAGTTAATCAATAGAAATTAGTTAATATTGTATAAATATTTATTGAGAGAATATTAATTCTTTAAAGATTTGGTGTAGAATGCATTAGAATGGAAAAAAATTAGTGTAATTATATTCTTTAAATATGCTATTTTAACACCAAAATAATGTAAAATTTGATGCAACACATTGGAAATTTGGAGGAGTTGCTCTAAGAGTCTTAGGACGCGTTTGGTATCGTTTTTAAAATGGTGTTTTTGATTTTTTTTTTTTAAATGAAATTCATATTTTAAAAAATGTAATGTATTTGGTAGTGTTTTTTAAAAGTAGTTTTTTGAAACGAAAAACGATGTAAAAATATTTGGTTGTTTTAAAAATGGGTAAAGTAGTTGTTTGAGGGGAAAAGTAGATTTATTTTTAAAATATGTTTTTAAAAATGGTATAAAACAATAAAAATGTTGCTTGTAACTTCTTAGTTATACATTTCAAAAAGTTGCTTTTTGTTTTCAAAAACAGTTTTGTAAAACATGTAAACAAACAACATTAAATTTGTTTGTTATTTTTAAAAACAGAAAACCATTTTTAAAAATGATTCCAATCAGCACCTTAGGGTCTTTGCTTTTGTTTGGAAGAGTCTAGATGTGAGATTGATAAATTCATAATATAAATTGATAATATAGAAATCCAATATAAAAATTGAATAACTGCATTTATTCCACAGATAATCAAAAGCCCAACACATTATGTTGATTTCTTCAAATTTTATTAAGTAATCTAGATGAAGAATAAGCACCTAACACACGAATCTTTGAACTAGCAAAATAAAACCAAGTTGCGAGAATAAACTTAGTCAAACACTTACATATATGATATATCTATATTTTCTAAACGATCATTAATTGACATTTTCCAAACAAATTCTACTGCTGGCCGGGTGCTTTCATGAAAGACAAGGTCATACTAAGTGGGCACCTACTAATCCCTTCAATTTGTTGATAAAATAAAGGATGTGACTATTTTATAGCATTAATCCAGGCTGTTTTGAGGATTATTAAAATAAGAGTATGCATGTCATCAATCACTAAAATCACTATATAAAGGGCTGCAACAATGTTTGCAATCCAACACACACAACAAAGAGAGCTCCAAATGAGAACCATGAGACAGCCGAGGCAATGGCCTCTTATAGTTTCTGCTATGGCGTTTTTACTCATAGCCATCGCTGCAGCCACCAACTACGAGCCCACTTATGAATCCTCTCCATCACCAGAAAAGTCTCCTCCTCCACCTTACAACCATTACAAGTCTCCCCCACCACCAAAGAAATCTCCTCCTCCACCATACTACTACGACTCACCTCCACCACCAAAGCACTCTCCACCACCACCATACTACTACAAGTCTCCACCACCACCTAAGAAGTCTCCTCCTCCACCATACTACTACGACTCACCTCCACCACCAAAGCACTCTCCACCACCACCTTACTACTACAAGTCTCCCCCACCGCCTAAGAAGTCTCCTCCTCCACCATACTACTACGACTCACCTCCACCACCAAAGCACTCTCCACCACCACCTTACTACTACAAGTCTCCCCCACCGCCTAAGAAGTCTCCTCCTCCACCTTACTACTACGACTCTCCTCCACCACCAAAGCACTCTCCACCACCACCTTACTACTACAAGTCTCCCCCACCACCTAAGAAGTCTCCTCCTCCACCTTACTACTACGACTCTCCTCCACCACCAAAGCACTCTCCACCACCACCATACTACTATAAGTCTCCTCCACCACCGAAGAAGTCTCCTCCTCCACCATACTACTACGACTCACCTCCACCACCAAAGCACTCTCCACCACCACCATACTACTATAAGTCTCCTCCACCACCGAAGAAGTCTCCTCCTCCACCATACTACTACGACTCACCTCCACCACCAAAGCACTCTCCACCACCACCTTATTACTACAAGTCTCCGCCACCGCCTAAGAAGTCTCCTCCTCCACCATACTACTACGACTCACCTCCACCACCAAAGCACTCTCCACCACCACCTTACTACTACAAGTCTCCCCCACCGCCTAAGAAGTCTCCTCCTCCACCTTACTACTATGACTCTCCTCCACCACCAAAACACTCTCCACCACCACCTTACTACTACAATTCACCCCCACCCCCTTCTCCATCACCTCCTCCTCCTTATGTCTATAAGTCCCCTCCACCTCCATCACCTTCACCACCTCCTCCTTACATTTACAAATCACCACCACCACCTCCATACCACTATTAATCACCACATACATCCAAGCATCCACCACCTCATGGATACTACATTTACAAGTTGCCCACCTTCAAAAGGCTACTCAACGTATAGTCGCTTTATAAATACATTTATGAAGAAAACCAAGTTCATCTTGATGTTATTTATTATTTGTTTCACATTTATTTTTTGAAAGAATAAGAGCTTGGAATGGTGAATCATTTGAATTCACCTTTTATTGTACCATTTGTTGTAATCAATTAAAATCAATTGGTTGAGTTTTTATAACTATTATGTTGCTCTCTTATTCCAGAATGATTTTTTTATCGATGGCTTTTGTTGCTAAAGAGTAATGCTATAGAACCTAAATAATTAACCTAAATTTCAACATAAATAATGTGGCAAGTGAGTTGTCATCACCACACATAACATGTGATGATATAGTTAATGAAAAAACCACTTGCCACATCATTTATGTTGAAATTTAAACTAAATTTTTGGGTTGTCTAGCATTAGTTGTTGCGAAATTATGATTAATCAAATTATTTCCAAATTTTATTGTTCACAAGTATACAAATCAAAAGATAGTATAACTAACTAAGCACAAATATTGTTCTTAAAGACTGAATTATTTCCGAATTTTATTTTTCACAACAATTTTATTTTTCACAAGTATCAAAAAACAAAATTCCTAAAATTCCCACTAATTAAATCAAAACTAAATCTTAATTGGAAAACTTTAACGAATGAAAATTGATTTTTGAATCTTTTAACTAAAATTGAAAATTAAAGAAAGTTATTAAAATTATGAAAACGAAAGGTTCACGGCAAGGTAAAGTCGAAATGCAAATAGCTAAAACACTAAAGCATCCAATTTCACCAAAGCAATCATACTTAACTACCTTTGCCCGTTAAACCCCGTTAATTGCCCTCTATATCATCTAGATGAATTAAATTAATAAGAATCCATTAATTAAGTTCTATAGAAATGAAATGATCACACGAACTCAAATTGTACGGCACATCTACAATTATACATTCGTGGGATCAATTGCAAGAAGAAAAACTCAAGTAAAGTGTGTCATATACTCTTATTGCATCAAACATCTAAATCAAGCATAAATTTAGTACAACAAAAGATAAACTCAATAAGAAAGAAGAACTTGAAATTAACATTATCCGAAGAAATTAAATATTCATGAGACTAGGCTACATCGTAGCCCTATCGAAGAAAATTATTAGTTCCTTATAGAGTTATAGTCATGGATACAATCCTAAGAGCATCTCCAACCCGAATTGTTCTTTTGGTGCAATTTTTGCACTTAAATTGTTCAACTTTCACACTATTTCACTATTCCATCTCCAATCCATTATACCAAATTTTACACTAAAAATAATATTCTCTTGAATATTCTCTTTCCTTTTTTTTTTTTTTTTTTAATTATTTGTTAACAAATACTAATCTCCAACCAATCAAAACCCAATTTTCAATTAAAAAAAAAAAAAAAAGTACAAATTGTTGGTGTTAACAGTGTTGTATAAGTGAACAGTGTCGTGCAATATATTGCGCGAC
Source organism: Acer campestre (assembly GCA_954870605.1). Classification (NCBI taxonomy): domain Eukaryota; kingdom Viridiplantae; phylum Streptophyta; class Magnoliopsida; order Sapindales; family Sapindaceae; genus Acer; species Acer campestre. The sequence goes on along the minus strand of OX940803.1, from coordinate 13,394,938 downwards.
ACTGTTCATCCACACACAGAAGGCGTAGTGGATACCGCTGGGTTGGAGGAGTTTTTGGTTGCAAAATGGGGATGGCGCAGTTGAAGGCGCAGGGTTGGAGAAGCTCTAAGAGAAAACATAAAAGAAGAAAGGTAGAACCCTGAAAATCTAGGGAGTGTCGCACCAAGGAACTCTCAAATTCGCCTCTTCCATATTTATGTGTTTCATAATTTCATTCCATTGCAGGAAACATTGGAAACATTAATGGACTCGCAAAAGTGTACTGCCACAACTGTAAATTCAAGGATTAAGAGAATGAGAGATATCTGCTGCAACATGATGTAGGACAGTTGGCGTTGGATTTTGAAGAAGAGATGGACAGAAAACTGTCCAAAAGGGGTGCTCCAAAGAAACAGGCATAACTTTTAGTTCGATTGTCAGATTTCCTATTATAATATGTTTTCGGAAAGGGATTTTAGAGCTCTATAGTGAGGCAACCGAGGTTTCCCCGGTTGACATCATTTGTGTCCTCAACGGAGCTGTTTAAGTTAGGTTGTCGGACAGCCGAAGTTTTTATTGTTTTTATTTGTTTTCCGTTTTGGCTTAGTTTGAGGATATTTTAGTCTTTTTGCTTATTTTAGGGTTTCCCGAGTCTATTTAAGGCTCTTTGTTATCAGTTTCACATTATTGAATAATATTATTATTTTGGTTTCAATTGAATTTACTAGTGGATTCCAGATTGTGAGATCTTAGGGTTTACGCTGGTAAATCATTTACTTCCATTCTGCGTCACAACAGATATAGAAGTTGACGATTGGAAATTATGTACTACTTTTTAAATTTAAATTTAATTTGTACTAATAAATATATGTACATGTCTGTTTCTTTTATAGTGTATATATGAAATTTAATGTTGTTTTCTATGTTGTAATTTTTAGTTTTCATATTTATAAGAGCTAATTACACCAAACCCCTTGAGGTTTGCTCTTTTACACGCAGAAACAACTTTATCGTAAATTGACACTCACTTCCCTTGCAATTTGTCAAACTGGGTCAAACTTAACTATTGACCAAGTTTGAAAGTCAAAATTAAGGGTATTTTCATCCATTGATACCTATTTAAAAAAATAATGAAAACATTAAAACAAAAATTAAAACAAAATTAAAAAAATTAAAACATGTTTGTGGGGATATATTTATAAATAAAAAAAAATTACAAATAAAAAACATATTTCTTTAAATAAATAAAAAAAAATAGATAGATTGATCTTCTTCGTACGATGGAGATCAAATAACAAATTAACAAAAAAGAGAGTAAAAATTGGGAAGAGATCTGGAAAATCATGGCTGCTCTCACCGCGACCTCCAACAACACCTTCCACTTCACCACCAAAACGACCACGTATCTATCCTCCACCTCCGAATCCAACTTCTTCGGCTGCCTCCATTTTCATAACCCCAATCATCTCTTCTTTTTCTCTCTTTCCTCCACTTCTTCTTCTCTCTTTCCGATGAAGACCAAGCCTTTGATATCGACGGCCTTATGTGTTCATTTTATATATCTTTCTTTTTAAAAGGAAAAAAATTGATTCTTTTATTAATTTATTTTTTTTTAACATATTCTGAGAATTCGAAGTGGGTTGTTTATGTGAAATAGGTCGGATATTGTAAGGCTCATTGATGTGCAACAGGACATGGTTAGTTAGTAGAACTTATTTCTTTTGAAATTTATTTTCTGTTTGATAGTTGAGAAAGTGTAGAAAAATGGGAAAATTTTGAATCTTTACTGGGTTAATTTTATTTTATTTTCCAGATTATTGAAGAAGAAGATATGATTGTTGGATGAGACTTGTGGATTTTGTTTTGGGGATTGATTTGTGATTTTGTTTTTGGAACCGATTCTAGATCTCGAAATTTTTTTTCTTCCATATTATTGAAGAAAAAGCTAGATGAGATTTGTGATTTTGTTTCAAAATTGATTTTCGATCTCGAATTTGTTTTCCAGATTATTGAAGAAGAAGATACGATTGTTGGATGAGATTTGTGATTTTGTTTTTGGAATTGATTTGTTATTTTTTTTTTTTTTTGGAATTAATTGGATCTCCATCAATTTTTTTTTCTTCCTATTTTCTTTTAATTTTTAGCTATTATTATTATTTTTTTTAAAAAAAAAATTGAGATCCACCATCAATTAAATATGGATGGTGGAGATCCACTGAAAGAAGTGTTTTTTTTAAAAAAGAATTTCATGGGCATTTTGGTATGTTCACTAAATTATAATTTGAGCATTTTTTGTTGTTGACAATATCTATTCATTCGGGACCAGATATTTTTTTGAAAGCTTTCGCCATTGGTAAGATTCGAGCCGCTGACTTGTTAATCATTTGTCCAAGCACTAAGCTCGTCCATCTACCAGCTGAGCTACGCCCATGTTGGCAATAATTTGAACATTTTTAATGGTAACACACACACACACACACATATATATATATATATATATTTGATTGCGTTATTCATCAGGAAAAAATAATTTATTTCAACCCCAATATTCTTCCACAATACTATTGTTATCCAAAAAGTTGGGTGGTATCCAAAAAATCAGGTGTCATTCTCTGAACAACGCTTAGACCGGACGAAGCGGTGCTTCGCGGTCGGAGGGGCCCAGGCGTGGTCCGAGGTAGCTAGGTCCTGCTTCTACCGGTTAAGGATATACCAGGGGAGAAGTGGTCATGTGAGGACAACCGGGGGGGTTGTTGCCATTGGGTGGACCTAGCTGCTCCAGAGGCTAGCCGGGACTGGTTCCTAGGTGTGTTAGTACCAGTATTGACCAGGGTTGGACACTACCCTTGAAATGTTAAGTAAACGATAAATGGGCTCTTATATGAAGGAAAAAGAGGTGACATTTCTTATTATTCATGGTACGGTTACAATTTTCATTAGTTAGGGCGAAGGGGTACAAGTTTGTACAATTTCTCTCTTTTGTCTCTAAGTGGAGACTAGTCGTTCTATAGTAGAAGATGAAGGGAAACCTTCTTGGTTTCCAACCGGAAACTAATCGTTCTATAGTAGAATTCCCTCTCTTTTTCTCCTGGGTCCAACCTCTCTCTTTTCTCATTTCGAGTGGAGGTATTTATAGAGGGTCTAGGATTCAGTAGGAAGCCTTTGGCGTGATCCCCACCACTTCTTTGTTTTGGGCCCACCATGGCACACGCCTTAGAGGGATAAGATTGCCCCAGCTAGGCCCTAAGGTTGATGTGGCGATCCGTTGGGTAGGTGGGAGACCCTCTTTTAAGCGTGGTAACCATCAGAGGATCTCCGCCGCTGGTTCTTATTGGGCCTGGGCGGCACACACGCCACAGACGGTCGGGATGGTGCCACATATACCCTAGTGTCGACGTAGACGGTTAGGTGGTGTTTTCCCCGGTTCTGGTTGGCAGGGTGCGTCTGAGCTGGATAGACAAGTCGCTTTCGCATGTTGGGACTGCTAAGGGACAATGGCAGCGTCTATCACACTACCACTGTCAGACTTCCTCCCATGCTTTCCTCTTTTGCTTAGGATCTTTTTGAATCCTCTCTGTCTAATGGAACTCAGGTTCCCTCTTTAGTGATGAATAAGGTTGATCCTTGGTAGGGTTAAACTGGACCCCAATCGGACTGTTAACGCTGGCTGGTTGGGATCGATCGAAGCCATTGATCTGCCTTCTCTCCTTTTGATTGTTAACACTGGGCGAAATTAATGCCCACATACCCCCTGACCTATGCTGGGCTTCTTCCTTATTTAGGCTGGCTCCTCTGCAATGGCTTGCATCAGCCTTCACGGGATCATTGTTTGCTTCAGTTGTGGTTCTAGATGGTTATGTTATGCTTAGGGCAACCTTTTTGTGGAGGGAAGGTTGAGGGACCTAGGTGGTCCTTGCACTGATCTATCCTGGCGGATCGAGGCATCCCGCCTAAGTTGCTCATTTTGGGAGTGCTGATGAGTCCAAATGGTCCTTTGAGGTCAGAGCAGTGGTTGAAGCGAGGTTGCACTAAATCCGATGTTCTCGGCCCTAGAGAGCGGTCCCGGTTGTATTGGGGACTAAAGATCCTCCAAAGATTCCAGAGGTGGAGGAGGAGACTTGGTGGATCCGATTGCCCCGGGACCGGGACCTTTTGTGATGATCTAAAAGAGTTCTGCCGGCTTTGATCTCCCTATGGTGTACCGGGGAAAGTGCTCATTTGATTTCTTGGGCCATTTTTGGCGGTTAACAACTATACTTTCGACCACGACATTCATTAATAATAACTCATTTTTAACCACAATGTCCCTTCAAAATGCATTATTACCGAGAGCAACGACTATTGTAAATGTTCTCATAATCCAGTTTTCATAACATTTTCGACAACCCATTTCCTCCCTCTTCAATGACATTTTGCCCTTGAAAATAAGTTATTTCTGAGGTTGGGTCAGAAAAATGGTATTTCCCATAATATTATTTCCAATAGAGACCGATACCTTTTCCCATTAGAATTGTGCATTTCCTATGACATTTTAAACATTTTCGACGGTTTTTAGCCCTTGGAGAAGACCTTATTTGTTGCTGTGTCTGTAAAAGTCTTCTTTGCCCTAATCAGCATCTAGCAAATCAAGTCATAGTGATCCAAAATAGGAAACTCAATTGTACTAGCTTTAGGATTCTTAATCCAATCTTAACATAATGTGATTGGGATCATCTAATAATTAAATTAAAATTGGAATTGTGCCTCTATTAACAGTCAAAAATACCTGAAACCCATCCAAAGTCTTCTTTCCAAGACATCCAGCTCGTAATGAATGATTCCTCTTATCCCACATAGAATTTTTGGACTAATCTTAAATAAAATCGACATAATTTCATACGGACAATATAGAATTACAAATCGTAAAATTCTCTAAAAAGTTAACTTCAAGATCTTTCAAACCATATAAGGCTTGACACATGGTTTATTATGTGTAGGTATAGTTTAATTAACGAAGTTAGCCCATCTGTAAAGGTAGTTTCAACGAGATTGATCCAAAACACTCCATGTTGCTTCCATTTAATTTGATTTCAAAGTCTTATATGCATGATGTGATTGATATTTGTTAGGGTTAATAGCTCATTAAACAAACAAATTATGCTGGTAATAAAACACAGTAAATAAAGAAGAAGAAGAAAATAACACTGGATTTATGTGGTTCGATTTGTCAAAAAAATAATCTACTCCACGGGCAGGTAAGAGAGGCTAGAAATTCACTATGAATGAAGAGATTACATGGTCACAACTTACAAGAGAAAAGAAGAAATATAGAGACACTCAATAGCCTAGCTATTTCACACTTTTGACTACCCTCTCTCTCTCTCTTAGATATTGTTGTATATAAAGACAAATAACATTCTAGATAAAACCAGCTTAGAATATGGTGCTTAGTCTCTCTGATTCTTCCACGTGTTCACACTTTCATATACATACAAATATGCCACACACTTAGGTGTAACACATTCCCTGTAAAACACTACAATTTTGTTTTTATTCATAACAAAATTTCCACCTCAGCATACTCTTTTCATTCATATTTATAATGCCACATCACAACAAATCTCCACCTTGGCATTAGAATTATAAGTCCTCTCCTACCCCTTGCCATCTCATCATTTCATATGCACCTGTACCAAGCTTATGCATTACTTGAGTTTGTTTGTGGAAACAAACTTTGTAAGCATATCAGTTGGATTTTCAGTTCTAGCAATCTTTTTTATCACCACTGCACTTTGATCCACAACATCTCGAATGAAATGTAGCCTTATATCAATGTGTTTGGTCCTTTCATGAAAGACTTGGTTCTTGGACAAGCAAATGGCACTTTGATCGTCACAGTTTACAACAATTATCTTCTGTTCCATCCCAAGTTCATTTACGATACCTCTAAGCCATAATGCCTCCTTCACTGCTTCAGTTGCAGTAATATACTCCACCTCTGTGGTTGAAAGTGCCACTATGTGCTGTAATGTTGCTTTCCAACTAACTAGATTACCTTAAACTGTGAAGATGTAGCCAGTAAGAGATCTTCTCCTATCTAAAATGAGCTGCCAAATGAGTTGAAACTGCTTTAATAGTATTCAGCTTGAATTTTTCAAGAATCTTCTCAACATATTCTTTCTGAGATAAAAATAATTGACCTTTCATTCTATCTCTGAATATGTTCATTCCCATAATTCTTCTAGTAGGCCTAAGATCTTTCATTTCAAACCCACTACTCATAAGACTCTTCAACTTGTTGATTTCCATCTTATCCCTACTAGCAACAAGCATATCATCCACATGCAACAAAAGATATATATAATTATGATCTGATAGCTTCTTATAATAAACACAGTTGTCATACTTACTTCTTCAATACCCAATATGCAACATAAAAGCATCAAACTCTTATACCATTGCCTGGGAGATTGCCTTAAGCCATACAAGGCTTTCTTGAGCAAACAGACTTGGTTTTCTTTTCCTTGACATTCATAGCCTTCAGTTGTGCCATTAGATTTTTTTCTTCTAAGTTACCATGTAAAAAGGTTGTTTTAATGTCAAGCTGCTCAAGTTCCATATTCAATTTAGCTACCAAAGATAACAACATTCTTTTCAATGAGTGTTTCACTACATGTGAGAAGATTTCATTGAAAGCTACTCCCCCTCTTTGTGTGAAACCTTTTACAACTAACCTAGCCTTATATCTAGATGGTTCAACACCAGGAATGCCATTTTTTCTCCTAAAAACCCATTTGCAGCCTACTACCTTGCACTTTTCTAGTTTTTTCACTAGAACCCAAGTATCATTCTTCTTTAGAGAATTAAACTCATCATTCATAGCACCTATCTAGTTCTTGCATTAAAACGGTTGATTGCTTCTTTGTAAGATTTTGGTTCTTCACTTAGTACCTCCTCAGCTGCTTCAAGTGCATAGGCTACAATATCAGCATACTCATATCTGTTTGGAGCTGTTATGTCTCTTCTAACCCTATCCCTAACCAAGTTATAATTTGTTAAATCTAGCACTTCTTGAGCAGCTATTTCTTGTTCAGGTTCAAGTTCATCAAGCCTTTGTCCATCTCCCTTTTCTTCAATCCTCTCTTGTTGCATTTCATGTACTTCATTTGGATTATCTGGAAGCTCCACCTCAAAGTTGAATTTCTTTGTATCATTGTTACATCCTGATAGATCCCTCGATAATCCAAGCATTTTAAAATCCTTGAAAACTACACCTTGCTAATAATTGTTTTCCTTGTCATTGGATTCCATAGCCTATAACCTTTCACGCCATCAGCATAACCAAGGAAAATATACCTAATTACTCTAGGCTGTAACTTTCCTTCATTGACATGCACAAACCCAGTACTGCCAAAAATCCTCAAGTTGCTATAATCAGCAAGTTTTCCAGACTACATTTCAATAGGAGTTTTGAAATCCACAGTAGCAGATGGACACCTATTAATCATGTGTACTGCAGTTTGAGCCGCATCTGCCATAATTGAATTGGGAGATTTGCATTGGACAACATACTTCTAATTCTCTCAAGGATGGTTCTATTCATCCTTTCAGCCAAACCATTTTCCTGAGGAGTTTTTCTCACAGTTTCCTATCTAACAATTTCCATGTTCATCACAGAAAGTTTTAAAAGATTCACTAAAGTACTCAAGACCATTATCAATTCTCAAGTGTTTAATCTTTCTCCTTGTTTGAGTCTCTATCATAATTTTCCATTTCTTGAAATTTTTAAAGGCTTCATCCTTAGTTCTCAAGAAATAAATCCAAACCCTTCTAGAGTAATCATCTACAATTGTCATGAAATATCTATTACCCCCAAGAGATTGCATTCTAGTTGGTCCCAAAAGATCACTATGAACATAATCAAGGGTGCCTTTGGTTCTATGAAACCCTAAGTTGAACTTGAGTCTACTCATTTTTCCATACACACAGTGGTCACAAAAATCTAATTTTTCTAGTTTGTCACCACATAACAAGCCCTGCCTCCATAATTCTATAAGACCTTTCTCACTAATGTGACCTAGTCTCATATACCATAAATTCGTATTACTTAGGCTACCAGTTGTTGAAACAGAAGCTACACCAGAAGCTGCAAACCCCTTTAGCAAATATAATCCATTCAACTTTTTAGCTTTCATAACAACCCACTACAAAAAAAATGCCTATCAGTGACGAACTATTTCCGACGGCGCTAATTGCCGTCGGAAATAGTACCTTTTCCGACAGCCATTTTAGTGCCGTCGGTAATGAGTAAAAATATGATATCACATTTCCGACGGCAAAATGCCGTCGGAAATAGTCAAAAAGCCGTCAATTTTGTTCTCAATTCCGACGGCACTTTTTGTGCCGTCGGAAATAGTATTTGTCCCGTTAAAAATAAAGAAAAGGAATACACTATTTCCGACGGCTTAAATGCCGTCGGAAATAGTCTTGTTCCATTTGAAAAAAAAAAATAGAATACACTATTTCCGACGGCTTAAATGCCGTCGGAAATAGTCTTGTTCCATTTGAAAAAAGAAAAAGGAATACACTATTTCCGACGGCTTAAATGCCGTCGGAAATAGTCTTGTTCCATTTGAAAAAAAAAATGAAATACACTATTTCCGACGGCCTCAATACCGTCGGAAATAGTCTTGTTCCATTTGAAAAAAAAAAAGAATACATTATTTCCGACAGCATTGAGGCCGTCGGAAATAGTCTTTGTTTTGTTGATCTCGGTTTCATGGAATAAATAAATAATTTATTATTATAATATTAATTAATAAATTATAATCAAATGTATGTAATTTATAACATTACACAAAAAAATGTGATTTTTAGGTCAATATTTTAAATGTATCACTATATGTGTTAAATTTATCCAAAATTCACTGTCAACAAAAACTTTAATAATTTTAATAATATATATATATTTTTTAAATATCTCAATAGTTATATTTAAATAGTATACTAAAAATATATATATTTAATTACATAGTATACAAACATATCAATATCTTATATATAAATAATATGCAAAACACATCAGATATATGGTTACAGCAAAATGGTAAAGGAAACCCTTATTGTCATCCAGGTTAAGGGTTCAAGCCATATGAATTTCATGGATTTAGAGTGCCACATGCAGGGTGACGTGGCACGTGACGAGTGACGTGGCGACTATCAAGTTCAATCATGCTTTTTTTTTATTTATTTTTTTTATTTTTTATAATTCGACTATTTCCGACGGCAATAAGCCGTCGGAAATAGCGGTAAAGCCGTCGGAAATACAAGTAAATTTGACCATCTTGAATCACTATTACCGACGGCACTTTTATCTTTTCCGACGGCCATGGCCGTCGGAAATGATAGTATTTCTGACGGCCCGTCAGTGAATAGTTATTTCTGACAAGCGTATTTGCGACGGCCTCTGACGGCTTTTTCCCGTCGGAAAAGGGTATTTCCGACGGGAAATGGTCTTTTCCGACGGCATTTAGCCGTCAGAAAAGACCATTTTTTTTGTAGTGACCATTGAACCCATACAAACCTTTAGTAAGCTATTTTCAATTTTGCAACAGTATCCACCATCATCTAGCATGCCTAGAGATATTAGATTTCTCTTGAGTTTAGGTACATACCTCTCACTTGTCAATTTTCTGATTGTGCCATCATGCAATTGCAATTTTATGCTTCCAATGCCAGCAACTTTGCAAAATGCATTGTTACCCATCATTACTCTTCCATCTTCGAGTTCTTTAAGAGACTCAAATAAATCCTTGTTAGGGGACTTGTGAAATGTACAGCCTGAATCTAAGACCCATTCTTCCATGTTATCATTATCTGAAGCAATTAACACATCTGAGCTCTCATAACCATCAGATGCAATACCACCATCTCCATTCTCAGGCTCTTTCTCTTTCTTTTCCCCATCATCTCAAGTCAATCTTTTCTGATATGTCCCTCTTTGTGACAATGGTAGCATCTTCTAGGTCCTCTCCCTTTTGATTTGGACCTACCACGGCTATTGTTGTTACCTTGCTTCTTGTCATTTCTTGTTAGGATTATGCTCAATAATAAGAGTATAATATTGTATTTAACAATCATATTATGCTCACGTAGCACAATCAAAGTAGCAGCAAGGTGGATAAGACTTGGCTTGGTTTACTCATGAGTGCTGAGTTCAACACTCCATGAGAACACCATTAAATTGTGTGTGGGCACGGGTGGGTCGTGGGTAGTGCATGGCAGGTTGGTGGGTGGGTGGGTGGCTGTAGGGTCATAAATATTTTTTTTTTAATACATATTTACGGCGTGTTTAGTACGCCATAAAAATGAGATCATTCACGACATACAGCTGAATGCCATAAAAGGGGTCATTTATGGCGTTCTTTGCACGTCGTAAAAGGGGTCATTCATGACATACAGCTGAATGCCGTAAAATGGGTCATTTACGGCGTTTTTCAAATGTTATTAACGACGCGTTTTGTATGCCGTAATTGAGGGATATCATTCACGACGTCATCTAATACGGCTTGCAAATGAACGCCGTAAATAGTCATTTACGGCGTTTTTTGCGCGCCGTAAAAGACCCAATCTGTTGTAGTGGGGTGCTTAGTCTCTCTGATTCTTCCACATGTTTGCACCTTCAGATACATACAAATATGCCACACGCTTAGCTGTAACACATTACCTGTAGAATACTACAACCTCAACATACTCTTTTCATTCATATTTATAATGGCACATCACAACAATAATAAATCTCACATTTAATTATAACAACCATGAAATTAAAATTATATAATATAGATTGCATATTCTTGACGAAAAAATCTATTCTCGATTCTAATCAACAATAAAATCCAACCCTGTCAAAAACTCTATTTAGACTCTTCGCTTTTTGTTTGGCAGAGTTGAGATTTTAGAATGACAAATTCAAAATATAAATTGATAATATAAAAATGCTATATCAAATTGAATAATTGCATTTATTAAACAGATTAATTCTTAATCAAAAGCACAATACATTTAGGGCCAGTATGATATTTCTATAACTTTTATAATAATCATTGTTAGCTGTGCTGAAGGAATAATCAGCTGGAAAGTTAATTAGCAAATGTTTGATTAATTGTATTTTTAAAACTACTGTATAGTTCAAAAACAGTATACATTTGTTTGGTAATTTTATTGGAAAAGTGATGAGATTAATTACACTGACTAAAATATACATGATTTTAGGACCTTATTTCATTTTTTTCATTAATTATATGCATTAAATCAATATTTAAGTAGAATATTTAAATTAGAAAAAAAAAATCCACAAGAACAATAAAATATTTTTAAAAGATTTTATAAATTAAATCAATATTTAAATAGAATATTTAATTTTGAGATGAAATAAGGTATATAAATGATTTTAACTTTATTTCATTTCATAAGGATAATAATGATATTTTAAAATATTCATTAAATGCTGAAATAGATTATTCCATAATCACTTTCAAAAGTAACCCTCCACTTGCTTCTCAAATCATTATCAAAACTTATCAGATTATCAATTAATCACTTTTGAAAGTTTTACAAAACATCATTTTTATATCAAAATTATAAAATAATCTGATTTTAAATTTTCAATAGCAATGCCAAACTGGCCCTTATGTTGATTCCTTCAAATTTTACTTATATTTTGAAAGAAAAATCAACACCTAACACGAATCTTTGAACTAGCAAAATATAACCAATCTACAAGATTAAATTGAGTCATACATTTTGCAGTGGAAATGGTGGGAAATAGCAATTTTTTTTTTTTTTTGTTGAATTTTGAGAGTATCACTAGTTTAATAAGTTAAGTTTAAATGGTATCAATGGAGTAAAATACCCCCATCTCCTTCTTTTTTACGTTTATGCCATTTTCAGGGTTTTTTTTTTTCCCCTTTTCAAAAACCTCCATTGATGGAGGACCTCGAAAGACCTCCATTGGAAGTTGAAATCGGCTTCCAATTGGAGGTTGAAATCGACCTCCAATGGAGGTTTCAATAAAGAGGATGACCAATTTTTTTTTAATTTTAGAAAATTTCATTTTTGCTCAATAAATCTTGAAAATTACAAACATAAGCAACAAAATAAGTCTCGGAAAGTAGAAAATAAGTCAGAAATACAAAATAAGTCTCGGAAACACCAAAATAAGTCTTGGAAACACAAAAACAAGTCACAGAAACATAAAAAATGCGAGACTTATTTTTGTCAAAGAGCTCCAAATGGGAACCATTAGACAACCGATGCAACGACCTATTTTAGTTTCTGCTATGGCGTTTTTACTCATAGCCACTGCTACAACCAACTACTACAAGCCCACAAATGAACCAAAAAAGTCTCCTAATCCACCTTACTACTATAACAAGTCTCCCCCACCACCAAAGCATTCACCCCTTCCACCTTACTATTACAATTCTCTGCTACCACCAGAAAAGTCTCCTCCTCCACCATACTACTACAATTCACCTCCTCCACTTAAGCACTCTCCACCACCACCATATTACTACAAGTCTCTACCACCACTTAAGAAGTCTCCTCCTCCACCATACTACTATAAGTCTCCTTCACCACTGTCTTACTACTACAAGTCTCCCCCATCACCGAAGAAGTCTCCATCTCCACATTACTACTACAAGTCCCCCCCACCACCAAAGAAGTCTCCTCCTCCACATTACTACTACAAGTTTCCGCCAAAACCGAAGAAGTCTCCTCCTCCACATTACTACTACAAATCTCCTCCTCCACCAAAGCAATCTCCACTACCGCCTTACTACTACAAGTCTCCGCCACCACCGAAGAAGTTTCCTTCTCCACATTACTACTACAAGTCTCCACAACCACCAAAGCACTCTCCCCCAGATTACTACTATAAGTGTCCACCCCCACCGAAGAAGTCTCCTCCTCCACATTACTACTACAAATCTCCTCATCCACCAGAGCACTCACCTCCACCATATCATTACACATCCCCCACTCCTTCTTCACCATCTCCACCTTCTCCATATGCTTACAACTCTCCACCTCCACCATCTATATCACCACCACTGCCTTACATATAGAATTCTCCACCACCCCCGTCATCGTCTCCACCTCCTCCATCTCCATCACCTCCCTCTCCTTATGTCTACAATTCACCCCCACCCTCTTCTCCATCACACCTCCTCCTCCTTATGTCTATAAGTCCCCTACACCTCCATCACCTTCACCACCTCATCCTTACATTTACACATCACCACCACCACCTCCATACCACTATTAATCACCTCATACTACAAGCATTTATCACCTCATGGATACTACAAATTGCCCACACCTTCAAAAGGCTACAAAACATATGGTCGCTTCATAAATTGATTTATGAAGAATAACCAAGTTTATCTTGATATATGTCATTTATTATTTGTTTCGCATTTATTTTTGGGAATAACAAGGGCTTAGAATGGTGAATCATTTGGATGTGCCTTTTATTGTATAATTTATGTAATCAATGAAAATCAATTAGTGGAGTTTTTTTTTTTTTTTTTTTTTTTTTAACTATGCTGCTCTCTAATTCCATTTGTTATACCATTTGTTGTTAGGGTGTCGATATTGTCATCCATAAATATGATTTATGTACACACCCATTTTATAAGTATATTCGAGTCTATAATTTAAAAATTAAACTATCACTATATAAGCACCTATCCTAATGCCAATAGTACCATTATTGAAATGAATACATTTTATTTGTAAAGACTCTTGAATTATTAATAAACCCAATATTTAAACAACAAAAAAAAAAAACATATTATGTTCCAACTTTGTACAGATTAATAAGTCTATCATCGACAGTCAAAGAAAATAACAATATACATGATTTTCATCGACGGTTAAGGCCTGCCTTTTTGTTTGCCGATATTCTGCATATTCTTATTCGGCTATTAAGGCCCGCCCTTTTGACCGCCATTTTATTCCACAGATTTTGCAATGCTTCGTTTCCTTTTTTCTGTCGACATGTTATGTGGGCCGGACCGCATTTTTTACCACAACTTCGCGTTTTTTCAACCAAAACGATGTGTTGTGGTAAGACCTCATATATAAACTCCTATTTCTCTTTTTTTCTAATGCATAACTTCGAAAATTAAAACCCTTGAGAGAGAGAGTTGAGTCATTTTAGTGTGAGAAGTTCCAAGGAAAGCTTCTTAACACGTCATCCTCAAATCCATGTGTATTTAAGCTACATCTAGCATTATCAAGCATGGTTATTCATCATATACTCGGTAGGTAAGAACAAACATCTCATCTCTTTTATTGTTCTACTTGTCTAAGATTGCATCTTTATTGCATCTCATCTCTTTTATCTTTTGCATATATTCCACATAACCGATATTGATACATGGAAAAAAATAATAATAAGGTCAGTTAACTGAAAATTGAAATGAAGAATTAGCACCGTATGAAAATTGAATCCTAGATCCTTTATAAATACCTCCACTCGAAATGAGAAAAGAGAGAGGTTGGACCCAGGAGAAAAAAAGAGGGAATTCTACTATAGAACAATTAGTTTCCGGTTGGAAACCAAGAAGGTTTCCCTTCATCTTCTACTATAGAACGACTAGTCTCCACTTAAAGACAAAAGAGAGAAATTGTACAAACTTGTATCCCATTCGCCCTAACTATTGAAAATTGTAACCATACCATGAATAATGAGAAATGTCATCTCTTTTTCCTTCATATAAGAGCCCATTTATCGTTTACTTAGCATTTCAAGGGTAGTGTCCAACCCCGGTCGATATTGGTACCAGCACACCTGGGAATCAGTCTCGACTAGCTTCTGGAGCAGTTAGGTCCACCCAATGGCAACAACCCCTCGGTTGTCCTCACATGACCACTTCTCCCCTGGTATATCCTTGCCCGGTAGAAGCGGGACCTGGCTACCTCGGACCACGCCTGGGCCCCTCCGATCGCGGAGCACCGCTTCGTCCGGTCTAAGTGTTGCTCTGAGAATGACACCTGATTTTTTGGATAACACCCAACTTTTTGGATAACAATAGTATTGTGGAAGAATGTTGGGGTTGAAATAAATTATTTTTTCATGATGAGTAATGCAATCAAATATATATGTGTGTGTGTGTGTGTGTTACCATTAAAAATGTTCAAATTATTACCAACATGGGCGTAGCTCAGCTGATAAATGGACGAGCTTAGTGTTTGGACAAATGACTCACAGGTCAGCGGCTCGAATCTTACCAATGACGAAAGCTTTCAAAAAAATACCTGGTCCCGAATGAATAGATATTGTCAACAACAAAAAAAATGCTCAAATTATAATTTAGTGAAAATACCAAAATGCCCATGAAATTCTTTTAAAAAAAAAAATTTTAAACACTTCTTTCAGTGGATCTCCACCATCCATATTTAAATTGATGGTGGATCTCAATTTTTTTTAAAAAATAATAATAATAACTAAAAATTAAAAGAAAATATGAAGAAAAAAAAAATTGATGGAGATCCAATTAATTCCAAAAAAAAAAAATAACAAATCAATTCCAAAAACAAAATCACAAATCTCATCCAACAATCGTATCTTCTCCTTCAATAATCTGGAAAACAAATTCGAGATCGAAAATCAATTTTGAAACAAAATCACAAATCTCATCCAACAATTGTAGCTTTTTCTTCAATAATATGGAAAAGAAAAAAAAATTTGAGATCCAGAATCGGTTCCAAAAACAAAATCACAAATCTCATCCAACAATTGTAGCTTTTTCTTCAATAATATGGAAAAGAAAAAAAAAATTTGAGATCCAGAATCGGTTCCCAAAACAAAATCCACAAGTCTCATCCAACAATCATATCTTCTTCTTCAATAATCTGGAAAATAAAATAAAATTAACCCAGTAAAGATTCAAAATTTTCCCATTTTTCTACACTTTCTCAGCTATCAAACAAAAAATAAATTTCAATAGAAATAAGTTCTACTAACTAACCATGTCCTGTTGCACATCAATGAGCCTTACAATATCCGACCTATTTCACATAAACAACCCACTTCGAATTCTCAGAATATGTTTTTTTTTTTTCAAATTAATAAAAGAATCAATTTTTTTCCTTTTAAAAAGAAAGATATAAAAAATGAACACATAAGGCCGTCGATATCAAAGGCTTGTTCTTCATCGGAAAGAGAGAAGAAGAAGTGGAGGAAAGAGAGAAAAAGAAGAGATGATTGGGGTTATGAAAATGGAGGCAGCCGAAGAAGTTGGATTCGGAGGTGGAGGATAGATACGTGGTCGTTTTGGTGGTGAAGTGGAAGGTGTTGTTGGAGGTCGCGGTGAGAGCGGCCATGATTTTCCAGATCTCTTCCCAATTTTTACTCTCTTTTTTGTTAATTTTAGATTTTCATTTTTTTTGTTATTTGATCTCCTTCGTACGGAGAAGATCAATCTATCTATTTTTTTTTTATTTAAAGAAATATGTTTTTTATTTGTAATTTTTTTTTTATAAATATATCTCCACAAACATGTTTTAATTTTTTTAATTTTGTTTTAATTTTTTCATTATATGTTTTAAATAGGTATCAATGGATGAAAATACCCTTAATTTTGACTTTCAAACTTGGTCAATAGTTAAGTTTGACCCAGTTTGACAAACTGCAAGGGAAGTAAGTGTCAATTTAGGATAAAGTTGTTTCTGCATGTAAAAGAGCAAATCTCAAGGGGTTTGGTGTAATTAGCTCTTATAAATATGAAAACTAAAAATTACAACATAGAAAACAACATTAAATTTCATATATACACTATAAAAGAAACAGACATGTACATATATTTATTAGTACAAATTAAATTTAAATTTAAAAAAGTAGTACATAATTTCCAATCGTCAACTTCTATATCTGTTGTGACGCAGAACGGAAGTAAATAATTTACCAGCGTAAACCCTAAGATCTCACAATCTGGAATCCACTAGTAAATTCAATTGAAACCAAAATAATAATATTATTCAATAATGTGAAACTAATAACAAAGAGCCTTAAATAGACTTGGGAAACCCTAAAATAAGCAAAAAGACTAAAATATCCTCAAACTAAGCCAAAACGGAAAACAAATAAAAACAATAAAAACTTCGGCTGTCCGACAACCTATCTTAAACAGCTACGTTGAGGACACAAATGACTTCAACCGGGAAAACCTCGGTTGCCTCGCTGTAGAGCTCTGAAAACCCTTTCCGAAAACATATTATAATAGGAAATCTAACAACCGAGCTAAAAGTTATGCCTGTTTCTTTGGAGCACCCCTTTTGGACAGTTTTCTGTCCATCTTTTCTTCAAAATCCAACGCCAGCTGTCCTACATCATGTTGCAGCAGATATCTCTCATTCTCTTAATCCTTGAATTTACAGTTGTGGCAATATACTTTCACGAGTCCATTAATGTTTCCAATGTTTCCTGCAATGGAATGAAATTATGAAACACATAAATATGGAAGGCGAATTTGAGAGTTCCTTGGTGCGGCACTCCCTAGATTTTCAGGGTTCTACCTTTCTTCTTTTACGTTTTCTCTTAGAGCTTCTCCAACCCTGCGCCTTCAACTGCGCCATCCCCATTTTGCAACCAAAAACCCCTCCAACCCAGCGGCATTAACTACGCCTTCTGTGTGTGGATGAACAGTGTCGCGCAATATATTGCACGACACTGTTCACACCAGCAATTTGTACTTTTTTTTTTTTAATTAAAAATTGGGTTTTGATTGGTTGGAGATTAGTATTTGTTGACAAATAATAAAAAAAAATAATAAAAAAAGAACGGAAAGAGAATATTATTTTTAGTGTAAAATTTGATATAATGGATTGGAGATAGAATAGTGAAATAGTGTGAAAGTTGAACTATTTTAGTGCAAAAATTGCACCAAAAGAACTATTCGGGTTGGAGATGCTCTTAGGATTGTATCCATGACTATAACTCTATAAGGAACTAATAATTTTCTTTGATAGGGCTACGATGTAGCCTAGTCTCATGAATATTTAATTTCTTTGGATAATGTTAATTTCAAGTTCTTCTTTCTTATTGAGTTTATCTTTTGTTGTACTAAATTTATGCTTGATTTAGATGTTTGATGCAATAAGAGTATATGACACACTTTACTTGAGTTTTTCTTCTTGCAATTGATCCCACGAATGTATAATTTAGTGCTGGCAAAACGGGTCGGGCCCTGGCGGGTGGCCCGGCCCGTCAGCTTAACGGGTCAGGCCCAAGCCCGTTAAGCTGGCGGGCCAGGCCGGGCCTAGGTGGTCAGATCTCGGGCCGGGCCCGGTAAGGGCCGCTAGGCCCGCGGGCCTTAAAAAAAATTGTAAAAAACAATTTTGACGGGCCCTAACAGGCCAGGCACACGAGCCAAGCCCACGGGCGGCCTGTTAGGGCCCGCCATAATTCAAAAAAAAAATTTCAAAATTTGAATTGAGTGGTAGCTTTTGTAATTAACCAGGTGACCATTGGGGAGGAAAAAAAAATATCCAAAAATTTTAAATTACACTTTTTAAAATCTTTTACAGTTTTTTTGCAATTATACCATAACCTAACATTTTCCTATAAATACCCCCATCACCCTCACCTCACTCTTTACATTTTCTCTACTTCTCTAATCCTTACTCTCTTATTCTCTCTATTCTCTACAATCTCCAACATCTCTCACTCACTCTTTCAACTATTTTGTAATTTAATATATTATTTATATACTATATACTATTATACTAATATACTATACACTATACATTATATATTATATATTTATATACCTCCCACTCATGGATGACTTCTCCAGCATAACCATCGAAGAGAGTTCTAGTAGCAACCAGCCGACGAGCTAATGTAATTGTAAATACTTAATTTTTTTTTTCAATTGCACTCTTTTTCCCTTACCAAGTTTTTATCCCATTGGGTTTTCCTTGGTAAGGTTTTTAACGAGACAATCATGATTTGTAATTTATACTTTTTACCACAAATTTAATACGAAATTATAAAAATATTATTCATCAAAAAGTAATTAAGTGTTGTATGAAATGAAAAATATTATATTTCATATTAAAATTATTACATTAATAATTACACAAAATTATTACAATGTATAAAAAAATAATATTATATAAAAAACGTTTTTAAAAAAATATTGAAACCCGTTGGGCTTGGCCCGTTAAGGCCTTAACGGGCCGGCCCATTAAGGGCCCATTAAAGGCTTAACGGGCCGGCCCGTTAATGGTTTAACGGGCCCTTAATGGTGGGCCCGGGCCTGGCCTGTCCCATAACGGGCTTAGGCCCAGGCCGGGCTCACCCTTTCGCCTAACGGGCCGGCCCAGCCTGGCCCGTTAAGCGAAATGGGCCTAACGGGCCCGGGCTAATGGGCCGGGCTGGCCCGTTTTGCCACCACTAGTATAATTGTAGATGTGCCGTACAATTTGAGTTCGTGTGATCATTTAATTTCTATAGAACTTAATTAATGGATTCTTATTAATTTAATTCATCTAGATGATATAGAGGGCAATTAATTGGGTTTAACGGGCTAAGGTAGTTAAGTATGATTGCTTTGGTGAAATTGGATGCTTTAGTGTTTTAGCTATTTGCCTTTCGACTTTACCTTGCCGTGAACCTTTCGTTTTCATAATTTTAATAACTTTCTTTAATTTTCAATTTAGTTAAAAGATTCAAAAATCAATTTTCATTCGTTAAAGTTTTCCAATTAAGATTTAGTTTTGATTTAATTAGTGGGCATTTTAGGAATTTTGTTTTTTTGATACTTGTGAAAAATAAAATTCGGAAATAATTCATTCTTCAAGAGACAATATTTGTGCTTAGTTAGTTATACTATCTTTTGATTCGTATACTTGTGAACAATAAAATTTGGAAATAATTTGATTAATCATAATTTCGCAACTACTAATGCTAGATAATCCAAAAATTTAGTTTAAATTTCAACATAAATGATGTGGCAAGTGGTTTTTTCATTAACTATATCATCATATGTTATGTGTGGTGATGACAACTCACTTGCCACATCATTTATGTTGAAATTCAGGTTAATTATTTAGGTTCTATAGCATTACTCTTTAGCAACAAAAGCCACCGATAAAAAAATCATTCTGGAATCAGAGAGCAACATAATAGTTATAAAAACTCAACTAATTGATTTTAATTGATTACAACAAATGGTACAATAAAAGGTGAATTCAAATGATTCACCATTCCAAGCCCTTATTATTTCCAAAAATAAATGTTAAACAAATAATAAATAACATCAAGATGAACTTGGTTATTCTTCATAAATGTATTTATAAAGCGACTATACGTTGAGTAGCCTTTTGAAGGTGGGCAACTTGTAAATGTAGTATCCATGTATGTGGTGATTAATAGTGGTATGGAGGTGGTGGTGGTGATTTGTAAATGTAAGGAGGAGGTGGTGAAGGTGATGGAGGTGGAGGGGACTTATAGACATAAGGAGGAGGAGGTGATGGAGAAGGGGGTGGGGGTGAATTGTAGTAGTAAGGTGGTGGTGGAGAGTGTTTTGGTGGTGGAGGAGAGTCATAGTAGTAAGGTGGAGGAGGAGACTTCTTAGGCGGTGGGGGAGACATGTAGTAGTAAGGTGGTGGTGGAGAGTGCTTTGGTGGTGGAGGTGAGTCGTAGTAGTATGGTGGAGGAGGAGACTTCTTAGGCAGTGGGGGAGACTTGTAGTAATAAGGTGGTGGTGGAGAGTGCTTTGGTGGTGGAGGTGAGTCGTAGTAGTATGGTGGAGGAGGAGACTTCTTAGGCGGTGGGGGAGACTTGTAGTAGTAAGGTGGTGGTGGAGAGTGCTTTGGTGGTGGAGGTGAGTCGTAGTAGTATGGTGGAGGAGGAGACTTCTTAGGCGGTGGTGGAGACTTGTAGTAGTAAGGTGGTGGTGGAGAGTGCTTTGGTGGTGGAGGTGAGTCGTAGTAGTATGGTGGAGGAGGAGACTTCTTAGGCGGTGGTGGAGACTTGTAGTAGTAAGGTGGTGGTGGAGAGTGCTTTGGTGGTGGAGGTGAGTCGTAGTAGTATGGTGGAGGAGGAGACTTCTTAGGCGGTGGTGGAGACTTGTAGTAGTAAGGTGGTGGTGGAGAGTGCTTTGGTGGTGGAGGTGAGTCGTAGTAGTATGGTGGAGGAGGAGACTTCTTAGGTGGTGGTGGAGACTTGTAGTAGTAAGGTGGTGGTGGAGAGTTCTTTGGTGGTGGAGGTGAGTCGTAGTAGTATGGTGGAGGAGGAGACTTCTTAGGCGGTGGCGGAGACTTGTAGTAGTAAGGTGGTGGTGGAGAGTGCTTTGGTGGTGGAGGTGAGTCGTAGTAGTATGGTGGAGGAGGAGATTTCTTTGGTGGTGGGGGAGACTTGTAATCGTTGTAAGGTGGAGGAGGAGACTTTTCTGGTGGTGGAGGGGATTCATATGTGGGCTCGTAGTTGGCTGCAGCGATGGCTATGAGTAAAAACGCCATAGCAGAAACTACAAGAGGCCATTGCCTCGGCTGTCTCATGGTTCTCATTTGGAGCTCTCTTTGTTGTGTGTGTTGGATTGCAAACATTGTCGCAGCCCTTTATATAGTGATTTTAGTGATTGATGACATGCATACTCTTATTTTAATAATCCTCAAAACAGCCTGGATTAATGCTATAAAATAGTCACATCCTTTATTTTATCAACAAATTGAAGGGATTAGTAGGTGCCCACTTAGTATGACCTTGTCTTTCATGAAAGCACCAGGCCAGCAGTAGAATTTGTTTGGAAAATGTCAATTAATGATCGTTTAGAAAATATAGATATATCATATATGTAAGTGTTTGACTAAGTTTATTCTCGCAACTTGGTTTTATTTTGCTAGTTCAAAGATTCGTGTGTTAGGTGCTTATTCTTCATTCAGATTACTTAATAAAATTTGAAGAAATCAACATAATGTGTTGTGCTTTTGATTATCTGTGGAATAAATGCTGTTATTCAATTTTTATATTGGATTTCTATATTATCAATTTATATTATGAATTTATCAATCTCACATCTAGACTCTTCCAAACAAAAGCAAAGACCTAAGGAGGTGTTTGGTTTCATTTTTAAAAACAATTTTCTGTTTTTAAAAATAAAAAACAATTTTAATATTATTTATTTACACGTTTTACAAGTTAAATTATCTTTCCTCGTTTATTTTTAATTTTTTCTCCTTGATATTTTTTTCTCTTCTACTTGTTCACTTTACCGGTGCAAAATGACACTTTGAATACTCTTTTAATTTTAATTTTTTCCCTTTCTTTCTTCTCTCTTCCTATTTCCTTTTTTTCTTTTTTTAATTTGAAGGCCTCTTCCTTATTTCTTGAATCAACGTGAAATTAATTCTTCATGTAAATTAAAAAAAAAAAAAATGAAATTGAAAGACATATATAGTAGTTTGCAGTACCTAAAATTTTGTTAATTAGTTATTTGTTTATTTAGATTTTTGAATGGGTATCATATTTGTGGAAATGGTAAGAAATGTCACCTTTTTAAAGTGAGTTGGTGACATTGTCAGTGGTTTAATAAGTTAAGTTTAAAAGGCACCTATTATGGTAAACTACCAAAATTGCCCTTAGATTTGAGTTTATGTTATTCTCTTTGTACTTTTCTCTATCCACTAGTGTTAACTCAGTAACTCTCTCTCTCTCTGCAAATAAAAGTTCAACGTTGCCTCGACTTTCTTCTTTAACTTATAAAGAAGCCACGTGCTTCAGTTCAATAAGGTAATATTTTTTCCCAATTATTCTTTGAATTTGTTCACATTTTCATTTGTTCCTTTTCATATGATATTCGAGTATTTTTTTAGACCTCCGAGCCTTTTGATGTCTTTCCCAAGCCTTTTTATGTCTTCCCCAAGGCTTTTCATGTAATGTCTTCCCCGAGCCTTCTGAAGCCTTTTCCGAGCCTTTTCATACCTTTCCCGAGCCTTTTCATGTAATGTCTTCCCCGAGCCTTTTCACCCAATGTCTTCCCCGAGCCTTTTGAAGCCTTACCCGAGCCTTTACAAGCCTTACTCGAGCCTTTTCATGTAATGTCTTTCCCGAGCTTTTCATTTCTACCCCGAGCCTTTTCAATTCTTATCCGAGCCTTTCCATGTCTTCTCCAAGCCTTTTCAATATCCTCACCCAAGCCTTTGTGAATGTAATATTTGAAAGAAAATATTTTGTAGTCCTGAGTTTTTATTAATGGTCTGTGATGATTAATTTGATAGCATCATGAATCAGGTTAGAATAGTAATATCTTACAACGGTCGATGTGAGCAGTTACCCGACGGAAGTCAGAGGTTTGTTGGATCCAATAACCAGGGAATGTATGTGTCAAGGATATGACTTACGAAGAATTGGTGGCGATCGTGCATACCATTGTCAAGTATGATGTAAACTAATTCAATGCTGATCTAGCATCAATATCAATTGTTCCTGGCAGTACATGTCGCACATTTGTAAGAAATGACGATGATGTTCAGTTTATGCTAGGGGAAGATCGAGTGATCCCTCAAGTATGTGTCAGTCTAACCGAGAGGACAGCTAGAGATGTGATAGGGAATGATATTCCTCCTCTTGAAAATACCCAACAATTTGGATCATTTTCCGGTAGCAATCAAGTGTTCACCCAAAGGAGTGCCATCGAAGGTGGGGAAAACGTGTGCGGTGTCCCACCGGTAGTGGTCGACCATTCAAATGTAGTTGAACCTGAATTTGGCGATGTGTTTGGTTGTCCAATTGAGCAATACAACGAGCAGTACAATGAGCAGAACCATGAGGTGGATAATGAGGCAAATAATGTACAGGCTGATAATCTAGAAAATGTGGAGGAAGAGCCTGCACAAATTCCAACCCTTGGAAGACGTGTAGAAGGAGTTAGTTGCTCTGCACCAGATATGCCTGGGACTTTCGAGGTCCGGCATAATGTAATTGTATATGATTCTGATAATGCGACAACGTGGGTTATTCCCGAAGCAGATTCATACTCATTTGGTATTAGTAGAAGCAGCACATTGGCATCGCAAGAACCTAGAAGCATGATTTATGAAGGTCAATTTTTTTCGAGTAAAAAGGATTTGAAGAGGCTCGTTGGCCTTTTTTCAATGCGGCTAAACTTTGAATGGAAGGTGAAAAGGTCTAATAAGACAACGTTACATCTGGTTTGCATCATTGATGGGTGTACGTGGAAATTAAGAGCAGTGAGGAGAGATAAAAAGACTTACTTCCAAGTCAAAAGTTTTGTGAATGAACACAGTTGTCCCTTGGAGGAGATTCACCATCACCACCGACAAGCTAGTGCAGTCATAATTGGAGAAGTGGTTGCACCTAGACTAAAACAACCCGATGGTCGTCTCATGCGTCCGAAGGACATAATCACCGATATGAAAACAATATATGGCATCCAAATCATGTACAGTAAGGCACATGATGCCCTGCAATATGCATTGTCATTGACCTATGGAACGCATGAAGAAACTTTCCAACTGCTGCCATCTTTTGCATACGTTCTGGAAGAGTAAAATCCTGGCACAATCACTGACTTACAGTGCACAGACGATGGTAAATTCCTCTACCTTTTCATATCGTTAGAGTCCTCAATTAGAGGTTTCTAGAGGTGTATCTGTCCTATGATTGCAGTTGATGGTACCCATTTGAAGAGAAGATTCGAGGGTATAATGTTTGTTGCAACTGCACAAGATGGAAACGAACTGGTGTATCCAACTGCCTTTGGGTACGGTGACTCAGAAAATAACTTTTCCTGGGAGTGGTTTTTGGAATGCTTGAGGGGTGCCCTTGGTCATATAGATGATATGGTTTTTATTTCTGATCGTCATGCAAGCATTGAAGCAGGGAATTCTAAAGTGTTCCCTTATGCAACCCATACCATATGTTGTTGGCATTTTGGTGAAAATATGAAGAAGCGATTCCAGAGAAAGGATGTTACCGACATAATGGATGCAGCAGCTAGGTCGTATAGTGAAATAAAGTATAATCACCACATGGATGAGTTACGTAAGTCGCACAAGGGTGCATTCGATTATGTCATTGCTACCGGTCCACACAAGTGGTCCCGTATACACTGTCCCCAAAGAAGGTACAGGCCGATGACCACAAATGTTGCAGAGTGCATAAACTCATGCCCAAAATTCGCATGGCAATTGCCACTGATGACATTGGCAGAGTTCATTAGGAATATGCTACAAAAGTGGTTTCATGATCGTCATGCAGCTGCATAGTCCATGCATCATCGATTGACCGACGTTGCACATCTTGTGATCTTGAAACGTGTCGAGAAGTGCAGTTATATGACCGTAAATCCAGTTGACTGGAACATATTCTCCGTCAAACACAAGGGAGAACAGTGGATAGTTAACTTAGCCCGGAAGACTTGCACATACAACAAATTCCAATTGGACTTATTTTCATGCTCACATGCACTCGCAGTAGCAAGGTACATGACAAGTTACAGTCATACCGTTTATATTACCGTTTGGGTAAATCTCACTGTTTTTATTGTTATAAGGAGCGAAACTTAGATTTCACATCTCTGTGTTCGGACTACTACAAAAGGAAACACTTACTAATGCATACTCGGTTCCTATTATGCCTGTTGGCCATCCTTCTTCATGGGTAGTGCCATCTGACATAGCAGCCCATGTGGTTTTAAATCCAAAGTCGAAGAGACAATCAGGTCGCCCGATGGAGGGTCGACATGCCTCATTTTCAGAGAGGATAACTACACAATCGTGTAGAAGATGTGGACAACCAGGACATAATAGCATGAGGTGTTCCAACCCGCCTATGGTTAATGAAGGTCCTAACACAATTTTCCCTGAGGAATACCGTCGCAGGTGCAGCATCTGTCATCAAATTGGACACAACAAACAAACGTATCCTGAGAAGGACTCTACTGTTGAATGAATTGAGCCCACAGAAAGGATGGTGATCAGAAAAGAGCTTTTGATTGCTAATGTCTTCCAACATCGTTCAGACTTTGGGAACGATGCTCGATACAGTTGTGTTATGGTTTTTGTTTAATTTAGTTCTTCGTTTAATGTCATCCTAGATCCTTTGTTATAGTTTTTTTTTAAGTTTATGGATTTGAATGTAGGAACTATATGTTCAACTTTTAATTAAAAACGTTTAAAATAATAAAAAAATAATAATTTCATTACTCAAATATTATGTATAGAAACTAAATCAAATGTTATGTACATAAACTATCTAAAAACCCACTCCTTCGAGTTAATAAAAACCTCCACAGCCATCTTCTCCCGGATGGTGGGCATATTGTTTTCCGTCCAGTCGAACGTATCCCTGTTGGCCGCGAGGTACTCTGTTAACCTCAAAGTATGGGCACCACAGTTACCCTTGTAATTCACCACATCAAATACGTTATAAGGGAATGTTATTAAAACCAATTGGAATGGCTTAAGTTTTTGAGACAGTCATATCCTTTATCCTGTTAGGGCTCACGGTCTGTGGACACATAATAAAATGTGAATGGCCTATTCTTCTCCCGGTACATCATATCACCCCTCCATTTGTGACCATGAAAGTTGAAAGTCCACAAATAAACACGGTGTGTATACAAATATTAATCTAGAGGGGGGGTGAATAGATTTTACCAATTTTACCCAATTTTCGGGTTTAGTCAATTTACGAAAATACCCCAAACTAGTCAATACAATAACAAGTGTAATATGGTGCGGAATTATAAAATGACACTTGATATTTACGTGGAAACCTTCACGGGAAAAACCACGGGTTGTATAGTGCGCCACACTCGAACCTCGAATCCACTAAATGTGTTAAACGATTACAACCTACTCCCGGTATCCGGTATATAATCACACACCTACCTAATCCCGGAATGAGTGAACCTAGTCCAATTGCTTGTGTGACCACCTAATCCCAGTGTCCGACCTAATCCCGGTCTATCACAACAAGACTTCAATTGCTTGCGATCTAAGCAACCTACTCCCGGAAGCTACACGCAAGACTTACTTCTCAATGAAGAGATTACAACCTATGTGAATATATAATGATATTCAATGAGCAAATAAAGCTAGGTAACCTTAGATGCTTATCTAGGATGATTAGATAACAATAAATGCAATCCTAGATGTCAATAGCTAAATGACATGTCATAAAGCTTAGCAAATCATAGATAAAATAACCTAGATGTTGCTATCAAAATACAACACACAAACATGTCAACACAACAATCTCTATTTTGTATCTAGAATATATTCTAAGAGCATACAAATAATATAAGAGATTTCTTTGATAAATAAAACACTAAACTTAGATGAGATTAGTGAAGAACATACCAAAGGATGTGTGTTGACCAAAACCCATGCAAGCAAGCATCCTAACTATGCTAGAAAATGCTAGATGAAATTTAGATGCATATGAGAATGGTTTTGAGTGTGTAAAAATGAGTTCTTGATTTGATTTTCTCTCAAATATCTCTCTTTCAAGTTTAGGGTTCTTTTGAGTCAGAGAACTAAGTTAGAGAAATGAGAAAGTGTGATATTTATAGTCATCAAGAGCAGGGCAAGTGAAAAGACGATTTTGCCCTTGAAATCACCGATCGGCGGTTTCATTCTGCGGTCGTGGCCGCAGAATGTAACCCCCGAATTGAACCCGAGAAGCAGGGGATCATTCGGCGACCACATTCGACGGTCAAACGAAACCGCCGATCAAAACCCAAAATGAAACCGACCTAAAATATCTAATTCAGCGGTTTCATTCAGCGGCCAGGCCGCCGATTAAACTGCCGTACAGAACCCAAGAAATAATAAATGCATCAGGTCTAATTCGGCGGTTTCGATTCGGCGGCCAGGCAACCGATCAAACCGCAGAACCAATCCAGAGATCTCTGGAATCAAACGGCGGTTTCCATTCGGCGGCCAGGCCGCAGATTAAACTGCAGTTTCACCACTGAAGGTGAAACCAAGGGAGAAGCCAAGGGCATTCTCCGAAGGCGATCTTCGCGCAAACCCAAGCACAAAATCGTGTAAGCGCGGACGTTTTCGAACATATTCGGGAAACGAATTACAAGACACAAACAAACACACAACAAGATATAATCAAACAAAGTGCTAGTGTGTAATGTAACATGTGAAGAGTATGCACACAAATGCAAGTATGCTAAGTGTGTGTGTGCTTCTAGATCTCTTCAAAGAAAACTAAGCACTAGAAATATACCTTTGGAGTGCTTGTCACCTTGAGGTCTTGACGAGGGCCTTCGATGTTGGTCTCCAATCACCTAATCTACCCTTACAATTCAAACCCCAACATGTGGTTTGTCCACGAAATAAGCCAATCAATAATGAGAATCCTTACCATCTCCCCCTTTGGCTATTTCGTGACAAAACCACCACTCACATTGATCCTCACAAGATAATTGAAGCTAAGGGAAATTCTACATTACAAAGTACAAAGAGATAAGAAAATAAAACTTCAAGTCTTCAATCTCTTGTAGAAAAACCAAACCTTCAAAACAATTAGATTACACTTCCAAAGCAAGTGTATGTGAGTTGATCAAGTGAAAGTAAAACAAGCATTTGCATATTAAACTTTTCAACACAATATCATGCAATGTATGAGTATGCAATGCTCCCCCTCAATGGGTTACTCCCCCTCAATATGTAAACTCCCCAAATGCACATTTAAACTCCCCTTTACCACATCCTACTCCACCTTTTTGTCATGATATAGGCAAAGGAGTAATCCCCAACCGGGTCACTCATAGCAAAGAGAGATAGTAGCATACAAGATAATGCATAGTTAAATAAGCCACTATATGCACTCATTTAATTGGAGAGAAACAAGGAGATTTATTTTATGAAAATGTGTGAAACAAAAATGCTTTGCATACAAGACATGTTGCATTCAAGTCCAAAATACAATGGTATTTGGCAAAGCAAATGACAAAGGTTTCAAATAGAATTCAAACCAATTTTACCATTTGTCATGAGAGAAACAAAGATATAGAGAATTTATTGATTTTGATTTTTAACAACAACTATATCCAACTTTATAAGCGAAACATGGCATGAGCAACTTTGCACCATATTTGATTTTTCCGGGTATGAAACCCGTATGATAGTAACCATGTTCAACAAATAAAGAAAGAGAGACATTTGGATTGAAACATCCTTTGAATGGATACATGGTCCTTTATCAATTTTAGTCTCACTAGCTTTTTCACACAAGTTTTGCATTTAAGAATTATGCAATCATCAATTCATGCTTTTTCATTTGAGCATGTCATTTGAATTTCATGCTTTTCATAAGACATTTAGCATGTTATTAAGAATCATCATGTCATGGAAATAACTATAGGTCATTCAAATCATACTTCCTATGTAGATTTCCTAGTCCAAAAATGCATGTTTGAACATAAATATGACATGGATTGAAAACAAAGCAAGGTTCACACTTATTGAGATAAAAGCATATATACATATGTGCAACCAAGCTTACTTCAAGCAATTAAAAGAGAAGCACAAGATCTTTCAAATATTTTGCATGCATCTAGTATACAAAAAGCTCTCTTTGCTTGAGTTCCCCTTATAGGGTCATATACCACCCTTCATCAATGAAGGTCATGAGGTCCTATGGACCTTCCAAGTCCATTAGACTCGGTTGAACCTATATGAGACTTGTTAGTCTTGTAGCAAGCGGGTTCATTATTTTTAGTCCACTTAGGTGACAAATTTTCTATCCTAGTGGTCAAAGGTTCTAGAGTTCTAGGAGTCATAGGATCATGTAAGTGGTTCTCATCTTTCCTATGAACATTCATTCTAGCTCTAGCCTTCTTTTTCTCAATCATGCTTTTGGCTCTACACAATTTAATGTAATGAAAGTAATTTGGTCTAATATGACCATCAATACCACAAAAATGACATGTAGGGTTGAAGTTAGAAATCATACCATGTCCTTGAGCATGCATAGGAGCCTTCCCATGTCTTTGTGGTTGTCTTGGTTGTTCGATAGGATCTATCCTTCTTCGTTGTTGACCAAGACTAGGTTGCTTCCCCAAATGAGCTTGCATGATAGGATTCTTCCCTTGATGGATTTGAGCTTGAGGGAAGTTAGTGTGAGGAAATCTTGTAGGTTGACTTCTTGAGGCTATCTTCACTTGTGCACTTTGAGAACATTGTCCTAGATCAATCTTCTTCCTAGGAGTGTGCACGGATGAAATTTCTTTGTTGCCAAGGCTCTTGACACTCATAGACTTGTTAGGAGTGGGAATCTCCTTGTCATCTTCAAAGCCAAGTCCTCTCTTGTCATAAGAGCTTTTTCCAAAACTCAACATATGGTTGAGTTTTTCCGTGCTAGAGGTCATCTTATCCATTAACTTTCTAGCATCATCAAGCTCCCTTTTCAACCCTTCTTCATTCCTCTTAGACAAAGCTAGCTCATCTCTTAGCTTGTCTTCATCAATCATGGATCTTACCACTTCTCTACTCAAGTGGTCCACTTGTGTTGAAAGCTTAAGATTTTCTTCCTTCAAATATTGAATCTCATTTTCATTCATTATCCTAAGGATTTCAACCCTTTTCAAGTAGTCTTCAAGATCCATTTTCTCCACAATTCCATGTGTGGAGTGGGATAACAAGTTCTCAATAATTGAGTCATCCCCTATATTCTCCATCTTTCCAATGGAGTCATTTCCCAAATCCTCCATCTCACCAATGAAGTCATCTCCTTCATCAAGATCATCAAATTTGTCTCTTGATGACATATGAGTCATATCCCAATGAGTAGCTACATCAATCTCTTCTATAGCTACTTCTTCATCTAATCCTTCTATGGGATCACTAGTCAAGTCATCATTGCCATCAACTTCATTTTCTACATATGTGACTCCAAAAGCCGTGTAGTTAATGGCAAGCTCCTCATCACTTGACAACTCATCTCCCTCATGGGAGTCATCACAACTATCACTCCACGAGGCGGCCATCACTTTTCCCTTCTTCTTGTCCATGCGATTCGCACATTCGGGGGCAAAGTGTCCTATACCACCACACTCATAGCATTGGACCACTTTCCTTTCGGCCTTCTCTAGCCTAGGCTCAAACTTGTTGAAAGGACCATTTTTCTTCAAGTCTTGACCATTTGATCCAATACCACTTCTCTCGAACTTGGCAAACTTCTTGAACTTTTTCACAAATGCGTTAAGTTCATCGTCCGAGTCATCCTCCTTCTTGTTATACTTCGACATCTTCAAAGCAATATTCTTCTTTTTCTTAGGAGGTGAGGTGAGGTGATAACCTTTCTTGACTCATAGGCTAGAAGTCTTCCAATGACTTCACTCGGCTTCATATCCTTGTACCCATCATTTTCTTCTAAAGCCGTCACTTTTGATTCGAACCTTTCGGGGAGAGATCTCATAATCTTCTGCTTGATTCTCCTATCCGAATATAGGTCTCCTAGTTGATGACTTTGATTCACAATGTCCATCAACTTCACTTGGAAGTCATTGAAGTGCTCATGCTCTTCCATCCTAATGGTCTCAAAACTAGTTTGGAGGACTTGTAGTTTTGAATCCTTGACCACTTCAGTTCCTTCATGAGCCGTCTCTAGGATTTCCCACGCCTCTTTGGCGATCCTAGTAATTTGAACCAACTTGTACTGGTTCTCATCCATGGCACATAGGATGGCATGCATTGCCTTCCTATTCCACTTTGAAGTCTCAAACTCTCCATTAGTCCATTGTGCCTTGGGCTTGAGTACTTCTTCTCCTCCATCCGTGGGAGTCATCATAGGAGGTGCGTATCCGTCTTCAACCGCCATCCATGCCCTATCATGGATTTGGCATAAGTACGCCTCCATCTTCCCCTTCCATGAGGAGTAATTATCGCCGGTGAGCAACGGTGGCCTCACGCTCGACGCTCCCTCTTTGCTCATCCCAAAATCACTCATAGTGTTTGGATGAATGCAAATGAGATGAATGCAAGATGTATGAAAAAATCAAAAAATTACACACAATGCAAATCACACCAAAAATGAGCTAGGATCACCTAAGTATATCTAGGAACCCGCTCTGATACCAAATGAAAGTCCACAAATAAACATGGTGTGTATACAAATATTAATCTAGAGGGGGGGTGAATAGATTTTACCAATTTTACCCAATTTTCGCGTTTAGTCAATTTACGAAAATACCCCAAACTAGTCAATACAATAACAAGTGTAATATGGTGCGGAATTATAAAATGACACTTGATATTTACGTGGAAACCCTCACGGGAAAAACCACGGGCTGTATAGTGCGCCACACTCGAACCTCGAATCCACTAAATGTGTTAAACGATTACAACCTACTCCCGGTATATAATCACACACCTACCTAATCCCGGAATGAGTGAACCTAGTCTAATTGCTTGTGTGACCACCTAATCCCAGTGTCCGACCTAATCCCGGTCTATCACAACAAGACTTCAATTGCTTGCGATCTAAGCAACCTACTCCCGGAAGCTACACGCAAGACTTACTTCTCAATGAAGAGATTACAACCTATGTGAATATATAATGATATTCAATGAGCAAATAAAGCTAGGTAACCTTAGATGCTTATCTAGGATGATTAGATAACAATAAATGCAATCCTAGATGTCAATAGCTAAATGACATGTCATAAAGCTTAGCAAATCATAGATAAAATAACCTAGATGTTGCTATCAAAATACAACACACAAACATGTCAACACAACAATCTCTATTTTGTATCTAGAATATATTCTAAGAGCATACAAGTAATATAAGAGATTTCTTTGATAAATAAAACACTAAACTTAGATGAGATTAGTGAAGAACATACCAAAGGATGTGTGTTGACCAAACCCCATGCAAGCAAGCATCCTAACTATGCTAGAAAATGCTAGATGAAATTTAGATGCATATGAGAATGGTTTTGAGTGTGTAAAAATGAGTTCTTGATTTGATTTTCTCTCAAATATCTCTCTTTCAAGTTTAGGGTTCTTTTGAGTCAGAGAACTAAGTTAGAGAAATGAGAAAGTATGATATTTATAGTCATCAAGAGCAGGGCAAGTGAAAAGACAATTTTGCCCTTGAAATCACCGATCGGCGGTTTCATTCTGCAGTCGTGGCCGCAGAATGTAACCGCCAAATTGAACCCGAGAAGCAGGGGATCATTCGGCGACCACATTCGGCGGTCAAACAAAACCGTCGATTAAAACCCAAAAAGAAACCGACCTAAAATATCTAATTCGACGGTTTCATTCGGCGGCCAGGCCGCCGATTAAACCGTTGAACATAACCCGAGAAATAATAAATGCATCAGGTCTAATTCGGCGGTTTCGATTTGGTGGCCAGGCCACCGATCAAACCGCAGAACCAATCCAGAGATCTCTGGAATCAAACGGCGGTTTCCATTCGGCGGTCAGGCCACCGATTAAACCGTCGTTTCACCACTGAAGGTGAAACCAAGGGAGAAGCCAAGGGCATTCTCCGAAGGCGATCTTCGCGCAAACCCAAGCACAAAATCGTGCAAGCGCGGATGTTTCCGAACATATTCGGGAAACAAATTACAAGACACAAACAAACACATAACAAGATATAATCAAACAAAGTGCTAGTGTGTAATGTGACATGTGAAGAGTATGCACACAAATGCAAGAATGCTAAGTGTGTGTGTGCTTCTAGATCTCTTCAAAGAAAACTAAGCACTAGAAATATACCTTTGGAGTGCTTATCACCTTGAGGTCTTGACGAGGGCCTTCGATGTTGGTCTCCAATCACCTAATCTACCCTTACAATTCAAACCCCAACATGTGGTTTGTCCACGAAATAAGCCAATCAATAATGGGAATCCTTACAAAAGTCCACCGTATGCAGCATCGAGGGTAAAAAATACCTCAAGCAAGTGAACTGCATTTTCCTGTGGCGAAATAGGACCTCCTGTCTGAACGGATCGAATAGGTAAATATGCCCTACTGTGAGGTCAACGCTAGCCAAGGCCCAATGTGCACACCCAAGGTTGCAAGGAATCATAACCTAAAGGTTTTTGAACAAAGTGTTATCAGTGTCAACTTTATTTATTATACAAATTCAAACCATGTAAAATAAACACTTACAACATCAACATTGTGCCATGGTATGCAACCTGGCGGGAGCAATCCATGTACGACCGTAAGGTCATCTTCAGACCACTCCTGCTTCACAATAGACCACCGTTTACGTGGTACACTGGCCCTAATTCCCATCATTTTCTCCCACCGGTAAAGTAGGTATGACTATACGAAAATGTTGTGTCAATATTAACAACAAGTCAATGCATAACCCAATTTTATACCGTATTATTTAAACACTTACATAGAACTGTGAATCCATTATGTTGATCCTCGCACCGTAGACACTAGATTATGTTCGCTGACGCTTCCGAAGAACATGCAAGTACGCATCTATGTGCTGAAAATATGCACATTTTGTATTGTTAGGATTTGACCATTTCTGAAATAACATATACATACAGTTACGGCAAAGTACATACCGTATCCTCCAACTCCATGATGTTGGTTTGAAACTGGTGGAACCAAGGGGCAGCAACTTGTTCGGGTAGATCCACATCACGTCTGCATAATTGGTGAAGAAATTAGATAACCAAGTCAATTTTACTCAGGTCTTTCAAAATACAATAAAAAGATTGTAATATCTACGATTTTACTTACAATTCCCAAGTCGAGTTCCTCTTGTAGGCTTGGTACGCCGCAAGATGTTCACCATCTACCAATGCGATGGGCGCCCATACATGTGTTGGCGGTGGCATCATCCTTGGTCTCTTTGGCTGACATGGGTCAATGTATGGGGTCCGCTGCTGCCAACTTGGCTTGCGAACCCGGCCCTGACACCTAACGGGTAGGGGACTCCGATCTGAATGGCTGTGCTGTGAGGAGGAATCGTGCCCCGGTGGATCCCCTGCAAGGGTGCTCTGTACAGAGGAACTAGGTCCCCGTGGATCTGCTGTAGGGGTGTGCTGGGAGGAGGTACCCAGAAGATCTGCTGCATGGGTGTGCTGGGAGGAGGTACCCAAAAGATCTGCTGCAGGTGTGAGCTCAGCTGGGGTAGACCTTGGGGGTGGTCCGCGACTGTGGAACTCTCTCCCTATAGACTGAATGGAGAGATGCGCTAGAGTAGGATGGAGCAGAGGGGTCCGCTGTAAAAAGGCAAACTGGTCTGGTATATGTTGAGGTATCGGCTCTATCTCCATAGGTGTTGTCCCTGTAGCACCGGTACCACCAGTAACCTCTTCACGTGGTGTTACACCAACCCGCTGCTAATCACACTGACTCTCTGGGTCTGCCCTATCCTGATGACTACCAGACTCGTCTCTGGGACTAAAGTCTCGGTCTCGGTCATCGACCGGTGAGTCATCGAATGATAGACCTGAACTACGAGGCTGCGGCGTCGGCATCGAACCCTGAAGACCCCGAATCAAATCCAGCAACTCCTTATGTTGTCGGTCTTGTTTCTCATCAGTCTTACGCACTTTGTCCCGTAACTATTGGAACACATCCATCAGTTCAGTATACCCACGGTCCTGAAATAATTTCGAACTCTATCAGTACTAAAACGAGCACTCTATTAAAATTAAATAATGTGGTTATGTTATTTTTACGTACCTGAGGATGCCCTTCAACGCCACCTACTGAATCAGCTTCAGGTCGAGGCTGTCTGGGCAAAGTAAATCATACACACTTACACTTTCTCAAGGGTCTCCCACTACGACCCTGCGGGTCTGAAACATCCATATCACTGGGTCCGGAATATCGATCGTCCTCCTCACTGGGTTCAGAATACCGACTATCATCGTCACTAGGGCCGGCAGCCCTATGTCGTTCGGGATCCGGACGGTGACCAGGTATATCAGCTGCATCGACTTCATACAGACTGCCGCCCAGGTTTATGCCTTCATAGTACAGTTAAGCCCTCTCAGCAGCCGTCGGCACCAATTCAGTCCGCACAAACATCTGAAATCTGAGTTACATTAATGTAATTATGTACATACTAATAATGATAAATATTAACAACAATAATACTTACCATTTCGGTGAAAATGGAATCCAGCTTTTCCCCCCTCGGTCGCTTATTCAACTCCCATTTTAGAATACGTGGGGGGGGGGTAGATCATTCCCCCTACGGGTCCCACATTTTTTATTGCAAAGTTCGGGGATAACCTCAAAAGCAAATATATGCATAATAGATAAGTACGATAATAAGTAACAACATCAATCAAATAAAAAAAATTCAACTAAAGTACAGCTTCAAATTTTAAATTCTTACCAACAGTGCATGCGATACACCGTATAAGTTGTACATCTCGTCGATGTGTACATCAGCACCCTTTTCTTGCTGCCATTGTTCGAACCGCTCCTATTGACCATCCAACGCATACTTGAAACTATGTATGGACTGCCTATACACGTGTGCTCCCCACAGGAACGCATCAAAAGCGTCCAAGTCCTCAACCAGGCGAAACTGCCATAATGTGACTTTATCTCTCTCGTCCACCCCCAACAGTATCCAATTGAGCATAAACAATAAGCACAACTTCACTGCATCGTACTGCTGGACAAAAACACCACTCCGCACCACTGCTCTTAGCTCTTCAAACTCGATGTCTCGACCCTGAAAGTACCGCTCGTGTATGCCATTATCTACCATAACATAGCTCGCCGTGTTGGGAATCACTCTGAACTTCAATCCGGTGACTAGGCAGAACTCAACCTTCGAGAACCGGACCTCTTGCTTGCCCAACTGAAATCTTATCTCATCTTCTGGGCCATCACGATGTAACTCACACAAAAGCAGCCGATGGACAATCCCAGCAAAAAAATGAATCTCCCGATGCATATGAAGGAAATGACCAAAACACGACTCGGTATACCGACGTCGGTCTTGGATCTTTATATCGTCAGGTACACTGTCAAGGGCATTGTCGATATCTTTAAGGTCATCGAAATGGTCATGCCTTGTAAGTTTTCCCTTGTACCATGCTCCCACTGGAGTTTTAAGCAAATCCTTTAGCTGTTTCTTTGCCTGCATATTCATAGAAAACACAGAAAACAAACATATAAGTTCATTAAAAGGCTCGAATAAAAAGGCACGGGCATTATATGAAAAGGCTCGGGTAGCGTTTCAAAAGGCTCGGGAAGTGTATGAAAAGGCTCGGGTAGAGTATGAAAAGGCTCGGAAAGTGTATGAAAAGGCTCGGATAGAGTATCAAAAGGCTCGGAATGTGTAACACTTCATTAAAAGGCTTGGGTTGTGTATTCCAATAGGCTCGAACAATTCATCAAAAGTCTCGGGTAGTTTATTAAAAGGCTCGGGTAGTGTATTATAAGGCTCGGGTAGAGTATCAAAAGGCTCGGAATGTATAACAATTCATTAAAAGGCTCGACTTGTGTATTCCAAAAGGCTCGAACAATTCATTAAAAGGCTCGGGTAGTGTATGAAAAGGCTCGGATAACATATTAAAAGGCGCGGGTAACGTATTAAAAGGCTCGGGGAATCAAAATTCAACTAACCTATTCATAAAAGGCTCGAATATAGTTGCAAAAGGCTAGAACACTCACGAAAAGGCTCAGAGCTAGTGTAAAAAGGCTCGAAGATTTAAAAAAGTTTGGGGACTGTTATAAAGGCTCGGTAACATTTAAAAAGCTCGGGGACAGTTATAAAAGGCTCGGGTTTCATTTTTAAAAGGCTCGGGGATAATTATAAAAGGCTCGGTAATGTTTTTAAAAGGCTCGGAAACCCAAAACATCATCATCTACAAAACTTAATTTTTCAAAAATCTAAACCTTAACCTAACCTACCCGAGCCTTTTCAAACAAACATAATCAACAAAAACAAATCAAATAAAACCTAATCTATATCATCAAAATGGCAGGCAACATCAAACACAATCAATTTCAAACATCACAAAGGATCAAGGAAGAAAAATAACCGTAGAACCACTTCGCCGCTGAACTCTGTTAGATGCCATCACTGTAGCTTCGTCGCCGGTCAACTTTCCATCGGATTTTAGTCGCCTTTAGGTCTGAGCGCCGCCTGGTTTTCTCTCTCTTGGGTTTTTCTCTCAACGTTTGAAAATGAAACAAAGCGACAAAAAATGGTATTTTTGTCTGGTCACCCAAATTGGTGCATTTTAAACTTAAATTACTAAACCATTGAAAGTCTTACAAAAGGCGCCTCATATAGTGACAAAAAAATTTTGAACTCAATCATATTTTATATCATAAATTCTAGTATTTTGATTCTGTCAAAGCAAAAAAAAAAAAAAAAAAAATCAGTATTTTGAAGAAATTTTATAAACTATGTATTTATTTTAATTATGAATTTTAATTATGATTTTTGGATGGGTAACATATTTTATATCATAAATTCCAGTAGCTTAAAGAAATTTTATCCACTATGTATTTATTTTATTTAAGCATTTTTATTATTTTATTTAAGCATTTCTATCGATAAATGTAAAGAAGGTCACAAGTGAAAAGAAGAAAAAAAGATGAAATAAGAAATAATAATAATAATAATAATAATAATAATAATAATAATAATAAGAAAGTAAAGAGAGAAATTAAATGACTAGAGACTAGAGATTGAGAAATTAAAAAGTTTAGGAAAGAGAGAAAAAATGGGAGAGAGAAGCAATAAAGATAATTAATGATCATGAAATCTTAACCATTCAAACAAGTAAGATCTGTTGGACATAAAAGTGTGTCAAATCCTTTGTAAAAAAATGGGGTCATGGATCCTATATTAGTATCAAGGATTCCGAACTTCGTCCAGGCACTTATCCACCTGTCCTCCCACAACTAGGTGACTCGCCATGACGATTATGTTGGCTTCATGGAGTATGACAGATAAGAAACCTCGACTCAACTCACCCCCCGCCTGAATAGAATTCGAACTGCTGACGTTAGCCTCATGTCCGTCCTTCCACCAGGAGAGCTAAACGACCTAAGGACTAGCTACAATGTAATTGTCAGGAGTAAAACCAAGGACTTGGGTTTTTAATCTCAAGCCTTGGACCACCAAGTCAACCACCTTGTAGTTTAATTGTACCAGTATTATTGCATATTATAACAAAATGTTATAAAAAGATATTAACAGATAACAATTTAGTTTAAATAGCTTTGATTTCAATAATATTGCACTTTTATTGCTATTAAATTATATAGCTCAAATGTAAATTATTATTTTTTAAAAAAAATTTAAATGCATTTTAATTATGCTATGATATGTCATGAAATCATATAATTTATTATATAATATATATTTTTTTAATTTCAACATATTATTGTTAACAAAATGTGGAATTGGTGGAAAATGTCACCTTTTTTTAACAGATTTGGTGACAAAGTGAGTGTTTTGATAAATTAAGTTTAAAAGGCACCTATTATGATGAACTACCAAAATTGCCCTTAGATAATCATTTATGTTATTCTATTTGTGCTTTTCTCTCCACACTTCCAACCAAAATGACAGTTGTGTTAACTCAATAACTTTTTCTCTCTCTCTCTACAAATAAAAGTTCAAGGTTGCCTCCCCTTTCTTCTTCAACTTATAAAGAATTGGACCGTGCTTCAGTACAACAAGGTAATATTTCTTGCAAATACTTCTTTTAATTTGTTTACATTTTCATTTGTTCATTTTCATTTGTTGTCCGAGTCTTTTGTAAACCTTAAGCCATTGTGAGAATTTTAGATCTCCGAGACTTTGTAAGCTCTGTCGAGCCTTTTAAACTTCTCTCCGAGCCTTTTAAAGTATTCGCCGAGACTTTTCAATGAATAAATATCTGAGCCTTTTCAAGTAATTTCTGAGCCTTTTCAAGTATTCTTCGAGCCTTTTCATGTCTACTCCGAGACTTTTCTAGTATTCTCCAAGACTTTTCAATGAATCACTATCCGAGCCTTTTCAAGTCTTCTCCAAGCATTTTCAAGTCTTCTCTGAGACTTTTCAATGAATCACTATCCAAGCCTTTTCAAGTCTTCCCCGAGCCTTTTCAAGTATTCTCCGAGCCTTTTTAATTTCCTCACCCGAGCCTTTGTAAATGTAATATGTGAAAATATTTTGTAGTCCTGGGTTTTTATTAATGGTTTGTGATGATTAATTTGACAGCATCATGAATCGGGTTAAAATAGTAATATCTTACAATGGTTGATAGGAGTAGTTACCCAACGGAAGTCAGAGGTTTGTTAGATCCGATAACCAGAGAATGTATATGTCAAAGAATATGACTTACGAAGAATTGTTGGCAATTGTGCATACCATTGTGAAGTATGATGTAAACAAATTCAATGTTGATCTGTCATCAATATCAATCGTTCCTGGCAATACATATCGCACATTTATAAGAAATGACGATAATGTTCAGTTTATGCTAGGGGAAGATCTGGTGATCCCTCAAGTATGTGTCAGTCTAACTAAGAGGACAGTTGAAGATGTGATAGGGAATGATATTCCTTCTCGTGAAAATACACAACAATTTGGATCTTTTAGCGGTAGCAACCAAGTGTTCACCCAAAGGAGTGCCACCCGAAAGTGGGGAAAACATGTGTGGTGTCCCACCAGTAGCGATCGACCATGCAGATGTAGTTGAACCTCAATTCAGCAATGTGTTTGGTTGTCGAATTAAGCAGTATAATGAGCAGAACAATTACCCGAACCATGAGGTGGATAATGAGGCAAATAATGAACAGGTAGATGATCTAGAAAATGTGGATGAAGAGCCTGCACAAATTCAAACACGTGGAAGAGTTAGTTGCACTACACCAGATATTCCTGAGACTTCCGAGGTCTGACATTAAGTAACTGCATCTAATTCTGATAATGCAACAACGTGGGTTATTCTTGGAGCAGATTTATACTCATTTGGTATTAGTAGAAGCATCACCTTGGCAACGTAAGAACCTACAAGCATGATTTATAAAGGTCAATTTTTTTTGAGTTGTTAACCACCAAAATTGGCAAATGACCAAAGAAGAATTTTTCACTCATATACAAGGAAGAGATAATTTTTCGGGTACCATCCGGCTACTTCAAGAGAGGAGGGATCTAGATTAATCCAGATACACACCTCCTCCAGAGGAATCAAGACCAGCAGTTTCCTACCTTCCCATATACTTGGCGGTATTTCGATACGGAGTTCCATCCAGTATCCCGATACGATATCCTCTGCATAGTATCCCGCCACCGCACCAGCTAGGTACCATGCTACTATGACATCCAAGTACCCCACAACAACATCAGTTGGTATCCCGATTCCTAGACGACCAAGAAACCAATTGAAAATCGCAAAGCCAGCAGGAGGCAGGGTAACTAGAAACCCAAGTGCCTCCTAGGACTAGCTCACCAGGCAGTTAAGATACCATATGAAGAATTTATAAAGGTAAGACTCATACGCTCAGAAGACCGGGTTAAAACTCCAAGGAAGAATATTGGAACACCGTCGTTTAATCAAACAAAAGAGGTGGATTTCTTCCCACCATTTGAGAGTTCCATTTGAATAAGGAACCAACTCTATCAGAACCCTCCCAGGAAAGAATCACTTAATTTTAGGGATTAAATCCCGCAACATTCTCACTTACCACCAAGGAAAGTCCTATAATTATCGAAACCCTAGACCGAAATTATAGGAGTGCATGGCAAGCAATGGGACCTATATATATGATGTTATACTCAACAGAAAAGAGATCCAAAAATCGGCTCCTAAAAACCCTAAAACCTTCAGTCTATTCCACTTATCGACATGCACGAGAACACCACCGCCATCTCCTCCACCAACTGAAATCCCCGACCATCGCCATAGACAAAAGAAATACTCAAAGTATCCATGTTATAAATGACATTATCAATAAAAAGTCTGGTTCATTCAATTTATTTTCTGTGTTAAATTTTTATTTGTTTTGATAAGAGCATTACAGGTATCGAACCACTTGATACCCCTCCGACCGGGATCCACCCCGATCTCGGTCCTTAAAGTCGTTATTTGGAAATTCACCCCAGTGATGATTTTCTGATAACACGAGTAAAAATGATTTGAAGAGGATAGTTGGCCTTTTTTCAATGTGGGAGAACTTTGAATGGAAGGTGAAAAGGTCCAATAAGACAATGTTACATCTAGTTTGCCTCATTGACGACTGTACGTGGAAATTAAGAGCAGTGAGGAGAGATGAAGGGACTTACTTCCTAATCAGAAGTTTTGTCAATGAACATAGTTGTCCCTTAGAGGAGATTCACCATCACCATCACCATCGATAAGCTAGCGCAGTCATAATCGGAGAAGTCGTTACACCTAGACTTTAACAACATGATGGTCGTCTCATGCGTCCGAAGGACATAATCACCGACATGAAAACAATGTATGGCATCCAAATCATGTACAGTAAGGCATATAATGCCTTGAAATATGCATTGTCATTGACCTATGGAACGCATGAAGAAACTTTCCAACTTCTGCCATTTTTTGCATACGTTATAGAACAGCAAAATCATGGCACAATCACTGACTTACAGTGCATAGACGATGGTAAATCCTCAATTAGAGGTTTCCGGAGGTGTATGCGTCCTGTGATTGCAGTTGATGGTACCCATTTGAAGGGAAGATTCGGGGGTACAATGTTTGTTGCAACTGCACAAGATGGAAACGAACAGATGTATCCAATTGCTTTTGGGTACGGTGACTTAGAAAACAACATTTCATAGGAGTGGTTTTTGGAATGCTTAAGGGGTGCCATTGGTCATATAGATGGTCTAGTTTTCATTTTCGATAGTCATGCAAGCATTGAAGAAGGGATTTCTAAAGTGTTTCTTTATGCAACTCATACCATATGTTGCTAGTATTTTGGTGAAAATATGAAGAAGTGATTTCACATAAAGGATGTTGCCGACATAAAGGACAAAACAGCTAGGACACACAATGAATTAGATTATAATCGGCACATGGAGGAGTTACGTAAGCTGCACAATACTACATTCAATTATGTCATTGCTGCCGGTCCACACAAGTGGTCATGTGTACATTGTCCCCAAAGAAAGTACATGGTGATTACCACAAATGTTGCAGAGTACATAAATTCATGCCTAAAATTTGCACGGCAACTGCTAATGATGACACTGGCAAAGTTCATTAAGAATATACTACAAAAATGGTTTCACGATCGTCACGCGACTGCACGGTCCATGCATCATCAATTGACTGACGCAGCACAACTTGTGATCCTGAAACGTGTCAAGAAGTGCGGTTATATGACCGTAAATCCAGTTGACTGGAACATATTCTCCGTCAAACTTAAGGGAAACCAGTGGACGGTTAACTTAGCCTTGAAGACTTGCACATGCAACAAATTCCAAATGGACAATTTCTCATGGTCTCACGCATTCGCAGTGGCAATGTACATGAGATGTTACAATTAACGCTTTATATTACTCAAACGTGAATTCATGACACGTCGTTGCAGTGTCAGTCAAAAGATGAACAATTAAGTTCGATCTCGCTAGCGCGCAAGTCATAGACACTAGCACAGCAGCAAGTGAGGGTATCATTCCGCATGGAGATGGAATTCATCAACCGTTACCGGTTCTAGGTATTATTACAACACGCCAAGAACTCATGCGTTGCAAGTGCAGAAAGGTGTAAATAATAATATAAATATACAAATTACATAAACTAATATTTACAGGATATGGTGGAATGGAGAGATGCATGAAATGTGGTTACACTAGGGAAACTATTCAACCGTAACAATCCTCTGAATTAAGTGTTAGACTGACTTAGTCCCTTAATGTGCAAGTATATAATATACTCGTGTCCCCTTAATTGATCTCTAATCTCTCTCAAATCTTAGAAATCACATCCACACATACGTATGGATTCATTAAGTACCGTGGGACACACATACGAGCCATGTATGCCGGCCTAGTCATCTCTCAACTTTCCGGTCAAATACATTGGTTATTTCGTTGGGCATGTAATGTGCAACCACATGAGCCATACTACAGCCAATAATTCATCCACGAGGCTAACCAAATACGGGATGACAACCAAGTGAAAGCATTAAGAATACGAGATACCCCTATAACACGAATGTTATATGCTCGTGTCCCTTTAATTAATCTCTGCCCTCTCTCAAGCAACATAGAGAATACATCCATGCATAAATGCTGGGATTCATTAAGGAATGTGGGACAAACACACGAGTTCTAC
Organism: Acer campestre; assembly: GCA_954870605.1. Taxonomy (NCBI): domain Eukaryota; kingdom Viridiplantae; phylum Streptophyta; class Magnoliopsida; order Sapindales; family Sapindaceae; genus Acer; species Acer campestre. Next base: position 13,350,665 of record OX940803.1, on the reverse strand, counting down.
ATGCCAGCCTAGTGATCTCTCATCTTTCTGGTCAAATGTAGAGGATATCATGCTAAGCTTGTCAATGCAACACCATGCGATATATAACACACATCCTAAATATCATTCACAAGGTAGCTAACCGAGTGAAAGCAATAAGCAATGAAATACCCCTATAACTACACGAGCACAAGAGGAATTCAATTGGTCTTTACTCTAGATAAGGATTCGGTTTTATCAATCTCCCTAGGATGGCTAAAAATGGGAAACAAGTCCACCCAACACTAATGTGCATCAATGCAAATTGTTAAACATTAAGAACATTCAAATGAATTAAGGGTTCTCCTCTTGACTTGGGAATTTTTCCTAAATCAATTCATCACCTATTCCGGCCAAGAATGGGTAAATGTGTCTTAAAATGACCCATTAAGACAATGATGTGAACCAAAGCCAATTTAGCAATTAAATGCATGAACTAAGTCTTTGGAGCTAAAATCTTTAACACTCAAATTACTCTAAACATGGTATTTTGGTCTTCCACAAACATACAAATAATTATGGGATGCTAAATTACACTATTCCTAATTTAATTTACTCTACTCCTAATCCCATTCAAGCATACATGTCAATTTGGACCTCCACACACATGGATATTACAATTAAAGCTTAAATCATGCAATTAGCAAAAAGTAAAACAAAACCCAACCAAATTTTAGCACAAACAACATATATAACACAAGTGTAGGTTTATAATATTCCCCAAATCAGGGTTACACATCAAAGAAATGAAAATTACAAAGAAAAGAGTATATAAGAGCAAACCCTTAAAGACAATCCTCCAAAGATGCTCCAAACCTTCTTAGCTCGGAATTGGCCCTTAATTCCTTGCAATTTTCTCTAAGATGGATGGAGGAAGTGTATTTGGGGGTTATGGAGGTATATGGTGAACTCCCATGTAGGAAGAACCTCCATGGGAGCTTAGATCTCTCCTTTATTGGGTGAAGAAGGTGAAAGAGGAAGAAGATGGAGAAGAGAAAGGTTTGGGGCGGAAGAGAGAGAAAGGGATGATGAAAGATGTTAGGGATTCTTAGTAGCTCTTAAAAGAATGAGAGAAAAGGGTATATTTATAGTAGGGGAAGTTAGGGTACAAAATATAGGTAAAAAGACGAGTTTACCCTCTTAAAATGCCCTGAAAAACGTAACTCTGTAGAATCTTGTGGTACGCATTTTTACCTTTCTAGGTATGCTTTAACGTCCTGTCTGACGAACACCTTCTGCTGAAAGTCGCAGTACAGAATGTGATACGCATTTTTGCCTTTCCAGGTACACTCTGATGAAATCTGGAGATTTTCAATAAAAATTATTTCGTTCTTTCGCGCTTCGTTTTGACCTGGAAACACCCAGTTTCCACACAATGACTTCCCAAAATAAAATGAACCTACACAAGGCTCACAAAACACATTATATTCATAAAAACGCTCAAAATGAGAACAAACGATAGAAAATAGGGACCTCAAAAGGTGTATAAATCGTTCCAATCATGAATCTCACTGTTTTCATTGTTGCAAGGAGCGAAACTTGGATTTCATATCTGTGTGTGAACTACTACAAGAGAGAGACACTTATTGATGCATACTTTATTCCTATTATGCTTGTTGGCCATCCTTCTTCATGGGTAGTGTCATCAGACATCGCAGCGCGAGTGGTTTTAAATCCAAAGTTGAAGAGACAATCAGGTCGCCCGATGGAGGGTCATCATGCCTCGTCTTCAGAGAAGACAACCACACAATCGTGTAGAAGATGTGGACAATCAGGACATAATAGCAAGAGGTGTTCCAACTCACATATGGTTAATGAAGGCCCTAACAAAATTATTCCCGAGGAATACCGTCGCAAGTATAGCATCTGTCATGAAGTTAAATACAACAAACAAACGTGCCCTAAGAAAGACTCTACCGTGGAATAAATGGCACCGTTGATTTTGATGTAATTTTAATTATTTGGAATTGAATTACTTATTCATTTTAATCGTGTTGTTTAAATCGTGTTGGAATTGAATTACTTGTTCATTTTAATCATGTTGGAATTGAATGACTTGTTCACTTAAATCGTTTTGGAATTGAATAAATTTAATTGAATAACTCAAACAAAAAATTCAAATGTTATATACATCAACTACAGAACAAAACTGGGCTTTGAGTTGCAAAAAACCTCCACGGCCATCTTCTCCCGGATGGTGCCCATATTCTCTTCTGTCCAGTCGAACTCTCTCTTGTTTTCCAACAAGTACTCTGCCAATCTCAAAATATGGGCACCACAGTTACCCCTGCAAATCACCACATCAACAACCGTTAGAATGGAATTTTATTCAAACAAATTGGGATAGAATAAATTTAATTGAATAACTCAAACAAAAAATTCAAATGTTATGTACATCAACTACAGAACAAAATTGGGTTTCGAGTTGCAAAAAATCTCCATGGCCATCTTCTCCAGGATGGTGCCCATATCCTCTTTCGTCCAGTCGAACTCCCTCATGTTTACCAACAAGTACTCTACCAATCTCAAAGTATGGGCACCACAATTACCCCTGCAAATCACCACATCAACAACTGTTACAATGGAATTTTATTCAAACCAATTGGGATAGAATAAATTTAATTGAATAACTCAAACAAAAAATTCAAATGTTATGTATATCAACTACAGAACAAAATTGCGCTTCGAGTTGCAAAAACCCTCCATGGCTATCTTCACCCAAATGGTGCCCATATTCTCTTCCATCCAATCGAACTCTCTAATGTTTGCCAACAAGTACTCTACCAATCTCAAAGTATAGGCACCACAGTTACCCCTGCAAATCACAACATCAACAACCGTTAGAATGGAATTTTATTCAAACTAATTTGGATAGAATAAAATCTTGAAATAGTCATACCCCGTATGTTGTTAGGGCACACGTGATATATCCAAGATGGTCATTCGAAAGGGCTTCTTCGACAATTTGTACGTCGTATCATCCCTCCCTCTGTTCCCGTGAAACCCGACCTGATGCAACATCGAGGGTATAAACCACCTTAAGCACGCGACCTGCTCATTCTTATGTTCTTATGTAACCTCCTGTCTGAACGGGTCTAACAGGTAGATCTTCCCTTATGAGAGGTCGACGCTGGCCAGTACCTAATGTTTTCGTCCAAGGTTGCAAGGAATCAGAACCTGTAGGTGTTAAAACACAGTGTTATCAGTGTGAAATTTAAGCATAGTATTAAACACATTGAAACCATGTAATTTAAACACTCACCACATCAACCTCGTGCCATGGCCAGTTTCCTGATGGGAGCAATCCTCGAACCGTCTTCAGGTCATCATTGGACCACATGTGTTTCAGCATAGACCACCCTTTAGGGGGTTTGCCCACAACCCCACTAGGGAAAATGCGCCCCCACTCATTATGTAACCACGACTGTACATAGAAAATTTACCACAGCGTTAAATAAAAGATATATGAAACACATCAATGCACAAGCGAAAACCGTAGAATACAAACACTTACATAGAACTATGAATCCAATAGGTTAAACCTCTAACCATAGACAGTGGGGTATGCTCGTTGACACTTCCGGAGAATATTTAAGTATGCGTCGATGTGCTGACAATGTAAACATTTTATATTGTTAGGATTCTACCATTACTGATACAAACTTATACAGACAGTTAAAGTAAGGAACATACCGTGTCCTCCAACTCCATGAAGTTCGTTTGCAATCGATGGAACCAAGTGACACCAACTGGTAAATGTAGATTCACATCACATCTGCATAATTGTTAAAGAAGTTAGATAACTAAGTAATTTTACTTAGGTGTTAAATAAATAATATTAAAAGATTGTAAAATGTACAATTATACTTACAATTCCCCTGTCGTATTCCTCTTGTAGGCTCGGTAGGCCACAAGCTAGTCAGCATGTACCAAATCGTGGGGCTTAAATACATGCTCTGATGACTCTGTCCTTGTCCTTGGCTTCCTCAGCTGACAAGGGTTAGTGTATGGTAACACCAGCTGCCAACCTGGCTTATAAACCCGTTGCTGACGCTGAACCTAAGGTGGACTAAGGTCCCGAGCACTAGGCTCGACTATAGGGGTACGAAGTGAGGAGGAACTCTACCTCTGTGGATCGGTGTGAGAAGGGCTGCACAGTGAGAAGGAACTCTGCCTTTATGGATTGCTGTGAGGATGGGTGCGCTCTGATGGGACCGACCAGAGGGTGTCGCTGAGACTTACGGAGGAGGTACGATGGGATCGCTTGGAGGGTCACGCTACGCTAGGATCGACCGAAGGAGGGGTGCGCTGTGAGGACGAACTCTATCCTAGATCCTATGGATGAACAGGATGGTGCAGCAATGCTGTCTCTAAACCACCAGGTACCTCCTCTCGTTCTGTCACAACAGGACCCTACTGATCAGATACCGTGTCCGTAGTACGTGCCTCCGTAGTAGGTGCCCGCTCATGTCTAGTCTCTGGGTCTGTCCCGTCCTAATGAATACATGTCCTGTCTGTGGGACTAAAGTCTCCATGATGGTCATCATGGTCATCGAATGGTGGGTCATGTAACGGTGAACTATCCATATAGGACTGTGATGTCGGACCTTGAAATGCCTAGATCAAACCCAGCAACTCTGTATGCTACCAATCTCGTTTCTCCTCACTCTTTTGGATATCCTCCTATAAATCTCGAACAACATCCATCACTTCGGTAAATTTACGGTCCCAGTGGTCCTGAAAGGAATTAGAACTCTATCAGAACTAAAACCGTTCACTCGATTGAAATTAAATAATGTGGTACAAATATTTTTACGTTCCTCTAGATGCCCTTCAACGCCTCATCGTGAGTCACCTCCAGCTGGAGGCTATCTGGGCAACGCGAATCGAACCCGCCTATGCCTCATAGGACTCTCATTGCCACCCTCCGAGTCAGAACCCTCTTTATTACTGGGTCCGAAAGATGGACCCTCAATATCACTAGGTTCGGTAGTCATATGTCATTTGAGATCCGAGATGTGAACAGGTATATCAGCGGTATCGGCATCATACAGACTGCCTCCCAAGTCTATGCCTTTGTAGTACAGTTTAGCCCTCTCAGCTGCCATCGGCATCAATTCAAGCCTCGCATACATATGAAATCGTAGTTATATCATTATAATTGTATACATACTAATAACTATGAACATTAACAATAACAATACTTACCCTTTCAGTTAAAATTTTATCCAGCTTTGTCGCCCTCGGTCGATGACTCAACTCCCATTTCAGAATATGGGGGGACAGCTTGATTTCACTACAGGTCCCACATTGGTTGTTGCCAAGCTCAGGGATAACCTCCAAAACAAATGTCTGCTTAATAGACAAGTACGATAAGAATACAATACATCAGTCATATGAAAAAAATTATAATTAAAGTACGGATTCAAATTCTATATTCTCACCAACAATGTGTGCATTAGATCATATATGTTGTACGTCTCCATGGTGTATACGTCAATGCCCTTTCGTCGCTGTTGTTGTTCGAACTACTCCCGTCAACCGTTTAACGAATGCTTGAAACCAAAAATAGACCGCCTATATACGTGTGCACCCCACGGGAATGCATCAAAAGCGTCCAAGTCCTCGACTTGGCAAAACTGCCATATTGGAACTTTCTCTCTCTCGTCCAACCCCATCAGTATCCAATTGAGCATATACAATAAGCACAATTTTACCGCATCGTACTACTCCACAAAAACACCAATCCGTAAAACCGCTCTCGGCTGTTCATACTCGATGTCATTTCGACCCTCAAAGTACTACTGGTGTATGCCATTCTCTACCATATCATAGCTCGCCATGTCAGGAATGACTCCAAACTTCAAATCGGTGATTAGACAGAACTTAACCTTCAAGAACCGGACTGAATGACAACCTAACATAAATCTCATCTCATCTTCCCCCATCGTGATGCAACTCGCGCATAAGCAGCCGATGGATAATCCCAGCCGAAAACGTCATCTCAAGATGCATCTGAAGAAAATGTCCAAAACATGACTCAGTATACCGACGTCGGTCTTCGATCTTAAGATGTTCAAGTACCCTGTTAAGTGCGTTGCCAATATCTATAAGGTCATCAAAATAGTCATACCAAGTTATTTTTCCCTTGTACCATTCACCCACTGAGGTTTTAAGCGAATCATTGTGATGATTCCTCATCTGCATATTCATAGAAAATAAAAAGCATATAAGTTCATTAAAAGGCTTGGACAATGTTCTAAAAGGCTTGTACAGTGTTTGAAAAGGCTCAGAGATAATATCAAAAGTCTCAGAGATTCAAATTTCACTAACCTATTCATAAAAATTAAAAAGCTCGGATTACTGCTGAAAAGGCTCGGACAGTGTATTAAAAGGCTCGGATACAGTTTCAAAAGTCTCAGAGAATCAAATTTCACTAGCCTATTCATAAAAAATTAAAAAGCTCGAATTACTGTTTAAAAGTCTCGAACCGTGTATGAAAAGGTTTGGATACAGTGTCAAAAGTCTCAGAGATTCAAATTTCACAACCTATTCATAAAAATTAAAAAGCTCTGATTACTGCTGAAAAGGTTCGGACAATGTATTAAAAGGCTCGGATACAGTGTCAAAAGTCTCAGAAATTCAATTTTCACAAACTTATTCATAAAAAAATAAAACGCTCGGATTACTGTTAAAAAGGCTCGGACAGTGTATTAAAAGGCTTGGATACAGTGTTAAAAGGCTCAAAGAGATATTCCTTAAAAAAAACTCGGATTACTATTTAAAAGTCTCGGATAGTCTTTTAAAAGGTTCGGAGGAAGTGTTAAAAGGCTCGGAGATTGAAAATTGATTAACCTATGAATTTTCCGTCAAAAAGCTCGGATTAGTGTTTAAAAGACTTGAATTGTTTATGAAAAGGCTCAGAGAAAGTGTTAAAAGGCTCGGAACCCCAAATCGCCATCGTCTTCTACACAACTTTTTAATAAATTCAAACCCTAATCTAAACCTAACCTAACCCACAACCATAATCTGATTGACAAATCAAACACACATAAACTAACGAAAACCACATCAAAACAACCAACATAAACTTATCAAGAACAAAAACGAAATCAAAACATAAACTTACCACTGTCAATTGCAGGTTCTCGTCGACTTTAGGATTGTAGTGCCATTGTCGATGAGTTCGCCGTGAGATTTTCAGGCGTGTTTCTTGCAGCCGATGCTTTCTCTCTCTAATGTTCTCTCTCTCAATTTTTTTCTCTCTATGTTTAAAAACGACACAAACTAACAAAATAAGGGTATTTTTGTTTGGTCACCTAAATAGGTGTCTTTTAAACTTGAATTAGTAAAGTGGTGATATCCTTACAAAAACCGGTCCAAATAGTCACAAAAAAATTTTGAATGTTTAACAAATACACAATTTAACGTACATAAAATTTAAAAAAAATTAAGTTATTTAGAAAACTAATTATATAGCATTTAAGAATGCTATAATACATGTTAAAAATATCTCTAAAGAAAAAGAGGGAAAACAAATTATGTCCCTCTATTTTTATTTTTATTTTTCAAAGATAAAGAGGGAAAACAAATTTATTTCCTTTTACAGAATTTTAAACCTTATCTTTTACTTTATATTCTCTTCACCTAATATTAGAGTTGTTTTACAACCACCAAACCACCCATTCAAAATCCCTACTTTCACCGCAAAACTCTCAAGCATCAATACATGTCTTCATCTTCTATTCTCATTAAAAACTTCATATTTTTTTGGTAAGTTTTTCTCTCTTTCATTCATTTTTTTTTTTTTTTTGAAAACCCAGTTTTAATTCTTGTTAATTATTTGATTAACTACATATGTGCTTATTTGATTTTGTTTATTTTTAAGTTAGAAAATTTGCTTATGAATCTACATGTGGAAGTATTGCATGTCTTCAATTGTGAAGTTATATTTCTTGATAAGAGATTTATTTCTTGGTAACAAATTATGTCCCTCTATATTATTTGTTAGTTTCATTATTTGATATTATTTTATTTTTTCCATCTTAGATCATTTTAGTTACAATCTCTACGATCTTTATTTCATAATTGTGATGACTACGTAAATTCATATAAGTTTTTTTTTTTTAATTAAATATAACTTTATTTTATTGATGTCTTTCAGGCTATCAAGATAAAGGTTGATGTGTTTTCTCAAAAGCAGAAGATGAAAATTGGTGGAGCAATCACGTTGTTGTAAATTTGTAATTAGCTAAAAAAAGAGTGGTGTTATTAGCACACCCCTTACTGATCTATTTATGCCCCATTTTTTTTAATTTTGTTTTAATTAAATAAAGTTAAATGGTTTTATTAATTTATTTTATTTATTTCCAAAACTACTTTTTTTACTTATTTTTCAAACTTAATAAACCCCATCTCTAATCTCCTTATCTATCTCAGACCTCTTTATCTCTGGTCTCGTCTTTATCTCACCTCTCATGAACAAATTTATAATATTTCTTCTAATATTTGATTTTGTTCAATACATAAGATTAATTTTTGATATTAGATTTTGTTCAATACATAAGATTAATTTTTTTTGAAAGCAATCATGATGGACTTGTGGTTGTTTGAATATCAAGTACATGTGTGTGAAACAATTAAATGGAATTTGTGTGTGTAAACTGCAGTGAGGCTGAAAATCAAAGCAACAAAAAGGGATAGTAATTTTCTCTCCTATGTGAAACTAAACATAATAGAAAAAATAAAATATGGTGTACAGTAAGTAAACATATTTTTTTAGTTTTTTTTTTTTTTTTTTTAACAGCTGAAGCAAATTGTATTAATCAAACCTAATAAAACAAGCAACAAAACAAAGAAGAAACAGGGCAAAACAGAGCACGAAAGAAAAGGCTGCCCACCAAACAAAACAAGCACCCAACAATCCCACAACAACAACCAGAACATATTTTTTTAGTTAACAATAATAAAATCGAAAAAAAAAATCATATATATATATATTAAATTTTAACAGTATAAAAAGTATACTTCAAACTTTCTTTTAGAGAAGGAATTGCTTCCAGCTGTTTGATATATCATTCTTCGACAATTCTTGCATATACTTGTTATCATTGTCAGACAATTCTTCCAAATGTTTGATATCATTCTCCGACAATTCTTCCATTTGCTTGATACCGTTTTCAGACTCTTCCATAATATTTTGTACGTATGTAAGAAGCAAATTTTAGGGTTTAAGAGTTAAGAAAAAAAATTCAAGAAACTGATTAAAAGAGCGTTGGGTTTTTTTATAAAAAAAATTTTAAAAAAAATTTTTTTTTTTTTAAAATGTGAGGTTTTATTAGATTTACTTTATAAAATCATGTAGGGGGGTGGTGTGCCAATAGCACCACTAAAAAAAATCATGTTCTTGTAATTTTTTTCTTATAAAAATAAATTCGAATGTTTGTATATAGAAATTTCCTTGTAAATTTGATATGTTGTGTGAATCATGTAATTATTTTGATTCATTCAGAAATATTTATATTTTTTTCCTTTAATGTTTGTATTTTTTTTAATTTATTTTTTGTTCATAATTAAAATTTTTGAATTAATAATTAAGTAAAAACAAAATATTCAATTTTTATATTGGGTGCAATTATAATAACATTTTTAATAAATTATAATAACTACAATAGTAACATTTTTTAATTAACGATATAACACTACTTAAATGATGTAAAAGAATAATTATAGTATTAAAAAAAATTGAATTTATAACATGCAAATAATGCTAAGAAAAGGTAAAACTTTTAATCATGGTAAGTAATTGAATGCTATTGTTTACTTTTGATAGCATTTTTCTACCGCTATTATATGTGATATTTGCTAATATGATGAAGTCACAAAATTTAAATCAAAATTTTATGTTTTTTTAGAGAAGATTAGAAATTGTATACACTACCTCGAGAGTCATTGAATTGAACAAAAGTATTTAAGAAATAATAATAATAATAATAATAATAATAATAATAACTTTTTTTAGGCGATCTGGAAACCCAAATCTTCATCTTCATCATATACATATTTTCCTTCTCTATCACCATCATCGATTAAACAAAAAATTCAAAGAAACAAATACATAAATTTTCTTTTTTGGAAGATCTAGGTTTGATTTCCATCTTCTTCTTTGATCATCATCATCTTCATCATCAATTAAACAAAAAATTCACTAGAAAAAATTACATAAAGTTTCTTTCTTCACAGATTTGGGTTCGATTTCCCTCTCCTCCTTCTTTGGTCATAATCACCATTGTTTGGTTCGCACTCGTCATCATCATCAATTAAAGAAAGCAATAGAATTCTTATAAAATAAAAAATAAAAAAGTAAAAAAATAAAAACCTCTCACAATTGGCCTAATCTCTGATCTCTCTTCTCGCCTCTAAACTTCAAAATCCCTTTTTTTTTTCCACCTTTTTCCTCTTCAGTGTCCTCCATCTGGGAGCACTCTCTAGCGAGCTCCATTTTTGCTCAATCTGGAGATGGGGATTTTTCCTTTTTATTGTTTTTTTTTTTTTCTTCTTATACATTTTTTTATTAAATGATGGTATGAAGATTAGATCTCCTCCATCCGTTTGATGGAGCAGATTAGATTTCCTTCATCCATTTTCTTTATTTAAAGGGTTAATTGCAATAAATTACCTTGACGTTTTGCAATATCACAACTATATTATACTTTTCCTTTAATTAACAAAAACATACCTTTGACCAATTTGACTAGAGTTAGATTTAACAGAGTTAATTGTTTGAAGGGTATGATTGTCTTTTACTCTTTTTCCAAAAAATATGTATATAAGTTATTTATTATAAAACTAATAAATATAAAATATCCTTACAAAATATTAATTTCCAATAATATTTATTTGAGTGTTTTAAAACTTCATGGCTTTCTAAATTTTCTTCTCTTTTTCTAATTTCTTTGCACAATGATATAGTCTGTAATAATCCTAGTATGCTCTGTGCTTGCCTCTAGCTCTGTGCTTGCCTCTAGTTGAGGATCCTGCACATCAGAAATTGGATTTTGGTTCTTTTATGGTCCTTGTCTGTTTTCTTGGTGTTGACCTGTGAAGTACCCTGTTTAGCCGACGGATAGGCGCCTTTGGGGAAAATCAGTTAAAACACGAGTTAACAGATCAGGGTACCTACCATTGGTATCAGAGCCTCAAATCCCTGGAGTCCAGAAAGTGAGTTAGACTATATTGATTCAGACAAAGAATTAGAAAAGAAACTTTCCATATATGGCCAATTCCACAAATTTTACTCCTCTATCTTCCTCTCTATCTATTACTCCTTCTCCTTCTATCAAAAGAACTCACTCTTCAAAAATAGAAAACCTCATCGAATATACTCATATTCCTGAAAATGCCCAAATCAATGCAACCGCTCTCCCTCTACTTAACCCTTATACAATCTTCAAAAGATGTAAATCTCTTGTTACCCAGGTTACACGGTTAGTCTCTCACAGATCACCTCCTATGAAGGAATACATCCAATCTACCGGCTTAGACAACTGTCTCGTTCCTGCAACTCCAGCAAAATAATATGTGGATCTAGAAATTGGTCAGCCCATGGTTGACCAATGGATTCGTGATGGCTATTCTCATCTCCATATAGGTGCAGTACGAATCATACTCACCTTGCATGGTCGAAAAGGCATCCCAGTCACTGTAAAAGTCGCTTTGCTCGACACCATCTACAAACAATACAAACATGCAGTCATTGGCACTTGCCTGTCAACACTCCATGCTGGCAGCATCTCTCTCACATATTATCCCAATTTTAATATTCCTCTACGAGATCCAAACCTCCATACCCGTTTGAAGGTCCAAATCCAGATTACAGGTGCAGATATGCAACCAGACTCTTACATGGCCACACTTCACCACCAAATAGCCTATCGTCTTCAAGATCATACCCTTGATCTTCCCATTCCAGGTCACACTGGAGACACTCTCTTTATCAAAGCTGAAAGGGAAAACCAAATTCCCACTATTATCCAAATTCCAAAACAACTTCCCAAAGAAAAGCTTGTTGAAATTATGCCACTTGAGTGGATATCCAATTATGAAAAGGCTTTCCAAAATACCACTCCAGTTATAGCATCTGAGTCTTCTCACCAAAGACAACCAGATGGCTCTATTTTGACAACATTTACACCTGTTACCTCCACAAGACCATCTTCCCCAACAGCTCCACCCATTTTCCAAGCCCTCATGATTAGACCAGTCACCTCTGAAGAAGACATACCAATCCATAGTTTTGAAACTAACGGTTCTCCTATCTTCACAGACAAAATCAATGGACACTTCATTTGGGACGTTGACCCCAACATGTGTGATTCTGATTGTGATTGCAGAGAATGTCTTAGGACTTTATCCATCCCCTGCAAGCCTACCATCAAGCCCCATAAACCTGACAGATCATCCAGACCATGGATAGGATTACATCCTATCAAAAACAAACCTTTACCCATATATGACCGAGCCCTACAAATTTTAAGAAATGAAGGCCTCTTACCCAAAGAAGAATCTCTTCTTCCCATCCAACAACCAATCCTCTGTTTCATGGCATCCAAGTAGGACCAAGGTTTTCCTCCTCTGGAACCCAGATCCAACCTAGAGCAAAATCTCTTTTCCAAACCATATATCCATACTTCAGAAGTTCAATCTGATGGAACTCTGAAAAAACCATCTCAAGCTGAACAAGTTTTTAATTGGCACACTTTAAATGCTGAGGCTCAGAATAATGTCCTATCTTCTATACACCAGAAGGTTGACAAGGTAACTCACCATGTCAAACAACAAGACCACCGTCTCAAAAATATGGATACCACCTTCAGAGACATGTATTCTGATCTCCTATCTTGCATCGCAAAGCTAGATTCTGATCTCCTTCGTTACATCAATCAAGGATATCAAGGACCAGAATTTAACCGCAAAGAAAAAGATATTCGCCAACTCAAGGAACAGCTTGAACAAATGAATAAAGATCGTTTAAGCACTTCTTCAGCCTATCACAGGCCCTATACTCAACCATCATTGTTCTCAACATCTCCTCCTCACTCCTCATTTTCCATTCCTCTAGATGACACCCAATTTTTCAAATCCACTGGTGAACTCTTCAGAAAATACCCTTCTTTAGTTTCACCACCTCAAAAGACAAAGCTAAAACATTCCTCTTTTAGAAAAGATAAACAACCCATGCATGACAAATATGACCCAGCATTCTTCATCTCTGTACATGATCCTCTTCCTTCTGATCCAGAAACATAAGTTGATTCAGAAGTTGATACAGAAGAATCCACACAATCCTCTGACCAAGACATTTCATTGTCCTCTAGCAAGGACTACAACCATGCTTTCATGGCATCCAGGACTGCTTTTATGGCAGATCCACAACCTTCTACTCAAACATATGAATCCCCAAAGGAATCCTTCACAGGACCAGCTCCATATGTTGAAGAACCTCTTAAAGGCCCTACACCAGGACAGCCTCCTAACCCAAAGCCTACTAATGGTTCTTGGTTCACTCTTGATGATTCTTCTCCTAATACATGGAGAAAGAAAATATCAAAAATTAGTGCATGGCTAGATCTCTAGCTGTCAAAGCCAGAACATAATCTAGAAACGATTCTTCGTGAATTTGTTTCCAGATTTACAGGTTCTCTACAAGACTGGTATCAAGCCCTTGGAGAATACAGACAATTACAGTTTGTCAGATCTCCCACAGCCTCACAAGCAATGGGTCTCATTTTCAGAGAATTTCTTAGTGATCCTACTCATTTTTACAAACAAGCCAAGCAGGAATTCTTTGAAATGAAGTGTTGTTCGCTAAAAAAGAAAGACATCCAATTCCATTACAAGAGAATGTCAAGCAGATACCATATTCTTGGTGGTATCAATGATCCAAGTCTCAAACATGTATATGTCAATTCCTTGCCTATTGAACTTCAAGATGAGCTTCAAAGAAAGATTGAAGCCTCTAGAAGAACAATTCAATATATCACTCTTGTAGAACTTCACATGTTCACTCTCAGATCACTTGACAAACTTTGTGCTACACAGAAAGTTTTCTCCAAAATGATTAAAGAAGGAAAGAAGTACGAATCTCAATGCAAACAGCCTTCTTTCCAAATAAAATGCAAGTCCACAGACCAGTGCACTTGTAAGACCAAAATGAAGCACCACTTCAAGTTCAATTCTTCCAAGCAGTGAAACAACAACAATAAATTCAAATCTTTCCGAAGAAAAGCCAGACGTGGAAGAAATAAATCTACAAAATGCTTCATCTGTGGTCAACTTAGACACTATGCAAAAAAGATGTCCCAACAAGAAAATCAAGTCAGCCAAGTTAGTATAACAAATTGAACAACTTGCTGAGGATATTCCATATGATGCTGACGTTGAATCTATTTTCTCTGAACAAGATGTAATCAACAATGACACTGTCTTTGTTATATAAGATACAGATGTTTCTGTTGCAAAGACTGATCATTACTACTCCTCATAGACAGATTCCACTCCTAATGCTTTCCAAGCAACCAGACCTGATTCTCCTATTGGACCACAAGCCAAGATTCAGGTCCTTGAGAACAAGTTTTCCAAACCAGTTGAAGTAATTGTTTATTTCGACACTGGTTCACATAACACCATGATGAACCCAAAGGTTCTCCCTGCTCATGCATGGAAAAGACATATCTGTTATGTCAGAGCAGCAAACGGTCAAATTTTTGCAACAAATTTGATATCAAAACAAAAAATTGGTATCAAAATCTTTCCAACCTTCGTCTACTGGGTTCATGTTATTGGTACACCCTTTCCAGATAAAGACATACTTATTGGTTGGGATGTTTACAGTCAATGTAATTCCCTTCGTATCTTGCCTACGGGTATTAGATACAAAAGAGAATACAAACCCTTTACACACATCCCCAAAGTTTTCCCTTTATCTGAAATACATCTGTTAACCGCCAAAATTGGCGAGGGACCAAAGAAGAATTTTCCACCTCAACACGAGAAGCAGGTGCGAACACAATCCGGATACCTCGATAGAGTGGAGCCCGATTGGCCCAAGTATGAACCTCCTTCAACGGGATCCACCCCGCCAGCGTCTTAACTCATAACAAGGACCAAGCCCGGTTATGACCGGGCACCTTAGGGACCCCGCATCGTCCCATCAACACTACTTCCTATGGACCCCACAGCAGCCCGACATGAAGTGCTGCAGATCATCCTGTAACAAAGTCAGCCACATATCCCCCTACTACCGTCAGAAGAACGCTTACTAAATAAAGGCAGCTCGCTAAGCAAAAGCACACTAGAAAGCAAGATTCTAGCTCCCAGAACTCAAAAAAGCCACAAAGATCTAATAAAAACGTCGCCGTATAAAAGGATTATACTCCCTCCCGCCAAAGGATCCAATTTTTAAACAAGTCAACACAATAAGAGTCCAATTAGGAATGGAAGAGATTGAGTCCTCCTAGAAAGGAAAGACTGAATCCTGCACGTAAAGAACTCCGAGATTACCTCCTAAAAAGAAGAGGATCTTGCAGTTGCCCAAAACGCTAAACCGAGATTTTAAGAGTGCATAGCAAGCAAGCAAGACCTATATATACAATAGTTTCTACAAGAAAAAGGAGGAGGCTAGACACTACTTATCGACAGGCACAGTTCTTCCACCATCACCGTCTCCATCGTCGAAAATATGATCCATGATCCATGTTCCATGGTAATCTAAATGAGAAAGAGGTCACGTATTGTAATGAGAAGAGACAATCCAATAAAACTTATTGTTGATTAGTTTGATATACATTATTTAGTTCTGACTTTGATAGGGATTTAGTCGGTATCGAACTACTTGATACCCCTCCGACCAGGGTCAATCTTGATCTTGGTCCCTTTAAAATTGTTATTTGGAATCCTATCTCGATAACGATTTTCAGGTAACAACATCCATTCTTCCAACAAGTCCAAAGAGAGCTATTACACTTTTGTGTTGATAGTCATTCTGATTTCCAACATCCTTCCCCTTTGTGGAAAAATTCTGACTTCTTCATCAAATTACCTTCAAACTCAATGAAGATGTCAACCCTACAAAAGCCTCACATTCAGGCATGTCCCCATCTGATCTAATCCTAGCTCATGAAGAATGCAATGACCTACTCAAATAATGTCTCATTGAGCCCACTTCCTCACCATGGGCTTGCCAAGCATTCTATGTTGAAAAAATGATCAGAACAGCGCGGAGGAAAAAAGAGATTAGTCATTGACTATAAACCTCTTAATCTTTTCCTTCACGATGATAAATTTTCAGTTCCCAGAACCACTACACTATTTGCACAACTTTCAAAGGCAACCATTTTCTCCAAATTTGACCTAAATGGTGCATTTTGGCAACTAGGCATTCATACTGATGACCGTTACAAAACGGATTTCTGCCTACCTAATGCTCAATACCAATGGAAAGTCCTTCCCTTTGGCCTAAAAACAGCCCCTTCCCTATTTCAAAAGGCTATCACAAGAATTTTTCATCCCATTCTCCATTCAGCATTAATTTACATAGATGACATCCTTCTTTTCTCTTCTGATGAAATTTCCCACACCAAACTCCTTTCCCAGTTTTATTCCTTGATCAATCAATTTGGCATTATGCTTTCAGATAAGAAGAGTTCTATTGGTCAAGAAAAAATGGAGTTCCTTGGAATGCACATTTCCAATGGTCAATATCATCCTGGTTCTCATATTACTCAACAACTTTTGGAATTTCCTAATTCAAACTTGACTCATAAACAAGTCTAACAATTTTTAGGCATTGTCAATTTTATCAGAGATTTTATTCCACAAGTCGGTCAACATACATCAGTCCTCTCCGTGATGCTCAAAAAGACTCCTCCAGCCTGGAACCAATCACACACTCATGCAGTGACTGAATTGAAAAAGATATCTCAGTCACCTCCAGCCCTCACTATTCCCCCTAATGGACAACTCATCCTCCAGACAGATACAAGTGATTCCTTTTAGGGGGCCATCCTCCTAGAAGAACGACAAGGAAAAAGACAATACTGTGGTCATGCTAGTGGAAAGTTCAAAGATACTCAACAGTATTATCACACTGTCTACAAAGAAATCATTGCAGTCAAAAATGGAATCTAGAAATTTGATTTTCACTTGAGAATAAGGAACTTTATCATAGAAATGGATAACTCTTCTTTTTCAAAGATTCTCGAGTTTCGTAACAAGATTCCTCCCAATCAATAACTTTTAAGACTCAATGATTGGTTCGCCAGATATGACTTCACTGTTAAGCATGTGAAGGGTCATCACAATATAATAGCAGACATGTTATCAAGACCATCCATCAACCACCTTCTCTCACCCACCAACCGGGTCCCTCTTGTCATCATGGCAACTTCAGCCTCATCCTCCTCATCATCATCTCCATACATCTCTACAGTAGGAGATTTTCCCCCAGAATTACAGACTTCTATCCCACATGGACAAACGCCTTCCCTTCAACAAATCACATATTTCGCCAAATCTCACCTTCCTATTTACCTAGCAAGAATCAAGGCACAGGGTGTTCTACATGATATTACCAACCCTAACAGACCATTCCTTGATCCATTTATAATGCCTCCGTTCTATTATTTCTCTCCAGAACTTCTATGGTATTTTTGGTGTTTATCTGTCTTACATCATTATGCTATTGTTTTCCCTTTATAGGCCATATATGGATACCTCCATGATGCTACTTTGAACAACTCCTCATTATGGACATTCCTCCAATGGTTCAATCCTCTTGATATCTGGAAATAGGATCTCATCAAACTCATGAGAAACTACAACTTATGGAAGCTCAACAAACATGATGCAGAATCTGTTCAATGTATCTGGATACTACACCGACCATATCAGTACAATCCACACAAAAGGCTGTTATGGACCACAAACGTCAGTTATGAGTGGCACACCAATTATAATTACCCAGAATTATATCCAAAAACCATCCAGACACCTCTTCTCAACTTCATTTGCAATGTTAACAATGACTTCACTGATGAATACTTCATCATTCCTGATGTCCCTCGTCACACCTCTGACCCTGAAGACCCACATTCATTACAAAGTCACATGATGATAGACTCTCAAGACTCTTTCATTTTCAGCACATGGCCCTGTCTCATTTGTGGAGCTCAAGACTCTGATGGTGAAGATCATGCCGCATGCAACCTGAGCAGCCCGTGACCTTCGTCCGTGATTTAAGCAGCTTGTGATCTATGCTCATGATTTCATCTTGCTTTAATTATGTAATATATTCGGTGTGTTTTACTTTTACTTTTACTTGAGGTATTGTAACAGTAATTGTGTACCTACTTTCAGATAAGGCTTATCTGAAACGAATATTGTAAATGATGTTGTCTGCCACCTGTTAGGCATGACACTATTTTCTTTTGTTTGCCTTCGTTTCCTTCTCCTATAAGAGGAGAACTTCTTGAGTGTTGTAAGTAGAAGCAGATTTCCAATAATATTTATTTGAGTGTTTTAAAACTTCATGGCTTTCTAAATTTTCTTCTCTTTTTCTAATTTCTTTGCACGATGATATATAGTCTGTAATAATCCTAGTATGCTCTGTGCTTGCCTCTAGTTGAGGATCCTACACATCAGAAATTGGATTTTGGTTCTTTTATGGTCCTTGTCTGTTTTCTTGGTGTTGACCTATTAAGTACCCTATTTAGCCGACGGATAGACGCCTTTGGGGAAAATTAGTTAAAACATGAGTTAACAGATTAGGGTAGGTACACATTGGACCATTGGAGATCTCATTCTCACCAAATCTCATAGGGGCAGTTTGGTATGGGGTAATCAAAATAATGTGATTCATGGGAAAATGAAACCCAGGAATGTGATTTCTGGGAAAGTTGTATACATGTGTTTGGTTGTATATGGGAATATTATGTCGGATTCCTGGGAATATCAAGTAATAGTGCATGGTTGTATATGGGAATTTGTTTATTTTATTTTATTATAAACTACAAAATTTAAATAAATAAAAAATCGAAGTCCACTTATACTGTTAAAAAATAATTAATAAATAAAAAAATAAAAAACGAGATACATTTCATCTCTTTCTTTCCATCTCTCTCTATTTGTCTTTGTCTCCAGATCTAGATTTCTTTGGAAACTCAGATGTGTTCAACATAAATGTAATCTGTCGTCATCGTCCTTGCCTCCACGTCGTCGTCACCTCCGACTGGGTTCTTGATCTTCGTCGTCGTCATCATCAAAGCTCGTCGTCATCGTCGTCGAGCAAACCCAGTTCTTTTTTGTGTTTGTGATTTATGTGACTGGTCCTTCTTTTTATATATATTTTTTGTGCTTTTCGTGGGTGTGTAATTGAAAAATCTGAAACATGTTGTGGAGCAGAGTGAGAGCAAAGAAAGATTTGGGTTTTGAGTTTTAGATCAATTGAGAGCCATCAAAAGCAATTTTGGAAAATTGAAAAGAAAAAAAGCAAATGTTAATGTTGTTTTTGATAAGAGCTTCTCAAATAATGCGTATCTCTTGTTTGATGCTGATTTGGTAACGGTTTAATACAAGATTATTTGTGAGTTATGATTGTGTTTTGATGAAGATGAAGTTGGGTATTGTTTAGTTGATGAAAGTTGGGTTTTGAAATCTGAAAATTTGGTGTTTGGATAGTGAGAAAGTGTAAGAAAATAAAAGAATGAAATTGGAAATTTTTTTGGAAGAAATTTCTTTTCAATTATTAATTTTTTTTTTATGAGGATGGGTCCCACGGTGGGAATCAGATGGAGGGGCATCTGAAACCCACCTGTTGGGGTGGGAATCACATTACCCCCTTGGAGGGTAATGTGATTCCCATGGGATTCAATTTCTCGGGAATATAAAAACCCAAACCTAGTAACAAACATGAGAATGCTATCAAATTCTCATTCTCATGCAAAGATCACCCCATACCAAACAGCCCCATAGAGACATGGTTATATACTTATATCTCAATGAACCAGATAGAACAAGATTTTTAGATCTCTCCAATGGAGATTTGGTCTCCAACAGAGGAGATCATTCATTTTCCATCTAGGCAACCAACCTCCACCACCGCTTCCTCCGCAGCCGCATCACTGATCATCTCTCTTATTCCTCCACAAGCTCACCGGTAGATTTGAAGTTTCTTGTGGTGGTAGTTGTTGGGAGGGTTGTAAACGGTCAATCTCTCCATTGCCATCGTCAAATGGAGTGGCGTTCAATCTGTTGTTGATAGAGTGCGGCTTCATTTCAGATGAATCGAAGAAGCCCCTAGCGTCTGATAGATCCATAATGCTCAGTCCGCCAACGTCGATGGATTCACGGCTCTTCGTCCACCGGTGGGTAGATCTGGTTTTGATAGGTTCCAAGGATGGATTTTTAGGTTTGGTTAATGAACTTGTGATTAGATCTGGTTTTTTTTTATGATCTAAGTGAGACTGTGAGAGATTTAATTTTTTTTGTTCTTTTCTTTTTATGGGTTTTGAATTTTGATAGGTTCCAAGAGGTGGCACGATTATGGCTGCTATTAACCTTTTAAAGGAACGTGGGGTTGAAAACAGGCAAATTAAAGTGATATCTGTTGTTGCCGCTCCACCAGCTCTTCAAAAGCTCAGTGAGAATTTCTATGGGCTTCATGTATACATTGGAATCATCGATCCCACTGTCAATGACAAAGGGTTTATAATTCCTAGACTTGGAGATGTAGGAGACCGTAGTTTTTGTACATAAAGTCACTCCAGTAATACTCTTCCTTGAAGAAACACACCCTGTTCTTGATGGGTGTAGCCAATTCATAATTCTTGAGTTATATCTATTGAAATTTTGATATATTGAGAGTCTATCATCCAAAAAAAAAGGATGGACTTTTTTGGTGGTCAACTGCCGATGGGTTTGAAGAAAATCATATCTTTAGCTCCAACTTATTTTAGATTGTTTGAGGAATAGCCTCTTGATTTTCTTAAAAAATAAAAAATAAAAATAATAAAATAAATAAAAAAAGGGAGGAGATGATGAACTTTCAAACATTTTTTAAATATTGAGTTACTAGGAAAAAAAAAAGGGAAAATTGCACAAACTTTTCCTAACATTTCTCATTATGGCATAATATTCAACTAATGCATTTAATTACACAAACAACCCCTCCTGTTAGTCAACTCCAGTAAAAGATAACCATTGACCATTATTTTTTTTGAAAGCCCAAAATTGCCCCTGCACTTTAGTACAAAAAAAATTTAATTTCCCTTTATTTAAAACATTATCTACTTTAAATTATTAGAATATAAAAAATAAATACTAAACATAATCCTTTTTAAATCAAAAAAATTCAAAAATAATATATCAAAAACAAAACAATTTAGGAAAACGTTATTTTGATAAAGTAGAATTTAATAACATTTTAAAAACAAAACAAAAAAAAAACGTTATTTTGAGAAAATATAATTTAAAATTATGCAATTCCAATATGAATAGTGGTAATGTGCTACATATTTTTGAAATTTAAAACATATTTTTTTTATTTAAAAAGGATTATGTTTAGTATTTATTTTTTTTTATTTTTGAATCAAAATATAATGCGTAATTTATATTGAATCAAATTATTTTGTCTTATAGAGATAAACATTGAACAAATTTTCGATGCTACTGTATTTTATTATGACAAATGATTATATTTTTATTTCAAACATTTGATGATTTTATTTATATTTGTGTTTAGAATATTAAACATAATCCTTTTTAAATATAAAAAATAAAAAATAATATAATAAAAACAAAAAAAAAATTCAAAAATATGTAACACATTACCACTATTCATATTGGACTTTCATAATTTTAAATTATATTTTCTCAAAATAACATTTTTTTTTTGTTTTGTTTGTAATATATTATTAAATTGTATTTTCTCAAAATAACGTTTTCTTAAATTGTTTTGTTTTTAATATATTATTTTTGAATTTTTTTATTTAAAAAGGATTATGCTTAGTGTTTATTTTTTATATTCTAATAAATTAAAGTAGATAATGTTTTAAACAAAGGGCTTCAGATTTTTTTTGTAATAAAGTGCAAGGGTAATTTTGGGCTTTAAAAAAAAATCATGGTCAATGGTTATCTTTAACCGAAGTTGACTAACAGGAGGGGTTGCTTGTGCAATTAAAGGCATTAGTTAAATATTATGCCATAATGGGAAACGTTAGAGTTTGTGCAATTTTCCCAAAAAAAAAAAGCAAAGAAATGGAGCAAGAGCTACTTTTTCTCAACCGATATTTCATAGATTGAATTCATCAAGATTGGCCTCTTTTGACTTTTTTTTTTTATATATATACAATAACAACTGTCATGACCAGCGAGACTGGGCTCTACAAGCACAGCCCGGACTAAAGCTCCCTCAGACGAGGAGAGAGCACCCACATATTGGTAGGACAACACCCACACTATTGGTGGGAAAATTTGCATACATACATGCATACTTTGGGTTGAATCAAGGCTTTGAAAAGATTTGAAACCGGATCTTAATTTTTTTTTACTTCTTAAAAAATTCTTGGAATTCTTCAAAAAGAATAAAATGAAATTTTGGGAATCTTCACCCAAAAAAATCTAAGAATCTTTTTATAAAAGATTTTATTTCTTTAATTGTTTCTAAAAGATTTTATTACGGGTTTATTTATTATTTATTTAATTGTTAAAAATTGATTATTTTAATAGTAAAGGGCATTTAAGACTTTTTAAAATAAAATACATGGGTATTTAAGTCTTTTTCAATTCAACCGTTAAATCTAACATTTAACCACTAACAACAAGGGTTGTTCATGTAATTAAGGTCATTTGTTGAAAATTTTACTATAAAGGCAAAACACATGATAAGTTTATGCAATTAATCCTTATTTAAATAATAATTTTATTTTATTCATTTTGATTGCAAAAAGATTAAATTACCCCTCAGATATTAACGACCGATGGATGGAGGTTAACAATAGGGTATGTTGGTGTTTAATTTATGAAACTTATTGATATTTTACCTTAAAGGAAAAATTCAAGGTACTTTAATGCAATTAACCCTTTATTCATTTATGACCGATCCATTTAAAATGATTTTGAAACATAATGAAAATATATATATATATATAGTACCATATTGATGTATTTGTTAGACTAGGATTTGACTAAACTCAGTCCAATCACACGTTAGTGGTCTACATGGGAATATGGGATTGGATCCAATACCATGTAGACTAAGGTTATGTTTGTGATTGTTTTGCTTAAAAAATAATTTGTTTATAACTTAACTTAAAAATTAATCAACTTCAAAGATAAATTGATATGTGTTTGGTAAATTGGTTTTGTAAATAATCAACTTTAATATATATATATATATATATTGCAAATGTGGTTGGTAAACTTTAATTAATTAGGGAATATGATTAAAATGGACATGATTATTAAAACGTAATCTATTATTCATGTAATTTTTTTCTACTTATTTTTTTTATTTTTTCTAGTTTTTTTTTTAATTAATTATTATAAAATATCTATCAAGTCAACTCGGTTTTCGACTTTTCCCCCATACTAACCCTGTTGAGTCAACTTTATCTTCTCCAATACAAACCCTACCAAGTCAGATCACTCACTCAAAAACTTACTGGCCAACTGCAACTCTTTACAAGATCCACCGGTGACGCCAGGGAAGGAGGTTGGATCTCCTCCAGTAGAGGATGAGGCAATGAAATTCGTCCTCTCCTCCCGTTCTCACGTTCGAAGTCTTAAGATTTGCCCCGATTTCAATCGTAGCAATGGAGGAGGCTTCTTCCTCCTCCATTTGCATAGCATAACCAACTTCTCCGACACCACAGGGGCCGCTTCTACTTCAGAATCTCATGATTTTGATTGTGTTCCGAAACCGTCAGAGGAAAACAGCGACATCAAAGTTTCCGGAGAAGGCCGGTTATCCTTCTACCACTATTGCCAGCAACGATAGTGGCCACTATCACCGATGACAATGGTGGCCACATATTTTTTTTAAATTAAAATATTATATTTATAATTTTTTAGTTAAAAAATAATTTTAACAATTGCCAAAAAAATAATAATTTTGATAGATATTATAAAAATAATAAATTTTGATATATTTAAGGACATTTTTGTCTTTTAATAAAAATAATGAGGATAATATGGAAATTTTATAAGTATTGAAATAACTTCTCCAATAATCAGCTTTAAAAACAACCATCTACTAACTTCTCAAAAGTTGATAATTTTATGAGCAAATTACAAAATAAGCTATTTTTTGGAAGTTTACCAAACACTCAATTTCTCAAACTTATTTATCAAGTAAAAGCAACATTAAACATAGCCTAATAGTCATGTTGTGGCAGAACTATTCATGCCACAAAGGTTAGGACAAAATCTTGTTCCAGGATTTGTTTTTGTTTTTATTTTTCTTTTTTTTTAATTAAATTACTTATTTTAATATTAATATATTTATTCTAATATTTAAATAATGATAAGATGAGGTTGGCTCAGTGGAATACTCTTCACATCCATACCACGATGTTTTGAATTTGAGGGCCAATTTGGTATTGCTGTAATTTTTATAATAATCACCGTTAGTTGTGTTGAAGGAATAATCAGCTGTAAAATTAATCAACAAATGTTTGGTTAATTGTATTTTTAAAACTAGTGTATACCTCAAAAGCAGTGTACATATGTTTGGTAATTTTATTACTAAAGTGCTAAGATTAGTTACAATGACTAAAATATACATGAGTTCGTTTTTTTTTTTTTAAATCAATATTTCAGTAGAATATTTAAATTGAAAAAAAAAATCTATAAGAACAATAAAAATATTTTTAAAAGATTTTATAAATCAAATCAATATTTAAATAGAATATTTAATTTTGAGATGAAATAAGGTATATAAATTATTTTTAAATTGATTTCATAAGGATAATAATGATATTTAAAAGATGCATTAAATGCTAAAATGAATTATTCTATAATCACTTTCAAAAAGTAACCCTCACCTACTTCTCAAAATCATTGTCAAAACTTACCAGATTATCAATTAATTACTTTTGAAAGTTTTACCAAATATCATTTTATATCAAAATTATAAAATAATCTGATTTTAACTTTTCAAAAGTAATACCAAACTGGCACTGAGTCTCTCAACATCCCTAAACTCTGAATTATTGTAATATTTTAAAATATTTATATAACCAATTATATAGTACCATATATAACCAATCCATTTAATTTGATGATAATTTATCTTATCTTAAGGAAAGTTCAAGTAGATCTAAAAATGTATTTTTGACTTTTGCGAACTACAACGGATTGCAAACACGTGGATTGCATTCAAAAACCAGCCGATTCAAAAGCAGCCGGTCCCACCATTCCTCGTATATTTTATTGTATATAAAAGTAACGCCCTTAAATAACTTTCAAGTCTTAGCTTTTCTAGAGGGTGCAGCTTCCAATCGACTATCAACAATGGTGGTGAAGGTGTACGGCCCAGCGTACGGTTCCACAAAGCGAGTTCTGGTTTGTTTGGTTGAGAAGGGGATCGACTTCGAGACTGTCCCTGTTGATCTCATCAAAGGAGAACACAAACACCCTGATTACCTTGCTTTACAGGTCTCTTTTTATGTTTTTCTACACTCAAATTTGTTTATATTCTTTTCATTCTGAGAAAGGAGATGATTTTTCAGTACATCTGGAGTACATCCTCCACCGGAGCTTTTGCAATATCTAATTTTTATTTTTTATACCTTTACAACAGTTCATGAATTTTATGTTATTAACCTGAGGAAAAGTTAGAAATTATTTCATTTCCTAATCGGAAATGAAATGAAATGAAAGGGAGTAAGTTTGATGGGAATATGTTTATTTAATTTGAGATCATTGTTTTTCGGTTGATGGTTTGATTAATTCTTGTACAATTTGCAAAATTCTTATCAAATACACAGCCTTTTGGAGCCGTTCCTGTCATTCAAGATGGAGACTATACTCTATATGGTATGATATATATTGATAATTCAATCTTCCATTGCTTTCTCTGTTTTTACTCTGCAAATATATATATATATATATATATATGTTGAATTTTAACATATTTTGTGATTTTGTGTCTTGTCCCCCATGTGCAGAATCTAGGGCAATCATTAGGTACTATGCAGAGAAATACAAGGACCAGGGAACTGATCTGCTTGGGAAGACAATAGAGGAAAGAGGCCTTGTGGAACAATGGGTGGAGGTGGAGGCACACAACTACCACCCACCCATTTACACCCTCACAGTTCAGATTCTGTTTGCTTCCAAGATGGGTTTTACTGCAGATGAGAATTTGATTAGGGAGAGCGAAGAGAAGCTCGGTAAAGTCATGGACTTATACGAAGAAAGGCTGTCGAAGAGCAAGTACTTGGCCGGTGATTTCTTCAGCCTTGCTGATCTGAGTAACCTCCCTTTTACACAAAGGTTGGTGAGTGAAATGGGGAAGGAGTATATGATAAGACAGAGGAAGCATGTGAGCGCTTGGTGGGATGATATTAGTTCTAGACCTTCCTGGCTCAAAGTTAAAGACCTGCTCTAGATATATGCAGCAATGGTTGCCTGGCCTCATATGGTTCTCCTTTGGAATAATGTCTTTGTGTGTGTTTGTTTTCAGGACTCTAATGCTTTATGCTTCCAGTGTTTTCATGCTTTATGAATATGAGTGATAATTTCTACATTTCAAATATAAGTACAATACGATAAAACTTATTGCTTGCCAATCACATAACAGACATTTGAGAAACAACGTTACTGAGAAAGACATCATTGTTTAGATATAACTCAATTAGATAACCGTCAAGTGTTCTGATGTATATAAATGTTAAAACCTAACGTTACGCGCTATAAGCTACAGTTTGCATACACCACTTGATGTATGAGCAATAACCCAAGAAACAGTTTCATCAGCACTGAATGAAATCTGACTGATTTTCTGTTATTAGGATGAGCAGAGCCAGATTCTGATGCACCATCTTCACCATTTGCTGCAAATATGCCCTGAACAAGGACTCCTCTTGTTTAAAACTTAGGGGTAATCTGGATGATGGGGGTGTTGTGGTAGCTGGTACTAATTCGGTTAAGGCCTGGACAGCTCCATCTCGTGGTTTCTTCAAACTAAATGTTGATGCAGGTTCTGGAAAGTATGGTGCTGGTATTGTTTTCTGAAATGGGCATGGGATTGTGATTGAGGCTGCAGCTATAGTTTTTCAGGGGTGGTCTCAGTGGAGATAAGGATTTTTCTTCTTGTAATCTTTCTTTTGATCAATGAAAGTAATTGTTTTGTTTCAAAAAAAAAGGGTATCAATGAATGTAATGGGCCGGGCTTAATCGCTTTTGGGTTTAGTTTTTTGACAGAAAAATAACAATGTATACGGATAGCCTTAAGTTGAGGGCTTAAAGCCAATGGCGGGAGTTGAGGGCTTCGAAATGATTGAAAGACGTAAAATCGGTTTTTAATGGCTAATAAGATGATGGTGGTTAATTAAGTTGTACTCAACTTGTAAATCAATTGAAGAAAAACCATTTTCCATTTTGTTTATATCTTTTTATATACAAATTTGATTCTTCCTATTATGCATATCCAATCATGTCAATTTATTGCAGAGTGCTAACTTAAATAATACAAAAAAAATTAAAAATATAGACTGATTTATTTTATTTTATTTAAAGAAAAAAATTAAAATCATCCATATTATTTGAAAAATTATCAATTTAGTTTAAGAGTTTAGACAAGTATGGCAATCAAATCCTTTATAGTTTCATTTCCAATAATCAATAATCACTTTTGTTTCAATTTGTATCAAACTTATTCATTTGGACAATTAATGTTATCATCTCCATCAACTTTTATTAAGAAAAACTATTTTACACATGCACATACAATATAATATCTTTAATTTAATACTTGATAATTAATAATATTTTTTATGCAATAAATTTAACCATTCTCGACTTGGGCCAAGGAGATAAATTTACAATTTCGATTAAACTATAAAATAATAAATTTATGAAATTCCATTATAAAAATATGTTGTCGTACTTATTCCATAAATTAATAACTAGTTAAAATTTAAAAAGTATATATAAGATTGACTATGATGATTTCTTGAAATATTAATCCATTGCTTTTTTTTTTCTTTTTTTTTTTTTGGAAGTATTACAGGAACTATTACAACAAGACCATCGGGACCTACGGAGATCAAACAGTCAAACAATACATGTGCGGTACTCTGCTTCCAGAAAATCTCTTGGCTATCCTGCAGACTTTCAACAGACTTCTCCAGCTGTTTGATGTTTGACATAATACCCGGATGACTACTAACTTTATAGAGCCTCTCAATCTCCCTGTTCATCTCCTCTATCTTATTTCCAAAATTACCAAATCTTACTTTGCTCCAATCACTCAGCTTGATAGCACACCTACTTAGTTTCAACTTTAGATTCCCCACAGGATCCACCTCTTCCGCCCCATTCCAAGCTTCTTCCATAATACTAAAATAGTCTTCCTCTTTCAACCAAAATGGCTCAAACTTAAAGATCCCCCATCTAGGTCTCCTAAAGAGGTCCTCGGGGTCGACGTATTAAAACCAAGATGAACAACTTTCCCAAACCTGAAGTTATCCCTCCACTTTTCATTTGCTAAAAATCTATCAAGTCTTTCCTGTATGTTACTTTTACCTTCCCTCTTGTTGTTCCATGTAAACCTCGGCCGTTGAAAACCCAAATCATAAAGCTCATAGTTATCAATTGCTTGCCTAAATTGATGCATCCCAGCAAAGGAGCTTACCGGCCCCACCCACTTTATCCTGCACACTCGCTAACTCGTTAAAATCACCCCCCCCCCCCCCCCCCCCCGACCCACGAAAGGTTATCAACCACCTTCAGACGACATAGCAACTCCCACGAGAAAGATCGATTGCACGGAATAGGCTCCCCATAGAAACCCGTAAAATGCCACAAGAATCCATTATCCATACAAACTCTCACATTTATATGCCCAGCTGAATACGACAACACCGTAACCGCACACGAATCCTTCCAGAACAACAGAAGGCCCCCGCTATTGCCTATACTATCCACACAATAACAGTTATTGTACCCCACCAATTCTCTGCTATTCACCGATTTAAACCCATTGAACTTTGTTTCCGAAAGAAAAACAATATCTAGGGAATGCTTTTTTAGCAGCCTTGACAAGGCCATAAACACCCGAAGATTCCCTAAACCCCGGACGTTCCAACTAAGGCCTATCATTATTCTCGGCGGGCCTGTACCTCAGGCTCCGCCGACATTTGTAACTTTGGGACTGAAACCGTTACCCTCCCTTTTTTGGACTCTCTATTCTTTTCTCCTGATAACTCAAATACCACTTTTCTCTTACAAGCTTGGCCTTCCACAACTGTTCTGAAAGTCGAGACATCACATTGTTTGCTGGGGAAGGAAGGCGAACTGGGCAGCAATCTTCCGGGACTCTTCACATTTTTGAGGATTTTACTCATTTTGTTAGGAAACAGAGGCGATTTATTACCTTTTGGTGATCTTCTTGTATGCTTACTGGCTTCTAGCATTTTCTGGAGAGGACTAGATGGTGAACCAACTAATTGTTTCTGTCTAGTTTCTCGGGCAGCTCTTTTCCATTTTTTGGAGGATTTGGTCGATGACAAAGACAGGGATTTGAGGGTTGCTGTTTCCGTCACCTGCTCCAAGTTTTTATCTTCAGATTCTCCACTAAAATGCGTCACCTCCATAGGTTGGGCTACTGACGTTTGAGTAATGTGTTTTTGAATTCCTAAATTTTCTACTTCTGTAGGTAATTTGGTTTCTAGCCCATTTTTTTGCCGGCCCAAATCTGATGATGACACCTCCACCATTGGGCTTTGACCGTCAATACACATCTCATTAACACCTAAAGGCCCAAAACCTTCTTCTTTAGCTAGGTTAACTTTTTTCTTCACCCCTACCAAGGACATCCCTACCGCCGCCGATGCTGCTGAAAGATCTTTCTGAGAAAATTTTGAGACTGATTTTAAGCTAGCTGACCCATCTCCTTCGATCTCGTGAGAATTTTCCTGAGACCTTGATCTTTCTGACGAGCTCCCATTTTGCATCGGCCATCCCTTGATCCTCGTTCGATATGAAACAGGTGCCTTCAGCCATGAACCATACTTGTTTGGATAACCTTCCAAAGCCCATTTTCTTGCCTCCTCATCTTGACACTCCTTAAGATTATGCCCTATTCTTCCACAAGCAAATCAAAAATCTGGGAGTCTCTCATACTTTAGACTCACCCTTGTAACATCTTCCTCCTTCCCTAGCTTTAACCTCATCCACCGTCTTAGAGGTTTGGAAATATCTATTATGACCTTCACCCTCACAAACTTTCCCCACACTCTCTAGATTCTGAGGGAATTTCCACCACTTCCCCAATTTGATCCGCTAACCATTTCGTTGTTCTACGATTCATACACATAATGGGTATTTCGTGGATCTGAATCCAAAAATCCGCCTTATTGAATCTCAGTTTTGATATATTGCTTGTGCCTACTGGTTTCTCCAAGACAATCAGACTGTTCCCGAAATGCCACGGCCCCCTGTTCCACACCTTGTTCCTATCCTCCAGCTGATAAAGTAGAACATGAAGATGTTGTCTCCTATTAGTTCTACTTCTACGCTCCCAAATGGTGACCAAATCTGCTCAATCAACCCCTTAAAAGCCTCTCTATTAACTTTCTTTCCAGCTAAAACCTTCCCAACTAGGCACTGATCTACATCTTCCTCACCATCTAGCTTCACTTCCTCTGCCATCTCGAATATTGCCCCATCTTCTTCTGCCAATGATAAGTTCTCGTACAACTTTGCTAACTCTCCTTCTGACATTTCCAGCAAGTGAGATCTCACCTTAACTAAGAGACTCTAATCTGAAGACAACCACAACTAAGAACTTGCTCTTTACCCCACCACACTACTTCCGAAAGAAGAAGGCTAGCTACCTTTCGGACCTTACTACATTCACACTTTGACTCTTAGAAAGAGAGAGAGCGGAGAGACAATAGTAACAACAAAAACAACTACACCAGAAAAGGTTCTACATATTTGTAAAGTCATGGATGACAGTAGCATTTTTTATTCTTCCAAATAAAAAAAATAAAAATAAAACAATTATATAGTACCATATATAACCAATCCATTTAATTTGATGATATTTTATCTTATCTTAAGGAAAGTTCCAAATATCCATGCAAGTAGCACTAAAAATGTGTTTTGACTTTTGCGAACTACAACGGATTGCAAACAACACATGGATTGCATTCAAAACCAGCCGGTCCCAACATTCCTCGTATATTTTATTGTAGATAAAAGTAACGCCCTTAAACCACTTTCAAGTCTTAGCTTTTCTAGAGGGTGCAGCTTCCAATCGACTATCAACAATGGTGGTGAAGGTGTACGGCCCAGCCTACGGTTGCACAAAGCGAGTTCTGGTATGTTTGGTTGAGAAGGGGATCGACTTCGAGACTGTCCCTGTTGATATCATCAAAGGAGAACACAAACACCCTGATTACCTCGCTTTACAGGTCTCTTTTTATGTTTTTCTACACTCAAATTTATTTATATTCTTTTCATTCTGAGAAAGGAGATGATTTTTCAGTACATCTGGAGTACATCCTCCACCGGAGCTTTTGCAATATCTAATTTTTATTTTTTATACCTTTACAACAGTTCATGAATTTTATGTTATTAACCTCAGGAAAAGTTAGAGATTATTTCATTTACTAATCGGAAATGAAATGAAATGAAATGAAAGGGAGTAAGTTTGATGGGAATATGTTTATTTAATTTGAGATCATTGTTTTTCAGTTGATGGTTTGATTAATTCTTGTACAATTTGCAAAATTCTTATCAAATACTCAGCCTTTTGGAGCCGTTCCTGTCATTCAAGAAGGAGACTATACTCTATATGGTATGATATATATTGATAATTCAATCTTCCATTGCTTTCTCTGTTTTTACTCTGCAAATATATATATATATATATATATGTTGAATTTTAACATATTTTGTGATTTTGTGTCTTGTCCCCCATGTGCAGAATCTAGGGCAATCATTAGGTACTATGCAGAGAAATACAAGGACCAGGGAACTGATCTGCTTGGGAAGACAATAGAGGAAAGAGGCCTTGTGGAACAATGGGTGGAGGTGGAGGCACACAACTACCACCCACCCATTTACACCCTCGCAATTCAGATTCTGTTTGCTTCCAAGATGGGTTTTACTGCAGATGAGAATTTGATTAGGGAGAGCGAAGAGAAGCTCGGGAAAGTCATGGACTTATACGAAGAAAGGCTGTCGAAGAGCAAGTACTTGGCCGGTGATTTCTTCAGCCTTGCTGATCTGAGTAACCTCCCTTTTACACAAAGGCTGGTGAGTGAAATGGGGAAGGAGTATATGATAAGACAGAGGAAGCATGTGAGCGCTTGGTGGGATGATATTAGTACTAGACCTTCCTGGCTCAAAGTTAAAGACCTGCTCTAGATATATGCAGCAATGGTTGCCTGTCCTCATATGGTTCTCCTTTGGAATAATGTCTTTGTGTGTGTTTGATTTCAGGACTCTTCCTATGTATGATAAGACAGAGGAAGCATGTGAGCGCTTGGTGGGATGATATTAGTACTAGACCTTCCTGGCTCAAAGTTAAAGACCTGCTCTAGATATATGCAGCAATGGTTGCCTGGCCTCATATGGTTCTCCTTTGGAATAATGTCTGTGTGTGTTTGTTTTCAGGACTCTTCCTATGTTTGATTGTCTGTTCTCAGCAATTAAATGCTTTATGCTTCCAGTGTTTTCATGACATTGACATGAATTATGAATATGAGTGATAATTTTAAGATTTCAAATATAAATACAATACAGTAACACTTATTTGGATGCCAATCGCCGAACAAAAATGGGCAAAACAACAGTGCCCTCTCAAATGGAAAATAGGAAATTTGTTTTAGACAAACGCCGATACTGAGAAAGACAGCATTGTTTAGATAACTCAATTAGACAACCGTCAAGTGTTCTGATGCATATAAATGTTAAAACCTAACGTCAAGCGCAATAAGCCACAGTTTGCAAACACCACTTGATGTATGAGCAAAAACCCAAGAAACAGTTTCTTCAACACTGAATGAAATCTGACTGATTTTCTGTTATTAGGATGAGCAGAGCCAGATTCTGATGCACCATCTTCACCATTTGCTGCAAATATGCCCTGAACAAGGACTCCTCTTGTTTAAAATTTAGGGGTAATCTGGATGATGGGGGTGTTGTGGTAGCTGGTACTAATTCGGTTAAGGCCTGGACAGCTCCATCTCGTGGTTTCTTCAAACTAAATGTTGATGCAGGTTCTGGAAAGTATGGTGCTGGTATTGTTTTCTGAAATGGGCATGGGATTGTGATTGAGGCTGCAGCTATAGTTTTTCAGGGGTGGTCTCAGTGGAGATAAGGATTTTTCTTCTTGTAATCTTTCTTTTGATCAATGAAAGTAATTGTTTTGTTTCAAAAAAAAAGGGTATCAATGAATGTAATGGGCCGGGCTTAATCGCTTTTGGGTTTAGTTTTTTGACAGAAAAATAACAATGTATACGGATAGCCTTAAGTTGAGGGCTTAAAGCCAATGGCGGGAGTTGAGGGCTTTCGGGTTTAGTTTATTAGATGTGTTTCAGGGATGATAAATTTATCCATCGATATAAATAGCCTTATGTATCCGTTCCATTTAGAATAGGGATAATACTAATATATTGGGGATGAATACATTCTTAATATCCATTTTATTTTCAAGGATGGGGATGGAAATCTGTACATTCTCATCCGGCTCCATAATCAATTTTTATATTTAAAATATATATATATATATATGTATATATATTGTGTGCATGATAATATTTTATAGAGTTATCTAAAATTTTTAAAATATCTTTTGAAGATTTGTTTCTCTCCTTAAATAGCGTAAAATGTATCATATATATTCTAGATGTTAGTTACATTTCATGTAAAGTATACAAAATTACATTTTATTTTTTTGTTGTTGGGATATCCATCTCCAATCCGCACTAGTGTCATCCCAACACATGTTAGCTACTTATTTGAGGGTTGAGATTACAAAAAGAGTGGCGGTAATTTCACCCTTTTAAAATTATTATTACACTCCAAATTTATATATTTTTAAAATTTAAATTAAATTATTAGCATTTCAATCAAAAGATATTTTATTTTTTTAAAACTATTGTACTTTTCGGTTTTTTGCTAACAAAACAAAATTAAAGAAAAAAATAATAATATAAAAAAAAATTATATTAAAAAGTGAAAGAATATTGCTTTCTCCCAAACTTGAAGATAATGTGTTACTTATTATTACACCTAAGTTTTTTTTTTTTTTTTTTTTTTTTTTTAATTTACAATATCTATTAATTCAAAGCCAGATATTTTTTTTAAAGCTTTCACTATTGGTAGGATTCAAACAGCTGACCAAGGAGTCATTTGTCCAAACATCAAACTCGTCCTTTTACCAGTTGAGCTACGCCCCTATTGGCATTACACCTAAGTTTATAAGCATCACAATTTGACTTGCTTGCATGAATTAATACTCTAACGCTCGTATTTCCACCGCAATATATTCCATTTAGGTATATTTTACTAAAAAGCAGACCCCATAACTCTTGCTTAGAAGTTTATAAAAGTCAAGTTGAAACTACTTACACAAATTCTTAATCACCGCCTAGTGTGGCTAAATGTGGGATCGGCACACTTAAGAACTACTAATAATTTCATCTCTTTATATATACAAGTACTATTTATTGATTTTTTAATTATTATTTTTTGAGCTAGTTATCGAAATGTTTAAAATTATAAGTTTCTTAATATAAATTAGCTAGTCATCATATCCAAATGTTGTATCTCTTTTCGGATGTAAAACTTGCATATTTTTTCTGATAAATAATGTCCATTCAATATGGTAAGGTTCAGGTTCGAATTGTTATATCATAAATGGTATATATACAAAATGACATGAAAAAAGTCATCGCACATGGACATTCCTATACTCTTATATATAGAGTATAGACTGATTGACAATTCCCTAACACATTAATGATGGAAAGGCGTATTGATATATAATTATATACACATATTTTGGTGATGAAAGTCAAATGATAATAAAGGATGCTTAAATTTGTTTTTATTTACAGGAACAAGAAAGTGAGAAACCCTTTTAATTCCACGTTGAATATTTGTTTATGTAAGGTACGTGATATAGATGTCATGAATTTGATTGATGGATTGGCTTAATTGGTCAAACTACTTAATTACAAATCGCTAGTTTTTCGCTTTCAATGATTCGGTTACCCCTCCATATGCATTGAAATATCTGAATATAATTGCAAAGATGTACTATTTACTATTTACTATTATTTTTTTCCATCATATATTCATATCTTTTTCACGTACTTTATATTTGTTCGTCAAATTGATGGTAAGGCACCATATAGATATTATCTTGTATTGTTGACAATAGTATATGTGTATTTTTACCATCCCTTTTGAAAGGTCGGAAGGTTTTCCTCCATGGAAGGATATCACAACAATAAACAATTATCAAGTGTTGAATTCCGTATAGTTTTTTCCGTAAGAGATTCTAACTTTATAACTCTACAACTTACATAGTTGGAATCTTGACTATGTAATATTATAGCATCTCCAATATAATTACAAAGATGTACTATTTACTATTTACTATTATTTTTTTCCATCATATATTCATATCTTTTGCATCTACTTTATATTTGATCGTCAAATTGATGGTAAGACACCACATAGATATTATCTTGTATTGTTGACAATAGTATATGTGTATTTTTACCTTCCCTTTTGAAAGGTCGGAAGGTTTTCCTCCATGGAAGGATATCACAACAATAAATAATTATCAAGTGTGGAATTCCGTATATTTTTTTCGTACGAGATTCTAACATTATAACTCTACAACTTACATAGTTGGAATCTTGACTATGTAGTATTAGAGCATCTCCAATGTAAAAATGGTTTGCATACCAATAATTATTGACATGATAACAATATCAAGAGACTTACTTCATATGTGGCATAAAAATAGACTTGATAGGCAATCAATTCAAAATTTAGTCTTCAATACTTCCGTCTAAAACACAATTTTTTTAATGACAAGTTTATCTTTTTTTCCTATTTTATTTTTTATTTTATTTCCTTACCAAAAATATATGAAAAATTAATGTCAATTTTAAATATTTGCTGAGTCAACTTAAACAATAGCTATGCAACAGACCGTCTTAAAGTGGATGGTCTTGTTGACAATGTCTAATATTTTTTTCTGTCACGTCAGCTTGAGGTTAAATATACACGGCTGTATTGGAGACACAATTATTAATATAACGTCTATTTATCCTACGTGACATCTTTTTTTTTTCTTCACAAACCACACTTGTATTGGAGATACTCTTAGATCGTTGAATCATGCACAAAAATCATAACGATATTATTATATTAGGCCACAAGAAATAATATCATGACAATAGATCATGATTCATGGCAATAAAAGAAATATATATATATTACCACACATTTGGCATTTATGAGATAAGATGACGTTTGAGATTGAATGCAGTTTTTCAATCTGGGACCATAAGTTAGTGGCTAAAAGTACGCAACAAATGAAGATTTACTAATTTTCTTGTTCCTTTTTTTTTTTTTTTTTTTCGGTTCTTAAAGACTGGACTATCTTTGTAGTTGTCCCACATCAAAATAAAAATAAAAACCAAACATACCAAAGACTTTTTCTTTTATTTGTTTATTGATGTCTACTAAATACTAATACAATTTTTCTTTCCTTACTTGTAGAACTAGAAAACATCTAATAAAAATCAAACACCTAATTTGTCTATTTCTAATCCTATCCGTTGGCGTAACTCGGCCTATCGCCTTTCATCTATGGCTTATATTCTTCAAAGAGGACGTGTCATATGTATCTTCTAATTAAGTAATGTCAGACATCCCACTTTGATTTTAGTTAATTATTTTGTACACAATTAGTAAATAGACATATATTAATGATGATTTAATTCATTTATCACATATCATGTCAATCCAATTGTCATATCATTGATTGTGATCAAAGTAGTACGTCTAGCATTAGTTATATATTCGGCCAAAACCCGCAAATGAAGATGAAGAATAAAAATAGGGTGTTCAATAGTAACTCAATAAGATGATCTCTTGTGTGATTTATGAATTTGGTATAAACAAACATTACTTGAACTAGATCAACTTTGCAATCAATATAATATATTTAGTAGTTCATTTACAAATTAAGGAAATAATAAAAGAATTTTTGCAGATTTTTTAAAGGGTAAATTGCACGAACATAACTCGAGTTTAGGTGTAATTACAGCTATGTGTAACTTTTATCCGAATTTACATAAACATATCCTGTTATTAGTTATGTTCCGTTAGGACTTAACGGTTGAGGGGTAAACATGTCTTTTGACCTATTAATAAGATAAAATTGTTATTAACTATTTATATAATAGTTAATTTTTTTAAAAAAAAATGGATGGAGATCTATCTCTTCGATCCATCCATCTCCTGATCTCATCCATTCATGGAAGAAATTTGATGGAAAAAAAAAAAAAAAAAAGCTTCAATCAGCAGTGGAGTCTCCAACAAAACCTCAAGCTTGGTTAAAAAAAAGTAAAACCTCAAACTCCATCGTTGATCTACATCAAATGGAGGAGATCCAATTTCTTCATGTCAGATCTTCTCAAAATGGAGGAGATCGACGCAGATCGGAGGAGATTTGTGTTAGATCTCCTCCAAACTCCTCTGTGTCAGATCTCCTCCAAACAGAAGAGATCGACGAACTGAAGGCAACCTACTTGAAAGGGTGTCGGTGGAGGCCGATATGAAAAGAATGGCAGTGGAGATGAAGATCACCATTTGTAGGTTTTTTATGTTTTTTTTTTAAAAATTCGTGATGTTGGTTTTCATATTCAAAACAGGTGAGAGTAGCCAGATTTGTTTGTTTCAATTTTTTTTTTTAATTTTTAATTATTTTAATTATATTATTTAATTTATTTTGACACAGTCAAAAAATAATATATATATTTTTTATGGGAAAATTAATTTATTTTGAACTAATAAAGGATAAAGCAATAACAAAATAAATGATAAAATAATAGCTATGGGTATTTTAGACTTTTTCAACCAATAAGACAGTCAAAGGTTAAAAATAACTGTTAACTACTAACGGTAGGGTACGTTTATATAATTTCGGGTAAAAGTTACATATAGCTTCAATTAAACGCGGGGAAAATTTATGCAATTTCCCCAAATTTAAAATCAAACTTTACATTAGTCCTAATGATTGTAGCAATGCCGGTCTAGAAGATTCCGAGGCCCCAAGGCGAAATCTAAAAAATAGGCCCCAAACCAATAAAATCATCCCCACTTCATCCCAAAATAAAATAAATAAATAAATCCATGATTTTTATGTCTCTGATTTTTTCTTTTTTCTTTTTTCCTTGTCTTTGATGGGTGGAGAAGAAATGAAGAGTATATAGGTAATAGGTGATAGGAAAATATGAAACTTAAAAAAATAATAATAATAATAATAATAATAATAATTGAGCTTTGTACTAGAATAAAACAAATTGGGCCAGGTTCTAATTTTTTTTTGGTGTTGTTTGAGCTTTTTTTATACTTTTTTTTTTTCTATAACTTAACCTATAGTAAAAACTCACATAATATATTTAGGGCCCCAGGCATGACGAGCCCGGGTCGGGTGCACCCCACCACCCCCCAGCCGCCCCTGGATTGTAGCATGAACTAATATATAGACATCCAAATTTAGTTTTCTGATTGTCCAAGGCTAGAGATGGATCCACGTAATGAATGGCCACCACCTCCCTCTATTAAACATTGCCCTACACTATAAGAAAAAGTGATATTTAAAGATTTTAGAAAAATATCCTAAAAATACTTTTACAGCATTTAGACTAAGGGGCTGTTTGTTTTTTTGTCTAAAGTCTTATAAGACCTTAATTTATTAGATATATGGATAAGTCTTAAAAATTAAGATATTATGATATGTTTGTTTTTTTCATTTTAGATGACTTATTACAAATATAAAATTGATTAGATTGTGTTAGGGTTTCTTCAAAATTGGGAATTTTTGGAAAATTGATTTTTAGTATTTTATTATGTGCGGATAAAATCATAAATGTATGAATTGTTATAAGATATTTTTGGAAATTTATTAAAAAACTCTACTGTATCACTTTTTGAATAAGATAAAAGTCAAAAAAATTTAGGGGCTGTTTGTTTTTTTGTCTAAAGTCTTATAAGACCTTAATTTATTAGATATATGGATAAGTCTTATAAATTAAGATATTATGATATGTTTGTTTTTTTCATTTTAGATGACTTATTACAAATATAAAATTGATTAGGTTGTGTTAGGGTTTCTTCAAAATTGAGAATTTTTGGAAAATTGATTTTTAGTATTTTATTATGTGCGAATAAAATCATAAATGTATGAATTGTTATAAGACATTTATGGAAATTTATTAAAAAACTCTACTGTATCACTTTTTGAATAAGATAAAAGTCAAAAAATTTTACTTTTTCTAAAAGACATATATATCTTAAAATAAGATATAAGTTGAAAAAACAAACAAACTGATTTATCTTAATTTAAGATATAAGAGGTAATAAGTCTTATTGGGAAAAAAACAAACAACCCCTTACTTTTTCTAAAAGACATATATATCTTAAAATAAGATATAAGTTGAAAAAACAAACAAACTGATTTATCTTAATTTAAGATATAAGAGGTAATAAGTCTTATTGGGAAAAAAACAAACAGCCTCTAAGTAAAATGTGATTATGAAAGGTGCTGTATATACTAAAAATATATATATATATATATTATAGTATATCACCAATACCTTAATGCAAAAAATACCGCAAAAAATGCATATTATGGCAACTAAATATACGGCTTAAAATACATTTTGAGACCGCCAAAAAATACCGCAAAAGACTTGTTTTTTTAGAGTGGCAAAATTTAATCAAGTATAAAACTTATTTTGGGCAACCAAAAACTACTGTGCAAGAGCGTTTTGGCTGTGGAGCAGCGGTTGCCTAAAAGATTTAAGTTTCGAAACCTAAAAATGCCATTATTATTTTGAATTTATATGTAATTTTTAACTTTTAGCATAAAAACAAATAAACATATAAATAAATAAAACTTTTACCGAAAGTTTTTGAATATTTATGCATGCTTGACTCGACAACCCAGTCCCCAGTTTGATGAGAGGCTTTAAATTCAAGATGACTGACGTTTGGCCAGTTTTAAATTTTAATTACCAAAAAGATGGAAGCTGGTCAATAAACTCGACTCTTATAGTCTTATATTGATTTAATGTTGTTAGAATACTATTTTGGAATTAATTCAATTTTTCCACTCACAAATTCTTATTTATTCCATTTGTAATCTGTTTTATTTTCTCTTGATGTCACGGATCCTTTCTTTATCACAAAATTTTCATAAAAATTGACTATATATATATATATTGACTGGCTACTTTAATTATTATCTTATGATAATTTAAGTTATAATTATAAGTCATTTAATTTACCACATCATTTGTAATTATAAATTTAAATTGAAAAAGCAAAGCAATAATCTTTTTAAGTAAGAGCAGCTATATATATATATATATATATAGTAGTACGTGGGAATTAACCTCCATGTTTCCATGATGAGTCAGAAATCCGTGCTCTGTTGTGTTTTCTGACATTTTTGGACATTTTCTTTTTCATTTTCTTCTTAGCATTAATTGTGTTTTGTGTCTTACACTGATCATGTCGAAACTTGTAATATATATTCACAACTAAAGAAAATGTAAACGTAGTAGACAATTAATCTATCTTTCACATGTCTTTGTGAACGTAGACTCCAACACAAATTGATTTGCATGTATCTTTCATGGAGATTAATTGGTGATCCAAAGCCTTACAGTCTAATTAACTATATTATTAATTCTATTGACAAGTTTATATGATAATGTGTTGCATGTAGTTACAATATCTTATTGATAAAAATTTGATTAAATTATTTTGGTGTTGTTCTTTATAATACTCAAGTTTTGGAACCGACTACTTAATTCTTAATTGTATTAAGACTCTAGAGTGACTCCGCTAATTATTGCTAATGATGGACACCCTTGTGTTGAAAATTGAATACAAATTTCTTATAAATTTTCTAAAACGCAAAAAATATATATATATATATATATATATAAAGCAGAACCGTCTAAACAGATGGATCAGTCTAAAGTCTAAATACAAAAGACCTGGTCCTAGCTACACCAAAAGACGAAACAGGTGTTTGTCAAACCAAAATCAATATCGTTTGAATTGTAGTAAGTTTGACCGATCCATTTTTGGTTTCAGACCTTTACTCCTCTAGAAAATATCTAACTAAGGCCCCGTTTGATATTTTATCTAGAGACTGAACAGTATTGAATATTACTGAAGATTGAATAGTGACTGAAAATTGAAAAATATGTTTGTTTTTTTTCACTGAAAACTAAATATAAGTGTTAAGTTGTTTGGTTTTTTAAGTTATAAATATATGAAAATAAATACTTTTACATCTATGCCCTTCTAATTATTATTTGTTATATATTTACATTTTAATATATTACGGACAACTCTAACATATAAATTAATTCTAAAATAAGTTTATTTAGTTATTAATAATATTTCAAATTTATATTATTGTATAGAATCTAATAATTACTTAGCTAGTGACATTATAAAACTAATGGATTACTTCATGTGTATATTACGGACAAAATGAAGTTCATCAATATACTTTTATTAGCAATCTACTTCATGTGTATAATTTATTCTTTAATTTATTTGGAATAAACTTGGATAATTATATAATTTATATATTTCATGTGAAAAAAAAAAAAAAAAAAAAACATTATAAAACAAGTGGTTAGTTTTGGAAATAGATTAAATTAGTGAGGATAGTTTTGGAAGTAAAACTTTACATTAAATTATACTGGATTTGTGTTAAGTGAAAAGTGAATAAAATTCACTTTTCAAAACAAGTGGTTTTATGGGTTCATTAAGTGATTTTAACACTTAAAAAATCAAACAAAATAACTGAATTGAACACATTAAATATCATTCAGTGTTAAATGGAAAAATCAAACATGGCCTAACTATTCAACAAAATCAGCTCATTATTTTAGGTTGGCTCTATTGCCACACACAAAATATATTCCTATAATCATTTTTCTTCCTACACCCATATTAAAAAATTAAAATTATTAATTTTACTCCTACACCCTTTAAAATACCAAAACTATCATTTAAGTATTTATTTTTTAAAAAAACATATTTTCTTTCTCATTACACAGATTTCTCTTCATTTACTTCCACCACCACAAAAAATATCAAATTCATATTCAAATAAAACTCTACAAATGTGATGTTCAATAGTTAAAAAGGGTTATCTTATTGAAAACACAAAAGAAGTTTTTGTACGCGCCTGCGCGTGACGCTGCTTGCTGCGTGGAATACCCATGCGCCCCTCTTTCTTCCCCATCTGCTCGTGGTTTTCCATGGCAGAAGCCTTCCTGTTCACATCTCAACCAGAGATTAACAAGCTTGAGAAGCCGCCTGACCCCAAAACTAGTGCGAAGAGAGCTCGACCGCTTGATGTTGATGTAGGCGCTGATTTCACAAGACCACTGGTGATGGAGAGTTTCAAATCGAAGCTTTTAAACACCTCCACCTAGGTGATGTTACCTTTACGGACGGACCGAATGGCCCAGTGATGAGGTTATCTGATAAGCTGAAACTGAAACTTTGCAATTCTTGGGAGAATGCCTTGATTTTGAAGATGATGGGAAGAGCCCATACACTTAATTTCATGATAATGAAACTGAAACATAAATGGCCTCTGATTAGGAACTGGTAGTTAACGGATTTGGATCATGGCTAGTTCATCGCCAATTTCTAAATGTTGGAGGACTTGGAAACTGTTTTATCTGAGAGACCTTGGGTTATTGCTAACCAATACCTCGTTGTGTAAAGATGGAGAACCAACTTTGCAACTAAGGATGATGAGATTCGGAGTATGGTGGTTTGGGTCAGATTAATGAATCTCCCGATTGAATGGGTTGAATTTGAGATGCTGCGTATCATTGGTGGTATGCTGGGTGCCACAATCAAAGTTGATCCCATCACTAAGATGTAAGCTAGGGGTCGTTATGCCAGAAGTTGTGTCAAAATAGATACCACAAAACCTCTTAAGAGTTCACTTGATGTAGAAGACAGAGTAATCAAAGTAGAGTACGAAAACTTGGGTTTGGTATGCTTCAAATGTGGACGAATTGGGCACAGCAAAGAGTATTGCAAGGAAGGCGCAATTGACAGCAATAAGAAGACTCAGGGCTTAGAGACCGAAACCACAGATGGTGGAACTGGGAGTGATAATTTTGGCCCGTGGATGCAAGTATCATATGGTAGGAACAATAGAAATCATCTGAATAACAAACCAACCGGGAAGAAAAATAATAACATAGGGTATGGTAGGAATCCAAGTTTGGGTGTTAGGTCTGGCAGTGAACCTCCTGTTGTTGGAGCTGGTAATTATGGGCTAAATGAGGATAATAGAAAAGGAATGGAGTCAGGAAAGGGGATCAGAATTCAGAGGAAGGTTGTGTCCTCTAAGAAGAACAATAAAGTGGGTTGTAAGGATGTGAAGGGGTCTAGATTTGTTGTTTTGTCTGAGAATATGGAAGAAAAGAGGAACGTTGTAAGAATTCAGGGTGAGCCATCCACTAGCACAGTGCTTACTGAAATCACAAATAAGAGGCCTTACGCTCATAATCAAATGATCTCAAAGGCTAGTAAGTATCTTGTTAACTCTCCCAGTGATAAGATTATTTCCAGCAACCCTACTAAAGAAAATGGCAGTGGGGTATGGATTAGGGGGAATGGTAAAGGGGCAATGTCGAATATGCAACTCACAAGTTTTGCTCGAAATATCGCCATGGAAGAAAACATTGAGGACACGGTGTTCTCCAAAGTTTACACAAGCAACTAGTTGATAATGGGGTGGTCGAGTGTCATCAAACGCCGGCTTATGCTGAGAGTGATCAAGTCATCACAGATTCCTCTAATCTTGATCGAGGGCCCTTACAGATTGAGGTTGCCTCTAAGCTCAAAGGGACAATGGAAGTAATTTTGGAATAGGGATTTTCCCCCATGTGTTTTGTGCTGCTTCTGTTCTTTTTCTATCTAATGTTTTGTTCTTGGAATGTGAAAGGTGCAGGTAAGAGAGGTTTTGATAAAATTGTCAATGATCATAGGAAAATTGGTATTTTGA
The DNA here is from genome assembly GCA_954870605.1 of Acer campestre. Taxonomy (NCBI): domain Eukaryota; kingdom Viridiplantae; phylum Streptophyta; class Magnoliopsida; order Sapindales; family Sapindaceae; genus Acer; species Acer campestre. The sequence continues at coordinate 13,306,045 of OX940803.1, read as the reverse complement.
AAATTGGTAATTTTGATGTTCTTGCTATTTTGGAGCCTATAGTAAGTAGGGATAAGGCTTCCAAAGTTGTTGATATGCTAGTTTTTAACAAGAAATTTATTGTTGAAGCTTTGGGTTTTTTGGGAGGCATTTGGCTCTTTTGGAATGATAAGAAAGTGAATTTACAAGTTATAACTAGTTCTAAACATACCATTACTACAGTGGTGGCTGAGGGAAGCATTTATTGGGTCGTCACTTTTGTCTATGCCACTCCTAGTGCTATGTTTAGAAAGAAGTTGTGGGTGTACCTTAATGCTTTGAGAAGTTGTTTTAAGGGTCCTTAGGTTGTGATGGTGGACTTCAATGAAATTGATAATTCTTCTGAAAAAAGGGGTGAGAGGCCCTGCTTCACCAATTCTAGTTTTAGTGACTAAATTAATGATAATGAAATGGTGAATATGGGTTTTATTGGCCAGAAGTTCACTTGGACCGCTACTAGAGGTGTTAATGAGAGTATTTGAGAGAGACTAGATAGAGCACTTTGCTTGAATGATTAGAGATTATTATTTGCAGAGGGGTTCATTAGACATCTTCCACAAGTGGCTTCGGACCACTGTCCAATCCTCCTGAGTCTCCACAGTACACAAATCCCTCGAAGCTTTTTGAAACCTTTTAGGTTTGAAACTGTGTGGTTGAAGCATGAGAAGTTTAACAGTATGGTGAAGTCTTTTTGGGAGTCCTATGCTGAGGGTTTTGTGGAAAAACATATTCTCTCCCTAATGAGCCTGTTGATTAAAACAAAAATATTTTTGGGTGCATCTTTTAGAAGAAAAGGGAGATTCTTGGCAGATTGCAAGAGATTCAGAAAATCCTTAGTGTCAGATTCAATCCCAACCTATTTAAGTTGGATGCCAAGCTGCAGGAGGAATACAATCAAATCATTGCTCAAGAGGAGGTTTTTTGGATGCAAAAATCTAGAACCACTTGGCTTAAGGAAAGTGATAAAAATTCCAAAAATTTTCACCTTACCACAATGGTTTGAAGAATGCGTAATAAACTAGAAGGGCTAAATAATGAAGATGGTGAATGGCAAAGTGATAAGGATAGTATGAAGTCTATTACTCTTGATTATTTCACTAAGCTTTTCACCTTTCAACCGCTTCAGGGTAACTTTGTCGGGTTGCCTCAATTGTTTCCTGCGTTAAAGGGGGCTATGAATGATGTGCTTAACAGGGAGGTTTGCGAAGATGAAATCAAGGACGGGCTGTTTAGTATTGGTAGCCTTAAATCCCCGAGTCCGGATGGCTTTCATGCAGCTTTCTTTCAAAGTCAACGGGAGGTCTGTAGAAAAGACTTATGTCAACTTGTGATGGATTGCTTTAAATATGGTACGTTCCTTGCTGATCTTAATCAAACTTTCATTGTTTTGATACCTAAAGTGCCTAGCCCTCTTAACATGATCTAGCTTAGACCTATCAGTCTTTGTAACACATCCTACAAGGTTATTAGTAAGGTGATTGTTCAACGTCTTAAGGGTTTGTAGCCAAATCTTGTTAGCCCTAATCAAGTTGTCTTTGTGCCTGGAAGACAAATCCAATATAACATAATGGTGGCTCAAGAGGACATTCATAAGTTCAAAACCATGAAAGGGAGAAAATGATATGTTGCTTGGAAAATTGACATTGCCAAATCGTATGACAAACTCCAATGGGGGTTCATCAACGAAGTGCTTCAGGATATTAGTATCAGTGGTAGTTTGCTAAGGCTTATTATGTGGTGTATCACTAGTGTCAACTATAAAGTTGTTTTGAATGGTGAAGTTTCTGACTCTTTTAACCCTGGTTGTGGTATTAGGCTAGGAGATCCCATCTCTCCCTATATCTTCGTCCTATGTATGGAGAAGCTTTTGCATTTGATTAGTTAGAAGCTAAGTGATGGGTTGTGGAAATGTGTTCGGATTTCCAGCGAAGGTCCTAAAGTCTCCCATCTTTTCTTTGCTGATAACCTTATTTTGTTTAGGCAAGCTTCTATCACCCAAGCCAAGATTATGAGAGAATGTCTTGATACTTTCTGTGATTTATCTGGACAACAAGTTAGCTACTCAAAGTCTAGAATTTACTACTCTAATAACATCAATGTTAGGGAGGCTAGATCCATTGCTAGGGTGTGTGGCTCTCCTCTCACCAATGATTTGGGCAAGTATCTGGGAGTTCCTCTTATTCATGGTAGAATTACTAATCAAACATATAGAGATCTTGTGGAAAAAAAAACTCAGAAGAGATTAGCTTCTTGGAAAAATGATTCTCTCTCTCTTGCTGGAAAAGCCACCCTTATTAAAGTAGTTACTTCCGCCCTTCCTATCTACACCATGCAAACGGTGAAATTGCCTAGTGAGATTTGTTTGAAGCTAGATTAAATCACCAGAGACTTTCTCTAGGGTCATACTCCTAGTAGGAGTACCATTCATCTTGTGAATTGGGATAATGTTTGCAAACCCAAAAGGCATGGGGGCTTAGGAATTAAGAATTCCAAGAGCATAAATCAAGCTTTGCTTGCCAAGAGTGGGTGGCGTATCCTCAATAATGATAAGGGTATTTGGTGTCGGCTTCTTCAGCATAAGTATCTCAATGAAAAGAGTATCCTTGAGGGCAATCTTGCTAAGGGTATTGTATGCTCTAGCATGTGGAAAGGCATTGCCTTTGGGGCTAAGTTAGTTGTTAAAGGTGTTAGATGGAGAATTGGCAATGGTATTCATGTTAAATTCTGGACTAATGACTAGGTGCCTAAGGTTGGGATTTTGAAGGACCATGCTAACTTGAGTCTTACTGCTAATGATTTATCTATATCTGTGGATGCTTTTTTGATTAATGGTATCTGGCAGGAGGATATGTTAGCTTCTATGCTTCCTTGGAATATTGTGCACAAAGTAGTGAGTATCCACGCTGGAAAAGCCCATAGCGGGCATGATAAATCTATTTAGGGATGAAGTGATTGTGGTAATTTCTCTGTGAAAACGACATATTTAGGTCAAACTGTAGCTTTCAATTCTCCTATTTGGAAGTGGAAGTTTATATGGAGCCTCAAAATTCCTCCTAGGATTAAGCATTTCCTTTAGACTCTTTTACAGGGGAAAATTCTTACCAATCACCATAGAGTTGCTAGAGGATTGGATGGTGATCCTTCCTATCCTAGGTGCGGTTTAAGTGTTGAAAATTTGGATCATTTGATGCGTGATTGCAGCCATTCTAAAGAGATTTGGAGGAAGACTTTGAATAATTCCATTATGATTGCCTCTACTCAAGGTGATTTTGATGACTAGATGACTGATAATCTGAGGGATAGTCGTCGGGTTTTGGGGAAGATTCCTCATTATCTCCTCTTCTCTTGTGTCCTATGGTTTGTATGGAAGTGGAGGTGCAAGACAGTGTTTGACAGTAACTTATGTACTCCCCCTCTTCCTCAGCTGGTCATCACGCGTTTTGCCAAAGATTGGCTAAGTGCTAATTTTGATGATGTGAATGGAGATAACCTTACCTTTTCAATTGCTTGGATGCCTCCTAGTGAGGATTGGATAAAGCTTAACATTGATGAAAGCTGGGATTGTGGATTTGGTTCTATTACAGTTGGAGGGGTTATGCGCAACCATATGAAGAGATGGGTGAAAGGTTTTGTGATAAAGAAGGGTGTGGGCAATGTGCTTGAAGCTGAGCTTTGGGCCATATTTGAAGGCCTCAATCACTACAAGAAAATATTAGATTTGTTGACAATTAAAAACTGTCAAAAAAAGTATTCTTGACAGTTTTTAAAACTGTCAACAAAGTTAATGTCAAGAAGTTTTTGTTTTTTTTTTCCTTTCTTGACAGTTTTAATGTTTATAATCTTTTTTTTAAAAAAAATTCATTATTTAATTAAATAAATTTTTTATATTTATAATAACCACCTCCCCCGCCGCCGGCAACCCACCACTGCTGCCACCTCCAGCTACTTCTGATAATAATGAAAATTAATTGTCATTAGTGGGAATTAAACTTGAGACCTCAAGTCAATAGTTGGAAGTCCTTACCACTTGACTACAAGACTTAATGTGTTAATAATTGAACAATATTTATATATAACCTATATGAGTTGTTACAAATAAATAAATAAATAAACATTTTAAGATAAATTTAAATTTATTCAACTAATCAAAATTCTAATTTCTACAACAAACATATATTAAAAAATATTTATTGAAACTTTTAATAAAATTATTTTTTAAAAAAATATATAGTCGAGTTATTGGTCAATATTCTATGGTCACGTTTGGTTACATGTTGGAATGGTAATCGGAATGGTAATCGGAATGAGAATGAGAATAAGAATGGAAATGAAAAGAAAATCAAGTTTTTTGTTTGGTTGGAACTTTAGAATTAATCTCTGAATCAGTATTATTTTGTTTGATCAACAACGAAATGAAATGGAGTTAACTGTATTTTGACCAAAATACCCCTAATTATAAAACATTCATAATAACATATATATTATGGATAATAATAATAAAATATAAAAGTATATTATATACATATAATTATATATTATTTAATATATATAATACAATATATATATATATTATATAATACATATATATAATATAATATATAATACTGTATATATAATTTATAATATATATATATTATATTATACAATATATATAATAATATATTTATATAATATATATAATAATATTATATTATATATATTATATAATACATATAATAATATAATATATAATACATATATATATTATATAATACATATAATACATATAATAATATATATAATATATATAATATAAATATATAATAATATAATAATATATAATATAATATAATACTACATATAATATTAATATATTTATATAATATACATATTATATATAATATATATAGTATAATATAAGATATATATATTATATATAATATATGTAATAATATAATATATAAATATATTATATTATATATAAACATATATTATAATAATATAATATAATATATATATATATAATATAATAATAATATATTATTTTTGGAAATGAGGGTATTTTTGGAATGGAGTTGGGGCATATGAGGGTATTTATGGAACATAAATTTTAGTTTGGAATGGAATAGGCATTCCATTGGTTTTTGGATGGAATGGCGGTGGGTGGCCAGACGTCAGCGGCTGCGGTGGGTGGCCGGCGGTGGTCGACGGCGATAGCTGGCGGTGAGGGACGTGGTTATTATAAATATAAAAAATGTTATTTAATTAAATATCATAATTAAATATTAAATAATGAAATTTTAAAATATATATATATATATATAAACATTTCTTGACAGGAATAAAAACTGTCAAAAAAAAAAAATTATAATTTATGATAGTTTTGTAAAACTGTTATAAAATAACTGTCATCTATGAAGGTTTTTCTAGTAGTGAATATGGCTTGGAGTTATGGCATCAGGAAGATTATCATGGAAACTGACTCTCTTGATTTGGGTGCAACTTCTCTCAAGATGACTGACGTTTGACCAGTTTTAAATTTTAATTACCAAAAAGATGTAAGCTGGTCAATGAACTCGACTCTTATATTAATTCAATGTTGTTAGAATACTATTTTGGAATTAATTCAAATTTTACAAAATTTTGTTAGAATACAAATTCGTATTTATTCCATTTGTATCACGGATCCTTTCTTTCATCGATCTGTCTTTGTAAACGTAGACTCCAACACAAATTAATTTGCATGTATCTTTCATGGAGATTAATTGGCCTTACAGTCTAATTAACTAGATTATTAATTCTATTGACAAGTTTATATGATAATGTGTTGCATGTAGTTACAATATCTTATTGATAAAAATTTGATTAAATTATTTTGGTGTTGTTCTTTATAATACTCAAATTTTGGAACCGACTCCTTAATTCTTATTAATTGTACGTATTAAGATTCTAAGAGTGACTCTGCTAATTAATGCTAATGATGGACACCTTTGAGTCGAAAATTGAATACAAATTTCTTATAAATTTCCTAAAATAAAGCAGAACCGTCCAAACAGATGGGATCAGTCTAAAGTCTAAAGTCTAAATACAAAAGAGCTGGTCCTAGCTACACCAAAAGACGCCAAACCAAAATCAATATCGTTTGAATTGTAGTAAGTTTGACCGACCCATTTTTTGTTTCAGACGTTTACTCTTCTAGAAAATATCTAACTAACTAGCCAACAAAATCAGCTCATTATGACATTATATTAGGTTGACTCTATTTCTACCCACAAAATATATTCCTATAATCATTTTTCTTTCTACACCCATATTAAAAAATTAAAATTATTAATTTTACTCATACATCCTTTAAAATACCAAAACTATCCTTTAAGTTTTTCATGGCTTTTTAAATTGAGAAACACTTTGTACCACCAAGGTCGCGGCACCTTTGCGGCCCCGTAGTGGAATACAAGAGAAAAAACAAATGGGCCCACGTATTAATTACTCGGGTCCCAAGTGTTTTCACTTGTTTTTCCACTACGGGGCCGCAAAGGTGCCGCAATTCCGGTGGTATGTAGCAGCCCTCTTTTAAATTATCTAAAAAACAATGAAATCATAATTGTTTACATAATCATCATCATAGAAAATTAATAACAGCAATAATAATTAAACAAGCAACAATATGTAGCTTCTTTGGTCTTAAAAAAAATAACTATTTTTTCATTCACCAAACAAATCAATCTTTTTTATTTAAAAATTTGTTTTTTTAAAAAAAAAAAATCCATCAACCGAGTTTTTTTTTTTTTTTTTTGGTTTACAAACCAATTAAATTAATAAGAATTTGTAGCTAAATTAAAGTAAAGTGAGTGAGTAAGTTGTGTTTGAGAACCATACAGACTTGATCGAGTTATAAGTACTTAAAAAAAAGTTTAACAAGACTACAATTGCAACAATTTTTTAGTCAATTACAAAATAATAATAAAAATGAAAGTAAACATACATGAATACATTTTGATTTTTTTTTTTTTTTTTTTTTTATGCTTCATTGGGTTATTCACCCTTTCAATAAATTTGCCGTTTCAAAAAAAAAAAAAAAAACATAGGATATTTTTGCATGGTTACATATCTAATCTTTGTGAAAGTAATAAGGTGTAAGGATTAATCTGGACCCCCTTAGACCAATCAAATACTTATTTGTGTTCAATGAGGCCAACAGAAAAATTACGTCTTTGTGCTAATTGGAGTGAGGTGGGTCGTAAAACAAAATAAACATATAAATCAGATTACTTAATTTGATTATTAAATTATTGTGGTTTAAAAAAGATTAATATTTTTTTTTTCCATTTAAAAAAAGATTAATGTTAGACATTGCAACTTTGTACCAATTTGATTCTAACAAATTATGATAGATAAATATATTGGACTCGTATGACAAGTGATCAATCATTCACGGAGATAAAAGATATAATAAACAGAAACACTATAACAATAGAAAGTTAATTGTAACAGATACTTTGGTTCCCATGACATCTTAATAAATGGTCTAATGATGCATTTACAAACTCAACGCCATTGTCAGAGTGAAGAACTTTGATCTGCTTCTAATGCTGAGTAGAAATCATGCTATGAAATTTTTGAAATACTGTATATACATCAATATTGTTTTTAAGAAGTGCAACCCAAGTCCTTTGAGTACACTCATCAATAAAAGTTACAAGCTCCAGATATGGAAGGAATTTGAGCTGGCCCCTAAACATCAGAATGATTAATCATAAAAGGTTCTAAACTTTTATTTGCATTAAGACTTGGTAAATAAGAAACATGATGGCTCTTGGCCGGCCAGTTCACAAATATTTTAATGGAACTTTGAATCACTAACATTCGAAAACAGATGCAGTTGCAGTTACTTAAGGTAACCAAAAGAGAGATGAGCACCAATCATGTGTTGGTGTGAGTGGTTCGGCACTCTCATCCCTTAAGCAAAGTCGTGGGTTCAACCCCCCTTGTGAACGGAGCTGCACATATTGGGAGCACTTCACCCCTTAGTGGGCCGACCCGGTGCGAGTCCAAATTAGTCGGGGTGTGGTTTGGGCTGATTGCACCGTATGGTGGATCCGCCCCACCTAGAAACCAGATGGTGTAAACCAAAAAAAAAAAAAAAAAAAGAGATGAGCTAATCTTCGATACCATAACCATACCGTAGCTCTAGACATAAGACAAAATTATGGGTAAAATGGTCTTTTCAATGGGATCAGGGGCATTAAGGTTATTTAACAGGTCTGATTAGTCAAAGGGTGTTTATATGATATTATTATATTTTTCCAGTTTTAATACAATTATTCATATAATTAGGGTGTGTAAATGTAATTTGCCTTTGACATCGGTCCCTCTACCGTCCATTTTTACCTATTTATAGGAGTTCGAAGGGTTTAATGCTAGGAAAAAAAAATTAGGGGGCACTATGCAATTTTGCTATATGTTCGGAGGTACTGGTGCTATTAACCCTATTAATTATTGGATGTTTATAATTAATTATAATTGGTTGCGTTTTTAATGATCTATTTTTCTTTCAGCTTCTTCTTTTATCTTTTTGCAGAACAACAAACAAAAATAATGTGGATTTGAAGAGGAGACAAAACAGGTAGAGTGCGGTTGGTGAAAACTTACAAGGGGTTTTTTTTTTTTTTTTTTTTTTAATGTTAAAATTAAGATTCAAAAATAATAATGGATAATATTAAAATAAAATAGAGTGTCTTTAGAAATTTTACTTTTAAAATAGGAGTGTCTTTAAAACAGGAGTTTCAAAAGCTAAAATGGATAATTTTGGAACAAAAGGAAGTGTCTTAAGAAATTTTTTAAATTTAAATTTTTAGAATGGGGTGTCTTTAGAAAAGAAATGTAAATAGAAAAAAAAAAAAAAAATTGAATTGTCAAAATAAACTCTTTTAAAAAGAGAATTTTAAAAAAACAATGGATCTCCATTGTTCATCTCTGAGATGGTTAATTGATGGAGATCAAATTTAAATTTTTCTTAAAATAATAATAATAAATTAAAATCAATAATTAATTGGAAAAAATATATATATTTTAAAAAAAAAATTAGATAGATGGATCTCCACCGTCCATCTCAGAAATAGATATTGAAGATTAATTAAAATGAGATTTTTTAAGAAAAAAATTGAAAAAAAAAAAAAAAATGCACACACAAAATGAAGATGAGGTGGAGATCTGATATGCATCTTCACCCTATCTATCAGCCCCCCTCGTTAGGAGGAGGTTTGGCAAAACCAAGGGTTAGTTTTGTGAAACGAAGGGAGGTTTTGCGAAACAAGGGATGTACAGGGGGAGGCTGGAGTCTTCCCTTGCCGGTGACAATGAGGCTCAAACTTCCCTCACTACCAACAAGGTAGGCTCTAGCCTTCCCTATTTCGCAAAACTAAAGAGGAGATTTCATGAAACCAAGAGATGTTTTGTGAATCAAATGTAGTTTCACACCCAAAAAAAAAAATGAGGCTGAGAGCCTTCTTGTCGCTGGAGGGGGAGACTTGAGCCTCCCCGTGAGATCCATTTAGATGGGGTGGACATCCAATTTGGACGGTGTAGATCTATCTATTTTTATTTAATCTTTAATTTACTTTTATGAATTAATTAATGTCTCCACCATCAATTTCTTTTTTCTTTTTCTTTTTTTGGTGTCAAGGGTATTTTTGTGTTTTACCCTTTTTCACAGTTAACCCTAACACTTAACGGTAAAACCCTAACAGTAGGGAAGGTCAATGTCAGTTTTTGATAAAATTGTTTTCACATGTAAAAAAGTGAACCTCGGGGAATTTTGTGTTATTTGCTCGATCAATGACAATAATGTTGTAGCATTGGTTACGTTAGTTAATTAGTCGAAGCGTGCAGAGATGTGTACGAATATTGTACTTTGCCCCATCAACATTAAGCCACCAATGTTTAGTCACATATCTCTGTCATATATTGTCATTTTTGTCAAATTAGAAGAAATAATTTAGGTGCAGTTGAAAAAACATCCCTTTAGTTTAAACTTTAAATTAAAGTCTTTAATTTTCTGCTAGCAGATGAGAACGGACAAGATTCTTACGTACACGAACCCATATGGAGTAGTCTAGCTCCTTCTCATACCCGTAAAATTCAACGCACATGTTCCCAAAGTCATGTTGTGATTATGAATTTATGATGATCATATATATTGAATATTCAAAGAACAATCGATTCAGACCGCCCAGCAAAGGATTCTGGTCCGGACATTGTTTTTTATTTCAACATTATATAGAAAATGAATTTGTTGGGGCTAGATATGCAATGTCCAATTCATGTACCTGTAGTGCGTTTGCTTTGAAGAAACATAGAAGAGATCATGTGCTTCTTTCCCTAACATCTGCTGATTAAATGGGCAGAATTTAAACTAGTTTTACTAATTATGTCAGAAATTTAAGGGCGGCTGCTTGATTGTCAAAATATTATCATCATTATTCTCAGAATATGTACTTCAGCAGAGAAGATAAAAATAAATAAATAAAATAAAAAAATTGTTAAAAGAAATTAAAAATAGTCTTTGTATAATTGTATATATGCTCCTTTTTTCCTCTTCAAATCAGGTGGCTTTCTTCCATTTTCATAGCAAGAAAAAGCTTGCACATTTTTAAGTTTACCAAACTCCGAAGAAGACAAAAGTTCAAACACACCTCTCTCTAATTGACTCTAAAGTCTTTGTGAATTACATGAGTGCATATTGAACCAATATATATATAACTTCGGTTTTTTTTTTTTTTTTACTCGTTTTCCAATTACATTTCTGTCCTTATCTATGTGAGTTTAAACTTTTGATCGAATTGAATGGTAATATTTAACATGGATAGAGAATTTGTATATATATGTTCTCTTAAAAGAATAAATATGATATTCATGAATTTCGATCATCTACTGAGCTGATCTTTATTCTGGCCTATATATATCGATCTGTTGATATGTGTAATCATTGGTTGTAATTTATTTATTTTATTTTTATTATTTTTAAATGTATAATCTTATTTTCAAGTACTTTAGATCATCAGAAGAAAGAAAATATATATATATATATATCAGCATAGCAGAGAATTATGATCCGATACTGATATGCGGTGCATCAGACACATTGTTATATAGAAATTGAAGGGATACTTTTGGACACTGCCAATAATTTGTTCTTATCCCACAGAGAACCAAAACAAGTAGCTGCATGTGCCTGGCAATAGGGAATATAAGTAGGCTGAAGAAGAAGTCATCATAAACTATTTAGCTTTAAATAAATTTGAATCTAAAGTTTTGAAGTACATAAACGTAAAAGACGGGTAAAAATTAATTGTTGCATTATCAGACTTGATAGATATGTAGATATGTCATATGCGAAAATTCTTTGATTAGTATTGTACTAAAAAAAATTTATACGGGATCTACCGATGTGAAATCATCAGGACTTGAAAAGACACTTATACCCATACCCACATAGGCGACTACAAGGGGTGCCCATAGAGGCCATGGCACCCCAGCCACCCAGCCAATCAAATTTCAAGAAATTGTCCTTATTATCATATTTTAAGTATATATGTAGATGATATTGTAACCTGGTCCCCCATGTTAATAACAATATAAATTTCTTCTATATTTCTGTTTTGTCAAGACAAAATCAATCCCTTTTAGTATTTTAATTTCTTATAGTTTACATTATTTCCTATATATATATATATATATGGGTTCAGCTACTACATGTTTTCTGAATAATTACATAGTTAATTTTCAATTATTGGATTTTAATCCAAAGGTCTACAAAAATAAAAAATTTAAAAATTTAAAAATTTAAAAGAAATTAAAACTAAAAGGAAATAACCTAATCCCATCTATATATGTATGTAATTTTTATTTTTTATTAGATATTCACTAGAACAAATTAAGACTTTCTTTAGATAAGGTTGGTCCAGTGAACCCCTCATACATACACAACGAGGTTATGGATTCAAGTCCTCCCAAGGGATGGGCATGGGGGACCATTGGGGTGGCAGCGGGTCTCCTCACCCCCACCCCCAAACCCCATTTAGGGGAAGTGGGGATATGGGGTGTTTGGGGGAGGTTCCCCACCCCCAGCCCCGTCCCCAATTTCCCTCATTTCTAATCCCAATATATTCCAATATGAAATCCAAAATTTGGAATTTGGAATTCGGCCATCCAAATTTTTCGATTCACCCTATTTCAATATCCAATCCGCCAATAAATAATCAAAATATCCAATCTAAAATATTTAATTGGTTTAATTTAATCCAAATTTAATACAAGTAGTTATAGTAATATAGATGGGTTAGTGGGTTAGTAACTTAGTGGTGGCAGGTGGGTTAGCGGCTTAGTGGGTGATCGTGAGTTAAAGTTAATTTTTTTTTTAAAGAAAATAAAATTAAAAAATATATATATTATATGTATATTTAAATGTATTTGTGGGAAATGGGGAAATAGGGCCCCACCCTTCCCCATTTAGGAAATTGGGGAATGTGGGAATAGGGGTGGGGGGAGGTTCCTCCACCTCCATTTAGGATTTGGGGGGCAAAATTTGCCTCCAAATGGGGGTGGGGCCCCATGAGGGAAATACCCATCCCTAATCATCCCCCTTCCAAAAAAAAACCCCCAAATTTATGTAATATTTCAAAAAAAAAAAAAAATTAAGGCTTTCTTTACTATTTTTTTATACAATATTTATCTTGTTTTGAGGTGATTCTTATTGTTTACTCTATAGAGTTTGTATCATTAACTTAAAGATTAAACGGTATTACATTTAGATATATTAATATATTTTTCTTGCGTGACATTTGTTTTTTCAAGTATTACAATAGGACTGTCAAGACATGCCGAGATCAAATTAAATAATATATGTGCAGTCTGGATATCTACTCCCATGAAGGGAAATAACTACTCTCACAAATCGGGAAGAAAACTCCCTATACATGCTTGTGAAATGCAAGTTGTGGGATTTAAACCCCTCACCACTAATGTGGAAGTGATATGCACAACCATTTATATTAAGAGTTTAGTTTTTGTCTTGGCCCCCAAAACCAAAATCCTGGCTCTACCCCTACATACCTAGCAACCCATATATGATATGAACATTACAAATGGGTCAATGTGGTCCACCACATGATTCTCGATTTATGGAAGCTTTTGAATATTATTCGCCCACACATTAATTAACAGAGTTTGAAAGCTTCTCCTTTGAATTTCTCTACATGGCATGCTACAGTACTTCTGCATTTTTAGTCAAATGTCAGGCCCGCTTAGGTGGACTTTTATATTTTTATATTCATTACAAACTTACAAATTTTCAAAAGCTTATATTACACATTGCAATTTTACCTTCCATGAGTAAACTTTTTTTATAAAGATTATAAATTCGACTAATTTAACTTTTATCATTAAAAATTAATTTTTACTAATTCATTAAAAAAAAAAGTCCCCACACACGCATGATATCTACAGATATGATAATAAGAAATAAATAAATATAACTCTTAAGTCTTGAATAATCCATCAGCAAAGGAAGACTTTTTCGTACGACTGTTTATTGGGTATATAAATGTGATAATAGTCAAAAGCCCAGCAGACTTGACCAGCGCAACCATCGCTCAAAGACCTTCCTTAGTTCCACACCACCAACAGCTTATATATAATAAGCAGCTTTTCTGCTTCTATATTTTGAGACTACAATAGTGTAGAGAGATGGAGGTGGCAAAGATGAGTAATGATAGTAGTTCTGATAAAAATAATAGTAAGGATGAAGAAGAAGTGATGCTTCCAGGGTTTCGATTTCATCCGACAGACGAAGAGCTTGTAGGGTTCTACTTGCGTCGAAAAGTAGACAAGAAACCAATTAGTATTGAACTCATCAAACAGATCGATATCTACAAATATGATCCTTGGGATCTTCCAAGTAAGATTTACTTATACATACATACATATATATATATATATCCTGCTGCTTTTTTAATTTTTTATAAGTTAGTTTCATCTAATTTACATGTAAGATCATCTTTGAAGCGATAGATATATACTGGTTATTCATTTATTCATTCAAATTTATAATAAACTTCTCAAGATGTTTATGATATAAGAGCTTCCAAATCCTAGCTATGTAAATGAATTATTTCAATTTACAAAACAAAGGGAGGTATATAATATATAAATTAAACTACGTAACATACAGATCAGAAATAAAATATAATTAAAGAGCTGCATGCCTCTTGCATGCTGTGGTGGCCGGGTGACTGCTGGATGTATATATGTAGAGAGCCATATAAGTGAATGGTGAATTACAATATGTAAAAATGATCTGCTTTTCTTCTTCTTCTTCTTCTTTTTTTGACTTATAAAATCATGATCTGCTTAATTATTATTAAGTATTTAAGGTTATAATTTAATGTAATTCGATTCAAGAATAAAAAGCAGATATATCATCATCTGCTTCCTAATATTCAAAAGAAATGACATATATATATATATATATTACTACTCATAGATCATATGAAACCCTTCAAACTTACGAGTCTTCTAAGCAACCAAATGAAAAATCATGAGCTAGCAGGCAAGATTTTATGTTTGGGATTCAGTGGTCCAAATGTGCAAAAACTTTACTTGGACATTTCAAAACAAAATATAGCAAAATTGAAATTATAATAATAAAAGTAAATGAGAAAAAAAAAAAAAAAAAGTAACTCTAATCCAAGTGTGTATACTGTATAGTCATGCCTGAGATTTGCTTTCACCTAATTCATAAGGAAGGATTCATGTGATTTGCTTCATTTCACTACCTGCTTTCAAAAAAGCTAATTTTTTGTTTAAAATTTATATTTTCCTGTTAATATCTGCCAACTGCCCTAGCTATATATAGCTGAGCTAACCCTAATAAATTTTGATCTTTAATCTTAATAATTTTGTATATATACACGCATGTATTATATCAATATAAGAGTCCTCTAATGTTGATATTGAGATCTGAGAGACAAGACAATCTTATCTGTTAGATCCATCTAACGACTGAGAAAGATATCGGATCCTTATGGTTTTTTGTTTGTTGTATGTTGTGATAATGAAATGATGAAGAAGTAAGCACAGTGGGGGAGAAAGAGTGGTACTTCTTCTGCATAAGAGGGAGAAAATACAGGAACAGCATTAGACCTAACAGAGTTACAGGATCTGGATTCTGGAAAGCCACAGGAATCGACAAGCCTATCCACTCACTCAAACAACCCCATCATGAATGCATTGGCCTCAAGAAATCCTTAGTCTACTACAGAGGCAGTGCCGGTAAAGGCACCAAAACCGATTGGATGATGCACGAGTTTCGCCTTCCTCCCACATCCACTACTACCAAAAATGAAAATCTCTCCATTAACAAAGACCTCGCCCTACAAGCTGTAAGCCTCTTCTTCTTCTCTATATTTATGTTCACTTTTTTCTCTTCTTGTTTACCTAACATAACAGATATATAGGTACTCTATAATTCTCTAACATTGTATATATAACCGGTTTATGTAACTAAATGTCTAATTCCATACCATTATATATTTATATAAAACAGTGTGATATGTATTCTTCTTCACTGGGCAATATTAAAAATAAACCATGCATGCCTTCATCAAACCATTTAATTTCTTATTTAAACAAACCATATATTTTATTTGTATACTAAATTTGACTCTTACATCAGACTTTTTTTTTATTTTTTATAACATAAATTTGGGTATTTTTGGGGATGGAGAGGACTCAAACCTATGATCTCGTGGTATAGATGTGAGGGGTTTTGCTGCTTAACCAACCTCATCTTGTCACTCTTACATCATACTTACCCATATATGTTATATATGTTTTAATTAATTTAATTAAGAACAGATACTGCCCTCACTGAACCCTTTTTTTTTTCTCTTAAAAAAAAAAAAAAAGGTTGTTGGATTCCAACCACTTATATTTTCTTTTCTTTTTTCTTTTTTGATGTACAACCACTTTTATTTTCATTCAAACATCAAATGACTTCTTTTTTTTTGCATTCAATCAGAACATAAAATGTTATACATATTTCTTTTTATTTAAGAAATAATACTCGTGATCTTTTTCAACATTCAAAGCTCCCTTTTTTCATATTTCAAAAAAAAAACTCCCTTTTTGCATAGAAAATGTCACATGCTTAGATCAGAAGTTTGACCAACAAATAAATGAAGATTCATGTAGTACGATCCAACCTAATTAAGTCGGGTGATGAAATATAGCTTAAATAGCCATCAAAGCCTTCTAAGGACAGATGCATGTTAATTAGAGCATATTTTTTTTCTCTGATTAGCAATTTGGCATCTTAAAATGAAGAATATATATATATTATAGTAATTATCAAGTGAGGTATACCTTACTCTAATTTCGGTAAAGACCTTGATGAAACCACATCGATTTTTACGAGTTTTGATTTGAATTTTTTTGTGAATGTTAAGTTTAATGAAATCTACCTATTAATAAAATTTGAGAATTTTAAAAATACTAGAACTATTTTTTTGAGTTTCCTATATTTCTCTAATTTTTTCGATGCCTTTATATTTAACAAAATTGGGATAAATAGTTCTAGTGCTTGAAAAATTATCAAATTTTATTCATAAGTAGATTTCATTTTTCAAATCAAAATTTATAAAAATTAATGTGATTTCATCAAGATCCTTACCGAAATTAAAGTAAGATATCTCACTTGATAACTAATATATATATATATATATAAAGTAAGATATCTCACTTGATAACTAATATATATATATATATATATCTGTGTGTGTGTGTGTGAAGAAGATAGTGTAGGAAACTGAATTGGAATAAAATTTCTTTCTATAACTAAAATCTCTAAAAATTAAAAAATAATAATAATAATACAGTCCTAGGTAGGTTATCTTTTGTTCTTGGAAAACAAAAATCCACGATAATGAAACCTGGAAGCTAGAATCTTACCAGTTTGATCCACTTATTGCCTTAATTTATAGATGTTAGCATATGTACAAGATGGTACATATACTTTCTAAGATTATTTTTTTAATATAAAAAAAAATGACATTTCATTTTACATTTAATCAAGGACTTTAACGGGTAAGTGAATATATGACCCTTTAGGCTACGACATACCTAAATAATAAAAATTCATGTTATGAAATATCTCTTAAACAAAAACCAATCAAATAGAATTTTTTTTTTTTTTTTTTTTTTTTTTTTTTTTTCTTAAATTATTTTATCAGGCTATCAGCTTGCAAACAAGTCCAAATTTTCTAACAATGAATAAAAGTAGGGGAGAATTCGATTCCTGATTCAAAAACTGTTACAAGTATCTGAAATCTGATAATTTGATACATTATCTGGAAAGCTGTTATCAATTTTTTTAATGTATTAATTAAAATTGTGTTTGAAATAATTTCTTAATTAAAAAGGTGAAAAACTATGCTTGTTGTGCTTGATAGATATTTAAGAAAATATTTTCCTACTATTTTTTTTTATTTTTTTTTTGAATATTTTCCTACTTAAAAGGCGGTATTATATATTTTCCAACTAGTATGCAATAAAAGAAACAATGAAAAGTTGATCAATGGATATTATTTTTGTTTGATGGTTTGCAGGAAGTTTGGACACTATGCAGAATTTTCAAACGAATCCCATCATACAAAAAGTACACACCCAACTGGAAACAAAACTCAAATCGTGATTCAAGTTCGAAAACCTGCAGTTTGGAATCCGAAATCACTACTGAGCAGTACATGGGATTTGGAGATTCTCTTCTTCAACAAAACCGAAACGTCAACGTAAACATCGTCGAAAGAAAACCCTTGATCAACTACGTTGATGAAAGAAACAGCCATGTGTTTATGAATCATCAAGCTCAGTCTCCATTTACAGCAACATCTTACTCGAGCTATTCGAATCAGAATAATATTGGAGATGATTTCTTTATCAATGGAAGCTGGGATGAGTTGAGATCGGTAGTCGAGCTAGCCATTGATCCTTCTCATCATTTTTATGCTTGTAGGTAAATCATAAATCCGGTGCTATATATGTAATTTAAGTTACCATAGGATTTTATTTATTATTATTATTTATATTCTTAAACTAGGCACTAGACCTAATTACAAACTTATTATTTCAATAAATACGGAGTGAGCTATGAAGTATTATAAATTTATAATATGAACAGATGTGGATTTTCTTGTAGAGATTCCAAGAGGATATGAAGCAGATTTCACATTAATCAGGGGCCAGATTTTTTTTGTCTTAAGTATTGTAGGGGGTCGTCCTACAATCGATATGGATCGGGTCGATTTTGAATTAGGCCCAAAGCAACTTGGATAAGTCCGTTTAAGCGATGTAGTCAATAAGTTGATTTGCCTACAAATGAACTTGGTCGACTGCGAATGAATTGGTCGATCGACAAGTAACCTGCAAGAAACGTATAATAATAGAAAAAATAGGTGAACAATAAAAATAATAGCAAAGAGATTGATTTAGATTGTTAGCCTTAGGTATGCTTGGGCTGAGCAACGGTTGTGGCGATCGTGAATGTTGGATTCCGGTCACAGTGATTCTTGCAAGCAAAGTTTTGGTACGCTTTTGTAAGCTTGTTTTATCTCTCCTCTTTTCTAAGAAAATGCTCGTCTATTTATAGGCAAAAACTTGGTTGCCGTTTGAAACAGATAGGTAGGATCGTGGGTGGATTGTGGGCGAGATTCTGGGAGAGATTTTCTCTCCCAGAATCTCGCTACTTACTCATGGCTGACTTGGTCTTCATACGACCAAATCAATCTGTTGCAATTCCTGCTGGGCTATTTCAAGTTTGGGCCAAGGTAACTTAAGTCTGGGCTTTGCTCCTTTGGGCCTATGGGCCATTTTTGGCTACCACAGTTTGTCCCCCACTCTCTAAAGAGAGTTCAACGAAGCAGAGAGTGATTTACATCGTGTCGACCATTGTCGAGCGACCACACTTGAATCGACCTGATTTGTCGCTGTCTACCTGATATGGTTTCTCGAGGTCGTTTGAGCATTCCAGCTGGAATTAATTTGTAATGAATTGTGTTGAAACACCAACTTAGGTTGATACGAACTATGCTGTTTATTGAAACAAAAGATGTCGTATTACCAACGTCGTTCGACGGATTTTCTGTAATGAGGACAAACCAAAAGTCAAATCGAAAAGACATCTGCTGCTTCAAAAACCCTAGTATGACGTCAGAAGCATTTAATTTTGACATGCTTGTGTTCCCCGAGGAAGGGTTTTAAATTTCAAAAAACTCATCATGAGCAGTTGCGTGCGTGCGTGGGTTATTGGTAACTGAAAGGTTACATTCACTTCAGGCGTGGACACGTGGTAAAAGGGATGCAAAGGGTTTAGCTATAAATATTTCCTCCCTTCTTCTTCCAGCCACTTTTGCACAAACCACGCAAGTTCTCAGAGAGTCTCTCAGAGCCCAACTTCAACGAACTTTTAGTTCTTCGAGGATTTCAGACCGAACTTTTCCGGCGATTCCTTTTTCTTTCAAGGTATTTATTTTTATTTGCATTTCCTGTGATATTTGGCTATTTGAAAGAAGTATAATATGCAAATAATGTAAAGATTCACTTGCCTGAAGTTTTCTTGAAGTTCTAGTTTTATGTTTGCTGTTCTTCGTTGTTCTTGTTATATTCCAGTTTGTTTCCTCTGTTTGATCTTCTTTGCTATGTTAGATTATCAGTGTACTTGTTTGTGGGAGAACTCTTTGGTTCGACCTTTAGGATGCTAGAGAGTGTAGGCTCATACTTAATTTTTCGTTCGACCATTAAGATGCTAGAGACTAAGTTAACATTGGATTTGTTGTCGCCTCAAAACACTTAGAAACCTTAGGTTGTGATTGTAGCGCGTTAGTTTCTGACTCGTGCATTTTTTGCCTTGTCAGCTTTTGGTGTCAACATGTCGAACGACGATGTGAACCTGTCGAGCGACGATACAATCTCTGACCCTCAATATAATTGGACTACAAGTGAGGGAGAAGATGATAGTGCCAGAGTTGATAGAATAGATCGACAAGTCACGATAGAGGACCCGTCGAATGTCGTTGCCATAAATAAAAAAGGCATACTTGACAAAGGTGGCGTGCGTGCCGTTGCAAAGATAGTCGATCATCCTGAGTATGTCGACGTAGACGAAGCTACGACATCTGGTCGACCGTTGGGTGTCCTCGACGCGAGTCCAGCCAGTTTGATTACGGAGGAGAACTTGTGTATGTTGAGGGAGATATATGGTATCCCAAAAGATGTCGAGCTACGTGCACCCAAGGAATATGAACGGGCAGACTGGGATATACCAGGGTGGACGTGTTTCTACAAATACACCCTTCGTTTGGGGTTTAGATTCCCTGTCCCCCAATTGGCGCAGCGGATGCTGCTATATTACGACATCGCTCCTGGTCAACTGATGCCAAACATATGGAGGATATTGCTGAGCTTGGGTGTTCTCAGCGAAAGGTACAATCTACCTTTTGGGATGGGATGGGATGTCTCCTCCATAACTATTACTTGAAGGAGCATATACACGACCGGGGTCTGATTTCGTTATTTTCTACACAAAGTGTAGCCCCTTTCCGTTTCCTTTTGTGTATGTTTCTTGGGTAAAACCGGGGTTTTAATGTTTCATTTGAGGTTTTTGTAGGTTTTTCTGATAGCAGGGGTGTTTTGGCTCTAACTGAAGAAATTTGGGCAAAAAGCGCAAATATGAAAAGTCTGGAGGCTTGGATCAGAAAGCGCCGCGGTTGGAGCACAAGCGGCAAGCAGGCGACAGAGATCCTCAAGGCTGCCGCTCATGAATTGCCGCGGTCAAGCAACAGCAGCAGGGTGGCGACAGAAACCCCTCAAAGCTGCCGCTCATGAAGTGCCGCGGTTGGATGACCGCGGCAGAGGGGCGACAGAAACTTCCTTCGCCTGCCGCGGTTGTCCAACCGTGAAAATGGAAACCGCGGCAGAGCGGCCCTTCGTATTCCAGAGGGCATTTTGGTCATTTTTGGACCTCCTATAAATATCCCTTCTAGGTCATTTCAAACAAGACCTCCCCAGCTCGAAGTATTACAGCAAAATTCCCTTCTTGGCTCTCTCCTACTCACATCACCAACCCATCTCTTACAAACCCACCAAAATCCCACCTTTCCCTAAGATCCAAACACACCAATCCCACCTCTCTTCCATAGCCATCATCACTTCACCTTTTGAGCAAGAAGAAGGATAGAAAGAGAAGAAGAACCAAAGAAGAAGAAGCTCTCCATATAGTTTTTTCTAGACCCTTTCTCTTTTATTCTTATTTGTAGCCATGTATTTCTTATTTCACATCTTTTGTATGGTTACTTGTTGTAATATGATGAGCTAAACTCATAGTGCTAGGATTTGATGAAACCCCACCTTTGACTATACACTTAAATGAATTGATTCTTGTTTTTCCCTTATGTGCAAAATTGTTGTTTGTATGGGTGTTTTATGTTCTTAATGTTTTTCAATTGATTGATCTCCTCTTGAATGACTTTTGTGGTGTGCTATGCACTAACCGGAGACGCACGCCACATGTTCGATAAAATGCTTCCCTATGCATGCTTAGAAAAGTAGACCTACTTAGGCTAGCGTATAGGACTCATTTAGTACACCAAAGTTTGTAATAAACTCATTCGTATATTCCGGGTAATCGAAGGATAGGCTTGGGTACGCTTTGAGTGTGACTCACTCTGCTTGACCAAGATTGTGGGTCAATAGAAGGGTGTACAAGTATACGAATTACATGAGTACGTTTGGGGTTATACAATCGAGTCTAACTAGAAAGTCAATCTAAGGGTGGGGTGTAGTCAAATCCTAGCATAATTCTCTCCATTATCACATCCGTGTTTTATTTTGAGTTTTTCGTTTCATTGCTTTAGTATTAGCTTTAAAACAAGATTGTTTACTTTGTTTGTTTTGAACTACCATCATATTTGATTGTTTGAATAGTAATTTGACTAATCAATTTCGGTAATCGGTCACTCGATCCCTGTGGGAACGAACTTTACTTACCATTGTGCTACTCTCCGACCTCGTTCTATTTCGAGTGTCACTTGAGTGATAGCCAGGGTCGTTATATGCTAATACCTAGGAGTAAAGAACAGCAAATACTTATTGATACGACGACGAACGACCGATATTGGAAGAACACTTACTTTTCGCTAAAGGTCCTTCAATCGATGGTCCTTGGTCGACAGGAAATGGGTCGTATCAATACAGACGAACTTGGAATAGGTTTGGTGAGTGTCGCTCGACAATTGTCGTTTCGTATTTTTGTTTACCTTAGATAACCTTTGCTGATTCTCAGCTCATTTTGTAGAAATAAAAGGCAAAGGGAGTAAACCGTCGTGCGATTTGCTCCTGCTCGCACTTTAGCGATGCTTGCTATTCCTGAAAAAGATAGAAGTTGTAAAGTGTTATTAACTGAAGGTAAACTTAGGCCTAGCAGTCTATGGAGATGGTCGACTCTAAATAGGTCGCGAAGGCCTTATCCTAGTGTGAAGGACTTCGTGTCGTATGTCTGGATTAGGAGGAGTTTCGAAATCTTCCAATACCAAATGAAATTCTTGTCGCCTGTATCTGACAATGAACGTTGTTTCGCAGTGATGTCGATGGCGAGCGCAAGATTGAACCTCCCCAACGATGCTGATGCTCTGAAGAAATTCAGGGATGAGATGGCCCGGAAAAAAGCTGCAACAGCGAAGAAGAACAAGGTCGACGACGTGTCGAATGAGGGTGCTTCAATGCCTTATGTATATACCTCTTCTCCCGAGAAGTCACCGGCAAAGAAGAGGCAGAAGAGAAGCTCGGCGACCGAGAAAGGGAAAAGGGTTGAGTCGACCTCCAGGCGGCCGACTTCTGCCTCGCTCTCTGAGTCACCAACTGAGTCTTCCTCTGGATTGCCTTCTTTCTCAGCGCCGGCGGCATTTTTGAAGAAGTCGACTGACTTCGTCTTTGCGGCGGATGAGAAGTTCTTGAAAACCAAGAGAACAGAAGAAGTGCTCGACATGACAATGCTCGCAGCGTTTCAGGTAAGTTTGTATTTTGATCTCATCGGTATTTATAACGTATACTTGACACGAATCTTTCCTGCTTTGTAGGCTCTGCAGGGGTCGTTGCAGCTGAATGAGAGGTTCAAGGTGATGAACGACAGATGTGGAAAGCAGAGAAAGTTGATCGACGTCTTAAAAATGGAGAAGGCAAAGGTCGACAAGACTGTCGAGGAGCTCCAGCAAAAGAACAAGGCTCTTGAGAAAGAGCTACTGGAGGTGAAAGCAGCGAGGGATCGGCATGCCCAGGAGTCGACCGAGGCTCGTGCGGAGGTTGACGAGCAAAAGGGGCTTGTCATCGCTTTGGAGGACCGACTGACGACCATTGCGTCGACTGCCATTTGCAAAGCGAAGGCGGAGCTCTTCCAAGAATATCTCTCTGGTCATCACAACAAATGGGATGTCGCCATGATGCAAGAGATGATTGAGCTGTATGAAGAAATGAAGAAGATGGAAGAGTTGTCGCCTGGGCAAGACGACGAGCAAGCTCTAATTGAAAATGCACTCCCTGAAGGTGCCAATACAGTCAACCTGCCCCTGACTGACCCGCTTCTTGTCGACTCAACTCTTGCTGATCCTCCTGCAAATCCATCGACTGCTGCTCCTACTGTCGACTCACCTGCAAGCCCATCTGCAACTTGATATATGTCTTGTTTTCTTGTGTTTTTGTATATGGATGATTTAATGATTTGGTCGTCCCGACCTTTTTTTTTTTAATATGATACTATCAATCTTTTTTGATCAATGTTTTTAATATGATTGCACGTCTTCAATTTTTATGAAGTGTGAATATTGTTTGTATGTGAAAACGACTCGACCACCTTATAATGGGGTTTACACAAGGTTAAGCATCTAATTGAGATAAGCCTGTAAACTTATTTTCAATCGTTAGTCGAACGACTTCGCATCATAAATGTAAAGAAAATGTAAAAAATGGCCGACTTATTTATAGAATACTCGCGTACATGCGTTCAGTCGACAATATATCGCGTACATGCGTTAGTCGACATTTAGCAAATTTCAAATTTACATCGCGGACATGCGTTCAGTCGACAATATATCACGTACATGCGTTAGTCGACTTAATTTCGAATTTACATCGCGGACATGCGTTCAGTAATAAACTTATATAGTAGACGTGCATTCAGTCGACAAGGTACCGGGTAGATACGTCAGTCGACCAATTTCTTTTAGTGCTGTCCCCCTGACTCCCGGCGTTCGATTGTCAAAGAAGAACGTTGGGAGTAGGTTTTTGATGTCGACCACACTGTCAATGCTGTAAAGACTGTAATTTCATAGCAAAAATAATATGTCAAAGTCGACTTGAATTATGAAAAATGTGTTGAGCTCAGTTCTCAACTTAGTACTAAGTTTCTCATCATAGCTCTTTAAGCGTCGTTAGTATCATTGGGAATATTAATGAAAGTAAAAAATAACAAAATTACTAGTTTAGAAGTGATACTGTTTTAAGTGGAGTGCATTCCAACTGTTGTTTAGCTCTTGATCGTCGAGTCCTCGCAACTTGTAAGCTCCTCGACTGACGACATCTGTTATTTGATAAGGTCCTTCCCAAGTTGGCCCCAACTTTCCGGCTCCCTCCTCTCTGGTGTTTTGAAAAACACGTCGTAGCACCCAGTCATTGATTTTGAAGGTCCTGATGTGTACTTTCTTGTTATAATGTCGTGCGACTTGTTGTTGATACGACTGGACTCTGAGAGCTGCTCGATCTCGTCGTTCGTCCAAATGGTCTAACTCGAAGGCGAGCTCGCGACTATTTTGGGCGTCATTTGGGTTTTCACTCCGTGCGGTTGCGAGTCGAGTCTCGATGGGGATCACTGCCTCAGATCCATAGACAAGGGAGAATGGAGTGTCACCAGTCGACCGTCGAGGAGTAGTACGATACAACCATAAGATCTCAGGAAGCTTTTCGACCCATTCACTCTTTTCTGCTTCTAGTCGCTTCTTCAATGTGTTGATGATGGTTTTATTTGTCGACTCCGCTTGTCCATTGGCTTGGGGATAACATGGAGTCGAAAAACTCAGTTTTATGCCATATCTGTCGCAGAAGTTCTTGAAGTCGAATGAAATGAACTGTGATCCGTTGTCGGTCACTATTTCTCGTGGAACCCCGAACCTGCAAATAATTTGCTTCCATACAAAATTGTGTACCTCAATGTCGCGTACTTGGGGTAAGGCTTCGACTTCCACCCACTTTGTAAAGTAGTCTGTCATTACCAACATGTAGACGACTCCTCCAGGTGCAGCCGAGAGTTTTCCTACAATGTTCATCCCCCATTTCATAAAAGGCCAATGGGCTAAGATTGAATTTAACATACCTGGGGGAAGATGGCAAACTGGTGCGAATCTTTGACACTTGTCGCACGACTTCACGTGATTCTGGGAGTCGGAGCGCATTATCGGCCAGTAATATCCTGATGTGATTGCTCTGTTCGACAGACTTCGAGCCCCCGAGTGATTTCCACATTCTTCATAGTGCAGACTCTTGAGAACGTCGTATGCTTCTCGTGGGGTTACGCACCTCAAGTAGGGTCCTGTGAAAGACTTTTTATACAACTTACCATATAAGATGCAGAATTTTGCAGCTTTAGCTTTGATTTTCCTAACCTCAGACCTATCTCCAGGTAGAATGTCGGCTCGTAAGTAGTCCAGCAATGGGTCCATCCAATTTCTTGTGTAGTCGACTGGGGCGACTATTTCTATCGCTTGGATAGTTGGTGTTGCAAGGTGTACGACTAGAATTGACTTTGATCCACCTGTCGTTGTCGAGCCAAGATAAGCTAGTGCATCTGCCCGTGAATTCTCCGATCTTGGTATTTGTTCGATGGTGAATTTGTCGAATGTCGACTGGATCTGTTTGGCTTTGGCCAAGTAGGCGGTCATCCTTTGATCTCTTGCTTCATACGACCCATTAATTTGTCGGACGACTAACTGCGAGTCGCTAAACACCTGAAGGTTTTTGATGTCCAAGCTCTTGGCAAGGTCGAGCCCGGTGATTAGTGCCTCATATTCTGTTTCGTTGTTTGTCGCACGGAACTCACAATGGATGGACTGCTCTATTATGTCCCCGTGAGGAGATTTGAGTACCAATCCCAGTCCACTGCCTTTTACATTGCTCGATTCGTCGATCGACAAGGTCCATTTTTTGTTCGACGTAGTCTCCGTAAGAGCTATTAGCTCTCTTTCAGCCTGTAAATTTTCGTTAGGTGTAAAATCTGTAAGGAAATCAGCCAATACCTGCGATTTTAACGCTGTCCGCGGATGATAGTTGATGTCGTACTCACTTAGTTCAACAGTCCATTTCATTAGTCGACCTGAAAGTTCAGGTTTATGCAATATATTTTTGAGAGAATAAGTGGTTAATACCTTGATGGAATGACATTGGAAATATGGTCTCAATTTTCGGGCTGCAACGACCAATGCGAGTGCCAGCTTTTCCAACCGACTGTATCGTGTCTCAACGTCGAGCAATGCCTTGCTTACATAATAAACCGGATGTTGTCGATCGACTTCTTCTCTTACTAACACTGCGCTGACGGCTGTGCTCGAAACGGCCAAGTATACAAGTAATGTCTCGTTGTCTTTCGGTTTTGACAGCAGTGGTGGCGAAGTCAGATATTCTTTTAGATCCTGCAACGCCTTCTCGCATTCGTCGTTCCATTCAAAGGCTTTGTTTTTCCTCAAAGTGTTGAAGAATGGATGGCATCGTTCAGACGACTTGGAGATAAACCTGTTCAATGCTGCTACTCGACCAGTAAGCTTCTGTACGTCTTTAATGCATTTAGGTGACTCGATTTCTCGTATTGACCGGATTTGGTCCGGGTTGGCTTCGACGCCTCTTTGTGTGACCAAGTACCCTAAAAATTTTCCTGATGAGACACCAAAAGAACATTTAGTTGGATTTAATTTCATACCGTACTGGTCGAGGACGTCGAACGACTGCTTCAGGTGGTCTATGGTCTATGGTCTATATGTTGTTGGGCCACAAGTGATTTGACCAGCATGTCGTCGATGTAGACTTCCATTGTCGAACCAAGCATTTTGGCGAACATCATATTCACGAGCCGTTGGTAGGTGGCACCTGCATTTTTCAAACCAAACGGCATTACTTTATAACATAAGGTACCTCGTTCTGTTACGAAGGCTGTTTTCTCCTGGTCGTCTGGATGCATCAGGATCTGGTTGTAACCTGAGTAGGCGTCCATGAAGCTGAGTAGCTCGTGTTCGGCTGTTGCGTCGACTAACATGTCGATATGGGGTAAAGGGAATGAATCTTTGGGGCAAGCTTTGTTGAGGTCTGTGAAGTCGATGCATACCCGCCATTTGCCATTCTTTTTCTTAACAACCACGACATTGGCTAGCCAATCGGGATATTGGACTTCTCTTACTGAGCCGATGTCGATCAACTTCTGAATTTCTTCGTTGATTACTTTGTTTCTTTCCAAAGCGAATTTTCTTCGCTTTTGTTTTACTGGTTGATGATCAGGGTCGACCTGTAGTTGGTGAACTATTACTTCTGGATTGATGCCGACCATGTCTGAATGCGACCATGCAAAGCTGTCTTGCCGTTCCTTTAGGAAGTCGATCAGTTGTTCTCTAACTTCATTCGACAGTCTGGACCCTATGAACACTTTTCTATCTGGTCGATTTGAGTCGATCGACACTTCGTCGAGATCCTCCATTTTTGGTGCGTTTGGTGTCGACTCGACTTTGGAATCCTGTAATTGCTATAAAGACTCATTTTTCTTCTTCATGGCGTTTTGATAGCATTCTCTAGCTGCTCTCTGCTCTCCTCTAATTTTACGAACTCCCCACCTGGTTGGGAATTTGATCATCTGGTGGTAAGTCGAAGGGATTGCCTTCATTTCATGAATCCATGGTCTTCCTAGGATTGCGTTGTAGGGTGACTGACAGTCGAGCACCAGGAAATTGACGTACAGGTTTACGCCTTCAGCATAGATAGGTAGCACGATTTCCCCCAACGTGCTTTTCTGTTCTCCACTGAAACCTGTCAGCAATGTCGTCCGACGGCTCAGTTTCGACTCGTCGACCTGCATTTCTCTCAAGGCACTGTTAAATAAAATGTTGCATGAACTGCCGTTATCAATCAAAATTCTTTTTATTAAACAGTTAGCAATGTGAAGCGAAATAACAAGTGCGTCATGATGAGGAGAAAACAAATCTGATTTGTCTGTGGATTTGAAGGTGACGGTCTCGTCGATGGTCGACCGATGCTCCCTATTTGGCTGAATTTCCGTGTTTAACACTTGTCGTGTATGTCTTTTTGCCGCTGAATAGCTGATGCCACTCACTTCAGAACCTCCTGCAATGAAATTTATTACCCTGTCGTGTCGAGGTGGTTCTGGTGGATTGTCGTTTGCGTTCGCCATTCTGTCGTTTCGTCTTGCCAGGGTTTGTTTTCCCTTTTCTGTTAAGAACTCTTGTAGATGTCCTTGTTTTAGTAGTTCTGCAACTTCAAACTTGAGGGCGATACAATCTTCAGTTCGATGGCCATGATCTCCATGAAACTCGCATCTCAGCTTTGGATCTCAATGTTCTGGTAGAGCGTTCATCTTTCTTGGCCATTTTACCGTCTTACCCATCTCCCTCATGACTGCTACGAGGTCGACTGGTTCGATGCTCAGATTGTATTCAGGTACTTCTGCTCGTGGTCGACTGGTTCTCGGGTAGCCCCTTTTGTATGGTCGACCGTCGCTTGAGCCTTCATCATTTTGTCGAGTTGTCCTATCTCCAGTTGGATAAGGTTCTGACCTTCTGTCGTTCGACCGCCTATCCACACGGTCGTTTCTGCGGCTGGAATAATTGTTGGCTCTACTTACGTAGTTAGCTTCATCTTCTTCCCACTTTATTTGGGCCCACGCTTTGGCCAACACATCCTCCATTGTCCTACATGGATATTTGGTTAATTCTTTATAGAGGTCAGAGTCAAACCTGAGGCCCTTTCTGAAGGCATATATCGCAGTCGCCTGATTGCAGTGAGGAATTTGGACCTTCTCTCTATTGAATCGACCTACATAAGTCCTCAGATTTTCGCCGTGTTTCTAGGTTATAGTGTATAGGTCGTCCGACTATTTTTCCAGCTTGCGGCTACTTGCGAATTGTTCCACGAAGGTATCTGTAAGCTGCGCAAATGAATTAATAGAATTATTAGGCAGGTTAGTGTACCATTGTAAAGCTAGACCATTGAGACTAGACCCGAACGCTTTGCACATGCATGCTTCTCGTAGGTCACGTGGAATCGCTGCAGTAAACATTCTCTGTTTATACTGTGCTATGTGGTCGTCCGGATCAGTCGTTCCCTCATATTGCTTCATGTTTGGGAAGCTGAACTTCTTTGGCATCTCGACAAACGCTATTGCGTCGACAAAGGGTGAGTCTGCAAAGCTGTTCATGTTGCTCCTTTTAATCGGAGCTGGAACGCTAGGAATCCTTTGTATGAGGGCTTCCATTTCTGCAAACCTGCGAGAAAATTCTAAATTAACAAGGGAAGATTGGTCCGAATTAGATTTTACCAGACCTGGTGTCGACTGGAGCGACACGGGTGTCCCCAAGACATTCTCAGGTTGCCTGCCCGTAATAGGATCTTGCTCGTTGTCGTTTCGAGCAGGCAAGTTGTTGAGGTCGATGTCGACTCGGGTTATCTGAGGTGTTTGCTGGGTTTGTCTGACATTTGGATTCACATAAGGTATCGATGGACCTGTCGGAGCGTCTCGACCTCGTCGGTCGACCTCTTATTCAGCGTTAGGGACAGGAACTGGATGCCCCACATCTTCGCTGTCAGGCACAACGCCATCGACCATAGCTCGCAGTTCTTTATTAGTCTCTCGAATTGCGGCATTTTCAGCTTCTAACGCTCACAACTTTTCTGCATTTGCCGCTGTTTGAGCGACCAATGCAGCGATCTGCTCTTCAATGGTTGGGGCGGTTCCTTCACCTGACATTGTAATTCGTCTGAAAGTATGAACGCTAATTGATTTGTGAAGTTGCGACGGGCCCCACGGTGGGCGCCAAACTGTAGGGGGTCGTCCTACAATCGATATGGATCGGGTCGATTTTGAATTAGGCCCAAAGCAACTTGGATAAGTCCGTTTAAGCGATGTAGTCGATAAGTTGATTTGCCTACAAACGAACTTGGTCGTCTGCGAATGAACTTGGTCGACTGCGAATGAATTGGTCGATCGACAAGTAACCTGCAAGAAACGTATAATAATAGAAAAAATAGGTGAACAATAAAAATAATAGCAAAGAGATTGATTTAGATTGTTAGCCTTAGGTATGCTTGGGCTGAGCAACGGTTGTGGCGATCGTGAATGTTGGATTCCGGTCACAGTGATTCTTGCAAGCAGAGTTTTGGTACGCTTTTGTAAGCTTGTTTTATCTCTCCTCTTTTCTAAGAAAATGCTCGTCTATTTATAGGCAAAAACTTGGTTGCCGTTTGAAACAGATAGGTAGGATCGTGGGTGGATTGTGGGCGAGATTCTGGGAGAGATTTTCTCCCCCAGAATCTCGCTACTTACTCATGGCTGACTTGGTCTTCAGACGACCAAATCAATCTGTTGCAATTCCTGCTGGGCTATTTCAAGTTTGGGCCAAGGTAACTTAAGTCTGGGCTTTGCTCCTTTGGGCCTATGGGTCATTTTTGGCTACCACAAGTATTAAAAGACCTACTGATCCAGGCCAGATATTTTTTTTTTAAGTTTTTGTCATTGGTAGGATTCGAACCGCTGACTTTGAAGTCATTCGCCCAAACCCTAAACTCGCCCACAGCTGAGGTACGCCCATGTTGGCTAAAAGACCTTGTTTCAATTAAGTAAAGTAATATCACTTAATATTTAAGACACTCCAATTTGTTTGTTTTTTATTTAAGGTTATCCCACTTAAATATTATGGAGCTTCTCCTTACAATCCACAAATTATCTATGAGTGGTGCTATTGGCACACCCCTTACCGATCTATTTATGCCCCACTTTTTAATTATATAGTATTATTTTTTTTCCTTTATCAAAATTACGTAAAAGGACATACTTTAAGAAAAAAAAATCTTCTACAAAATAAATCTAATAAAACCCCACATTCTTTCCCAAAAAAAAAAACCCCACATTTTTGTAATATGTTTCTTGAAAAAAAAAAAAAATGCTCAACTCTTAAACCCTAAAATTTGCTACTGCAATCTGATCAATAATCAAAAAGGTCCAAGGAAAATCGTTGTAGGAAACTTTGTCGTCTACAATAGCCATGAAATAATTGGCCGAGAGTACAACGATTGTATTATATGTGTGGAGGATTTTGAAGACAAAGATATGTGTAGAGTACTTTACAAATGCGAGCATGTCTGCCATATATAGATTGCATCAACAAGTGGCTGACCATTGACCAAGAGCAAGCACTATTCACTTTGTCATTCAAATGTTGTTGGCAATAGTATGCCTTCAAAAAAAGAGAATTAGCTAGGTTTATTCTCCATTAATGCATGGTTACATTATACATATATATATATAATTCTTTTGTTTGTTTTCCTATTTTTTCTATTTTGTAATTTTCTTCTTGTATTAATTTCTCTTGTTCTTCTAAAAAAAGAAGAAAAAAAAACTAAAAAGATAAATAAGAAAATCGTTCGATGGAGATGAGAGAGAGATGTATACGGAGATCAGAGATAAGGTGTATTAAGTTTAAAAATAAGTAAAATGGGTAGTTTTGGAAACAAATCAAAAATAATAATAATAACATTTAATTTTATTTAATTAAATCAAAATTTTAAAAAATGAGACATAAATATACCGGTAGGGGGTGTGCCAATAGCACCACTTATTATCTATTTATACTCCAATTTAATTTTTTTATTAATGATAATCTTAACCTAAATTAAAATTATTAAACACGACAAAAAAATTCTAAAGACATTCCAAACTAATTAAATTATTTAAAAAGTAATAATTCTCTCTCCTAAATCATTAGATTAAATACTAAATATTGATTAAATATTACGTATTAAACTCTCTTTCATGTTATTTCCATATTAAACACTCTCTCTTAATTACTCTCTCTCTCTCTCTCTCTCTCTCTCTCTCTCTCTATTTTTCCCATACTTTCTCGATTGATTAATAGTTAAAGAAAAAAAAATATGAATATTGTATTTTGGTTTTTTTACTAACAGTAATATATATATATATAAATATATATATATAAATATATATATATATATATACAGTAGAACCCCTCTAAATTAATATTCTTGGGACCCATCATTGAATATTAATTTAGAGGGGTTATTAATTTGAAGGATTTTACCTTGTAAAGTGTTATTTTGTCTTATAAAACGTGTGGAAATTGGTTTTCTTGTTTAGGAAAGGTTCCTTTTTAGGATTACTTGTTTAGTCAGTTTTCTTCTTCATGGAAAGTTCCTTTTTTCAAGATTCCTTGTTTAAGAAAGATTTGCTACACTCAAACCAAAAAGGATATCATCAATGATATCACAATGCATAATAATGATGGTGTGGTTGAGATAGATGATGACGACAACGATAGTCAAGAGGTAACTAAAATCTCTACAAGTAAGGCTATTGAAATGCTAAATTTAGTTGAAACCTTTTAGCTACAACAAGAAGATGATCATAATAACTTCTTGAGGACAATTCAAAAGATAAAGAATGAAGTCAAAAATATCAAACATAGTGACCTTGTGCAAACTAGCATCTTGAAGTACTTTTATAGTTCTTGAATATTTGTAATATATTTTATACTTTTATGAAATTATTAATTTATGCGACAATCAGGACCGAAATTTTACATTAGATTTCAAAAAGAAATTATTAATTATTACGATAGAGGGGTTTATTAATTTTTTACACTGACCCGAGTCGGGACCGGGATTTTTTATTAATTTAGAGAGAATATTGATTTATAGGAGATTAATTTGGAGGAGTTCTACTATATATTAAAAATTCAATGTTCAAAAAAAAAATAGATATATGAAAACTTGATTTGTTACAACTAGATTCGATTAAATTCAGAATTTCTAAGACTAGTGAAAGAATTAAAGTTCTCTAAGAAATCACATACCTACAAAAGTAACAAAAAGCATTTTCATATTTCGATTTTAAAAAAATATATATAAAATAAAAAATAAAAAATAAACAAAGTACTTGTTTTTTGAGTTTTTTTTTTTAATATATACATATATACGGTTCCTAAAAATCAAGATTATTCATAAGTTATTTTTTTTTTTTTATTCTGTTAGTCTTGCTTGAGAAATAATGAAGATAGAAAATTAGAGATATGTATTGGAGAAGAGAGAGTTTAATATGGTAAGTAAAAAATTAGGAGAGATTATTTAATATGTAATATTTAATTTAATGATTTAGGAGAGATAATTTCTTTTTTAGAATAAGAGTGTCAAAAGATAAAAAGGATAATCTTGGAACAAAAGGAAGTGTCTTTAATTTTTTTTTTTAAATTTAAATTTTGAGAATGAAGTGTCATTAGAAAAGAAGTATAAAAAGAAAAAATTTGATTGTCTAAAGAAGCTCTCAAATATTAAGTGGTTTTGGTTTTACTATTATACCCCCATTTTAACAAACCATTTAACTTTTAGGATACTTTATTTTTATTTTTTAATATGTTTTCAGTTTTTAACAAATATTTATTTTTATATAAAAAAGTATTGTTTCCATATACAATTATTTATTAATTTAAATATTTTGTTTAAAATAAAAATAAAAATAAAAAAATTCCCAATTTTCTAAACTCAAACCCTAACCCTAACTAACCTAGCTCTAAATTAACATAGGAGGAGGAGGCGCCACCTCCCTAGGACTTGACCGGAGGAGGCTAGCCGGCCAGCTCTTGATTGAAGGGAGGCGGTGACCTCCATTAAAATGAAAGGGACATCAGAGGCAAGGAGGAGGCTGGCCGGCCGCCCCTCCTCCTCCTATGTCAATTTAGGGTTAAGTTAGTTAGGGTTGGGTTTAATAAAATTAAGATTTTATTTTTTATTTTATTTTTAGGGTTAGGATTTGAATTGTTTAGGAAATTGGGGATTATTTATTTATTTGTTTGTTTGTTTAGGAGTATTTTTGGTAATAGATTAATTACATAAGGTTAATTTTGGAAGCAACTATCAATGTGTTAATTATGACTTATTAAATAGGGAGAACTTTAAAACTAGATAAAAAAATTAGTGGGTTTATTATTTTTGTCCAAGATTATCATTTTTACTGTTTTTGTCAAAATTTTCACTTTTTGGACAAGATTGCCCTCCTTTATAAAAAAAATTCTCCTTTTTGTTTTCTTTTTCTTCTTCTTCTTCCCAAAAAAAAAAAAAAAAAAAAAAAAAAAAAAAAAAAAAAACACTAACTTTTTTCTCCATTTTTTTTTTCTTTTTCTTCTTCTTCTTCCCAAACCTCCATGGTGTGTTTAATTGGTGCTCGGGTGTGTTCAATTGATGGTCTAGTATGTTTAATTCGTTTTACCCTAGTGTGTTTAATTGTTTTTGCCCTAGTGTGTTTAATTCATTTTGCCCGGTGTGTTTAATTCGTTTTGCCCTGATGTGTTTAATTCGTTTTGCCTGGTATGTTTAATTCGTTTTGCCCTGGTGTTTTTAATTGTTTTGGCCCAGGTGTGTTTAATGAGTTTTACCTGGTGTGTTTAATTGGTGGCCTGATGTGTTTAATTGGTGGCATGTTGTGTTTAATTCATTTTAAACTGATGTGTTTAATTGTTTTTGCCCTGGTGTGTTTAAACAAAATGAAATCTGGAAAATTTGTTTGAAAAATATCAAATCCGAAAAAATCTTTAAAAAAAATTCAACCCAACCCAAACAGAACTCCCACCATTCATAAAAACAACCACAACCCAAACTTAAATATAACCACAAATTTGAATTTTATTTTTTTTTAAGCACAACCATAACCCAAACTCAAATCCAAACCTTTTATAAATCTGGAAATTTTTCAACCAAAAAAAAAACTGAAAATTTTGAAAATTTGAAAATTTTTGTTTAAAAAAACACCTGAAAATTTTTTAAAAATCTGGAACCACAAACCAAACTTAAAAATCTAAAAAAAAAAAAAAAATTCAAAATAATAAAAAAAAAAACTGAAATTTAAAAAAAAATCTGGAAAAAACATGAAAGAGAAAGAGAAGAAGAACGAGGGAAGATCGAACGATCGAACGGAGGAGAGAGGAGGAGAGAAAGAGAGAAGAAGAAGGAGGAGACGTGAAAATGAGAGAGAAGAGGTTTTGAAAAAAAAATATGGGTAATTTTGTCTTCACAGCCACATTGTTGACAAAAATAGTAAAAATGATAATGTTGGACAAAAATAGTAAAGGCTCTTAATTTTTGACTATAATGCCCTATTTCCTCTATTAAATAAGTGAAAAGTCAAATTTTTTAACTTTTTATATAAGACATATATCTTAAATTAATATTTAATTTTGAAAAACAAACAAATCTATTTATTTTAATATAAGTTAAAAGAGCATCCACAATGGTGGAGACCCAAACACAAGACCCATTTTTACCACATCATCAAATATGGGTCTTGTTTTCAAATACTGGATCGTCCCATTTGGGTCCTATTTATTTGGATCCCTTTTCCCCACAATGGGGCTAAATTAAAAAAAGAGAAATGAATCCACTTTTTTTACTTTTTTCCAAACAATCATTACTCTTCATTAAAATATTATATATATATATATATTAATAAATAAATTTTATAATATATTTTAAATATCAACACTATCAATAATTATTTAACAAATTATAATTAATTTAAAATAAAAAAATATTAATTTAAAATTGTCACAACCGAATTACATCAACAATAAAAATAAATATTTAAAACAAAATATTGTATACGATTAGACATGGCGTCGGTTTCGGTTTGATTCCGGTTTCGGTTCGATTCCGGTTTCGGTTCGATTCTGGCTTCGATTCTGAACCTTCAAAATCGGCTCCGATTCCGGTTTTGGTTCCGGTTTTGTAGGTAAAGTTCCGGTTTCTCGATTTCGGTCCGGTCCAATCCAATTTTGGCGGTTCCGACGGTTCGGGTCTGATGTTCCAACGGTTCGAGTCTAGCGATTCCAACGGTTCGAGTCTAGCGATTCCAACGGTTCGGTTTCGGTTTCAGTTTCAGTTTTGGTCAGGTTTTCGACGGTTCAGACTGTTCAGTTTCGCTTCCGAATCGATTTCGGTTCCAACGGTTCAGTTTAATTCGGTTCGTTTTTAAAAAAATGGATATTCCGGTTCATGGGTTCAAACCGGTGAACCGAACCGAACCGAGAACCGGTCTATATATATAGAAAAATTCCAAAATTGTTCCATTGTTGATTTAATTACCCTTTGAAGCTGACCATGACAAACATTTTTGCTCATAAATTGACCGAAAAAATCGATTAGAGGAGATTTTGATTAGGCCCAAAACTCAAAAAACCAAACCAAACCGAACCGAACCGGTTCAATCGGTTTTTGATCGGTTCACACTTTTCAATTTTATCTGATCGGTTCACTTTTTCAAAAACCGGATATTATCGGTTTTTTAACGGTTCACTCAAAAAGTGTACCGATCTATTAAACGCTCACCCCTAATTAAATTTATTTATATTTTGTCATTATGTATATAATTATTGAAATTAATAATAATATATTTAAATTTAAATAATTGAAATATATATATATTATATATATATATTTTTTTTTTCATTATATATATATATTTTTTGAAATTAATAATTATATATTTTAATTTAAATTATATATATAAAAAAATAAAAATAAAAAATAAGCCCAACCCAATGATTGGAAAGGATTGGGAACCCAACTCCAATCATTGGGCAAGACCCAAATTGGGTTCCAAATTTGGAACTCCATTTGGGTCTACTTAGGTAGAGCCCACTTTTGGATCCCTTTATTTGGATCCCATTTGAGACCATTGTGACACAATTTTATCAAACCCAAAATGGGTCTTGTGAAATGGGTCTCTTTTTGAGACCATTGTGGATGCTCTAAGCGGTAATAAGTCTTATATTAAAAAAAACAAACGACCACTCACTTTTACACTTTGAGTTTCCACATAGAAATCAGTCAAATTTGCTAGCCAGAATACTAGTTAGCACATTAGCACTTGGAAATTTTTCTCTCCAATATGCACCTAATTACCTATTTTTTTATTATTATTATTTTTTTTTAACAATCTTGTTGTAAATGTAACCATTATCGATGGTCGACTATTGTACCAGAACAAATTTACAATTCTAGTGTTTAAAATCTCACCTATAATATTTAACTCCACGATATTATGAACTTGATAAATATAGTATACAAAATTTCAACCACAACAAAATCAAATTCTAGATATTTACTTCAACGAATCGGTTTTGCTGTAATGTGGTGTTATTCAATCCTGTAGTCAAACTAGTTAGAATTTAGAAAGTACGGTGGTTGGTGGTCTCAATCATGTCGTCAAGAACTGGTAAGAGTCAGAATCAAAGCACATGAGCACATCTAGGCCCAGCACACAACACTTTTTTCTTTTTTCTTTCAGGCGTCTAATGACTAATGAGGAAAGAATGAAAGATACAAATATAAATTGGCTCAAAATGATATGATTAAATACTAATCTACTGTTACGACTGATAATCAAACCACAAATTGACACTACAGCCTCTGTATAGCTTCAAGATGGTTTATGAAAGTGAAAAGAAAAGAAAAAAAAACAACAAAAACAAAACAAAATGAATTTACCAAGATGACATTTCTGTGAGTAATCAGATTCTTTAGTTTACATGTAATGATGCTGTCCACTGTAAATGTACTAAATTTAGAAAATCAAGGCTGATGAAAAGAATTTGCACCTTGCTCATGGTGATTATTAACAACTGGAATATCCAGACTGCTTCCTTCTGTCTCCGGGGCAACTTCTCTCACATCAGCTATCCTTGCCTCTGTTGCCTGAATATCACTCCATTCACCGTCTGCGATGGGCCGGTGGTTCACCTGATCCACTGTCATATGGACCACACTCTCCCCCGGTACTGGTACCACTCTAGAAACACTGAGGCATGCTTTGTCCACATTCTCCTCTGACAAATCTACATCCTTTGTTTCTGGAAGGGAGTTACCGGTATTTGAGGACTCCGTCTTCTCCTCAAAAACTTGCTTAGTTTCAATCTGCTGTCTGTTAATAGAGAATAGATTTTGGTATCAACTTCAAATTGTCATAAGTAACAGTACTCAAAACCCCGAAATTATATGCCTAAGCATTGATGATGTGTGTGCATCTCTTCAAAGAGGGAAAAGTGCTAGAGTAGCTTACAGATTGGCAGGTAAAATTTATAGTGGAGCTCTTCCACACATGAGAGGAGGAACTGGTCCCTGCCTCATCATGAAACAGTAGAGTACTCCACATCACGATATAATTCACTACAAAAGAATCTGAAGATCCATTTTGCTATCATCTTCTAAATTTAACTATAGCCTAATTTTGGTCGAATACATGTTGCAAAGGGACTAATGTTGCCCAGAAACACAACTTTGTACCATGTAAGACATTAGATTCCATTATTCTCAAGTTCAAAGTAGCTTTCAATTTGTACTTGAATATTTAGAGATTCTTTACTAGACCTTTTAATAATTAGATCCAAATAAATTGAAACAGATGCTTGCATCCTCATCAACCGCTGGTTTTCTTTTCTGGTTATTCATATCATCCTATGTAATCTACATTCCAAGATACTTTTGAGTTTGAGATATAAGTTCTTTCATTACAGGCAACTTGTATCCCAAAGTACTGACATAAAGCAAGAGTTGTAAGAACTACTAAAGTGTTAGCAGAATGACCCCTATATTGGCAAAGAGAGAGTAGATGCCAAACCTTTGAAGTTGTGACTGTAACATATTCACATAGGCTAGAAGTTCTTCCTTGCTTTTTACTGCATCTGCCTCTCTCTGAGCAGCCTCCTTTATTCGAGCTTCAGAATCTGCTTCAGCAACCCTGACCTTCTCCTCTCCTCTCACAACAGCTGCTTCTAATATCACAACACGCTCTCTAGCTTTTCCAAGCTCAGAACGCCATAGATGTGCCTCCTGAAAAGCAGAGTCTCTCTGCTTAACCAACTGATCTTTTTCTCTACTTATGGCCATGAATTTTTCTTCATACTCTCTCAGCTGAAAATATAAAAAGAAACCCCAATTAAACAACAATTAAAATGCCATCCAGTATCAAATATTAGCATTTCTCTTATCAACCCTAATCAAGGAAAAAAAAAAACTAAAAGTGACTATCTCAGGACTGCAAATTAACATTTTTCCATTATAACAGTGGAGATATTTGATCATGTTTGTTTTTTGAATAATAGTTTTCTTCAAACTTGATTATTAAATACCGTATCACATATCAAAAAATAAGACTACACAATGAAACATTACAAAAATGAAAGATTATTAGTACCTTCAACATGCATGTCTCCAGCTGTTTCGCTGAATCTTGTGTTACACGCTCAATTTCGGCAAAAGCAATTCTCCTTTGTTCATCCATTGTATGAGCAGCGGATGCTGCAGCCTCAGCTGCTTCAGCAGTCTCAGTTAGTTTATCTGCAATTTCTCTTATTGTTGAATCACGAGCACGAAGGTCCCTTGCCAAATTCTGTAATTCCTCATCCTTAACACGTAATGTCTCCTGCAAGAAATATTTCCATGTAATACTGAAGTTAGATAAAACTTAAAATTTAACGTACTTCACATTACCATCAAAAGATTAAAAAGCCATGGTTGGCACCATGCCAAGCAATGCCAGTACTGGACAAGGCATGGTTTGTATTAGCTAGTCCAGAACTGGATCGATATTTGGCAAACAAAAGTCAAGCCTAGTTGTATGATTTCAGAAACTCCCTAATGTAGGACAACTATAAGAAATAGAGGTTCTATAGTTAATTGTTGGGAAAATAGCGCAGTATAGTATGGCATGATTTATAACTTATATTCTGATAATAAGATGCTCCCCAATTATTTTGCCGTAATGCTTGCTCATAAACAAAATGCATTTTGTCTTGGTCATTTGCTTTGGGTCCTGTTTGGCTAGGCTTTTGGAGAGGTGCTTTTGGCTTTTGAAACCTAAAAGCAACTTAGAAGAGTGTTTGGATGTCTAAGCAAAAGAGCCTCCCATTTTTGAAAGCTCTTTCAAGAGAAGCCAAAAATTTCTGGCTTCTCATGAAAGAGCTTTCACCAAAAACACGGGAAGCTGGAATTTGTTTAATGAAACTTTTGTATTTGTCATTTTACCCTTCTATCGAACAAAAGCAAAATAAAAATTACACTCACATCCTCTCTTTCTCTCCTTCACTGTCATCTGCAACCCATGTTCTAGATTTTGTTTTTTTTAAAGATCCAAGCGATTTATTTACAAAGAAACTCAAACAACACAAAAAAAAACAAACTCATGAGTAGATTTAACAAAGCTACACTATGAACGATGAAATTGATGAATTAAAGAAGTAGAGGGAAGGATTCAAAGGTAATGGGTTTGCTAGAGAGAGAGAAAGAGGTGTGAAAATAAGAGAATATGAAAATGAAGAAGAAAACTTGAGTACAGATAGTGAAAATTGCAGAGAAAAAAAGAAAGGTAAAAATGTGGGTGCTCAATCTTCCATGGCAGCGGAGAGATGTGTGGATGTGTGGGTGTGTGGTGGGTAGGGTTGGAGTGTTGGACTGTTGTCTGTTGGTAATGGTGGTGTGGGTTAGATGTCAGCGACTCGGCCATTGGATGAGTTTAGGGTTTTTTTTTTTTTTTTTTTTTTTAAGGAAAAGATGAGTTTTTTTTTTTTTTTTTTTTTTTGAAGATCAGGAAAAGATGAGTTTAGCTTTATCATTTGATTTATTTATTAAACTTTTTAACTATGTTTTATTTTTATTTGACCTAATTATATTTATTATTTATTAACAACAAATAAATTTATCATTTTTTTTTTTTGAAATAAAAATACATTTATCATTTGACTATCGTTAAATTTTTATTTATTGAGTTTATTTTAAAATTATTATTATTATACCTATATTATTAATCAGTTATTTTAATTAGAAAAACTTATAACTATAAATTTTGTTACCTCTATTATTAATCATTTATTCTTATTAGGGCATTATGGTATATTCTAACTAGGAGATATTTTAAAATGTTTCAACCAAACAATCTCAAAAGCTCTTTTGGATATAAAAGCTCTTTTGATACATTATCCAAGCAGTCTACGAAAAGCTTGAGCTTTTGCTTCTCTTCTTCTCCTATCAAAAGCCAAAAGTAAAACTTATCTCAAACGAGCCCTTTGTACAGAAACAAACTCTAAGTGCATAATTCATGGATTGTTGGCTGTGATAAAGAGATTCACAACCATACTTTACCCTTAAATTGAACAAGTCATTCTTATAAATCGTATCAGCATTCAACTACGATCTCAACTCCTACATATAATCTCGTGTGATTCGGCAATTGACTTTGGACAGGAAGTTGTTTGCTCTAGTACTAGATTAATGTAAAATAGTTCTGAAATGAAGGACGTAAGAAATTT
Source organism: Acer campestre (assembly GCA_954870605.1). Classification (NCBI taxonomy): domain Eukaryota; kingdom Viridiplantae; phylum Streptophyta; class Magnoliopsida; order Sapindales; family Sapindaceae; genus Acer; species Acer campestre. The sequence goes on along the minus strand of OX940803.1, from coordinate 13,264,319 downwards.
TGATGGATGGGAAGATAAAAGACTGGGTGTTTAAGATTTCATTTGGATTTCAGAAGAAATTTGTTTGGTATTAAAAACTTATAGAACAGAGAATTAATTAATTGTGAATCCATAGCCGGTGAAAGTACAATAAATAAAAACTAGAGTTTGTGTGGGAAGAAATTAATAGTAAATGAAAGGAAAACTACAAGAAGAAAATTACTTTTTGACAACAACAAATAATATCAAATTTTCATTAACCCACTCTGGCAATTCTAAAAGCATGTATTTAAAACTCCTCCATTATATGTCCAATCAGGGAAATAAATCATATGATGGAAATTCCTAAGAACCCCAAACTCAGGAATTTTACATAATAAAACTTAACCTCAATAAACTAAAGACCACGTGAAGACTCATTACTCAACTTAAAATCAGTTAACTACACAAACTAACTTGATATAAATGCAGGAATTCATCTTTTTAAGATTACTTTCTAAATTGCAAAATACAATTACACCTCAATTCCTATAAATATATTGGATATGCACTTCATATTTGAATTAAGAACAGAGTATCAGAACTATAATAAGTAAAAAGTAAAGATTCAAAAAACAAAAGGGAAATTGCATTCGTTTTACCTTCATAATGGTTAGATCATCCATTGGACCATCAGTAATTCTATTTGTAACCATTCCTAGAGCATTTCTCAAAGAAATCTGCATTGCAGCTTCAATTTCTTTGGAGCATTCCAGGGCTGTAGAATTCGCAGCAGCAACTACTGTCGCAACTGTGCCTAATTTTGCAGAACCAGTTCCACTTAAGGAGTTCACAGCCTCTTTATGGGCTTTCAGAACCAACTGTGCTGCACTGATTATTGAAAAGGAAACAAAAAAAGGTGAGGAATGGGCAAGAGAGTTATCAACATTAGCAAGTAAAAATATGAATATATATATATATACAAAAATGTTCAAGTCAGTGCACATTGATATAACTTCATCAGTGCGCTGGATGTGGACCATTAGATTTACATACTTTGACTTAAAGTGTATGCATTTGTTAAAGCTTCTCCATAATTAGTGGTCTATATATGCATTAGTACTGATGTAGTTACATTAGTGCGCACTGACCAGAACGAGACCCCATATATATATAGTATTTATCTCCTAAGTGCGCTATAATTTTAACAAAAACCAATACTGTCTTCATCAATTGTGTAAAGGTCTTGATTAAAGCTTTTGTTGTATTAATTAGTCTTTCAAGCTAATCAAGACTCATCAAGACTACGAAAGCTTTCATCAAAACCTTTATACAATTGATGAAGATGGTACTGATTTTAACAAAATCGGTGTGCGGTGACCGAATAATCTCTACTATATGTTATAATTGGCATAGCAATGACATTCATAGTACACATTTGAACTACTAACTGTTTCTCTACTATATGTTCAGACATAAAATAACAGGCAAACTCTATATTTGTATATTCAATAGTATTTCTATTCTTCTTATAAATATATAGCAGGTATACATAAAAAAAAAAAAAAAAATTTAAAAAAATTATCCTCTATATATAAGAGAAAATTGAAATAATAGAGCCACATCCTGCATTACAACATCTGAAATAACCAACAATGTGTGAAAAAGAATTGAATAACTTACTGTAGAGTTGATACCCAAGCTCTAGCTGCACCAGGTGTTTCTGCACAAAGGAAGTAGTCTTTTTTCTGTGGAGTCCCAATATCTAATAATATAGTTAAGAAGAATGCAATTACAGCAATACCAATTGAACTGTATAATGAAGTTCTCAATTGAATGAAACAAGAAGATCTTTATTTCTTTTTTAAAAAAGAAAAAAGAAAAGAAATACATAAGATTAATCTGGATACATAAACAGCAGCCATCATACTTGGGAAGTCCACTACAGCACATACAAGAGAAAATGGGATGTTAAATGCTGTTCAAGATAGTTTAATCACAAAACTAATACTAGGAGCAAATATAAGCAATCAAGCTTAATTAGAATACGTCAATCTTACTTGAAGTTAACAGGTGACAATGAGATCGTGCTGTTTTCATCAAATACAATGGTTCCCTTGACAGTTGGCTCATTTCTCCTCGTCCTAAATTATGCAACCAGCAGGTAAACTTGATGATGGGCGTGTTCCAGTGAAAAAAGTGAAGCCACATATAAAATAACCCACAAATAAACTTACTTGTATTCCATTTTTCCATTCGTTGGGTCCAAGATCACCCACCTTTCATTCCATTTCCTCAGCTATTGAAATAGTATATATTAGATAGATTATCATTATGACATAAAGCATAAGTCATACTTTGGATAAATACTATCATGACATAGAGATACCACTAAACAATTATCCAAAGTTTCTACAAAGACTAATCCATACATTTCAGTGAGAAATCAAATTATATATTTGCACCCTTCAATAAGTTCCAAATTGATGACCAATTCCCTCTTAAATCACACATCTAACATGTATTTCCCAAATTATTCTAGCAATTCAAGTGTATCAATGATCTAATTTTAGATTACAAGTAAGCGAACTGAAGCAAATATCAGGAAATCAAGAGAGAGAAGATTATTTACGGTTTCGGATCGCTTGAGAAGCGGGCCCTGCAACAAGTTGCGACCAGAACCAGAAGCCAGCTGCCGTTTGATCCTCTCCAAGCTGTTTTCCGTGTCCCCAACTCTCTGCTCCGCCATCAAATCACGCCCAACAAATAATACTATTAAAAATTCAAATTCACATGATTGTACATACACAGAAAAAGAGAGAGAGACTGACCGTGGAAGCTCCATTAGTAGATGCCATGGTAGATCAGTAGAATCAGAAATGTGCTTCTTGTTTTGGGGTTTTTATGTTTTTTTTTTTTTTTCAATTACTGGATTTTTTTTTATGGGGTGTTTAACGAGAAAAGGCTGTTAGGTTTGTTTCGTAGACTAGCAGTTGGTGTTGGTGGTGACTATTTGTAAATCGCGTACATTTTCTTTTTACTGTTTTTTTTTTTTTTTTTATCACTTTGTTTGGTTAACTTCTTAGATTCACTTACGTTCATTCGTTGCACGGACCGCTGTTGTGACGGTACTGCGGTACTGTACAACAGTCAACAGAAGGGGTTGGTTTTTGTTTTTTTTTTTTTATAGTAATATTAGTCGATGCAAACCTTTTTTTTTAAAGGTGTTAATATTTTGTAAATCATGAGATTATATAGCAATTAATATGATGTTGAGACCTAATGTGCCACATCATTTAAGAAAAAAATTCAAGACGTGTAGCATTACTTTTGTTTTTTTATTGAAAACTAAACGATCCTAGATTTTTCTGAAGACCGAATAGAGACCGAAAACTAAAACTGAATGGCATACTTGTTTTTTAATTTTCTCACATCTAAACATAATGTCAACTTATTCGTTTTTAAAGATAAAATTGTTTGAAAACATATAATTTAACATTTATACCCTTATTACTATTATTTGTTATGTATTTTAATTTGATATGATACAAATAACTAAATAAAAATAATTTAATAAAAATTAAAGCATTTTTATGTAAATATTGCTAAGATATTATTCAATGTTAAGATATGATAAATACTAATATTGAAATGATTTTGATTTTTACATAACAAAAAAAAAATTAAATGTTCAACAATGGAATTGGAGGTGACAGTATAATTAAGGTTTTTTTATTATTATTTTAATTTGTTTATAGTTATTTATCATTAATAATATGTCAAATTTGTATAATATAACATCATTGTAATATTGGAAAGAATTATCTTTGGAAGGATAATCTTGGAAGGAAATTTTTAAATGTAATACAATGATTTAAAACTAAGTGAAAAGTCTGAATTTTTTACTTTTTATTTTAAGTTGTTTTTGGGTATTTTTAAGTTGTTTGACTACTTAAAAAAATAAAAATAAAAAACAAAAACTTAATAGGTTCACTTCAGACCCATTAAGTGTTAAGTGTAAAAAACAAAGACCCCGAATCGTATTTACGGCGCATTTACTAATTGGGAATGAGTGGAATCGAAATCAAATTCCACTAGAAAATAAATGGAAAGGAATCATAATTAAGTTGCAAATTCCATTACTATGTGTAGGTGGTTGAACTACGGTTGAAGTTATTCGGGTCGGGTTAAACTAGGCCCAAGGCAACTTAGTGGAACTTTGTTGATTGAAGATTGTCGTCTCAAAACTTAAAACCTACAAAAAAAAAAAGGATAGATTTGAGAGAATAGATAAAAAGGATAGATTTGGGGTTTTATTTTTAGCCTTAGTTATGCTTGGGCTGAGCAATTGTTTGTAATGACTGAGTTGAATCGATTTCCGATGTTCGGAATGAATACGAATAGGTTTCTAATTTGCTACCAGTTCTTCTTTTCATATTTTTTCCAGAAAGCCTTCTTGTGGAATCAAAAACTATTATTTATAGAGGTCCAGTCGTTTTAACGTTCACCTGATCATGAGTTGATTATGGGTGAGATTTCAAGAGAAAATCTCTCCTACAACCACCTACTTGACACAACTGACCATTGACTTGGTTTTTCAAAGACTAAGTTCTGTAGCTGACACTTATATTGGATCAAACTACTATAACGGGGCTAGGTAAGCTATGAAAAAAGGTCTGGGCTTCTTACTTTGGACCTCTGGACCATTTTTGGCTACCACACTATGCTTACTAACTTTTTTAGAATTATAAATGAAATTAAATTTATAAAAAGTTGATTATATAAATACCCTTATGAACTCAAAATAGCTAGCATATATATACATGCGAGAGATGTATGAGTATAGCAAATAAATAAATAAATAAATAAAGTTTTTTTTTTCACAATTTTTGTTTTTTTGCTGTAGCATAGGTTTTTTTTTATCTATTTTTTATAATTCGCAACTCATATATATATATATATATAGTCTTTCTATTATCAGTTCGAACTGATAATAGAAAAAGTCAGGTCGAAGCATCCTAACCTTTGGATTCATCTAAGGGTTATGGTTTTTTGAGAAATAAATTATAAAATAATAATATCAAGTGCCTAAATGATGTGGCATCACTATGATCCATTCATTTAGATTATATTAGATTTGCTTGATTTAAATGAATGGATTAGAGTGATGTCACATCATTTGGGTACCAAATTTAGATAAAGTAGCATTTCTCTCTCTATATATATATGTAAAAAAGTGAACTACAAAGTATATAAATATATATATAACGAGTTTGCCAGCCCGCACGATGTGCGGGCATTGTAAACATATAACGTAATCACTAACGGATTTATATTTTAATATTTTTTCACATATATTCTTCTATTTCAATTTAAATGCTCTGATTTTAACTTGAATTGTGACGGTTTTGATCATCTTTTTGTTTACAATTTATGATATAAATTGTATGATTTTGTGAAAGAGAAATCGACAAAAAAAGAAACATAAAACAACTATTGTTTTACTAAACTACTAATAAAATAAAATAAAATATAATAGATATTATCTTACAATTAGAATTAACATAAATTAGAAAGAAAAACACACTAAAAAACCAATTGACTACATATTTCTACGGATACTTTTGAAATATACAAAATAAAGCTTTGAACCACAAATTTTACAACATGCATGAATTTTAAATTCAGTCTCAAGTCTTTGATGAAATAATACTGCAATACAAATCAAGTTAAACAAATCAATCACAACTTAAAAAAAATAATAATAAATAAAATAAATAAATAAATACATCAAAGCTGTATATATTAAAAACTATATTATTTGTTGAACATACCTGAAAAACAATGGTAGCAAGTGTAGCATGTATAGATTTCAATGCCAAAATAAGCATTAAAATTTAGATTAAATTGTAAAATAATTAAATAAATAAATAACACAAATAATTAATATTACCTCCTCTTGCTCGGTCACTTCACATCACAACATAATCTTAAAGACCGACTAGCCAATCATCTGGGTCTATTGAATAAATAGATAAACAACATTACAGTTTTATATATATATATATGGAAAAAATATTACTGAGGTGATTTTGCGGCAAGCAACTGACCGACATAAATCTGAAATTTTGAGAATGAAATCAAACAAATATGATTTAAGATAAAACAAATATGAGATAGTAATTGAATGGTAATATTTTATATTTCATAAACAAAAAGATGTAGAATAATAGTAAAATATTGGAAAATAGGTGACAATCAAAGAAAATATAGCATGAATTATTACCAGTAAATTCGGAGAGAAACTAAAAACCAGAGCTGGACAAAGTAGATTGTGAACAAAAAATGAAATGGAAATGTGAAAGTTAAAAACTAAGTCTGCTTTTATCATGTGGAAATGATTAACAATTAACAGTAATAAATGATAAATTAAAATAACGTTTAAGATTTCAAAAATAGCTTGAAAACAACCCTTCCACTTCCTGCCTTCCTGGCTTCACCATACAGACTCCATACCTCAAAATTAAATAGGTTAATTGAAAATTATTTATTGCATTAATTTATTTATTTTTGGTTAGAGAATTGATTCGTTATCCCATTAATTATGGAATTGACTCTTGATTTTTATATATTAAGGGGTTGTTTGTTTTTTTGTCTGAAGACTGAATAGTCCTGAATTTTACTGAAGACTGAATAGTGATCGAAACCTAAATCTGAATGACATGTTTGTTTTTTTTTTTTTCTCACATCTAAATGCACTGTCAACATGTTTGTTTTTTAAAAATAAAATTGTCTGAAAAGAAGTAATTTACATCTATACCCATGTTAAACCATTATACATATAATATAGAATAAAAACAATTCAAAAATAATAATTATATATGAACACATATGATCATGATCTTCTTCTTCGATTACAAACAAACTTTATTTTTACTAAGAAAAGAAAATGTTTTTTTTTTTTTCAAAAAATAAAAGGGGTAGTAGGAAAACTCACACAAAACACTCTAAAAAAATAATATATAAATACATCACCCTAATATCATAATAAAATATTGATATTAAACACTAATATGAGAAATGATTAAGGTTCTTTTTTATTTTTAAAGCTATTTAAAATAAGCAATGTATTAAAATAAAGATTTATATACAATATATAATTATGATGAAATTGGAGATATGTTATATATGGAGGATAGTATCGGAAGAAAAGATTTTGGATTGCATTTAATACAATTAAGTGATTTACAATTAAGTGAAAAGTCAAGATTTTTTACTTTTTATTTTAAGTTGTTTTTTTTTTGGTATTTTTAAGTTCATATAATATTTAAAGAAAACTATTTAATGGCTAAGTTTTTAAAACGAAAAAAAAAAAAAAAATTTAATACCAACAAATTGAAATGGTGCATGCATGGCATGTTTTACAATAATTAATAAGGGTTGAATTGAATTGTTATTATATAAATTCAATATATATGTAGAGAGAGAGAGAGAGAGAGAGAGAGAGAGAGAGAGAGAGAGGTCTTTCATTTTATTTCAAATAAATAGGTGTATGAGACCTTTCATTTTACTTCAAATAAATAGGTGATTGATATAAATTGAGAAATTAGAATTATAGTAGAATTTAAAGCCAAAAGCTTCTCACACCGACATGTGGCACTGCCATTCTTCTTAATTATGGGATTGAGTCTTGATTTTTATATATTAATTAGTTTTCCAACCCGAGCGTTACACGGACTTTGTATAAAAAATTGTTTATAAAACATTGTATTGTTTATACCGAAATTTTTAATGCAAACATGTTTAAACTTAATGAACATGTAGTTTTTCCTTTCAATAAAGCATCAGTATAACAGAAAAAAATAAAAGACACCAACATTGATGATATACATAGATCCTCAAATTAAGGAGAAATGTTAAAAAATATATATATATATTTATTTGACATGTTTGTTGACTTCCCCAACAAATAATGTTCATTGAATTGTAATGTTAAATTTATAAATGATTGAATTATTGATATTATTAATAAATAACTAATTATATTATGATAAAAAAAAAAAAAAAAACTAATTATAAAACAACAAAGCAAGATGAACTGATTTTTAAGTAGTTAATAAATCTGATCTAATTAAATCATTGTCAATTATAATAATCCGTTAAGGAAACTCTTAGGTCTCCAATATCATTAATTCACAAAGACTCTCCATTTCTATCACTATTATTCCAGTTTAGATGAACAAATTTCTTAAGGATTATTTAATTTATTATATAGGTTAATTAAAAATTATTTTTTGTATTAATTGAAAAGCTCTCTATGTGTTTAGCAATATATATATATATATTATGACAATTTATTAATTTTTGTTATGTTATCATTAATATATTGCTATTGATATGCTTTTAAAATTTACCATTAATTCCATAAAAAAAATAAAGAAATAAAAAAACAAACAAACAGATTACGTTTGATTTGGTAATACAATTACTATTTTAATTTTCTTTGTAAAATATTTATTTATTGTCATTTATAAGAATAATTAAAATTCAAAAACTTTTATTTTTAAAAATAATCATATTGTATTTAATGCATAGTTAATACATTCTAAACAATCTAAAAGAAAAGAAAATAAAAAGATAAAAAATAGAAAAAAAATTATAAATATTTATAATTATATAGAGTTAAATAACTATTGAGATTAGCTATTTACAATTCATTTTTTTTCACATTTATTTTCTTAAGACATTTCATTTTAATAAATTAAAATTTTAAAACCTCTAAATACACCCCAATTTACTTGAAAATATTATATATATATATATATATTATAAAAACGCTCATTCTAGAAATACATGTAGAAGTATTAATTAAAAAAAAAAAAAAAAAACAAACTCCATGGAGGATATTATCAAACCAAGTGATAAATTAATTTATTTTTCCACATTTTTTTCTAAAAACATTCTATTTTTTAATAAATTCTTGATTAGATTTTTTTAAGCATCCGTCTCATAGATGATTTGATACTCGCTTTTTCCGTCATTGAAAGAATCGCGAGGATCAAAAGATTGTTTTCTATGTAAAAGGGGTTTCCTACTCAATGTGCTCTAAACTAGCAAAAGACTAGTAAAGCGGCAAATGAGAGTATCGTTCCGCAGGGAGATGTGATTCGTCAACCATTTCAAGTTCTAGAGTTTATTGTAAGCATGTAAATAGAATGCGAAAATGTGAGAATGGTGTGTGTGAAATGTATGTACAATGCGGTGTGTGTGTGAGTGGAGAATGGAAATGAAAATAAATAAAAACAAAGAGAATATGGAAGGGTGAGAATGGTGTTTAAAGTGATAAATAAAAGGGTAGATTGAAGAGATGCATGAAAATGGTCACACAAGGTTCAACAAGTTCACCATACATAAGTGCACAAATAGTTGATTGTTAGGCATTAAGTTCGTCCAATTTTAGTTAAGGGTTCGTTCTTGCCTCAATCCGATTTATACCCATTCATAGAGCTAACGGTTGAAGAGTGTGTCGAGAACCTCTCAAACATGAAAACCTCAACCAACATATGTGAACACATTTTATAAACCGATGCTAAATTGAGTCCCAATATTAACACGGTAATGTAAAATGGCAACGTTAAGTACAATGAATGTGGAAAGAGTGATTGTATCTCCAACCATAACTCACCTAGAGCCCCTAGCATGAGAGATAGCAAAAGACCAATAATTGTAACTATAACCATGACTCACCTAGAGCCCCTAGAGTGAGAAATAACTAAAGTCCAATTGTTAACAAGAACAATAAACCAAACCCTTCTAATATGGTAATTTATAGGTTCACCCACTCTTTCTAGCTAATTAGCCAAGACTATGCCTAGAGAGCCTCTCCAAAGGCACAATCCTAACTCTAAGTCACTCAAACCCATTCATGACATGTAATTTTGACCTTCCATCAACATACAAACACAAAATGGGATATTTGATTACAACTACTCCTAATTTACATTAATCTACTCCTAATCCCATCCATGAATACATATTAATTTCCAATCTCCATACGCAAGAATTTCAAGATAGAGATATATTCAATAAAAGCAAGAATGAATCAAAACACAAATTAGATATAAAAACAACCACATTTATATATTGAGCACAAATATAGGTTTACAAATATTCCCAAGTGGGGATTACACATCTAAGAAAACAAGAAATACAAAGAGAATGAGATAAAAGAGAAAACCCAAGTGGAGAGCCCCTCCAAAATGTGCTAATCTCTTTTGATCCATGCTTGGCTCGAATTTGGTCCAAGAACCCTCTTTTCTCCTTGCAATCTACTCCTAGATGGATGAATGATGGGTAGAAGGTGTGATGGGGAGCATCCATGGAGGAAAAACCTTCATGGAAGCTCTAGAAAGCTTCTCTCTCTCTTATTTAGATGGAAGAAAATGAAGAAGAAGAAGAAGAGGAAGTGTGTGAGGAGTGGATTCCGTTGGGAGAGAAGAGAATAAGGTGTTTATATAGTGTTGGGAGGTTAGGGCTGAAGGTTGGGGTGAAAGGACGAAACAGTCCCTGAAATTCGCCCAAAAAACGACTCTCTGGAGTGAATTGGCGGTTTGGTTCGGCGGCCAGGCCGCCGTTTTAAGTAGCCGTTTAGACCTGACAGCATTTCAGCATTTCAACATCGCGCACCGTTACGGAAATGAGCATAACTTCCTGTAGAAAGCTCGGAATTGAAATCCGTAAAATGTTTTGGAAACTAGACTTCTGAGGCTTTCTGAATATATAAAGATATCAATGTGGTTCGATCTAAGCAGGAAGATATGATCCCCACAAATTGTACATTCTGCACGAGCATATACAATTTCTTCCATTTTTGGCTCATTTTGCCTCCCAAACTAATCTTTAAGCTCAAAACCTTATTGTAGGGAATATGTACTTACACAAGGCTCAAACAAAATATTATATACAAAAGTACACTCGAAAACGAGACAAACGATCGGAAATGGGGGACCTCAAGTAGGTATAAAATAGTCTGATCATGATTCAATAAAAAAAAATTGTGAAAAATTTTATGGAGATGCAAATAGTAGTAGGAGTTATTTGTTATTTATTACCATATATATATGGAAAAAAAAAAAATTAAGAGTGAATTTCATATATTTAGAAAATGAATCTATTTAATTGAATGTAATAATTAATGTTTATGATGTGTTACCATTAATAATTGATCAAAAACTATTATTTTAATTTTTTTTGAAACCATTATTTTAATTATTTGTTAAGTTATCATAATATCATTAATATCTTACAATTAATAAGTTTTTAGAATTTATCATTAATTCTTAAAAAAAAAACGGATTACTATTAATTTGGTATTACAATTGATGTTTGAAAAACATTTATTTATTATCATTTATATGGATAATTAAAATTCTAACAGTTATGTTTGGAATAATAATCTTGTATTCAATGCATAATTAATCCATTCTAAAAAACCAAAAAGAAAAGAGAACAAAAAGGTTAAAAATATATATATAGAGAAAAAAACTGACAAAAAAAAAGTATAAATTACCTTTAAAAAATCCGGGGAAAAATCGGGTATTTAATTCCTAAAAACTGGAGTAGATACAATATATATATATATATATATATTTGTAAGAGACTATATAATATTACAGTTAGAACCAAGAATAATATTTATCTATAGTAATAATATGTTTATTGAATCAATAATGCTAAACATCCCACCTACAATCCCACCATTTTCATCCCAACACACATGGCAGCTTAGGTGTCATATGGTGAGTGAACACACATTAATTAATACTTATCTCTCTTACTCATACATTTACTCACCAATTAATGTTTGTCCACTCACCAAGTGACACCTCAACTGTCACGTGTGTTGGGATGAAAATGGTGGGATTATAGGTGGGATGTGTAGCATTACTGTTATTGAATTCATCGGTTATAAGTAAAAAACACATCATAAGTCTCGACCAGTTTATTGATTTTTTGCATTGGTGGTTACGAATAGGATGCTAGCCTTACTGGATGGTTCTATAACACTGCATTGGTGGTTATGAACATGATGCTAGCCTTATTGGATGGTTCCATAACAAACACCTCAGTTGACAGCTAATTGAAAATCCAAGACCGCCAAAGTTAAAATTCCATGATCAATCCAAAATTACCTTTTTAACTATTAAAGCATTTCCTACAATTTTTTTTTTAAAAAATTATTCAATCAAATATTAAAACAAAATCCATAGAAATTACTCTCACCACTTAACGCTATCAAATTCCCCACCGCTTGTATTGAGTTTGATCGTGAGGAAGAGTTAATAGGCTGACATGGAAAAAATATGAGATTTATATATATATATATATATATAAACTAAAGGATTAAAATTATTCAACCAAATATTAAAAAAAAAAAAAAAAATCTATAGAAATTCCTCTTACCACCCAATGGCATTCAATTCTCCACCATTTGTTTTGAGTTTGCTGAGAAAGTCAATGGAATGAGATGGAAAAAAATATGAGATTTTGAATGGTTTTTATAGAGAAAATTGAGGGAGATGACAGTGCATAAATGATTTAGAGAGAAAGAAGATGGTTTAAATAATTGAGTCTACAAAACCACAATTGTCATTAATCAAATAAAAATCATTGTTTTAATTCATTGAATTTAGCTTGACAGTTTAAGAATCCAAGATATTCCACATTAAGGTTGAATAGGAAAGGATTATTATTTATTTGCTATTATTATTATTATTATTTACTAAATTGATTTAATTGTAACATTTATTTCTTTATTATTTTGAAGAAATGAAAAAAACATTTAATAATAGAAAATATTAGGAACAATCATATTTGATTGATTACATTTAATTCCAAAGCTCTCTTACGCTGACACATGACACTTTGAAACTCTGTTATTATATATATATATATGACTAAGTAAAAAAAATAAAAAAATTAATACCAACAAATTGAAATGGTGCAAGCATGGCATGTTTTACAATAAGAGAGAGAGAGAGAGAGGTCTTTCATTTTATTTCAAATAAATAGGTGTATGAGACCTTTCATTTTACTTCAAATAAATAGGTGATTGATATAAATTGAGAAATTAGAATTATAGGAGAATTTAAAGCCAAAAGCTTCTCACACCGACATGTGGCACTGCCGTTCTTCCATTATATAGTATATTATAGATTATATATAGGGTACGGATATTGACACCCATAAATATGATAAGTACACCCATGTCTAAAATTTAAAATTTAAACATTACTATAAACACCAATCTTAATGTCAATAGTACCTTTATACACGATTCTATTGGTATCGGTATAAAAGAAAAAAAATATATGTATTTTATATTGGTGTCAATCAAGATCCCATACCGTGTGGAATTCAAATTCATAACACACGGAAAAAAAAAAAAACACTTTATTGATGCCACAACCATATCCGAGTGTCTCCACACTTGTGAGTCTCTCTCTCTCTCTCTCTCTCTCTCTCTCTCTATTCTCTCTATAATTTATCTTCCAGTATTGACTTTTGATGTAATTTTTGTTTTATCATCTGGGGTTCTTTCTTCTTGACGTGATCTTGATTTTCTTTATTTAGTTATTTGTGATCTGGGTGTCACATAATTTGCATCACTTGTATTATATGATAATGAGAGATTTTGATACTTGAAATAGAATTAGGGTTTAGTTTTTTATTTTTATTTTAATAAAGTGGTTTAGTTTAAGATATGTGTGTAATTAATTAATGGGTATACATAGTATTTGGTTTATTTTTAATTAAACTAATTTGTCTTTATTAGTAAATTCCTATTTGGATATTTTTGTAATTAAAATTTGTATTAAAATGTGAGTGTGCTTATCATATTTATGTGTGTCAATATCGGCATCCTTATATATATATAATATTATGTATATAGGTTTTTTCATAACAAAAGTTAAGTTAAGATATTTTAGTAAAAAGATATGAATTCATTTTTTCAATCAGGAAAGGAAACTTGATCTCCATGTGGGTGTGGGAAATCAAGTTTCCTTTCATTCAGAAACTTAATTTCTGATATGTGTATAAGGTTTATGGAACTGAATTCCCCATAAATTTAGTAAAGACGAGAATTTAAAAATCAGAAACATAATTCTCTCCCCCAAGTAGGATTCTTAATTAGTAAGCACACCGGTATAGTATAAATTTTCTTAAAAATAAAATAAAATAAAATAATAAAATAAAATAAAAACTTAACGCATCTGGTATCATTTTTAAAATGACATTTTTGAAAATTATTTTTAAAAATGAAAATGATGTTTTTAAAAACATTAATGTGTTTGGTAACGTTTTAAAAAAGTAGTTTTCAAAAACAAAAAACGATTTAAATATGTTTTGTATTGTTTTTAAGTTTTGAATGTATTGTTTTTAAGTTTTGAAAACATTGAAAAACATTGAAAAACAATAAAAGATTGTTTTAGTTATAACTTTTAATTTTTAATTTTTTTTTGTTTACAAAAACACATTTTATAAAACACTTGGCCAAACAACTTTAAAATTGTTTTTTGTTTTTAAAAACAAAAAACATTTGTATAAAATGGATCCAAATGCTCCCTAAATATATATATTTTTTCAATGTGACTTGGTGTTCCTTGGCAATGCTCCAACTTCTAGCATATGTGGTATATATATATATATATATATTAACTTTCAAGTGAGGGATCCTTTACTTTAATTTTAGTAAAGACCTTAATGAAATCATATCATTTTTTATGAATTTTGAACTGATTTTTTTTTTTTTGGATGATAGGTTCATTGAAATCTTCATATGAATAAAATTTGATAATTTTTCAAATAATATAACTATTTTTTTAAAAAAAAATTTCGTACATTTCTCCCATTTTTTTGATGCTTTTATATTTAACAAATTGGGATAAATAGTTTTAGTGCTTCAAAAAATCTCAAACTTTATTCATAGGTAGATTTCATTAAATTTATCATCCATAAAAAAATTCAAATCAAAATTCATAAAAATCGATATGATTTCACTAAGGTCTTTACCTAAATTAAAGTAAATGATCACTCACTTGAAAGCTACTATTATATATATATATATTTTTTCACATCAGTACGCATTGATGTATTTATATTAGTGTATTGTATGTGAGTCGTTGATTATGCATAAATGAATGTTGACTAAGTCAAAATAGTTGAATCCAATGGCTAATATTTAAGAAACTGATATCAGTGCGCACCGAGAAAAAAATGACTAATTTATATCAAATATTGCATGGTGTTAAAACTTTTACCTTTGATTATATATACTGTACTTGCTTTGTTTGTTGACCTTTAAAGTTAATTATCGACATGAAAAAGTTAAAATTTGTCGTAAGTAATTTATTATCATATAATAATAATTGCGATTTTATATCAAATTAAAAGAGGATTTACAATTAGTCAATAGCAAATGAGGGGTAGGAAACATCAATTTTTACTTATTCTTTCATTTTTCGTTAAGTTGTTCCTGACGTTCATAAAAATGGCTTATGTGTTGGGGATAATTCCTATAAATCGATAAACGCGGAATCGCTGTGCCTAATACACGCCCATAACTCATAGTAAATAATAACGTCAATAAGCAGAAAAATAGACGAGAGAGAATAAAACAATCATAACACAATATATACATGGAAACCCAAAACGGATAAAAAACCACGGGCTGTTAGGACGATAGAGAAAGTTCCACTATATGATAAATTGTTACAACCATATACTCCAGGATTCTCTCTCACACCTAACCCCAAACTCCACTCACAAGATCCTCACCAAGAACCCCACAATATCCTCTAGGTCTCCCCTAAATATCACCCACGGATCTCTAACTAGATCTCCTCTGATCTCACTCACACTCTTTGATGTTTACATGGTGTTTTACTCACACTTTCAACCTAATTACAAGGTTCTATTTATACTAGTTACAGAGAGTTTAAGATAAAAGGAAATCCTACTCATAAACGTACAAGACTTACTTGTTCCACATAAATACTATTTCCTTTTATGACAAGTCTTCTTGTAAAGAGTAAATCATTTTCTTTCAAGCATAAAAACTTTCAGAAAAAAACTACTTCCTTTTCCGCTGAAGATTTCCCATTTCACTTATGCTTATTTATGATTGACTACGATTCGGGTCACGGTTGTACACCTGTTTCCTAAACCGTTACAAGTCACCTTAAATTACATCGCTTATAAAACCGTGATCAATACGTTGAAACAATCTTCATTTTTCTATTCTTCTGGTCCTCAAACCTCCCTCAAACACCACCTTTAACTTCCAAACGTTATCCCACATCTCTAGGAAGCTCCATATCAGTTGAGTATTATTTGGTTCACATTTGGTCCGCTTAGGAATACAAGTCAAAACCTAAATTATGTAGGTATCTTTTTTCCAAAATTTTCACAGTTAGCAGTCACATAATTAGCTAAAAGTCTAAGTTGTCATTGGACTTTAATTGACTAATTAAAAAAAATGACACAATAAATTGCACACAAAAAAAAAAGGATGGATCTTCTTTGAGATTGATAGTGGAGATTAAAAATTAAAATATAATTAAAAAATCTTTTTTTTTTTTTTTTCAGATGGATCTATATTGTTAATCTCTAAAATGAAGAGAGAAAACCATAAATGGCCATAGTGATTATCATACTTTCCTTAATAACCACTTTTGAAAAGTTAATTGTTAATAACCACTTTTTTAAAAAAATTTTAGTGTATGTCCATTAATTACCAGAGTGCCCCTGAAAATAGTTTTATTTTAAATCTTGAAGCAAACTTGAAATCATGGGTAAATTGAAATGTCCAAACTTGAAATCTGGACTAAATTGAAATTAGGATAAGTTTTTTTTTTCCCAATTTTCTTCTTCCTCTTCTTCTTCCCCAAATTCAAATTAGGTTTAGGTTTTTTGTTTCTCTTTTGTTTTGCAGATCCAATCGCCGACGAGGATCGCGAGCACCGAGCCTTCGGACGTCGTCGACTGGTCGGTTCCCATCGCCGGTCGCTGGTTCGTGCAGCCGCTGGTTCGTGGAGGTCGTGCGAGCTCGGCGACGACTTCCGGCGGTAGAGGACGACGTCCGGCGTGGCGACGACACCGAGAAAGAGAGAAGAGAGAGCAGATCGGGAGAGAGAGCAGAGGAGAGAGAGAGAAGAAAGAGAGGAAAGAAGGAGAGAGAGTGTTTTGAGGATGGCTTTTATATGAAGGGTTTCTAGTAATTTCTCAAAAAACATGGTTATTAATAAATAAAAGTTCGTTTGTGGTTAAAAACAAATATTCCCTAATATATGTGGTCAGTTTGAGTAATTTCCACCTAAAATGAAAGGCAGTGATCAATAAAAAAAAAAAAAAAAAAACAGAATAAAAACATTAATAATAAAGAAATCAATCTCTCAAAAAAAGAAGAAGAAAACAAATCAAATAATATAAAAAAATAAAAAACTTCGAAAAAAAATGTGGAAATCCAACTCTTAGATCTCTACCTCGATCAATGGATCTCCATCTCAACGATGGAGATCATTGGGAGGAGGTCATGCCTCCACCCTCGATTTTGTCAAAAGGAGGCTCCTCCCTCAATTTCGTGTGGAGGAGGCACCGTGTGTGTCTTATCCCTACATTCTCCATCACACGAGATGAAGATCCATTAGATCTCTACTTTTTTTTTTTTTTTTTTTTTTTGGATTTCATTTCTTTTTTCTTTTTAATTTGTTTTAATTTTGTCTTTTAACTTCAATCTCCACTACCTAAATTAAATATATATTGAGCAATTAAACAAATTAAATAAAGTTTAAAAATTTACACTTGTCCCTAATTATTATATCCAAAAGAAAAAAAAAAATGAATACATTTAAGTTTTTTTTTTTTTTAATTAAATTTGTTTTATCTTCCATTCACAAATTTGCTATGAATTTAAGTTTGTTGCCTGATGAACGACATTCACCACAAATTCACATTAAAGAGTGGTTCTATAAGGCTATAATTTTATTGATGTATGTATGATTGAGTATATCAATGACCCTGTCTCGTCAATAAATGAAAATTTGAATACTATGATGGCATTTTTTTCACAATGAATGCACTTTTATTTATTTTTTTTTTATTTTTATAAGCGGGCATCATTGTGGTGAAGGTCTGTGGCACCTTCTGCAAGAATGAGTTCTGCGAGTGCAACTTGGAATGTGGTAATATATTTGCAAGAAACCATACTGATTCTGTATAGTTGATGGGTAGTTATGTGAAAAAAAGTTAGTTTTTTTTTAGTTTTTTTTTTTAAGTCTTAATTTTCAAATTTTTGATTTTTTAGACCATTGGATTAAAATCCAATGACTATAAACTAACTAAACAATACATTGCATATATAATAGTTATTTTATTTTTTTAAGTCTCCAACCACCAAGACAAAAGAATTTTAGTATTGTCGTAATTTAAATCGATATACAGTGGAACAGGAGAACCCCTGTAAATTAATCTCCTATAAATTAATAACCTTTCTATAACCTTTCTATATTAATAAAAAATCTCGGTCTCGACTCGAGCCAGTGTAAAAAATTAATAAACCTCTCTATCATAATAATAAACAATTTCTTTTTGAAACATAGTGTAAAATTTTGATCTCGATTGTCGTATAAATTAATAATTTTATAAAATTACAAAATATATTACATAATATTTAGGGTGAAATTCATTTTAGTCCTTCTAGTTTGACTTAATAGCCAAACTGGTCCCCCGATTTTGAGAATTATCTCGTTAAGTCCTTCTGTTAACAATTCTGTTAAAAAAGTACAAACTGAGAGGGTCAGAGGGTCAAATGACCCTATTGCCCCTAATTAAAAAATAAAAGTATAAAAATATAAAACAATCTACAAATTAAAAATTAAATTCTAAATTCGAACCACTCCACCATCATCACCAATCTCTATCATGCCCTGATTTTTATTTTAAACATGAGAGATGAATTTCATCTCTAATTTTTAATTTTAAATAAATTAATTAGTTAATTAAACCCAGCTACCGTTCATCGATCTTCACAAAATCCAACAATCCCCAACCAGTAAAAAAATAAAAAATAAAAAACAAATTGAAAGAGTGGTTGGGTTACAACCTAGCTGATTCAAACAACGCCTAACCTATCTTCAAACAATGCCCAACCCATATCTTCAAACATCATCATCTTCAAAACATCAACCAAACCCACAAAATCTTCCTCCATTATTTTACTTTTGATGATGAGGCTAGGGTTTGGGTGGAGATTTGGTTTTGTTAAAATAAAATTTCTAGATCAGATTGGGAATGAGTGGAGATTATGGTGGTGAAGATGAGTTAATGTTTGAGAGTGGGGAGGCGTTCAACAGATTGAATCCGAACGCCATCAGAGCCACGGACACCGAAAAGCCGCTCCGTTGGGCGGAGTCGCGACGGAGGCGTAAAGGGTAGACGCAGGTGCGGTGGAAGTAGTGGAGGCGGAAAGGGGAGATGAGGAGGAGGGATTTTGGGTTGGTGAAGTGGCGGCCGAACGGGAAGATGGAGAGAGTGAGCTAGAGAGTGGGGCTCTCCATGAGGAACCAGGCCAGCGACGGGGACATGGTGCGTCCCCACCCTGGACGGTGGTGCTTTCCGTACGAAGCCTAGAGGAATCTGAGGGAGATGTATGTGGGTGGGGCGATGAGGTAGAGAGCGAGAAGACAGTTGTGGAAGGGGTCTGATCTGACGATGATGAGGCCATTTTCTTATCAGAGAGATGGAGATTTTTCTTTTTTTATTTGGTGAATGGTAATGAACTGGTGTGTGTTTGGTGATGGTGATACTTCTAGATCTGTTATTGTGTGTGGTGGTGGTGTGTTTTTGGCGGTGGTGGTGGAGAAGATGACAGGAAATAGGATTTGAGTGTTAGATTAGGTTTTGTTTATATTTTTAATTATTTATTTTATTTTTAAATTGTTTTAAATCAATTTTTAATTGTTTTTAATTGAAATTATTAATTTTAACCTTACTTTTACCATTATACCCTTAATGATCTGACGGAACCCTAATGGAATTGGACGGCAGGGACTGAAATACGGATTTTTGAAAACTAACGGGACCTGTCAAGATAAAGCTGAAAACCGGGGGACCACTTTGGTTATTAGGTCAAACTAGAGGGACTAAAATGAATTTCACCCTAATATTTATGAACTAGAAAAGTGCTTTCAAGATACTAGTTTGAACAAGACCACCATATTTGATATTTTTTATTTTATCATTCATCTTTTGAATTTTCCTAAAAAAGTTATTATGACCATCTTCTTGTTGTAGCAAAAAGGCTTTCAACTAAATTTAACATTTCAACAGAAAAATTTCTTAACAAATTTTTCCTAAACATTGAATCTTGAAAAAAAAAAAAGGAACTTTCCCTAAAAATTAAAAACCGACTAAACAATGAATCTCGAAAATGAACCTCTCATAAACAAGAAAATCGACTTCTACACGTTTTAAAAGAAAAAAAATAACACTTTATAAAATAAAACCCTTCAAATTGATAACCCCTCTAAATTAATACTCAAGAGTGGATCCAAAAAATATTAATTTAGAGAGGTTCTACTATAACAAAAATTTAATGTAAAAAATAAAAAGGGTTAATTGCACTAAAGCATCCTGAATTTTTTCCTTAAAGCAAAATACCAGTAAGTTTTTCATAAATTTAACACAAACATACCCCTAGTGTTAATGTCAAACTGTTAAAGTTAACAGTTGACCAATACAATATAAGAAAAGACAATTTTAGCCCAGCTACATTATCCAAAATATATTTAATTATTATTTATATTTATATTCTTTTATTAAAAAATAAAATAAAAATTCCTCCCCATCTCAACTTCATCTTCAATATTATTATTAGTTTTTTTTTTCCTAATTAAATCTTCTATATTAAATTAAACTTTTAAAAATCATATATCAATTGAAAAGAAATTCAAAAATCTTCAACATCATCATTTAACATCTCCATCTTTTTTTTGTTGAAACACTAACATCTCCATTTTCAACATCATCATCTTCAACATTACCATCAACCCCTCATATTCATCGCAACCAACCAAACACAATCAAATAATTATTCAAAAACTAAATGATTAAAAAAAAAAAAAAATGAAAAATGGAGTAGACTTGGTCCATAGTAAATGGAGCTTGTGCTCCATTAGATGGAGCCGCTCTAGTGAGCTCATCTTCCATCAATGAACCTCGAGATCCGTTGATGGAGCTATGAGCAATCTCCATCTCTGATGCTCCATTAGAGATGGAGCTCAATTTGGAGATGGATCGATTTGTAGATCACTTAGCATCAGAGATGAAGCTCGATTTGGAGATGGATCGATCTGTAGATCACTTAATTTTTTTTTAATTAAATAAAGTGTAGATCTCCTTCATCCATTTTCTTTATTTTTATTATTTAAATAATAATTTAATTTAATTCATTTTAATTGCAAAAGACTAATTGACTAAATCACTCTTCTAACTTTAACTGTGTATGGTAGGAGGTTAACGGCTGGGTATGTTTGTGATGAATTTCTTAACTTAGCAATTGTTTTCCTTAATGAAAAAAAATTAAGGGTACTTTAATGTAATTAACCCAAATATATATATATATCTATACTATATATAAAAGTGTGAAAGAATTATAGCATCCCTTTTATTTTCTTTTAATTTCTTTGACTTTTTTTTTTATTTTTTTATTTTTATAATTTCTTTAAAAGTAAAATTACAAATATAACCCATAAACTTTATATAATTACTTAATAGATAGCTTTTAGTAAGATTTTAGTTATAGCAGTCTTTAAATTTTTTTTGGAAAGTCAAATGACAAATACAAGCCTTCGAGTTTGTAGAATTACTTAATAGACATGTCTTCGTAATAGTAACACAACATGTATTGTATAGTAATTTCCAAAATTTATCTTAATTTAACATTCTAAATAGGTTAAATCATTGTTAAATAGTTTACCCCAATTATTATGACTTTAGATGGTTATTTACTAAGAGGTTAGAGGTAATAATATGGACTGGACCCAAATCAATAGTTATTAATAGAGTGATAGCATCTTTTTTTTATTTTTTTTTTTATTTTTTTTTTTTAAAATTAGTTTCTTTGAAAAGAAGCTTTTTAATTATAGCATCTTTTTTTTTTTTTTTAAATTTTTTTGAAAGTAAAATTGACTTGAAATATACAAGTGAAAGAAAGAAAAAATATATTTAAAAAAACTATTAGAGTTCAAGAGGTGGACTAGATATCTCTCTTTTATACAAATTCCATTATTTTCCTTCTGGGTCCTTCCCACATCTAAATAAAACGAGAGATAAACATTGAAACATTTTTTCCCCTTTCTCTCCTTTTCTTCCCAACGAATTTCTCTGCATGATTCATCCAGGAAAATGTTGGTTCTTTATATTTGAAGAAGATCACATCATTCAACAAATCAAACGCTAAAGAATCAGAAGAGACACAACCACACATGTCCTCTTTCCTCTTCAATTCCTTCAAAAATGGTATGTTTCTGATTTTCTACTTCTTTTTTTCCTTTCATTATTTTCTCTTCAATTTAGGGTTTAATTCATTTTTGTATTTGTTTTCATTTCATTTCTCAAAACTTATCAATTAATTATGAGAAATTATGACTGAAATCTTATTAGTTTTATAATACAGCTGAAATATTGTGATTGTATTTGAATGATTTTGATTGAAATTTTTTTTTTTCTCCTTGAGGATGCTCATTTTAACGGGAAGCATGTATATATTTATGTCCTCTGCAATTAGGTATAAGACTTTATTTATTTTTTCTTAAAAAAATAAAATATTATAAATAATGTTATTGCCTCCATAAGTTGATGCATCATGAGAGTTATTTTTGTATGATTGAATTATGGTTTTTTATTTATTATAATTTGTGATCTCATAATTAGTTGTATATAAATTTTTCATATTTTTTAGATTGGCATTAATATAATGCACTACCTTTTTCCATATACATCTCAAGAGACACAATTTCTTGTTTTGTACAAGCCTATTTTTAATTGACTAACTATTTTAATTCAATTTTTGGAAGTAACATTTAGCACTTTTCTAACCTTTATTATTGTGCCCATTTGCAGCAAACTTTGGTTGTTGCATCCTGAGTCAGATTTTTGCGCAAATGAGGGGTGTATATTATTACTACTTTCCATCCAATGCAACTATCTAGCTCTACCGGTTTACAAATACAAAAGATTTTTTTTTGTTGATGTTCAAATGAATGACTCAAATGTGAGTGTCATCAATCACAAGAGGCAAGATCAAGGGTAGACCAAATCAAGCACATGCCTTGCATGTGCTTCAAAAACCAGTATATATATAAAGTGTGTACATTTTGATTTAAAGTCAAGTAACACTCCGGTTTCCCGGTTCTTTATTTGAAACCCCCAAAATTGAGTTCCCAAAACCCAAAACCCTAGTTGGTGAGGACTGAGGAAGACGTTAATCGAATCGAAATCGAAAGAAATGGGAGAGGTAGTGAAGGGAGGAGGAGGAGGAGGAGGAGGAGGAGCATTTGCAATAACGCCGCACAAAGTGTCTGTTTGCATACTCATCCACATGTACGCACCTCCCGCTCTCATGTCTGTCCCCTTCCCTTTCTCTTCTGTTTCTCAGCACAACCGCTTCGCTTTGTTCTTGCTTGCTCTCACTAAGGTTCTTTTTTCTGCTATTCAACCAAACTCGTCTATTTTATTTGATTATATTTTATTTGTTCAATTTATATTATTTTTGTCACCATTTTCAGTCTTGTGATGATATCTTGGAGCCCAAACTGGATGATCTCATCAACCAGATGAGAGAAATTGGCGACTTATTGTATCAATGGTTGACTGATCAATTAATTAGTAGGCTCTCATCTCTATCATCGCCTGATGATTTGTTCAATTTATTCAGCGAAATGCGAGGTCAGTTTGTTGTTTCATGACCTCAATTGCATTTAAGTCTTTCGTGTTACTTTACTCTTTTAACTGTCATTTTGCTTCCTCTCTTGTTTAGGCATCCTTGCGGGCCCTGACCCGGAGGACGAACAAGTTAGTTTGGAACCTACCAGCAACCTGGGAATGTATCTCCGTCGTTGTCAACTTTCTTTCAATCTTTTATGTTTTGAGGTATATCCTCAATATTTATTTACTTTGTTACGGGATGATCCTTTTACATTGCTTGCACTCTTCTAGTCATATACACTTGTTAGAAGTCCTCTGCATATGGAAAAAATGATATCTAATGCATTGCTGCATATCACGATTATAAGTCAATATAACCCCTTAGTGTGAGGATAAATAACAAGAAATGAGATGTGCTGTAAGATGTAAGGTCCTATTCGGCCCATTTACTTTAAATCGTCTTTAACCAAGAACTCCAAGGATAAGTCTCAACCTTAAATTGATCTAATACGTTTAAAAGCTAATTTTTTTTTTTTAGTTGAGGGAGGGGGATTTGAACTTTGGACCTCAATATTTGTTGAAAGGTGTGATCACCACCAGGCTATGCCTATGACCGTGTCTAGAAGCTAATTTGTTAATTGCTTAATTGAGCCAAGTGTATCTATACATAAACAAATCCATAAACTTTTTATTTATTTATTTTATAAAATGTTGATTGGAAAATCAAAATTTCATTTAAGTATCAGTATCTTATTATCAGTGGTTGAACTAGAAACCAAATTATTATTTTTTTCTCCTCCCAGGATATATATATATATATATATAATATGGCGATCCCCTTGAATATTTACTGCATTTTGTACATGTTGTTTCCTGTTCAAAGACTGTGATCCAAGGCTAGGATAATGTTAGAAGGAAAGAAGGAAAATTTTTGTAGTGATAGGAACTCGGAAGAAATTAAAGGGTTAAAACTAATGTTGGTCATTGACTAGCTTAGTTGGTGAGATTTCTTACACTTGTATAGGAAGCCTTGGTTTTATATTTTACTCACATCAAGGTTGGGGGGGGGGGGGGGGGGGTGGGGTTTTGGTTTACAGTTTAAGTTATGTTGTCATTTTACTAGAAAAAACTACTGATATTGACTAATGAAAGTTGGATTCATCATTCATCTATTCATCTTCCATATCGCCCCTTATTAAATTAAAATCAGTGAGTATTACATTGCACAGGTATTTACAAAAAACAAAGAAGAAATCTTCATATTTTTTTATAGGAAAGTACTATGATTTTATTGAAGAGAGTAGATACAAAAAGGTGAATAAGATGTCTAAACTCAAAACCCTTTTGTGGACTGAAAAAAATAACATGTTTGGAAACTTGTATGATCTCTGCCCCAGACCCAACAATTATCTACAAGAAATGCATCCCTTGCCAAAAGTATTAAATACAAAGCTACCCCAAAACCGCTTCCTAACTTAGAAGGATGAAGAAAAACAAAGAATCTTGGAATTTATTGGAGACTGAAGCCCAAAGCAAAGCCAAGAAGAAATCTTTACAGTGATGATGAATTGATGATAGCTTAATTCCCTCTTATATGTGTCTTCTACTCCTTTATGCTGATTTTATCTTTTCTTTTTTGTTTTACATAATAATTTGTTTTTGAAATTGTAAAATCTTATTTCTTCAGTCCCTTTTCCTTTATACTTTCACTAGTAAATATATAAAAGTATGAAATGTGAAAGTGGTCATTTTTGACTCATTATGTTTTTGTTGCATGTAAAACTCTACATCTTGCAGGTTAATTTTTCATATACATTTAAGGCATGATACCAAAATTGGACAAATAATGAAAGGAACAACAGTTAGTATAACTTTATTGTGACTGCATTTCAACCCATATATGCTTTTTTATTTTTATTATATATATATATATATATATTTTAACTATAAATTTGGAAGTTGGGAGAGAGGGATATCACTTGAACCCATAACTTCATTGATGTGGGTAGGAAGGACTTACCATCAGGCCACCTGGCCCACCTCAACTTTTGTCACCCATATATGCTGTTGAACTTCTAATAACGCATTTATACTCTGTAATGTTTATCTTCCTAGTCTGGTCTACTTTTCCCTCATTCTTTTTTCATTTTGTAAGAACTTTGATTACCATATTGGTTTTTTGGTTCACCCCTTCCCTTCCCAATTCCCTGTCTCCTTTCCTGTCTTTTGGTTCTACTAAAAGTTGTAATCTTTGTTTTCATATAAAATGGAGAGTCTAATGTGTGCCTGATGTACTATTTGCCATTACCTCAACAACTGAACTCATTCTATTTCTAAATTAAATGCAGGGTGTGTGCCATCTTTTGACAAATATAGGGATCTACTGTAAAGAAGCCTTCTCAAGTTGTCCAGCTTATGAGTTGCCTCGTTTAGATGATTCCAGCAATGATATGGAGGCACTATCAGAATATGAGAACATGGATTTAGAGAATATTGTTTTTGAGAAAGTAACTGAAGAAATTGAAGCTAGGAAAAAGGCTAGTGAAAAGGTTTCTTTTCATCTTCATGCACCAAAAGCACTTTTTGGATTGGTTGAAGGTATAATGACTTCATTCTTGTAAAGCAGGCATAGATATTTGGGAATCATATTGGCACTTTTGCTTGGAGAAGTAACTTATTTCAATTTAAGTTAAGTTGATTTCATTTTTTGATAAGAAACAGAAAGAAATTTTATAAATATAAAAAACGATGATACAAAAGAGCGAACCAGCCTCTTCACTGTAGAGATACTCTAGGTGAATTTTTTTGTCCCGTTTGGGGGAGGGGGAGGTAGCAAAGGTAAAACTCTTTGGTGGCTGCCATGTTGGCCCTCCTTTGGGTTGTATGGATGGAAAGGAACAGAAGAATTTTTGAGGATGAACCATGAGAAGATATTTGCATTTTGTGAAATAGGATTCACCCCTAGACTTTGCATTGGACTTCATTTTCTTCTTTTTTAAAAGAAGTTCCTTTGTTCTTTATCAACCTTAATTGGGAAGCTGCTCTAGTTGGATAGTGTCTATTTTTATTCTTGCTTAGAGCTTTTTGGTGGCTTTTGTATAGGCATTTTTGTCTTTTGGAAGCTTTTTCCTTCTGTTGTTAAGGATAGCTTGCTCTTTCCTCTTGCAAATCTTCTTGTTCACAAGAAGAAAAATAGAAAAGAAGAGCAAACCAGCTGTCTACCTGCTGTGGATACAATGAAAACAGAAATTTAATACAATCTATAAAAACTTATAACAAGTACAAGATTGTCTAACAACAATCTCCCAATTGAGTTGAAAGACCAAAAACAGAAAAGAAAAAGAAAAAGAAAAATCTTGGAGTTCTCTAGAAATTGAATCACATAAAGATGCTAAACACAGAGCCTTATCCAAAGAAAATTACAATATTCCTCCTTGTTCATTTATTCCTTTCCAAACAAATTATCCAAGCACATCATAATTCCACTGCACATCTGCTTTCTTTACTCCCCTTTAATCCCCCAAATCTTTTCAATAAGAAATAACTTTTAAGTTTGAGATTATATTGAGATTTATATAGACCTCGTACTAAATATACTCTAAGAATGTGCAATAGAATCATGAGTAGTTGAAGTTAGATATTATTTGTGGTGACTACTTTGAAGTTCCTTCAACATTTATCTCTGGCTGGTGATTGCCCCAACACTTTTTCTTTGCATTGATTTTCAAAGTTTTCAAGCACATGACTTGTTGTGTAGATCTTTTATTTGGTTTTAAAGCTTTCCCTCGTAATATTATAGCTTTAATTTTAGGTGTTTTTTCTTTTCCTCATACGATCTTTAATTGTAGTATAACTTTAGCTTTTGTGTATTTATTAAATAGGAATTTATACTAGCAGTTTTGTCATAGGTATTGAATTGTGTTGTGATGGCCATTGCTACTCTAGTGAGTCACACATTTGTTGTTCAGTGGGGATGTGCAACAATGGGTCCCCTTTTAAGTAGTGTGGATGGAAAAGAATAGAAGAATTTTTAAAGATAATATAGGGGAAGAAGTACATATTTTGGGGACTAAATTCATATCTGCAGTGGCCTAGGGGGCAGTTCAGGTTTTTGTAAGGGAAGTTGTACAAGTTCTTTTTTTTTTTTTTTTTTGGTTTTTGAGTTGGTCCTAGTGTTTCTTCTTTGCTCTGGACAGTTTGTTCACCATACTTTCCACATCTTTTATTTCAATAATAGCTTTCTGTTTCTGTTCCAAAAAGAAAAAGAAAGATATGGAAGTCTCTTCTGAGTTTTTCTTATAAGCAATTTAATGTAATACATAATTTGATAGGATGGTTAGAATTAACTATCTATCTATAATTTTTTTTTTTCTTTTGGTGCCCCATGTGTCTCAGGAATATCTTCCTAGGATCGTAATTATGTAAAATAGACTTCTTGTTTTTTTTTTCCCTTTCAAGAGGAATATATAATGTTCCATTTTATAGATGTCCAATCTTTGTAAATTCCAACCTTACTCACGTTATGGACAACAGCAAAGTCATCACCTTTCATTTGTCAGGCAGCTGTTGAGTTCAGGATTCCATGGCAGTCTTTCGTGACTCTTAATTTGTACCCAACACCGTTTCCACTTAGAAAATCTTTCTACTTTACACCAATATGTCTGCCAGCATTCCCACCTTGCTCAATTGCATTCGCATCCCTTCTGCCCTTTGCCGAAGCCATATTGTTTGCAAAAATGCTTGTGGGAGGAGATAGATTCCCTATGGTGTAGAGTTCATTTCTTAACATCTTTATGGGCCTCAGTCTCAAAGGACCATATTCTTTATTATGAAAAATGGATGCTGTCTTGTTTTACTTCGTGTAAGTTTTATATAGTAGCTATGCTATTCATGTGTTAGTTCTGAAAATTTTATTGGTGAGTCCTGGTTCATTTTTATTGTAGTCTTCCTTTTTACCATTTTAGTTTCCATTGTTTCTGTGCTAAAGACATTGGGTTTTTCTGATTCATGCTTCCTTTTGATATATGGTTTAACATGGTGAGGTGATTAACAACACAATGACGAGAAGTACAAATTAAATGTACAGATATCGAGGTTTCCGCTGTTCAAAAAGCCAAACAAGGTGACAAATACAGAGAAGCTTGCTCATACATACATCCGCCAAATGATGCATTTAGAGATATTGATTCCAATGCAGGGGCATTTCTACGTACGAACTGGCAGATGCAAGGATACTTAATGGAGCAATCTGATGCCATTGAAAAGTAGTTGTACTTTTGACTTGTCTATCTTTGTTGTTTATTTATCATATGTAGTTATTATTTTATTATTCTCAATTTATTATTATTATTTTTTTGTGGTAGGTATGGCAGTTCTTTCTCTTTAAATGCTTTTGAAATTATTCTGAGGCAGCTCCAAAAACTGGCTCCTGAACTACACCGTGTAAGTTAACATGCTTATCTGTGTTTGCGAGTTCATAATTTATTTTTATTCTATTACTGTCTGAACTAGGTGACCGATATTATTTCAAGTTTTCAACTTTAAAATTGCTATTTCACCCTTTTTTCTTCCCTGTCTCTGCTGTGTTCAAAACAGGTTCATTTCTTGCGTTACTTGAATAGCCTGTATCATGATGATTATTTTGCTGCTTTGGAGAACCTTCATCGCTATTTTGACTACAGGTAAATAAAAATTTAGCTTTGACATGCTACTGTTGCATTTCTGGTGTCGTTTCTTACAACAGGTAACATTGGTTTCCAAAAGTACTTGACATTGCTCCAATTGGAAATGCCCGTGGGACAAGGGAGTCTGCTTCTTGGTTTTGTTCCACTCTTGAACAGTTATTGTTGTTTTCTTTTTCCAGTTAGCTGCTCAACTTTTCCGATTTTATCAGCTTTATTCGTTTTAAATTTTTCTTTATCCTGAACTTATAGGACATGACTTATGAGTAATTTCAATCAGTTACATTTCAATGAATAAAAAAAGAGAATGATCAAAATTACATCCTACTTAGGTGGTTTATTTTGGTATTTCAAATTATGTTAGAACTTAGGTTTTAAAGTTGGACTTTGTTTGCAGAAATAAGACTAGATTTCTACAAAGAAGAAAAAAGAAAGAGTACGTTAATATTGTTATTGTCAAATGGGACAACCCAATTGAGAAATGCCTTTTGGGATTTATTTACAATATATAATCTGGGTTATGATGTTGTAGCATTAAGATATGGGTCTGGGAATGCAATCTGCTTATATGGGGAAAGTTTGCAGTGCTGTGTAAGCCAAGTCTATGTGGAGTTGTGGACTTGTTTCTGTTATTGAATTTTTTTCTCTTTTCCTATTATGAAAGATAAAGGAAGATCTTGTTATAACAAAAGAACTGATAATTGTTAACACAAAAGTGCAGGGACCGAGGGATTTGATTTTGCTCAATCTTCAATGGCTTGTAATAGTTTTGGGCGATATGAAATTGCCTTGTTATGTTTGGGGATGATGCATTTTCACTTTGGACATCCAAAGCAAGCTTTAGAGGTAAGCATGAGGAAAGGGTTACCTCCCCCTTAGAAAATCTAGTTAACCTCTTTTGAGAACAACTGAGTTCTTGTTCATTGATTGTTTTGCTTGATCATGTCCAGGTTTTAACTGAAGCTGTTGGTCTTTCTCAACAGGTAATCTTCCTAGTTTTTTAAACTTTTGTGGAGTTAATTTTTTATGCTCCTACCCTTTCATTTTCTTTTGTGAGCCAATCTTTTGTAATAGAAAACACTATCTATGCTAGGATTGCTAGGTTTTGAGTTTTTTGGTTTTTCACAGGCAGAGAGAGTAGGAGTCATAGCTGTTAAAGAATTTCTTAAAATTCTACTGTCAACTGAATCCTTTTATTTTTTTGTCAATTATAATTACAACTAAGCCCACCAACAGTGAAACAAGATGAAACCCTTACAGTAAAACCCAGTAAAGCTAAATGTATACTGGACTACAATAAGCTTGCAAAATACATTTAATATATAGTTTATAGGACTCAATAATCCTGAACCACATGATCCTGTTAAATATCCATTTACCTGAGAAATGCCTAGTAGGGCGCTACCCTCCCAGCATGTCAGCAAGTAATCATCTTGACCAGTCGAAAGTACCCTTACTTGCTTTAATGCAGGAAGGACGATAGGCTGGTAGTGATAACTGCTGCAGTCTTGGATTCCTAAATAACAGCCTCCTGGTTTGGTCAAGTCTTATTTTTTAACTTACAACTGTCTATTATCATTTGGATTGATTGAAAACTTAAAAGGTTGATACAATGGGTGTTGCTAAAATAAATTGTAAGTTATTTAAACTAAATTGTGATATTGTTGGGACATACGTAAATATATACTACCCAACTCTATTTGTTAAGCTATTACTAATACAAAATTTAGAAAAAGAAAAGAGTAAAGAAATGATCAAGCAATTGGATTCTGACATCTTTTTATTTCCGCTAATAAACATCAAATTATTTTATTTATTTTTTGAAATTACTCATCAATAGAAGAAAAGAATAGGAAATAAAGCTCTAATTGTAATACCAGATATCATTTTGACATGACTAACAATTCAACAAGAGATGATTTTTTTTCTCTAGAGTTATTAATACATGAATTACACATTGTTAGTTATTTTGTGAAAGTCAACCTAACTCAATTCAATTCACCCGACCTTGTCAAACACACTTAGGGCTTGTTTGGTACGCTGTATTGTATTGTATTGGATTGTATTGGACTGTATTGAATTGGATTGTATTGTATTGGACTGTATTATTCTTATACAATCATGTGCTTGGTGATATTTTGTATTAAATTGTATTATGCTGTATTAATTAATACAACCTTCTATTCTGTATTAGATAATACGATATCCACCGTATTAGACCAATTAAAATGTATTAGCTAATACAATACAGTAAACAGTGCAAAATAAACCAAACATTGTATTATATTATTTTAATACATTTTAAACTCCTAATACAATACAGTGCGGTGTACCAAACGAGCCCTTAGTGGGCAAGTCTACATGGTATTATGTTTTTGAGGGGTTCATGAATCATTTTTTTGAAAATGCAAGTTTATTAATACATGGGCGAAAACTTGTCCACAAAGATAATAGAGGCCAGACTAGTTCAACAAATCCCACCACCTGTGCGTTAAGAAAACAGAGCAACAAGGCTGGGCAATGAACAAACTCCAACAAAAACACAAAAGCAGCCTGTTACAAGGGAAGCAAAGATATACAAGAACTGACAAAAAAATAAGAGACAAGGGGTTCATGAATCATGAGTTGAATACCTCATATTTTTGGTGTACACCCTATGCACCCTACACCAAATATATATATATATAGTAACTTTCTAATGTGGATCCTGTACGAATTTTTCGTGCGGTTTCATTAATTCCAACCGGTTAGAATTAGTTATTCCGCGCAAATTTTTTGTGCGGGATCTTGCACTTGATAATTTATATATTATTATATTTTATTGTGTGGGCCTTTATTTTCGTTAATAATTAGAATGATGTGCATGCTATCTTTTAATGAAGTCTGCTGTTGTCATCTTCAGTTTATGATAAACTTTTTAACTACAATATTGCTTACGTTTTTACTTTCCATTATTTCTGTGAGCAAGGCCTGATGGTTTTCCGTTTTCAATTTATGCAGCGCAGTAATGATACATGTCTTGCATACACTTTATCAGCTATTTGCAACTTGTTGTCTGAAATTGGCATTTCAACTGCAACGGGGATACTTGGATCATCATATTCACCTATAACCAGCATTGGTACTTCATTGTCTGTCCAGCAACAATTGTTTGTTCTGTTGAAAGAATCTTCTAGGAGAGCAGAGAATTTGAAGTTAAAACGATTGGTGGCTTCCAATCATCTTGCGATGGCTAAATTTGATTTAACGGTAATGGTGAAATCACTATATGCATTAATTTTTCTTTTTGTCATTTTTTTTCCCATTTTCTGTCCCTAAATCTTTGATGAAAGTTTATTGGTGAGTATGCCTTCTGCCTTAACTGGGAATAGAATCATAGATCTATCTTTTATGCTGTAAAACTTGGTTACAATTGAGTCCTGACTGCAGTATTGGTACATTTAACTACTTGTTTACTTAGCATATCATTCGGTACATGATATTTCCCTAACTTAATGAACTAGTTCTAGGACACCATTACAGGGGCATATAATGAATGGGACACACACACATACTCATGCGAGGCACACATATTGTTGAGTTAATTTATCTTCTAGTATTCAAAATGTTATGTAAATATTAACTATTTGATATTTTTTGTTATTACGGAATTCGTAAATCCTCATTATTTTGCATAATGAAAGTTCTCTTCACAGCACCGTCTGAACCGTAGGAATCAGGATTTTGAAGTGGGAACTTCACCATTAGCATTTTTTATTTTTTTGCAATTTAGGGTAGAATGTAAAAGTAATATAGAATTAGTTTAAATCATTTGCTCCCATTTCCATTTACATCACTCATATCCTTTTTTTATTTTTATTTTTTTAATATTTTTAAATTTTTTTTTTTTTTTTTAATAAGAAACAGAAATTTTATAAATGGAAAATAACATCACTCATATCATAGAAAATAAATAAAACCAAGCTTGGAAGGCCCTCTAACCATGAGCAAGGTAGCTTATATATGTTCTGATACAAGCTAAATAGTTGTTAAATTAACGTGGCTGTTCCTTTTTGAGCTAGTGCAAAAGAGAAAAAAGTTTTATAATTATCATTCATCAGGTTTCTTGTATAACTAGAATGGTAATCTTGAGTACTACATGTTGACTTTCTTACTTTGTGCGGTGGTGAGCACGTGGGTGTGGGTGTTAATATAAAACTATACATATTCATACATTCTTTCCCTTTCTCTCTCGAGCACATGCAGACACATGCTTGCCGATGGATGTGTTCATAAACTAGAAATGGGCATTCTTAAGCATTCACGCTATAGCTTTTGAATTTTGACAAATTTGCAATTTTAATTTGGTGCATATATGTATAACCTGCCTAAATTGTATGTTATGGTATTTAGTGATTTTGTGTTCTATACCCAAAATCATCAGGATCAATTTTTCTGCATGGAGATCTTTCATATGAAAGACCATCTTAAATTAGTGTCTTTCAATTCTAGCTTGAAACAATCTATTTTGGCATGGAAAATGTTTTTTCTTAGAACTTTTCTGGTAGTCCTAAATCCATGCTTGTTTAATTTCTAATTTGGAAGATCTGTGAGAAAAAACTTAAAAAAGGAAAAAAATAAAAATCTTGATTCTTGTTCGAAACTTTTGTCGATGTTATTTATTCTCTGTTAAGATATGGATGAAACATTGTGACAATATAATTTTCTTAAGGTTGATAAAGACATCTTTAATAAAGCAAAAAGATAAGAGAACTTTTTAATGTTTTAATTTTTTTCATTATTGCGAGTAAATATTAATTGTTGCATTATTCTTTGCAGCATGTGCAAAGACCTCTGCTATCATTTGGTCCCAAAAATTCTATGAATCTTAAAACATGCCCAACTAATGTTTGCAAGGTAACACTTGCCTTTGTTATACCTGTGCTGTTCAGATAGTCATAGCATCCTTATTTCTTTATTTATTTTTTTGTTTCTTAATGCTAGCGCGTTCTGTTTCATGTTATATGTATAATTGTTACAGGAACTGAGATTAGGTTATCACTTGATTAGCGAATTCAGCTCTGAAAGCTCTACAATGTCAATTGATGGTGCATTTAGTACTGCATGGCTTAAGAATTTGCAAAAGCCAATGGGATCACTAGTGTTGTCTCAAGAGAATGTCTCTACGGGGTCTAATGCTTTCCAATTTTGTGTTCAACCAAGTTCAATCCCTGGATCTGTATTGCAATTATTAGCTTCTTCGTACTTGCTCCGTGCAACAGCATGGGAGACATATGGCAGGTGATTTTTAATGATGACCTTGTAGTTTCACTTTTTCTTTGTTATGTCGAGCTAAATTTGTACAATTTAGTAACTCTAGACAAAATTCTAATGTTAAATAACTCTAATACTTTAGAGTGGTTGTAATTATTCAAAATGTTGGAACTTGCTTAACTTGCAAATAGTGTTCTGTAAATCGCAAATTTATATGTAAATATGGAATAGGGTTCCCATTTATAGATGTCATTTTGGTATTACATTTTTGAGTATTATAATGTTAGTTTGAAAGTATGCTCTACTTCATAAACTACACATGCTGACATATTGGGTGCAACTATCCTGTTTTGCATCATTTTTTAAATACACATTTGGATTGCTTAAAAGGCTCTTGTCCACTTAAATTTTTGAACGGTGGTCCTTCCTTATCTTCTCCTGACACATATAATTGATAAAGATTGGCCTAATAAAAAACTAAGTGGTGTTTCTTATCAGACAGTGTATTCAAGTTAAGTGGTGTAAAACATTGTCCTGTATATGGTGTAGTGTTAAGGCATGTTATGTTTGAGGGACAATGTATTGCATAGCAGAGTTCAATGCTGTGCACATGGTGATAATATATGTTCAAGATACTATTTTGATACTTAGGACTTTGTACTGTTGTACACTTAATTTTTATTGTTACAACAAGGTGAATTACCTTGTTAGACTGGAATGCTTTTAGGTTGAGCATCTTGTCTTTAGGTAAAAATAAAGTGGGCTATCAGAACTATTTTTGGTATATAGAAAGGCAAGATGAATATTAAAGTTATATTTGCAGCATCTTGAAATGTGGTTTGGCATCTCTAATTGCTTTAGTTTCTTTGAGAATCCAGGAATACTGATCGTATTCACGAGGCTGGTATTTTAACTAACTTATGCCTACTGTTAAGATTTGTCTTGTTTGGCTGATCTTTTTTTGTTTTTACCCTTTTTCTGTCATCAGTGCCCCGCTTACTCGAATAAATACACTGATTTATGCAACCTGTTTCACTGATGGTTCAAGGTACTTTTCAATAGAAAATGCCCCAAAATATACTTGTCCTAGTGCTATATTTCACATTCAACTCTTCTTATATTTATGGTTCTCTCTGTCTTTTTAAACCCTATTAACGAGGTTGACCTTTTCTTGGACATCCCTAGTTTATCCGATTCAGCATTAGCTCATGTGAAGCTCATCCAACATTTAGCTATATTTAAAGGATACAAAGGTCAGATTAACTGCTACAGTTTCTTAATTTTAGCGGCTAGCCCTCATCCATGTTGAAGATTGTGTTTGTTTGGCTTTCTGCTTTTTCCCAAAAACTCTCTGTTTTAATTTTATTTAACTAAAACTATCAATGTTTCAAAGTTGCTTTAGAATTAGCTTTTGATGTTTTATTGGGTTTCAAATCATTTTTCTCCAAGTATCAATTATATGCCTGGGGTGTTTTCAATTGCAGTGGAATAGCATAGAATGATTTTTCTACTTTATGATGTGGCTTGGTGACCAAGAAATTCGGAACTTAAAGGGATTTGTAAAGATTCATGAACTTAAGGGTTAGGTTATATGTCAAGTCAGATGACCCTAGACTTAATTTTCAAAGTAGTCCATTTGATCACAAACATTTTAGTTGGTGGCTTGGTGCATCAGTCTGGTACAAGGAGATGGTTGCATGTTGGTTTGTTGTTCCCAATGTTATAACTTCAAATTTTACATTATCTTTATTTGTAGTTAATTAATGAGCCATTTGCATTTTAAATTTTGTGGTTAATATTGAATAATGGATTACAAAATTGTGAATTTATGGTTATTTTCAAATATTCGATCTGCTAGATATTTCTGTATATGTTGCTCATTCAGAAAACTTATATATATATTTTATCTGAGAAGCTACTGTACTCTTCTATGGTGTAACTGCTTAGCACTCTCTCACTAACACACCCCAAACATACCTCATTCTTTCTTGATTGCTCTGTGTTTTACTGTTTTTTGTTTCATTACTTGTAGAGGCCTTTTCAGCTCTTAAAATAGCAGAGGAGAAGTTTTTATCTCTCTCAAAATCAAGGATATTGCTACTAAAGTTGCAGCTGCTTCATGAGTGTGCTTTACATCGGTAATAGTACCACTGCTAAGGTTGCATCACTCTTTAATTTCTTAGAGTGTACATCATGGTCATACACAATTTAATTATCAAATATATTTAGAGTGTATTTCGTGTTCACAAATATTATTTGATTATTTAGAGGACATTTGAAGCTAGCCCAACAAGTATGTGATGAGCTTGGAGTCATGGCATCGGCCATAACTGGAGTGGACATGGAACTCAAAACAGAAGCAAGCCTTCGGCATGCTCGTACATTGTTGGCAGCTAACCAGTTCAACCAGGTTTAATAATTTTAATTCTCTCAAGACTTTTTAGCTCGTTTTTCTCCATCATTCAAACCTCAGGCAACACCTTTTCTTATCATGCAACTTGAATTAATTCTTGGTTGTGAATGGAAGTAAGGAATTATATTTTCATTTTGCATGGGTCTCTAGATTCGTCAAATCTTAAATAAGATGAGATGATAAAGATTGAAAATACTGCTTCATTGTGATATACATGTTGCAAGTTGAAAATGGTGGAGTTGTCTTCTTATTTAATGGCATAGTTGTATTTAAGTGGCCAACTGCTCACTCCACAAACCAAGTCCGTTGGCTAAAAAGTTTGCTTTGCTCTCTTGAGAGTTGCACAATTATATGCTTTTAAACATGTTAATATTCATCCTTGATATTACAAAAAAATAATAATTTAATTAAAAGAGATTGAGATTTACAACAGAAACCAGATTAAAGTATTTCTGCTCATATCCCAAGTGAAAAAAAGAAAAAAAAAAGTGTTTTCTAACTGTAGATGGGAGAACACTGCTCCCTCCTGGCAATTGTAAGGCCTCAACAAGACCTGTCTGTGAATTGTGGGGTATGCCTCAAGGCGGAAATTCAAGAACATCATTATCCTGGGTCTTGTTAGTGTTTTTACTTTTTAGCATTGAATTTATTTATTGTTAGCATCAGTACTATCCAGATTTCAGCGTAGGTGGTACATAATCTTCAGCAGAAGTAACTGACCCAGTTAATCTGATCGTTATGATTTATTCTTTTTCCCCAAATTTTTTTATCTGTATTTTCACAAAGCACTCCTTGCAGGCATCTACTGTCGCACAATCTCTCTTCTGCATGTGTTACAAATTTAATCTGCAGGTAGAGACTGCCTCCGTGCTTCTGTTGCTTGCTGAAATTCACAAGGTATGTTAGTTGATTTTATGCATGTGTTTTGATATTTAAATAGATTGGATTCATTTTAGAATGCTGTATTATATGCTAATATTTATAAAGTTTGTTGTAAGATCTCGTATGTAAACCCTGCTTCAACTCCCTTTTCATTCTCTCCTCACAAATAAGAATGAAAGACTGAAGATTTTTTCTTATGTATGCTGTCCTCAGAAATCAGGCAATGCGGTTTTAGGCCTTCCATATGCATTAGCAAGCCTATCATTTTGCCAGTCATTTAATTTGGATCTTCTCAAAGCATCAGCCACGCTAACTCTTGCAGAGTTATGGCTGTCTCTTGGTTCTAACCATGCGAAAAGGGCTTTGATCCTTATACAACGGGCTCTTCCAATGATACTTGGTCATGGAGGTCTGGAGCTATGTGCCCGGGCATTCATTGCTGAAGCAAAATGCTTTCTTTCTGATCCAAACTTTTCAGGTACCTTCTCTTACTTTTTTTCTTCGTTAATGTGTAGAATTTTCTTTTTATTTTCCACAGGGAAAATATTCTTTATAAGAAGAAAGCGAAAATTAAAATCTTTACTTTGGGGGATGAGGTAGTGGACATATTTAACTTTTAGAAAGTTTATTGTCCTACAATAGGTCTTTAATACTGTCTGGATCTTGATTTATGTATGATACACTTTGTTTTTCACAAATCAATGCCCATGAGTCTAACTTATAGTACTTGTGAAAAGTAAATTTTCCCCCGTATATCGTAAAGTTAATTGTTGTGGGCAATTTAATTTTTCAATGATCTTTATATATTTGATAATCTATTAAGGTTATGTTGGAAAGAAAACTGAAGTATTACAGTTGAAACTTGAAAGTAGTGTCAGCTGAATATCCTGATGTAGGAGAAAGAAGCTCCGGTAGTAGTTGATGTTGGAATGGGGGAATAGGGAGAAAGGGATAAAAACAGAAGGGAAAGAGAGAGAAAAGAACATAAATTAGTAAGAAATACTGAAATAGAGATGAGATAGAAGAAATATATCAGATGGGATGGGAGAGAAAAACTGAATGGGAGGGGAAACAGAAGAAGGAAGAAAGTTAAATAAAATCCTCCCATGACACCTTTGGAACCCAAACACTCCAAGCTACGTTCTGCCATTACTTGTCGCCACCATTCGTTTCGTTTCCCTGTCACCAATGCCACCGGCTTCATCCTCACCTGCTGACACATATCAATCACAGTACTTTACATCATTATCCGGCTTAACCAAGGCTCAAACGCACCAACAAAGGTTTCAAAAATTCAAATCTCATCGAAGGAAAATCTCCATCCCCAAAACTTGCTGCCATCACCAGAAAATTCCGGAACATCAGATCGACCACTATATACCATCAAACCTTCAGAAAATCTCACAAATAAAAAAAACAAAAAAAAAACCTCCGAGAGCAACCACAATCAAATCTTCTTCACCCTGTTTTTGACTGAAAAACCTCAATCTACCATCTTCAACAACCTCCCTTATAGCTTTTTCAAGGTTTAATCCAAACGAAAAAGTGCCTTTCTCTCAGATCTGCTTCCCAAGGGCCATTCACCCTGTTTTGGCTTTTGAAGGTTGACCGACTTAAGTGAGCGGTGGCCTCCACCTTTAGTCTCCCAAGCCTGCTTATTTTTTATGCAAGTGTCAACCACTCCACTCTCTGGTCTTCTCTTGCAATGGTTGTTGATCCAAAAATCTCTGTTTCTTTTCGGTCAAAGCCGCTTCACTCTCTAGTCTTCTCTTCTCGCTGTATTTAATTTCAATATTATTTTGTTTCTTATAATTTCTTGTAAAAGTAATTTTACTATTACATAAGTTAATATAGTCTAAATAATAAAATAAGAAGGGTATAAGTCATTTTATGTCTTTGATTGCCAACTCATCACTTTTTGACAGAAAGATAAAGGTAAGGGGTTTCTTTGTTTTTGGGGATGAGTTGAAGCTTGGGGGAATTTTTTATTTTTTTTGCATGTATCCCTATATATATTTATATTAAGTATTAATGGGAACCTAGAAATTTATATTGATGTAAGGAAGGTTACAAATACCAAGGGTGAAACAGTATTTATGAGGCCAACTTCAGTTTAATTAGATTAATCTGTTGCAGTTAGGGATATTGAGAATCAATATTTTTGTCAGTTTTGCCAATTAGTGTTGTCGGAATTCAATTGATTTGCAATAGGTAGTTGGTGTTGAGTTATTTACTAAAAGTATGTATAGATGTGGAATGCTGAAGGCTCTAAACATGATTTAATGCTGGAAGCGCATCATTTTTTGTTTGGAACAGATGAAGCCATTCATTTTGGTACAAATGAGCAACATTTAATTCTGTCTACTTGCTTTTATTCAAGTAATATCAATTACTTTTTATGCATGTGTTAAAAATGTTGTGTGGTCTGCATTTTGAAGAACTCTAAGCTGATGTATTATTCGATTTTATATGGATGGTAACCATTTTTGTTTCTTTATTTCTGGCTAATTTGGATTTAAATAGAAAATTTACTAAATTGATGTTTTTTTATATCTGCTTCTTGAAATTTGCTCCAGTTTCTCAAAATCCTGAAGTTGTGCTGGATCCTCTAAGGCAAGCTTCATGGGGACTCGAAGTTCTGGAGGTAAGTTGACTTTTGAGTACGAATATATGAATATTATGCACTAGTTGGTTGAAACTGGGTATTCGGTCTAACCTCTGACAATTTAATGCATTTGTAATGTTGAACAATGTTTTAGTCTCATATACTTGGGGTTTATAAAATCCATGGTTATTTTTCTTACTAGTGTTCAGTCTGTTCAATTATATTACTTATGACTCTATTACATGGACACATGCTTCTGCCCATTGTACCTGTGTTCACATGATACAAAATGTGCACTGGTACTAGATTCTAGATTCAATTCTTGGCCAGAAACCTTGATAGGTTAGCACCTTTCACTGCAAAGAGAGAAAGCCAGAGAAGATAAGAAAAGGCAGAAGCACATATCACTATCCTTTCCCGATGGCAACAGTTATTACACTTTGTATGGAACCACGTGCATAGTCAAACCTGACTAGCCTTTGACTCTTAAAAGTATGAAGCTTTTGTTTCCTCGGGCTTTAGTCATCGTACAGTCTTCTGGCTTGAGCCATGTGGTCATGAATTGTTTTGCACCCTTTGCAATTGTCGATACTGTTGTGGGTGATTGGATAGGTTTTCCTTAAATATTCTGTATGCTATCAATCAAACACAACTTGGAGGCATACCAATAGCATTAAAGTACCAGCAAAGTCCATGAAACATAACTATTTAATAGGGTCAAATAGTTCATTGGTGTATGGATCTGTCATTTAGGAGGGAGTTGAATGTTACTAAAATGGGGACAATCCATGTTACTAGGAAGATATTTGCCTAAATGAACGTATATAATTGTAAGATTGGTGACTGTCACTGACATAAGGCGGACCCTGGCAATTGAAACATGTTGAAAAATGAAAAGTTGGCTAATAAAAACGTAATGTATTTGGCCTCCTGTGTCTGCTTTGTCAGCCTGCGTTGGTGCTTATGTTGAGCTTTGGTATCTTGTTCTTTTTTATTTTTTATTTTTATTTTTAAGTTTTTGATAGGCGCTTCAAATTTTGAAGGTTCCATTGCCACCTTTGAAACATTGCTTTTGTTGCACAGTATCATGAATTGGCGGCCGAAGCTTTCTACTTAATGGCCATTGCATTTGACAAACTGGGACAAGTAGCAGAAAGAGAAGACGCTGCAGCTTCGTTTAAGAAGCACATGTTGGCCCTCGAGAATCCTCAGGATGAGGATGATCCTGTCATGAGCATGCCATGAAGAAAACTAGGTAGTGTTATATGAACCAGCATATGGTGATGGCATCATGTGGTAGCATTTTTAGGGTTATATGTTGTGGTTGTAGTTGTAGATAACATCTTTTAATGGCAAGATTCATGAATGCAAATGTATCTTATAATGTGCTATAATGAAATTTTGCTTGGTTAAAGAGGTGTAAATTGTCTAACTTTAGATGAAGTTTATTTGTACAAGCATAAATTCATGAGAGTTGAGTTGGACTGCGTCATCTAGGGTTAGTGCAAGCAAGGCGGC
This sequence comes from Acer campestre, assembly GCA_954870605.1. Classification (NCBI taxonomy): domain Eukaryota; kingdom Viridiplantae; phylum Streptophyta; class Magnoliopsida; order Sapindales; family Sapindaceae; genus Acer; species Acer campestre. The sequence goes on along the minus strand of OX940803.1, from coordinate 13,222,024 downwards.
CTCAGTGTATTGCCTCTTCTTATTACTGAAGTTTATGTCAAAAAATAATCGTAATATAAATAATTGAACATATCATTTATAGATATGATAATCTGAACAGCTACCGTTAACATAAAATTATCACCTGAATAACTCATGATATTTTTAAGGTAATTTCTGGATATTCAATAGCTTAGCTTAAACTAATCTTTTTCTGGGTATGGTTTGCGTGTTGCGTTTTGCTTATGGCACCATCTACAACAACTACAATCCCTAGAACTTTTCTGGTTTGGATATTATATTTGATAAGGTACATATTATTGAACGTCATCTTGCAGATGCTTAATAGAGGCAGAATATTTTTTGCATTGAATAATATGTATGATTCCATATCTACAACTTGACGTCGATTGTTTCTAAGACCATATTATACAGTATTTACCAGACATTCCCTTGGTATGCTTCAAGGAACCAGGGCCAGTCCTGAGATTTTCAGGGTCCGAGGTGAACTATAGAAAATGAGGTACTCGATACTCTATATATGTTTACTTGATTTTTTTTTTCTTTCTAGTAAATACTATTAAAAATCAATATAATAATTCAAATTCAAGACTATAAAACAACAAAATAGCAAATAAAAGTTATTAAAATAAAATTTTTATAAGTACATCAAAGAATATATCATTTAAATAAGTCGATTGAGTCTTTGACAACCATGTGAAACTCCTCCTTTAACTATGATTGATCTGACGATTTTCTTTTAATCGTTCTACATTTTGAACAGCAAAAGTACTAATTAAGCTTACATAAAAAAAATATAAAAAAAAAGTTTTCGAAAAAGAAAAAGAAAAAGTGTATTGATTTAATTACCTTTGAAACAACGATTTTTGAATTTTCGTATCAATAGAGTTTCAAGTTTTATTTATTTATTTATTTATTTTAAAAGATAAAAGAGGATTATTTATGACAAACACGAGTATTGCTAGGATTCAACCCACCGCCACCATTGATCCAATGTTGTTATTGTAAAAATGATAAATGGGTTTCCATTGATGGGCCTTTAAAAAAAAAAATTATGTGTATGGTGGACCACTTTTAAAGTCATTTATGGGTTGGGTTTCCATTAGTGTTTTTTTTTAATTTTTTTATTTTTTTATTTTTTATTTTTTTTTTAAGAATTTATTTGTGTATGGTGAGTCATTTTTAAAGTCATTTATATATATGTTTTGTTTAAAATCTTATATGGACCATATTTTAAAATAAATTATTTTTTAACTACAATTTGAAGCATATTGACAATCAAGAGTATAGACGATTGCTTTACTAGGCTCCCCCTAGGGCCAAGCCTGCAAGGAACCCTCCATCTTCTCTATTTATTATTATTATTTTTTTGTGTGGTATTAGAAACCACCACAAATGTTGTTTCTACCACTCTATTGGATATGTGGAGTATTCAGAAGGAAATGCAAAAGGCAAAAATGAGTTATAAGAAGCTAACTAAGTTAACCATAACCATTCGTTGGAATTGTCCGTGCTTAGACATTAACAACTTACATACTACTTAGGAACTTTTATCATACAAAAGGTTTTACTCAATAGCATATACAATAGCATGTGATTGGAGAGAAGTACTTACTCAACATATCTATAAAGGAAATTCACAACAGCCAAAAAGGTCATGTCCTCATATTGTTGGATTCTGAAATGTATAACAAGTGAAATCTAGATTTTAAGAAAAGTGACTTATAGTGGCACATTTCTTTATGGCAAATTTTGAATATATCACTATAGATATTATTTTGTGACAAATTTTATTATTTATTATTGTGTTTTTTTCAATTCAAATTTTTTTTTTTTACAAAAATTGTCATAACTAGTTAAAATTTGATAATTAGTGACAGTTAATATAATTAGTCAGAAAATTACCTTATAAAAAATTGATTTTTTTTTAAAGGAAAGAATTTTTTTTTTTCTTTTCAAAAAAAAAGGAAAGATTTTATTTTGTAAATACTTAGGGGCTGTCCTGTAAGCGTTTTTCATTGATTGTTTTTCGAAAAGAAAAATGAAAATGAAAATGAAAACAGTATTTTTGGTTTCAGTTTCGAAATTCTAAAACACATGTGGTAGCATATGCGAAAAACATTATTTTGAAAATAAAAATATTAAAAACGAGTATTGTAGGAACTGAATTTTTTTTAAAATTTATGAACAATTCATCCCAAACAATTATCAACTAAGTCTGAATTTTTTATTTCTCATTATAATTTTATAACCTAAAAACAATATGATTACATATTTTATTTAAAATTATTTTGTATAGAAAATCTCATTAATTATAACAGAAGATGGGATCTGGCTCTGGTCTCGGTAGATCTGCGTTTACATCTTCTTCGCAGACAACAACATGATATAATATTTTCTCCAACTTCAGTAGCATGAATAATTAAAATTTTGTTTATTTTACCAGTGTATTCTCAATATTCCTTTGCCTATATTTGGTTGAGATATTTGCTGCGTTGAGCATATTGCGTGCCTTGGTGTTTCTTGTTCATAAATACATCAAATACTTGATTATTGTCCGTATGAGTGCAGACCTTGTATGACCTTATTGTTGTAAGTTAAATTGAATTGAAGGCAAAGTATTTTCACATGAAATCCACCCATTTTTTTGTCGGCTTTGTTTTAATTAATCAATGAGAAATTGGAATATAACCCAACCGAGCAATTTTATTATTTGGTGTTCTGGTATAAAACAATAGTTCACCGATTTGATCGGAGGTGTTGAGATCCTCCTCCAGATCGGCGTCGCCGGAGGAGGATCTAACCTCCTCCGACATCGGCGACGAAGAGGGAGGAGATGAGAGAAGAAGAAGAAGAACTGACCTGAGTTAATAAAGGAGAGAAGAATGATTTAAAAAAAAAGTCTTTTTATTTATTTTTATTTTTTATTTTTTTTATTTGAAGAAGAAAGAAGAAAGAATGAAGAAGGAAGAAGAACAAGAGTGGAGAAGAAGAGGAAAGTAGGCGGTGGAAAAAAAACGTTTTATTAAAATAAAATATCTGTTAATGATATGGGACCCATTTCATATGGAAAACAGAAACAAATTCAAGAAAAACATAAAGGGCCCGTCCTGCAAACCGTTTTTTGTTTTTGTTTTTCGAAAATAAAAATGAAAATAAAAACAGTGGTAGCATTTACTGAAAACAGTATTCTGAAAATAAAAACAGTAAAAACGCGTCCGGTAGCTTCACTGAAAGCTGAATTTTGAAAACAAAAACAGTAAAAACACGTCCGGTAGATTAACTTAAAAACATAAAAAACTGAAGAACTTTTACATATATTGAACTCTCCCATCTCTTTAAACTATTTTCTTAAGATTGTAATATTTATTTGCATCTACTTAAATTTATAATTATATATATATATATATGAAATAATTATACCTCTGTTCATAATAATATAATAATTTCAATTTAATCATTATTTACAGACCATTCAATCATTTTTAATTAAATTATAAAGAGGATTGTATGATATTTCATTTTTAGCATGAACAAAAAATACATAACTATCAATTTCCATAATCATATATTACTTTTATATTTCATTAAAATTCTCATAACATATCATTGACATAATTTAATTATATAAAATCACAAATAAATCCCAGAAGACTCTTACACCTCTTATTACAAGACATCACCTCCGATTGCGTGAGCAATCTCGCCACATTTTGTTTGCGATTTCATCTCTAACATTACTCATTAGTGCTACATTTGCTGGAGATAAATCTATATTAGGAATCGATCTACCTTCTCCTTCTCCTTCTCTTTCTCCTTCTCCATCAATTAACATATCTTCATTCTCATATTCCCTAAACATCCTATCATCACGACCTTGTGATCGAATAAAGTTATGTAGGACACAACATGCTATAGGTATGAGGCGTTGCCTACGTAATTTGTAATTAGGCATATGTTTCAAAATAGTGAAGCGCGCCTTTAAAACACCGAAACACCGCTCAATTACATTTCGTAACGATGAATGTCTATAATTAAATAACTCATTTGGACCTCTTGGTGTACGTTCTTGTCCTTCATAATCACATAAATGATATCGCTCACCTCGGTAAGGTGTTAAATATCCTGGCATGTTTATGTATCCCGAATCGACAACATAATAATATCCTGAAAGAATAAAAAATAATAATTATACTTTACAATATTTGAAAAAGTGAAATACTTATACGGTATACGTACCTTCATTAGGATGGGGAAAACCGTTCTCTACTCTTCCAATTGCATCCAAAAACACCCTTGAATCGTTAGCGGTTCCTTCCCAACCCGTGTAAACAAATGTGAACATCATGTCAAACGAACAAGCACACATAATATTTTGAGTAATTTGGACTTTTCTATCTCGATACGAAATTTGTTTATGTGCTGGTGCCCATGCAGCAATATGTGTTCCATCTATAGCACCAATACATTTCTACATAATATAATTAATCAATAATTTATGTTAACATTGTTTGCATCAATATATATCAATATAATATAGTTAAGTAAAAATGGAAGTGTAAAAAAATATTATACATTAAAATAGAATACTTACCTTAAAATACGGATAAAATTTTGGATTATTTCTAATCTCTGGTGGTGGCGGTTGTTGTCCTCGAGTTTGTTCACGTATAATATTTGGTGCAAGCCCACATAACCCCCTCAATACACGTTTAAATTGTCTATACACCGTATCTTTCACCCGTTGAAAACGCTCAGAAACAACTCGCATTACAGCCCCATGAGATAGAATATATAAACACATTGCCACTGCCTCAATAACAGTAACATGTCTATCATTTTCCAATAACTGTGACTGCTCTAGTGTTTCACATAAATGAAGAAAAACAGCTGCATCCATACGTAGCATGTTATACATTTTATCGGGATGACCATTTAACAACTCTTGTACAAATGCATACCCTGTTAATCCACCTGTATAACATGGCATTTTGTCGACATACTGATAGTATTCAGCCCTCCTCAATGTACTGGCCAATTCCAGTGTCTCCAATTCTAGTTGTTCGTCCTCCAAATCTGATTCGGTTTCTGAACTATCACTCTAATTATCATCATTCATATTGACCTATTTACAAAAGGAAAACTGTCATAAGTTGGAAATACATTGAAAACTATATTACAAACAACAAACTTAAAATTTATTATGAGTTCACTAAATCAAAGATAAGACCTAAAATTTTAACCAAATTCACAACCATATTAACAAACATTAAACACAGCTCACAACCACCATAAAAATTAAATCAAGTTAACAACATCCTTAAACATTAAAGTTAATAACAACATACATAAATAAAGTTCACGACATCAAAGTTCACAACAACAGTCCTAAATAAAGTTCACAACAACATCATCCTACAATAAAATTCACAATAACAAAGTTGAAATGAAAATAAAGTTCACAATAACATCCCATCTGCCCATCAACCATATCCTACAAACCACCTAGCCATTGTCGTTTTCTTTCTTCACTCATAGCAAGAAAAGCCTTCCTCCATTCAACACATGGTACTACCCTCTCCATAAACTTGTTGAATGTATCACCATCAATATTTCCCAAACTTTCCAAAGCCTCCATACATTCAGTAATAGAAAATTGTTCACAACTTTTGGCTGAGGACGACGAACTTTTGACCTTAACTCTCTCCAATCTAGCCTGCATAACTTCTTTAGCAGTGTCAAAATAACTATCCATGCTCTCCCATTTATTCTTACGACGGTTGCTGGAAGTACCAATTGACCGACGAAGCCTTTTTCCTTTCTGTTTGTTAGAAACTTCAGTTTGGTCAACATCTTCATCATCATCATCATCATCATCCCCAACCTCAGCATCAATATTAACATGAACTCCAGAGTTAATAAAATTATCCTCAACTTCACGATCCTCGTCTGAAGGCAAAGGAACTTGACTGGAGGAAAAACTTAATTGTCCAGTTGCTGTAGTAGTATTAAAAATGTCTCCAAGAAGTTCATAATGCTCTAACCCTTTCTTCCGATATGGTTTCACTGCTGGCACTCTCTGTCATTAAAAATAAAATCAAATACATATTAATATGAAAAAAATAAAAAATTAATAACAATATCATTTCATCACATTGAAATAATTCAAAAATTAGGCTAATTGGCACAAATACCCCCTGAACTCTTCAAAAAGTTACACTGTGTCCCTTAAACTTTTTTTTTCGGCACTAAACCCCCTGAACTCTCATAAATTTGCAATCGCTGAAGGAATCTACCCCCTGGTGAGGGGGCAAATTCCTTCAGCGATTGCCAAATTACAAGAGTTCAGGGGGTTTAATGGCGAAAAAAAAAGTTCAGGGGGTAATGTGCAAATTAGGATATAGTTCAGGGGGTATCCGTGCCAATTAGCCTAAAAATTATTACCTTAATGTATTCAACCCAAACAACTTCTGATGCTGTCACAGTGTTTGATATAGGATCCCAACCAAATCCAGTGTGTGAAATCAAATCAGAAAACACACGATGTTTTGTGCGCAATCGATTATATTTTGACTTTAACTGCAAAACTGTGAATCGCTTTTTGGTTTGTTGGAAAACCTCATCTACTATTTGTGACCAAACCCTCTTATGGAATGTAGATGTCTGTAAATCGCCTTTTTTTACATGGTCGTGCAATATGCGAATAAAAATGGCGTCATTCCTTGCAGACCATTCGGCCTTGTCGTCAACATTGACATCAACATCAACGGGTTCCATTATACTTGCTGTTTTAAGAACATTGAAATAAAAACAAACCCTCAAAACAGAACAATAGAACAATAGAATGAAAGCAACACCCAAAGAGAGCAATACAAACACTTAGATGAACTACAGTACAATTTATATAGGTGGGTTTGAATTATATATATATACTTGTAGTAGAATTTTATTATTGATAAATTTATCCTTAATTAAATTTATTAAAGAATATCGGGAAAAAAAAAAAAATTCCATATGTCTTAAGTGTACATAATCACAGGAAAGTTTTAAGTGTACATAAATTTGTCTTAAGTGTACATAATCACAGGAAAGTTGTTTAATTGATCCATATGTGTCATAAAAATTTAATCATAACTAAGATAACATCAATAAAATCTACTCAATTTTCCTATTATTTAAATCTAAATTTCCAAAATATTTAACTCATTGGCAATTGAATAAGTCCATCACAAATTCACGATTTTGATTTTGTTGAGATTTCATGAAAATAATATCATTGGTAAATTCATAAAACATCATAATGATGCAATAAAACATTAATTTTTTATATATTTTTTCATAAAGTTATATCATGTAAACTAAATACAACTTTATTAAGTCCAAATTTGGTTTGAAGAATAAATAAACCTAAATTCGGTCAAATTTTTTGAAAAAATCTATGAATATTCCATGTACCTCAAGTTGATTGTGAACCTAGTTACTTATAATTAACCATATCCACATAATAGCGGTTGAAGCAATAAGAAAATTAAACAAAAAAATAGATTTTCTGATCAAATGCACATTGTACATAATATTTTTACATTGTACATAATATTTTACATAATAGTACTACTCACTTTCTCATTATAAACTTATAATAAACACCCTAAACTTTACTTTAATCCCTATAACAAGTTAACAACCACATACACTTGTCATTTTTATAAAGCCTCGAAAGTCTGTGAGTTAAGCCAACAAAAAAATAAAAATAAAACGTTGTACATATGTATATTTGTTAAGTGGGCCGTATAATATCTACAACATCATTCAACACTACCACAATACCCACCACCATCCAAGCCATTTATACCCAATGCCACTATACCATCAGTTGTCTAGCACCACCCGCAATATCACAACACCTTCACCACCTTCCTGCCCCCATTTACCGAAACCAAGGCCAACACCACCACCACCACCACCACCACCACCACTAACACCAATCGTTGCATTTTAACTTGCAGCCAAACATGTTTCCCATCAAAACACTGACTCCTGTCCTAGTAAGTTAAAAATAAATGGCAATATGACAACCTCAATGAATGCAGCTGATTCAAGAACCCTATATACCATCTATGTTCGATGAATCCACAAAAAATAAAAAATAAAAATAATAATAATAATAATAAAAAAATTTGTTATTTAAAAATAGTAGAATTATTGTGCTAGTTAATGTAGGAATAGTAGAATTTCTTCAATATCTCCACAGATTATAGTTTCTAATTTCAAACATGAAAACTAAAAGGTTTAAAAATATCTCTCTCTCAAATTAAAAGACATATTGTACATTTAATTTGCATAACAGTACAAGTAAGTTGCTAAATTAAGCAGCTTTTGTTCTATATAAATTCCCCGATGCATTATTAAACTAAAAATAGTTAATAGAATTCATATCAGCCAGCAGTTTCCAGTTGCTTCATCAATCAATATTCTAGACTCTAGAGAGTGATCGTTTTCCGGTTTTGTGAATTCTGATTGATAAGTAAAAATAAAAAGGATCCAAGACACACATAAGGGGATTTCTAGCATTTCAAATCAGCTAAAAATTAGAAGGAAGAGTTGGCATTTCATGATAATAGACTTATTGTTTCGAGCTACAAGAGATCCAAAAATATAGAAATCCAAATCATATTTTTTATCCGACGTTATTGGATGTAACAATCATCAGTATGAATGCTTTGTTGTTCTTTCTTAAACTAAGCATAATTGCGGAACCAATACCAGCTAATGTCACATTGAATTGCAATAAAAGTGATGCAGAATCAGGCACAATCTCATCACAGAGCACAATAATTACAAGGCAAACGACAAACCAAGATTAGATTGTAGAATTATTTTAGATCACTTCATCAAGCTTTTTAACCTTCACCAACCTTCTTATAGCAATACTTGTTACAAATGTCTTTGTTACAAATTGACTTCTTGTATACAAGGAATGGCTTTAGATCCTTGTTTGGGTAACAAAAGAGTTCAAATATAGCTGATGACTTTCTTTTGCCCTTATCAGTATGAGGTTCAAACACATTACTGATTGTGTCAAATATTGTAAATGAAACCAGAAATACAAGCAAGCATACAAAGCAATACAGGAAATAGTATATATATATATATATTGCCTTTAATTATAAATTTAGGCAGTTGGGTAGGAGGCCGCCATAGCAATGCCACGATAATTAACATAAAACCCAACTAATGCATGTCTCTCTCAGGCATTTCATCAAATAATTTTAGCATACAACAGAATATCAAAATATTATCATAATATTTGCAGAATTTGACATGGAAATCACTAACAATATCAGCAATGCCTTGGACCAGAAAACAGAGTAAGAATACAAAACCAAATTGCCATGATCCATATCTATATACACAAATTTTTATTAACCCATAACCAAAACCATTTTTTCACATACCAAACTTGCCATGATCACTCATATTGACAACAAACCAAAAATGAAAATCATGAATAACGAAAATAAACAGTGAAATCCTGAGATAAGAACAAAAAAAAAATAGGAAAATCACCTGAAATTGAGTAAGTTGAAGTGCTCAAAGCTTGTAAACCAGATTTTTGCTCAGCTGCCTTTGACAATATCAAATTTTCCCCAATAATCACTACAAAATAAAAATTAATAACATTACACATAATAAAATTAACAAAAATCAGTGTACATCTACTTAGATCTACTTAGATCTACTTAGATCTATAAATCTACACTAATTTTGGTTTAAGAAAAAAAAAATTGAAAAATAAAAAATTAAAGAAGAAGATGTGAAGAAGAAGAAGAACAACAACAACAAGATCTGCTGCAGAAGAGCAAGAACAAGAAGAACAATAACAAGAAGACGAAAATCTGAAGAAGAAGAAGAAGAAGAAGAAGAAGACGGAAATCAGAAGAAGAAGAAGAAGAAGAAGACTGAAATCAGAAGAAGAAGATGACGAAGAAGAAGAAGAAGAAGGAGACGGAAATCAGAAGAAGAAGAAGAAGAAGAAGAAGAAGAAGAAGAAGAAGAAGACATACCTTGTCAACTATGAAGAGATCGGTCATGGAGGAAGAAACGAAGATCTGGAGTTGAGCTGAGCTGAGACTTGAGAGTGAGAGTGAGAGTGAGAGTGTGGTCGAGCTTGATATGAAGTCAGGAGAAGTTTTTAATTTTGTTTTTCAAATTGTATTTGGAATTTAGAAAAAAACTTTTTTTTGTTTTTCAAATTTTCCAATTTTAACACCGGTTTTGTTTTTCATTTTGTTTTTGTATTTTGAAAATAAAATGAAAAACGGTTACCAAATGCGAATTTGAAATCATTTTTGGAAAACAAAACGAAAACAGGCTGAAAAACACCTGCAGGACAAGCCCTTATTCTCTTTTCACTTATTTCATATTTCCTAAACCATATAATGAATCTTTAAATTTTTTGTTCCAAACACCTAATTATATTTTCTAATTTCATTGAAACTCTCAAGTCTATGACAATTTACTCAAGGTATGGTATCTCTAATTTTGATTTTTTTTAGGGTTTCTGATACATACATACATACATACATCCATACATACATACATATATATATATGTGTGTGTGTGTGTGTGAATATAAGCAATTTTTTTTATCCTCTCCTACCTCCTTAATATAGCCCTACACCTGCACTTTAACAATGTAATTGAAAAAAACTTCACACAATTTCTCTTTCTACGGTTCCTAATTTTCTCTACCTAATCAAAATTAAGGTGATCCTTTAATTGATTTCTCCTGTATATTTCTCTCTAATCTCTATTTTGTTTCTGTATTTTTTTTCCTCAAACATAATTTCTCCATGATTTCGTTTCTATTGAATTCACTGTCACATTCACGATGACCAGTACAACAACAAAGACACTGGCGCTCAAGTTACTCCCATCATCAAGCTTGAGATGATTGCCATCACCACCAGGTAAGGAAGAGGTCGCTATCCCCATCGTCAAGTTGAGGATGCAACGAGTGCTCAACGATCACTTCAATCTGACAATTTTTTTCCGTAAGCCAATTATCTAATTGTTTGTTTTTTATGTGTTTTTGGTTGTGTTTTTAATGTATATGGAAAAAAAAAAAAGTGTTATTGGCAATTGATTTATTGATTAACCTAAGTATTATATGAATTTGAAATTGTTTTATTCACTAGGCTGAATGCACATAAACTGTTTAATGAAATGTCATGCTATTTAAAGAGAAAAAAAGAAGAAGCAAATAATGCACCTTTTTTTTTTTTGGGTACTATTACATTTTATAATATAGAAATATTTGGATTATTAAGGTAATTGTTTATAATTATGAATGTACCTTATAATTTTTTATGCGGTTGCAAGCTAATACTTATATGATTTTGTTTCATCTTGTATTCCATTTTGGTAGAGCCAACTAAATCAATTGAAATCTTAAAAATGAATCAAGATTTGAGTAAAAAAAAAATGGAACTCACACATTTATTGAAGACTACATATAACAATTACCGTTTGGAATTCAATTTTAATGAGGATTTTATTTTCTATAGAGTGGAAGTGCATGCTTTGGAGATACGATTTTACCGCAGACAAGTTCTCTCTCTACTCTTTTATTGATTGTCTCAATATACCATGTTAGAGCTTGTTGATTCGGTTGAGGTTCTATGTATACATGGAGATGCAAAGTTTGGATGAGCAAAAAAAAACTTCTTGCAGGATACGAAGCAAGTTGTGTTGTGGAAAGCCATTCGAAAGTGTTTGAATGCCTAGCATTCAAACATTATGAATTTAATCAAAGATGTTCTTTATTTTTATTTTTATTTTTTATGTTAAATTTAGTATTATAATTGAATTATGAATATTATAATTATTTTAATTTCATAATACAAGTATATCTTATAGATATGATATGTCTTATTATATGTTTGTTTTCAATAAATATGTTAATTTGATCGTAATGGTTTAAATTATTGACAATTGTTTGGAATATTAACCTTGCTGACATAACTACTTAGATACTAAAACAATAGTAACCTTAAATTGTCACTAACTAAGCGTGTAGTAACAAAATTTTTAGATAATTAATTGTCCCTAAGTTTGTGAATAGTGACACAATTATTAAACAATAAATTATCACTAAAACTGTGTATAGCGACAAAATCTTCAAACGGATTATTGTCACTAAATTTGTGTACAGTAACACATTTTTCAGATAATTAATTGTCACGAAAAATGTGTACAGTGACAAAATCTTCAAACGGTAAATTGTCACAAAAAAATGTGTACAGTGACAAAATCTTTAAATGGTTAATTGTCACTAATTTGTATATAGTGACATATTTTTTTGTTTCGTCACTTATTAGGGTCTATTAACAATCTGTCACTAAAAGTCAAGGTTTGTGACAATTATAAATAATTGTCACTAACCATAGTGACAATGACACTATAAGTGTCACAAATACTTTTAATGACAGAAATATAAGTGATGAATTTTCAGTGACACTTTTTATGTCACAGTATTGATATTGTGACAAATTTTTCACTTATTGTGACATATATTTTTTTATCACTATATGTCATTTTTCTTGTAGTGCCTATGTTGTGAATTGTGAAATCTATTACTAAAAGTCAAATAGATCTTAGCTTATCAGATGCATGCAACAAATGGAAATTATAGTGAAACAACAAGTTCCATATCCTCTATTGACGATGAATTACAATCATTTGCATCACATTACACTTTACAACATCTTTAAAATATGTTATACCGGGATAAACATCTAGTATTCAATCTAAAAGTTCTTTATGTATATTCTTGATGGCTAATAGAAAGGGTGTTTTCAGTTTTGAAGCCATTTCAACCTTACTATAATCGGAATAAAACTCTTCAAATATGTTGCAAATGAATTCTACTAATCCACGTATTTCGTTAAAGTTTATTTTTATCTCCCGAATTCATTCTTCCACAAGCGGTAAAAAGACATGATAACTCTCTTTCATTTACTTTTAATATAAGTTGGACATTTTAAAGTTTTGAATTCCAATGCTATCAAAACAGAATGACCATCAGGTTCAACAATGGTCATTCGAGGTTGCATTTGAATTAATGTTCAAAACAAATCAAATTTATCATATACTATAAGAATAGTTAATAGGGAAAACATATCCTTGTAATCACAAATTATCAATTCCTCTGGTTTTTTTTCTTCAAGAATGCAAAACTCTCTTTGCATGGCCAAATTTGATGGCTTCCTTTAATGTCAATGAGTCATAGAAATTTTGTCTAGTTAAATGACAATCTCTCGCTAAAATAATCCTTACCACATAAAGGTTTCCAACTTGTGCTGCAACGACAAGTGCATTGTGGCTATAAGTATTAACAAGACAAAAAACTCATCAGACAATTTGTCTACCAAATTATTCAAAAAATATAAATTTTGAGCTGACGAAGATATATTTACATGTAAAACTGTATTGTCGTTTTCTGTTAATCTATCCAGAGTATCAATGAACGAAAGTTATGATATTTTATTCCAATTGCCTTATATCGTTTATTTGTATAACTTTCAGTGATCCGTCTAATGAATCCAACAAATGAGAATTATGGTTAAACAACAAGTTCGATATCCTCCCTTGACGATGAATTAAAGTCATTTGCACCACAATGCACTTTGCAACATCTTTAAAATATGTTGCATTAGGATAAACATCTAGTATTCAATATAAGAGTTCTTTATGTCTATTCTTGATAGCTAAAAGAAATGGTGTCTTCAGTTTTGAAGCCACTTCAAACTTACTATCATAGTATTATAGTATCATAGGAATAAAACTCTTCAAATATGTTGCAAATGAATTCTATTGATCCATAAATTCAGTTTTGAAGCCACTTTAAACTTGCTACCATTTCTTTATGTCTATTCTTGATGGCTAAAAGAAATGGTGTCTTCAGTTTTGAAGCCACTTCAAACTTACTATCATAGTATTATAGTATCATAGGAATAAAACTCTTCAAATATGTTGCAAATGAATTCTATTGATCCACAGATTTAGTTAAAGTTGATTTTTATCTCTTCTAATTCATTCCTCCACAGACGATAAAAAGACATGATAACTCTATTCCATATACTTTTAATATCAGTTGGATATTTTGAAGCTTTGACTCCCAGTGCAATCAAAACAGAATGACCATCAAGCTCAAGAGTGGTCAATCATGGTTGCCTTTGAATCAATACCCAAAAAAAATCAAATTTATCATTTTCTATGAGAAGAGTTAATCGGGAAAAAATATCCTTGTAATCACGGGGTATCAATTAATCTGTTTTTTTTTTTTTTCAAGAATGCAAAACTATCTTTGCATAGCCAAATTTGACGGTTTCCATCAATGGTAACGAATCATAGAAATTTTGTCTAGCTAAATGATGATCACTCGCTAAAAGAATCCTCACCATATAAAGGTTTCCAACTTGTGTTGCAATGACAAATGTATTGTGCCTATGAGTATTAACAAGACAAAAAAATCATCGAGCAATTTGTCCACCATCTTCTTTAAAAATATAAATTTTGAGCCGATGAGGATATAGCTACATGTAAAACTGTCACTGCTTTCTGTTAATCTGTCCGTAGTACCAATGAACGAAAGTTTTGATATTTTATTCTAATTGCCTTCTATCGTTCATTTGTATAACATTTTTATGGTTAAAAAAAACAAGTTCTATATCCTCTCTTGACAATGAATTATAGTCAATTGCACCACAATGCATTACAACATCTTTAAAATATGTTAATCAGGATAAACATATAGTATCCGAATAAAACTCTTAAAATATGTTGCAAATGAATTATACTAATCCATGTATTTCGTTAAAGTTGATTTTTATATCTTCTAATTTATTCCTCCATGGACGGTAAAAAAACATGATAACTCTCCTCTATACACTTTTAATATTTATTGAATATTTTGAAGTTTTGACTCTTAATACAATCAAAACAGAATGACCATTAAGCTCAAGAGTGGTCATTTGAGGTTGCCTTTGAATCAATGCTCAAAACAAATCAAATTTATCATTTTCCATGAGAAGAGTTAATCGGGAAAATATATCCTTATAATCACGAGGTATCAACTTATTTGTTTTTTTTTTTCAAAAATGCAAAACTATATTTGCGTGGCCAAATTTTATCTAACTAAATAAAGATCCCACTAAAAGAATCCTCACCACAAAGGTTTTTAACTTGTGTTGCAACGACAAGTGCATTGTGGCCATTAGTATTAACAAGATGAATAAACTCATCGGGAAATTTGTTCATCAACTTCTTTATAAATATAAAGTTCTGATATTTTATCCCAATTACCTTTTATCGTCCATTTGTATAACTTTCTATGATCCATCTTATGAATCCTATAAATGAAAATTATGGTTAAACAACAAGTTTCATATCCTCTCTTATAGAGGTTATTGGGTGCAACGGGATGCACCATGCATCCCCCACCCAGATGTTGCCACATAAGTAACTTTGCTTACATGGCAACATCTAGGTGGGGGATGCATGGTGCATCCCGTTGCACCCAAGTTTTAGTCTCTTTCTTGACGTTGAATTACAGTCATTTGTACCACATTGCGCTCGGCAACATCTTTATAATATAATGCATCAGGATAAATATCTAGTATTCAGTCTAAAAGTTTCTATAAATCAGAGATTAAGTCGTGCTCTATGATTATCCTTATATCTTGGTTATGTTCGACACCTAAATAAGTAGTTGAGACCCGTAGCTTTGAGGAATGTTATAATTTGATATGTTAAGTATTCATATGAAATTTATTCCTCTAATTTTAGATTAAGGAGTTTTTATTCATTGATGAGGATTGTTTATTGTTTGCGTGTTGAATTTTTGAGATGTTATGAGATTGGTTAGAAAGGTAAGTTGAGCCCAAAATTTGTATTCCGTTTGAGATTCTATAGAAAATTGAAGATTTGGCTTATAGATTGACAGTTTTAGTATTCTGGATGGCTAATAGAAAGGGTGTCTTTAGTTTTGAAGCCATTTCAACATTACTATCATCAAAATAAAACTCTTCAAATATGTTGCAAATAAATTCTACTAATCCACAAATTTCATTAAAGTTGATTTTTATCTCTTCTAATTCATTCCTCCACAGACGGTAAAAAGATATGATAATTCTCTTCCATACACTTTTAATATCAGTTGGACACTTTGAAGTTTTGACTCCTAATGTAATCAAAATAAAATGTCCATCAAGCCAAAGAATGATCATTTAAGGTTGCCTTTGAATTAATGCCCAAACCAAACCAAATTTATCATTTTCTATGAGAAGAGTTAATAGAGAAAACATATCCTTATAATCACGGGGGTATCAACGCATCTAGTTTCTTTTTTTAAGAAATGCAAAATTATCTCTACGTGATAATATTTGACGGCTTCCATCAATGACAACGAACCATAGAATTTTTGTCTAACTGAACGACGATCCCTCGCAAAATGAATCATCACCACATAAAGATTTCCAACTAGTGTTGCAATGACAAGTGCATTGTGGCCATGAGTATTAACAAGACAAAAAACTCATCGGGCAATTTGTTTGCCAACTTCTTCAGAAATATAAAATTTTGAGCCGATGAAGACATGACTACATATAAAATGGTGTCACCATTTTCTATTAATCTGTCTTAAGTATCGGTGAACAAAAGTTTTGATATTTTATCCCAATTGCCTTATATCGTCCATTTGTATAACTTTTTATGATCCGTCCTATAAATCCAACAAATGAGAATTATGGTCAAACAATAAGTTTCATATCCTCTCTTGACGATGGATTATAGTCATTTGCATCACATTGTGCTCTACAGCATCTTTGAAATATATTACATCAGGATAAACATCTAGTATTCAATCTAAGAGTTCTTTATGTCTATTCTTGATGGTTAATAAAAGTAGTGTCTTTAGTTTTGAAGCCATTTCAACCTTACTATCATCTAAGGTGGGCATTTTCGGGTTGGGTTGGAATTTTTCCAACCCGATCATGTGTCAGGTTGGAAAAATTCAACCCAACCCAACTCAAGATATTAGATGTTTTATCATCTGTTGTTGTATTTGAACTTGAATGCATCAACTAAATTGAAATTATGTGCATTTTGCAAATGTCTATGTTAAACAAAATTTTCAATTGTTTACCGAAACTATATTTCGCATAATTATAGGAAAAAGAAGTAAGCTTAGTTCTCAAAATATCAATATCTACATCACTTAACTCGTTGAATGTATTGTATTATTTAACATAGACATTTGATAATTCTTTCTTCTTGAGTAACTCCAAAAGTAAACAAGCAAAAACACATAACACATGTACAAATTTTAAAGACTCTTGTCCACTTGTAAATTTGTAATAGAACTCATATCGTATAGTATATACTATTGCTTGTTGTTGTGTTGTGTTGCGTTATCTTTTTAGTGTACTTCTTCAATTTTGCTCTCCTCATATCCTTCTTCCTCAAATGGTGGCATCTCAACATCAGCAATCTCGTTCTCTTCAATGCTAAGTGTGAATCCTTGCAGCAACTTTGTTGGGATCATCCAGGCTGAAACTAGTTCCATATCCTCTCTTGGAGAGATTCTTGGGTGTATCCGATGCACCATGCATCCCCTACCCAGATGTTGCCACGTAAGCAACTTTGTTTATGTGGCAACATCCAAGAGAGGGACTAAAACTTGAGTGCAACGGGATGCACCATGTATCCCCCACCCAGATGTTGCCACATAAGCAACTTTGCTTACGTGGCAACATCTGGGTGGGGGATACATGGGTGCAACCCAAGTTTTAGTCCCTCTCTTAACGTTGAATTACAGTTATTTGCACCACATTACACTCTACAATATCTTTATAATATATTGCATCGAGATAAATATCTAGTATTCAGTCTAAGAGTTGTTCATGTCTATTCTAGATAGCTTACAGAAAGGGTGTCTTCAATTTTGAAGCCATTTCAACCTTACTATCATCAGAATAAAACTCTTCAAATATGTTGCAAATGAATTCTACTAATCCACACATTTCATTAAAGTTGATTTTTATCTCTTCTAATTCATTCCTCCACAAATGGTAAAAAGACATAATAACTCTCTTCCATACACGTTTAATATCAGTTGGACACTTTGAAGTTTTGACTCCCAATGTAATCAAAATAAAATGACCATCAAGCTAAAGAATGGTCATTGAGGTTGCCTTTAAATTAATGCCCAAACCAAACAAAATTTATCATTTTTCATGAGGGATTTTGAAGATTGATGGTGATAAACTAATGGTGGTCTCTGCGAGGATTCAAGGTGGGTTGGTGGGGTTTGGGTTTGTGGTGGTCGGTTTGTTTTGATTTGGGGAAAAGGATTGAAGACAAGGATTGATTAATCAATCTTTGTGGATGAAAACCCTTTGGTGGGCAAGATAGATTTACATGAGATTTTTGGTAATGTATTTGAGTGTTGAAGAAAAGACTACTGAAGATGCTTGTTGGATTGAAGACTTCCCTGGTTGCATCAGAAAAGAGGTTGAGCCTAGCTAGCTGTTTTCGTTTTTTATTGTGTGTGCTCTATTTTTTTTATTTTTTATTTTTTCTATTTGGTTTTTTCTTTTGTTCTGTTGTAATGTTTGGTTTATTAAAAAAGAAAAAGACTACTGGGTTTAGAATTTACATCAGTATTTTTATTTTGGATTTAGTAAATATTTTATTTCAGAGTTTCTTCACCGTCATTACTCTGATGTACGAGGTTAACAAAAAAAAAATTTCTTTTGATCTCCACTATTTTTCTTTGGATAAGATTAATGGTGTTGAATTTGGATTCGTGGTGGTGGCATTATCGGTAATTATGTTCTAGGTTTCATTTTGTTAATGATGGTGATGAAGTTCTAAGTTTGAATTTCTGGGTTGGGTGTTGTTCATTATGATGATGGTTTTTTTTTTTTTTTTTTTTTTTTTTTTTTTTTTTTTTTTTTTTTTTTTTTAAATTATCTCCACCGTCCATATTGAATCTGGAGATAAACTTATTAGTTTAAATATGGTGCAATATCTCAACGGTTTCATTAATGGGTCAAAACAGTATTTTTATTTAAGCAATCAACTATTTTTGTCTTTGAAGGGCAAAAGTGTCTTTTCATTAACTGTTATTGTCAAAATTAGAGATTTTAACGGAAAAGGTAACGGTAAGAGGGCATTTGGTGAATACTTTTGCTTTGAGGAGGAAAATGGCCATTAAGCAAAATAAGGGGGGTATATTTACCAATATGGTATAATATAGGGGAGAAAATAATTATATCCCTCTGATGCTTTGGTTCTTTGTTTTTTTGGTACTCAGCAGATCTGGAACTAGATGCACTCAATAAATTTAATGACAAAATTAGCAAATTGATTTTGTTATCTTAAAATATTTATAAACTGATGACAAAATATTATAACTTACCATTTAAATCTCTTCAATCTTCAAAAGAATGTCTTCAATCTTCAAAAGATTTAAAGGAACGAGAAACTAAACGAATTTGTGGAGATGAAAATCTCATGAGTAATGCTATATTGCGTAAATCTGGTATCCAAATTTGGTGCCTAAATAATGTAGCAACAATGTAGACCATTCATTTAAATCATGCAAATTTAATACAATTTAAATGAATGATCTACATTGTTGTCACATCATTTGGACACTAAATTTGGTTAATATAGCATTAAATATAAAAAGAAGATGAACAAACAATGCTCCGAAAAGAAGGAAAAACAAGATTGGAAAATAAAGTCAAAATTAAAAATCCCTTTTTATTGTTCATTCCACATGGCACTCTTCAATTGGTCTGTCTCAGTAGCGTCAGCGGTGAGTTGGACATATTGAAGATTTTCTCCTGTTGTTAAGTTGTTCCTCTTTTTATTATCTTTTCGATTCTTAATATGTGCCGCAACATATATTAATTTTTTTTCTTATACCCTTATCACCGGGATATAATTCGAGTCCTTCCTTAAAAAAAACCTAGATTTATTATTATTTTTAAAATATTACTATAACAAATTTTATTATCGGATCAACTTTATCTTATTAAATATAAAATTATTTAATAGTGTAATTTTTATTAAAAAATATATATTAATTTTAAATATATTGGATAAGAATTATCCGATCACGATTAGGATGCGTGTAAATGTGTAATAATATAATAATACAATCGAAAACAATCACGCATCTCCTTTCCTTACCAGCAAAAAAAAGAATGACTAGTGAAGTAGTGATTATGTGTTGATAAACGTAACATGTCAGCAAATTGATGATAAAGACAAAATTACAATTATAAAATGGAATGGTTGGTAATGGTATACACAGTCTCATACTAATGCTCACGCTCGTATCCACAGATTCAGTCCAACCACACAGCAACTATAATGGGCAAAGAAAACGACGGAGATTCGGCGTCACCAGCCTTCAAGCTCGTCGGTTTCCGCAACTTCGTCCGCCATAACCCCAAGTCAGACCGCTTCAGGGTCAAGAAGTTCCACCACGTCGAGTTCTGGTGTACGGACGCCACCAACGTCGCTCGTCGCTTCTCCTGGGGACTCGGCATGCCCCTCTTCGCCAAGTCTGACCTCTCCACCGGAAACACCGTCCACGCTTCCTACGCCATCCGCTCCGGTGACCTCACCTTCCTCTTCACAGCGCCCTATTCTCCTTCCATTTCCAGCTACTCCGCCGCCCCCAAGGCCTCCGCTTCCATACCCACGTTCGATCTGGCCGCTTGCCGCGCCTTCTCTGCGTCTCACGGGCTCGCGGTGAGATCGATCGCCGTCGAAGTCGAAGACGCCGAGGTCGCTTTCCACACCAGCGTCGCTCACGGCGCGAAACCCTCGGCTTCTCCAGTAATTCTGAAGGGTCGCGCCGTTATTTCCGAGGTCGAATTATACGGTGATGTTGTGTTGCGTTACGTGAGTTATAAAGATGATGTTGAGTCTTTAGGGTTCTTGCCCGGATTCGAATCAACAACGGACGAGATTTCATCATTTCCTTTGGATTACGGGATCAGACGGCTTGATCACGCCGTCGGAAACGTGCCGAAACTGGGCCTGGCTGTTTCTTACGTGAAAGCTTTTACTGGGTTTCACGAATTCGCTGAGTTCACATCAGAAGATATTGGGACGAGTGAGAGTGGACTGAACTCAGTGGTTTTGGGTAACAATGATGAGATGGTGTTGCTTCCGATTAACGAGCCGGTTCACGGGACAAAGCGTAAGAGTCAGATACAGACTTATTTGGAGCACAATGAAGGAGCTGGGGTGCAGCATTTGGCTCTTATGAGTGAAGACATTTTCAATACATTGAGGGAGATGAGGAAGAGAAGTGGAATTGGTGGGTTTGAGTTCATGCCATCTCCGCCCCCAACTTATTATAACAACTTGAAGAAGCGTGCTGCTGATGTCTTGACTGATGACCAGATTAAACAGTGTCAAGAGTTGGGGATTTTGGTAGACAGGGACGATCAGGGCACTCTTCTCCAGATTTTTACCAAGCCTCTAGGTGATAGGTATATATATATGTTTTCCTTCTCTGTTTTTGGCATTCTTTGCTATGATTTGTCAATTCATTTTAGGTTTTCATGAAACTACTTAGAGCATCACTGATGCTAGCATGCATTTTTTTGAATTGCTATTAATGACACATTGGCATTGGCATGATGACAAGGATTTATAGGGGAGTTTCTCAATGAGAAACCCATTTCCATAATCTCTACAACATTTTTTTGTCTGCAATTACGTTTTATTTATTTATTTTTTATTTTTATTTTTTTAAACTCATTATCTATCTATCCTAAGTGTCAATCAATTTTACCTAAATGCATAATAGCATAGGATGCTCTTGTATGATCTCTACTTGGTGTATTCATATGATTTGGTGTAGGAAGCGTTAAGCATTAACGCGTGAATATGTAGATAATGATTTGCATAGACAAGAACACTTGGTTTGCCGAATTTGGTAACACCATAATAATTTAGCATCAATGCGGCTATTGAACAGGCTTTCTCTCTTATAATCCATATATGTATGGTTGGGAATTTTGCATACTCGTATGGAAGATTAAGCTAATCAATCAAACATGAATTTGGCAGGCCAACCATCTTTATAGAGATAATTCAGAGAGTAGGATGCATGCTCAAGGATGAGGAAGGGAAGACATACCAGAAGGGGGGATGTGGTGGGTTTGGGAAGGGAAACTTCTCGGAGCTCTTCAGGTCCATTGAGGAATACGAGAAGACGCTTGAATCCAAACGAATTTCAGAAACAACAGCTGCCTGAGCTACCATCGTAGTTTTAACTTACCTTCCTGCCATTATACTGTGAAATAAGGTAGTCATTGCTGCCAAATCGGTCTATTGTATTTAGTCATGTGATGGATCATAACCTGTATATGGCTGCAACAAACATAAAAAAAATACTAGTTACTGTACACCAAATTACTTGGAAGGAAAGATATTGCTATGTACACTGTAATGGTATGAGTTAGCAGTATAATGCATTCATGATATCAATAGGAATGAACTCCATATGATTCAGGTTCTGTACTCTATTCTATAGCAGCAAATATGGTTGTATTGTTGCAACGGTCAGGAAAAATAAAAACTAGTTTTATTTTGCTGTTCTTGTCTCTTGGTCACGGATTAATGCTCAAAAAATACTTGGGTACTGACCGATCAGTACCAGACTGATGTAGGACAATTAACTTTGGAGTTTAAAGAATAGATGGATAGAAAATTGGTTAAAAGAGCTGTTCCGAAGAAAATAGCATAACTTTTAGCTCGGTCATCAGATTTCCTATTATAATATGTTTTCAGAAAGGGTTTTCAGTACTCCATAGCATGGCAACGTGAGCTAGCCCGGTTGACGTCGTTTTCATCCTCAAATTCGCTGTTTAGTGCAGGCTGTCGGGCAGTTGAATTTATTGTTTTTTTGGTTTTTTGGTTTTTAGTTGTTTTTGTTTAGATGAAGGCTATTTTGGTCTTTTTGCCTCAATTAGGGTTTCCGGAGACTATTTAAGGCTCTTTGTTTTCAGTTTCGTGATATTGAATAATATTATTATTTTGGTTTTCAAATTAACTTTCTGGTGGATTCCAGTTTGTGTGATCTTAGGGCTTACGCCGGTAAACCCTAAAACTTCCGTTCTGCGTCACAGACATAATGAGCACCCAATGGGGTGTTACCATGTGGTCCTAAACTCTTTCACTTTTTATATTTTTCTCCTTATTTTGGGTTACGTGGCAACCAACCATTGACTGGTCAGTATACCTACCGGTCAGCACTCAAGTAGTGTTCTTAATGCTCATCAATATTGAATAAAGAATAATGTTTGGATACTGACCGGTCAGTATCTAAAATATTGACCCCACTAATGAGAATGTATCACGCGTCTTAATTTGTGAGATGAATGTAAAAAGTTAAATAAAAAAAGGCCACATGCTACATTTTCATAGATGGAATCAATATTTTGTGTACTGACTAGTCAGTACCCAAGCATTATTCATTTCTATATGAGCTGGCGGCCTGGCGCTGTTTGTAGCTGATGTGTTTGCAAGCATTATTCTTGAATAAATTATGACGCATAAAATAAGTGGTTGCTACCATGTGTATGCAATTGAATGTGCGCTGAATGAGGTGGATCCATCAGAAATAAAGCTAAAATTGCTGCCTAAGCTGTCGGCCTGGCGCTGTTTGTGGCTGAGGGTGATCCTGGTCCCATAGGAAGAAGCTAGTGGAGCTCTGTTTCCCAACCCATAGTATCATTGATGAGCTCAACCTTTTCTTTAATGATTTCTATACATCTTTAATTACAATATATATCAAAGAAAAATAAAACAGTAAAAATATATATATATTAAGGTGAAGGAAGATTTCTCCAATTAATATCCAGTTTCAGGATAAATCACAATGCCTCGAGCTTTTATTGCCAAAACAAGCTTAGTCAATGTGGAATCTCGAGAAGAAGAAATATGTATCTATAAATATTGTGCAGCGCGAATCAACGAAACTCCTTGGAATTCATTTGTAAATAATCAGAAATGATCTTGTATGTTTTCTCTGTAGGATGGATTGAATCCCAAAATACAAATTTAGTTGCATCTGTGCACGTAAATGGAGTATCCAGATTGCACATAATACCAGCCTCAAATGTACCTGTGCCACAACACCCCACATCTGCCACCTCAAATCCTGAAAAATCAGTAACAAAAATGTCTTAAAACAAATTGCTATAAACCTCTTTTTGCTTCTTTAATTTACTCACCAAATTTGGATGGGTTTCTGATGATCTCCAATAAAATGGAATATCCATCTGCAAACACAAGTTTGAACCCAGCAAGTTCCCTGTTTAGCTTCGAAACCACTTTCCTCAACTTGCCATTGAACTGCAAAGCCACGTTGTTATATTCCTCGTTACAACCATAATTATCCAGGAAATTGGTGGTTCGCTGCGCTGGCAGACACCCCATTGGCGCAATTCCTGTTAAGGATATTTTCCGAACCCCGAGATGGTAAAGTTGCTTCAAGAAATCTTCTGCTATTCCAATCAGGAAGTCCTGGTATTGTTCGACGGTGAATTGGGAGCTGCGGCCGCCTGGGATCGTGTAATAGTTTTCAATGAAGTCGTTTGTTCCTATGCTTATTGTATAGATAGCCTCACTTAATATTTCATTTGCCTTGTCGACACCAAGATACGCTTTCAGTTTATCCTGATATTCCTTGTAATACTCTAGTTCCTTCCATAGAGGTATCACTTTCTGCAACGTATATATTTATTCATCATTAGCAAATCAAGTAAAAGTGACCAGAGAATAAGCAATGGCAAAGCATATGTAACTTACTAAAACGTCGGCAGTGGCATTGTCATAGCCAGTTGCAGCAGAAGCAAAGCAAACTCCGGAGGCAAAATCTGAAATATTATACATGGGATCCAGATAGGCAGGTATCGTTGGTTTGAGACCGAAAGACTCGGAAAAGAAGTCAGGAGGAAGGCGACCATTACAGAACCTTCCGGTGGGCGTTCCTCCCGGAAAATCACGCCCATAAGGCTCAAAATCGCACTTGGCAATCGTTGGTATATAGTTGTTATTACCGGTATCCACAGACGAGTCTCCAAAAACTATAATGGCTGGAACTTTATTAGCTCCAGTTTTGGAACCTTGTACCAGGATTTGAATAATAAAGAGCAACAGAATGTGCATGGTTTCCATTTCCATGCCACTGACTCTCACTCATAACTCATAAGACTTTAGCTTGTATATATGGAGAAGAGATTAATGAATTGACATGATATATGAAATAAATGGCAGTGTGGTGGCAGTTGTAATTGCTAGTGGCAACCGGCAATACTGTCCACTGATTCTTGTATTCTATGTGTGACGGCTCTCAAAGAGATAAAAGCAGACTGCTAAAATCGTTTGGTGTTTATGTGGTTCTCACCTTATCCTGCCAACTTGATTGCAACACCTGTAACAGCAGTAACATTTGCAGAATTATTCTATTTTATTTTTTGAAATACAAACCATATATGAACTACTTGACTGCTTGTTCATCTTTTCCAAAGTACATACACAGGCGCAGCATGGCAGACATGGATAATGCCTTGAATAATAATGGATCTCACGTATCACTATAAAACTTAAATCTAAAGGCAAATTTGGTCCAAAAATCATACAGTTAAGTAGAGACTAGAGACTGTCATACTCCACATAATGCAATCCTAGAAAATTACATAATTTTTTTTGTGAATCCCTTGTAGTACATCTGTCCGGTAAACAATGAAATTCTGATACAATATTTATTTGATAATTAATCTAAATAATGTGATAAGTGTGTTGTCATCACCACGTACAATATAGGATGATGTGGTTAATGAAAAAACCACTTGTCACGTTATTTATGTTGAAATTTAGGCTAAATTTTTTGGTTGTCTAATATCATTGTATTTATTTATCAACTACATCAATACATCATGATCCTTACCATTCATAAAAATTAATGTGCTTTCTTCTTCTTTTAGTTATAAGTAGATTTTATTGAACTTATCATTTGCCAAAAAATTCAGATCAAAATTCATTAAAATAGATGAATTTCATCAAAGAACCACACACACACACTCCTCTCTCTCTCTCTCTCTCTCTCTCTCTCTCTCTCTCTCTCTCTCTCTCTCTCTCTCTATATATATATATATATATGAGGTGGAAATTACTCAGAATGACCACAAATATTAGGGTAAATTCGTTTTTAACCACAAACGAAATTTTAATTGTTTATAACCACTTTTTTGAGAAATTACTGAAAAACACTCATATAAAAACCTCCCCAAAACTCTCTCTCTCTCTCCTTATTTTCTCTCTTTCTCCTTCTCTCTCCTCTGCTCTCTCTCCCGATCCTCTCTCTCTGCTCTCTCTCCCGGACGTTGCCTGGACCAGCAGAGCCGTCGAACGTCATGAACTAGCGGCGCACGAAGGCATAGCCTGGTCGTCGCACGAACCAACGGCGCTGGTTCGTGCGACGACCAGGCGATGGCCGGCGGCTCCGTGGAGCGATCTCAGTCTACAATAAAAACAAGAAATCAAAAAAACCTAAACCTAAGCCTAATTTCAATTTAGTCCATATTTCAAGTTTCAATATTTTCAATTTAAGTATGATTTCAAGTTTGGACATTTAAATTTAATCATGATTTCAAGTTTGAACATTTTCAATTTAGTCATGATTTCAAGTTTCTAGGTTTTAAAAAAAGAAAACTAATTTCAGGGGTAATCTTGTAATTTACGGACATACACTGAATTTTTTTTAAAAAAGTGGTTATTAACAATTAAAGTTTCAAAAGTAGTTATTAACAAAAGTTTAATGTTTCACATGGTTACTTTTTCTGTATATGAGTACATATATTGCCACCAATAAAACTAATTAGTACATCCATATTTTTTTTAAAAAAAAAAATTATAAAAATATCCCAATAGAATTCATATAAGACCCATTGAAGCTCCTCCCTTAACTTCGGAGAGTAAACTTTAAACGTTCTCGGGTGAGGAATCCACCTGTGCTCATAAATTGAAACCGATGATCCTGTCCCAATCCTCCACCTCGTCCCCTTTTTCCAGGAATCCACGTCCCCAAATGAGCCGCTATTAGATGCATGCATGTGATGATACACAAGTAATAAGTAGTAATAACATGATATTAATTACTAATTTATGTAATACATACCTTGTCATGCAAGAAGAAGACTGTGGTCAATAGCTATATATCTATAAAGCCTAGCTAACTTGCTTTTGTTTCTGTTTGAAATATTGCTAGTTGCCTCGTTTTACAATTACAAACACCTTGACAATAAGTATGAATCTTAGCTTATACAACATATTTTTCTTGCACAAGTAAACTGTAAAAGGAGATTATAAATTAATTAATCACTATTTTTTTTGTTGTATATGATATTGTTTGGTAGTGGCATAGCAAAATATCAAATGCATTAGGGTTCGCCGCGAGGCACCGTCTCGAAGCTAATGCAGCAGTTCTAAACGCTGAGTTATTGATGCTTGGGTCCACCAAACAGATAGAGTTGAATCGGTCCAACTCATTTTGTCATTTTGACAACTATATTTTCCAGCAATTTAAAAGAAAAGCAATTCCAAAATTCAATAATTTACTAAACACCTGTCAATTTTTCTGCTAAACTAATTATTTTTTTAATTTAAGCTATAAACAGATTGTTTTGCCAAACATAACCTAAATATGGGTTGATATGACATGTGAAATAAATGAGAGTTGCACATCACCTCTTAGTAGAGATGGTAGTACACCTCCCTTCCACACTTTATGGTTAGGGGGTTCAAGTCCCAAAGAAATAAATAAATGGGAGTTTGGTGGGAGGAGTAATTGCTAGTGGCAAGTGGCAATACTGTCCCCTAATCCATCTATTCTATGTGTGACGGCTTTCAGAGATATAAAAGCAGACCGCTAAAATTGTTTGGTGTTTATGTGGTGTTCACCTTATCCTGCCAACTTGATTGCAACACCTATAACATGCAGCAGTAACATTTGCAGAATTATTCTAGTTTATTTTTTGAAATACAAACCATATATGAAGTATGAACTACTTGACTACTTGTTCATCTTTTCCAAAGTACATAAACAGGCGCAGCATGTCAGACAGGGATAATGCTTGAATAATAATGGATTTCACGTATCACTGAAATCTCTTTACATAACCAAAAATCATACGGTTAACTGGTTAAGTAGAGACTGTCATCCGGCCCTGGGCCGGGGCTCCAAGGGCGCCTGCTCAGGGCCCAGCACTTTTAGGGTCTTTTCAGATATGAAATGAGTTTTAATATATATGGGTTTAATTTTGAAATAAAAATATATGGCCCAATAAAAATAATTTACTTAAGAAAAAAAGGATCTTGTTTTTACAAAAGCCCAGACATTATAAAACAAAACAAAAAATAGAAAGGCCCATTTTTTAAAAACCAAATTCGTTTCATTGATTGATTTTTTTACTCAAGGCCCCATTTCAATGATGACCTATTTAAAAGGGGAAATTACATTGACACCCATAAGTTTTGGGTAAAAGACCTATAGATGGAAAAGTTCTCTTATTCTACACAATAATCCCACTTCATATAACAATAATTAACAATTATGTTATTTTGACCTAATTTGACCTTTGTAAGGTCCAAAATACCCTTGTGATCTAATAAAAAAATAAAAGTAAAAACAATGATCAGACAAAATAAAATAAAAAAATAACAAAACAAAATCGAATAAAAAATTTATTAAAAAAGAGAATGAAAACAAAATTGGAAAAAAAGTAAAAAATTGTTGAAAATATAAAGAAAGTAGAAACCACATAAAATACGCTTATATAATTTTATTTTGAAATTAAGTAAAAAACAAATAGAATATTAACAACAACAAAAAATGAAATTGGAGGCCTTCATGAACTATGAACACGAGGAAGCCACCGTTGCAGGTGGCCTCCATGTGGTCAATGACCCAAGATGAGTGGCAAATCCTCCACCAATGGTCCAATACTTAAATTTTCATACAATTCCACCTTAACCACACAAATTCCATAACTCTGCTTAATTCAACCAAAAATCCAAACTCATTTCAAATGCAAAACCTCCACACCATATCAAAACCCACAAATCCATCCACAACATCACATACCCGACATAACACCATGCTAGAGAAGACAATCGGTTTAGGACGCCGGAATCCTCCGCTAATTTGGTCGCAGGAGGTGATGGCCCTTATAGAGGTTGGGGTGGGAGGCGGCTGCCATGACTGGACCTAAATGTTGAAAAGATAAAATTACGACTCAAAATATATTAAGACAAAATTAACCCTTTACGACTCACAGAGATCTGTTAATTATATGTTAGTGTAGAATAAACAAACAATTCAATCTAGGTATCTTAACCCCAAAACTTAAGGATGTCAGTGTTATTTCCCCATTTTAAAATAATACCAACAACCCACCACCGGCACTCTAGCACCAGGTTAATGAATTTACTTCTCAAAATGCTAGAAGAAGATATTTCTAGTGATATTGTGATACTTTATACCTTGTTGTGATTTTATTTTATCTGTAATGAAATTATCATTTTCAGGTTAAGTACATGAAAACAAATTATATACGGTATATATAGAAAAAAAAAAAAAAAAACTATAAATATGCACATAGGGCTCATAGGGCACATTTTTTTTTACATTTTTACCCCGGGCCCCAAAAAAGTCCGGACCGGCTCTGGTCATACTCCACATAATGCAATCCTAGAAAATTACATAATTTTTTTTATGAAATCCATCAGTACATCTGTCCGGTAATTAAACAATGTAATTATTATAAAATATTTATTTGAGTTAACTTGAATAACGTGGTACGTGGCAAGTGAGCTATTATCACCACACACAATATGAGATGATGTGGTTAATGAAAAAACCACTTGCTACATCATTTGTGTTGAAATTTTGGTTAAATTTTTGGGTTGTCTAACCTTATTGTATTTATTTATCAGCTACATCAATACAATATGATCCTTACCATTCATAAAAATTAGGGATAGATATTATCGTTCACCCACACCCGCCCCCGCCCCCCACCCCCCCTTCTGACGTTTGCCCTATTAGAAATGTGAGGATAGAGTTTGCTTAGAGTGGTCGGTCTCCCCCCTGAAACGAAACTAACGTATATTATGTAGGAACTTAGGGTTACAAATTACGCAGCGGAAGGGTTTAAATTTTTTTATTTTTATGCAATCATAAACTAACCTGTTTGTACAGTACTAATCAAAAACAATAAGAAGGAGATGAAACTATTTCATACCAACGTTTGTAGGCTCCTTTTTTCTTTTCGATTTGCTTCCTGATTTGAACCACAAGATCTTCCTCGCTATGTCCTGCGATCTGGCAACTGCGTGTGGACGCGTCGCGATACTCAGGAACTTGTATGGAGGTAGAAGAAACAATACAAAACAACTCTTGCTTTGTGTATGGAGAATTCGACTAACCTTGAATAAAATAAAATAAACAAAAACCTTTTTTTTTTTTCTTTCTACTTGGCCGCACCACACCTCTTACTTTTTCTTCTTTTCTATTTGCATGTGTAATTGTCTTATACACTTATCAGTTACTTAAAATATATATATCATATATCTATATTTTTTTTAAACTGATTAAATTTTTTATTAAATCCTTTTAAAAGATATCTAATATCTTTTAATAGATATTAATAAAGTTTGAATTTAAACTTTTTAAATTCAAATTCAATATTTAATTAAAAATAAAATAATCACATTATCTTATCTTTCAAAATTAAATATCAAAAACAACCCTCCAATAATGATTAATTACATAATTAAATAATCTAATTATTTAATTAACATAATTATTATTTTCCATTAATTAAATAATCTCACTATTCAACTAATTCCCGATTAAACACGTGTCACTTTCGTAATATAATTAATTGGACAATCCAATTAATTAACAGTGACCCTTGTTACCTAAATCGATCGGGTTAGCAAGGGGACCTAATGGACCCACAATATTTTGAGCTCCAATAATCCTTAAAAATAATTAATTAAACTCTTTAATTAATATTTCATAATTATTAACTTCGGTGTTATTCCACTAAAAACCCGAAGCTGCACTCTCTCAACTGTAGACGTTTTTACACAAACCAATAACTCTTGATGTCCATCGATATAGCTATTACATATGGTATGATCCTCCACAAGTAGTTCATAATTAAAGCCGGGTCATAATGTCCGTTATACCTCTCTAATTACATCTTTCCATTAAGTACCATTGATTATCTAATGAACAATAAATCCTACATTCCTTACGGAATTAAGAGAGCGCTCATATTGTTCAAGCCCCGAATTAACCCTTAAGGGAACTACCATCTACTTCTCGCAAGAAGGAGTGAATTTCACTATTGTGTACAAACCTTCCTAGCCACAAGCCAAACCGCGATCCCAACATACGGAGCATATTGATCTGGAATGCAACTCCGACCTTACCCATAGTATATCAAAGACCATGATCTAACCTGAAGGAGTCGATAAGACACTCAGGATTAAGATCACTCATATACAGCCATCATTTGTTGATATATATGAATCTCATCTTGTAACGGATCTTGGTGAGAGATTCATATAAATCATGACCCAGTCCTATATAATCACATCATATAAGGTGCCTCCATTCTCATATCACTATATGAATAGTCTAGGTTAAGACCATCGTACATTATGGAATGGACCGCAGATGTAGATTAATCACAAATAAAGTACCCAACTCTATTTGTTATCTATGGACTCTTTAGATTGTTCATCTCAAACTGAATGCCTCTGTATATGACACTCATATACTCAGTTAGAGATTACATCCGACAATCTTAGATGTTAAGTACACATGATATAAATGTATAAGACAGGTATATAGAATGAATAAACTACTTCTTTTATTAATGTTTCATTCATATTTACAAATTACAAGCTTTAGAGCATAAACCCCAACATATTATCCCCTTATGTTACCTTTTTATTCCAAATAAGCTTTGACCGTTAATTTTAAAAGGGTAATATGGTAAAAGCATCCTTAGTTGCAGGGGTGGAACTAGAGGTTCGAAGATTTTTTTTTTATTTTTTTTTTTTTTTAGGGGTGGGGGGCGGCAAAGTTTATCCAACGAAATTTTACGGTATACATGATGATAACACAAACAATCAAATTAGCAATTTCTCCTACGTATTTCGTTTAAATAAAGAATCAATAGTTTTAAGTTGCTTAATCATAGTGTTGACTATGATTTTCAAAAGTCAGGACTATTATGAAGCACAAACCTGAAAACCATTTGACATGCTTATATAAATTTTCAATTCAATTAGAGGAAATGACAATGTAAAATACAATTAACGTCTCATATAACACTATAAAAACCATAACAAAATACAATAACTTGTAAAATTTACACGCATTTCAGATACCAAAATCATACACTGTCATTGAAAGAATGTTGAGTTTAATAAGACCAATAAATCATTTAGAACCATCAAAAGAAAATGGATTTTCACTGATATGCGCACTTTATTTGTCAATAACATAATCAACATATAAAATTGCAAGGCTTTAATAAAAAATGAAATTTCAATAACAAAATCAAGTAACACAATCAAAAAGTTTAATTGGAAGTATACCAAAAAGCAAAGAATTCGTTTTTCACAAATTCATAATCACAAAACATCAAAATTTCACTAAGTCATGGAAGAAATATGAACTCTCTGATTCTCAGTTTTTTCAAATTTCAACATTTTTTCTATCAAAATAAATTAAACAATGCCTAATTGATGTTTCAGAAAATATATGTAAATGAAATGGAAAAGATAAATAAAATCTAATCTTTGAATTGTTTAGCATGAAGTAGTAAAAGACATTGCTTATCTGACTGAAGCTGGGATGGGTTTGGACTTGGGATTGTTTTGTTAAATTAAAAACATGGCAGTTAGACTTGCATTCATTCTTTGAATAAGTACAATTGTATAAATTAGTAATTGGTTTTTTTTTTTATTTTTTTTTATTTTTTTTATTATTTTTTTATTTTTTAATAACATTACCAAAGACTTTTACATACATATAATTTTTTTTTTGAAAACATTGCAGGGGCCATGGCCCCTACTAGCTCTACAGACTTTCACCCCTGCTTAGTTGATCTCCACCGTCCATCTGAAAAAGATGGATAGTGGACATTAAAAGATAATTTATAAAAAAAGAAAAAAACAAATTGGAAAAAAGAAAATTAGAAAAACAAATAAATTTTTTTAAATGAAAAATATATTAAAAAAAAAAAGATGGATCTCCACCGTCCATCTCAAAGATGAATGGTGGAGATATTTATTATTATTATTTTTATTTAAATTTAATAATAGACAACTGCGGAACAACCGACGACGGGACCAGAAGCTAACGGAAGGCTAGACAAGATGACCCGCTGGTCAGGGCTGATGGCGTCGGGGATTGAGAATGAGCGAGTGATGGCAACGGTTGGGAGTGTGGTGGACGATGGGTGTTGGTCAATGTGTGTGTTTCGATCTAAAGAAATTAATAAATTCAACACATTTTTTTTTCTTTTTTTCTGGTGTGATTTTGCCTGGGTTTTGATTTTGAAGTTGTTTGATTTTGTGTTGCGAGTTTTGTGTGATGGCAATTTGGTGGTAGTGGTGGCGGTATGGATTTGGTGGTGGTTTGAAGGTGGTGGCTCGGTTGGTTTTTCTAGGTTGGTGTTCTTGATTCTAGGTTTTGGATTTTTCTTATTAATTTTTAATTTATGTTTTTTAATTCAACCCAGAAATTATCCGACCCAGGTAGAATACTTGAACCTTTATCACATATGGTCCTTGCCAAATGATTTTGGGTGGATTTTTCTTTTTTCTTTTTAATTTAATTTAATTTGTGCCGATGTTGTTCATGATGAACCTGATTTTGTGTTTTTTTTAATATATTTTTTATTTAATAAATATATTGAGGGTTAAATGGTCATTTTTAGATTATATTGAAGGATAAAACGGTTATTTGATTGTGAGGATTGATGGTCAAACTTTTTTTGGATTGAAAAGGTAACAGAAGGGGGAAAATATACGTTAGTTTTGTTTTAGAGGGGAGACCGGTCAATATAGACAAACAATGTCCTCACCTTTCTAATAGTTTTATTTCAGGAGGTAAAACGATCTTTTCCCTAAAAAATAATGTGTTTTCTTCTTCTTTTAGTTATAAGTAGATTTTATTGAACTTATCATTTACCAAAAAATTCAAATCAAAATTCATTAAAATAGATGGATTTCATCAAAGAACCCCACACACACACACATACTCTCTCTCTCTCTCTCTCTCTCTCTATATATATATATATATTTGAGTGCTAATATTGTCATCCATAAAATTAATTAGTACACCCATATTTTTTAAAGAAAATGAATTATAAATATATCCCAATAAAAACTTACCAATAAGGAAAATTTACTTTAATTAAAAATAAATCAAATACTATGCATACTAATTAATTACATCCATATCTTCAAATATATCTCTTCAATTAAATAAAAATAAATAAAAAATTATGATAAACCCTAACTTATGACAAACCCTAATTAAACTCTAATTTTATTTCACGTACCAAACTTTCTTATCATCACATATAACAAATTTTAATTCAAGTATCAAACTCGACTATATATACCCTCTCAAACAAACATTCAAAGGGCAATAAACTCAATTGTTTGCTAATAAACGAGAGGTTGAGGGGTTTAATACCTAAACAAAAAAGATTATAGGGCAACATGTGAATTCACGTATACTTCAGGGGCCATTTGTGCCAATAACTCTAAAAAAAATTCAGAACTTTTTTGTGAGGTTACAAAACCAGGTCTGTAGTTTTATAATGTTACAGACCTCCCATTGACTTTGAAAGAAAGCTGCAGGGAATCCATCCGGACCCGGGGACTTAAGTCTACCAATGCTAAACAGCCCATCCTTGATTTCCTCTTCACAAACCTCCCTATTAAGCACATCAATCATACCCCCTTCTAACACAGGAAACAACCGAGGCAACTCAGCAAAGTTACCTTGGACCGGTTGCAAGGAGAAAAGCTTAGTAAAATACTCAAGGGCAATAGACTTCATACTATCCTTATCACTATGCCATACACCATCTTCATTATTTAACCCTTCCATTTTATTACGCCTTCTCCGAATCATTGTAGTAAGGTGAAAAAATTTGGAATTTTTATCACCTTCCTTAAGCCAAGAGGTTCTAGATTTCTGCAACCAAAAAACCTCCTCTTGAGCAATGATCTGATTGTATTCCTCCTGAAGTTTAGCATCCAACTTTAGAAGGCCGGGATTGAATCTGACACAAAGACTTTTCTGAATCCCTTGCAATTTACCAAGAATCATCCTTTTCCTCTGAAAGAGACACCCAAAGACATTTTTGTTCCACTCAACAAGCTTAGTAGGAAGAGAATAAGCTTTTTCCACAAAACCCTCAGCGTGGGACTCCCAGAAAGACTTCACCATACTGTTAAACTTCTCATGCTTCAACCACATAGCTTCAAACCGAAAGGGCTTCAAAAAACTACAGGGGATTTGAGAACTATGGAGGCTCAAGAGGATTGGACAATGGTCCGAAGCCACACGTGGAAGATGTCTAATGAACCCCTCCGCAAATAACAGTCTCCAATCCTTCGAGCAAATAGCTCTATCCAATCTCTCCCAAATACTCGCATTAACACCTCTAGTCGCGGTCCAAGTGAACTTCTGGCCAATAAAACCCATATCCACCATACCATTATCATTAATCCAGTCACCAAAACCAGAATTGGTGAAGCAGGGCCTCCCACCCCTTTTTTCAGAAGAATTAACAATCTCATTGAAGTCCCCCATCACAACCCAGGGACCTTTAAAACAGTTTCTCAAAGCATTAAGATACACCCACAATTTCCTTCTAAACATAGCACTAGGACTGGCATAAACAAAAGTGACCACCCAATAATTGCTACCCTCAGCCACCACAGCAGTAATGGTATGTTTAGAACTAGCTACAACTTGAAGATTCACTCTGTTGTCATTCCAAAGGAGCCAAATGCCCCCCGAAAATCCTGAAGCTTCAACAATAAACTTCTTATTAAAACCCAGTCTATCAATAATTTTGGCAGCCTTATCACCACTTACTCTAGGCTCCAAAATAGCAAGAACATCAAAATTACCAATTTTCCTAAGATCATTGATAATTTTATCAAAACCTCTCTTACCTGCACCCCTCACGTTCCAAGAACAGAACATTAAAAGAGAAAAACAGAAGCAACACAAAACACACAGGGAAAACCCTATTCCAAAATTACCTCCATTGCCTCTTTGAGCTTAGAGGCAACATCATCAATGTTCGGTGCAGCGGCCACATCAATCTGTAGAGGCCCTCGATCAAGATCAGAAGAATCAGTGACGACCTGATCACTCACAACATAGGTTGACGGTTGAAGACACTCAGACGCCCCATTATCAACTAGTTGCTTGTGCAAACTTTGGAGCACATCCGTGTCCTCAATATCTTCTTCCATGGCCATATTTTGGGCAGGATTAGTGACTTGAAGATTCGACATAGCCTCTTTACCGTTCCTCCTAACCCAAACCCCATTGCCAGCGTCTCTAATAGGCTTACTGAGAATAAACTTGTCACTGGGAGGGTTAACAAGATACTTACTAGCCTTTGAGATCACCTGGTTCTGATCGTAAGACCCCTTGTTTGTGATTTCAGTAAGCACTGCGCTGGAGGATTGCACACCCTGAAAATTAGCAGTGCTCCTCTCTTCTTCCAAATGGTCAGCCAACACAGCAAATCGAGACCCCTCCACAGCCTTATCATCCATTCTACTATTCTTCCTAGAGGACGCAACCTTCCTCTGAATTCTGATCCCCTTTCCTGACTCCATGCCTTTCCCCATATCCTCATTCACCCTAGAGTTACCAGCTCCAACAATAGGAGGTTCAGTACCAGAATTAACACCCAAACCTGAGGTCCCACCATACCTTACGTTACTAATTTTCTTCCCATTGAGTTTATTAGTCAAATGATTCCTGTTGTTCCTGCCATATGAAACTTGCATCCATGGGCCAAAATTATCACTCCCAGTTCCACCATCTGCGGTTGCAGTCCCTACGCCCTGAGTCACCTCATTGCTATCAACTGTGCCGTCCTTGCAACACTCTTTGCTGTGGCCAATTCGTCCACACTTGAAGCATATCAAGCCCAAATTTTCATATTCAACTTTGATACTTCTGTCTTCTACATCCAGAGAACTCCTAAGAGGTTTAGAAGTATCTATTTCGACACAAATTCTGGCATAACGGCCCCTAGCTTGCGTCTCGGTGATGGGATCCACTTTGATTGTGGCGCCCAACATACCACCAATGATACGCAGCAGCTCAACGTCCACCCATTCCATCGGAAGATTCAATAATCTGACCCAAACCATCATACTCCGAATTTCATCATCTGCAGGTGCAAAATTAGGTCTCCATCTCTGCACAACAAGGTATTGGTTAGCAATAACCCAAGGTCCCCTAGACAAAACAGCTTCCAAGTCTTCCAACATCTGAAAACGGACAATGAAGTAACCATGGTCCAAATCTGTTAACTGCCAGTTCCCAATCAGAGGCCATTTTTGTTTCAATTTTGTTATCATGAAATTAAGAGTATGAGTACGACCCATCATCTTTAAAATCAACGCATTCTCCCAAGGTTTGCACAATTTCAGTTTCAAATTATCAGATAACCTCATCGCTGTGCCATTCGGTCCGTCCAAAAAGGTAACATCACCTTCTTCAATCTGCAATTTATCCTTTTCAGCGTTAAACCCATGCCAAATACCTGGATTGGAGGCATTCAACAGCTTCGATTTGAAACTCTCCGCCACCGGTGGACTGACGAAATCATCGCCTACATCAGCTTCAAGCGGTCGCGCTCTCTTCGCAATATTCCGTAGATCGGGCGGCTTCCCAATCTTATTAATTACTGGTTGAGCTGAGAATCGGAAGGCATCTGCCATGGAGAACCACAAGCAGACGGGGAAGAAAGAGGGGCGCGTGAGACCTAGCAGACCTAGAAAGAGGGGCGCGTGGTATCTATTGTCCCTGTTTTTGAAATGGCACGACCTTAATGTGATTTTGGCTTTGGTTTTAGTTAGAGAAGAATGGTTGAAACATTTTAAAAGCTCTTATAACTATAATTTGACAGTTTTATCCTTTAAAAGCTCTCATATCAGTTTCATATCTGCTTTTCCAGTGAGCTCTAATGGTGTAAGTTCAACTTCCCAACTTCAATTCAATTTGCTATAATTCTTGTAAACTTTTGCCTATTTTCCTCATCTGGGTATTGTTCAGTTTTGTTGTTGATGAGTTTGAATTTTAGATTTCATAAAATTTATACTTACTTGGATTCTCTCAATTGGGTTTATCTCAGCATGTGAATGTAAGTAAAAAAAAAAAAAAAAAAAAAAAAAAAAAAAACATATAAAACTTTCTAGAAAAAAAAATCCACCATCTATAACCAATCCAAAACAGAATCATAAACAAATTAACATAAAAATGAATTTTTTTTTTCCCTTTTCCCTTGCTTGGATTTTCTTCTTTTCCTCTTCCTGTATGTTTTTTTTGTCTATAATTTTAATTCAATTGAAACCCCTTCCACAACCAAAATCGAACCCAGAAAACCCTCTCATCACCAAAATCGAACCACCACAAAGAATCCTAGAAACACAATGAAAAACCCACAATTCTGGAATTTGAAACTAGACCCACCTCTTATTCAATTACACAAACCAAAACCCTAATTAAATTATCACACAAATTCATTTTACATCTCTGTCTTCAAATACACAGAACCCATAAACCCAGTACTCATAACTTGTTACATTTGTATCAAAATTTCAATATAAGCTAGAGAGAGAGAGGAGGTTAACAAGATTGGTGCTGGATTGGGAGGTTGACGAAGATCTTTGCGGTGGCGTTGACCTTCGCACCAAGCTTAATGGAATTCATAACGTACAGAATGAGTTGACCGCAATGAAGAGAAAAGAATGGTGAAAAGTTTAAAAAGGATTTGAGGAGATTTTAGATGAAAATTTCAGCTAGGGTTCATGTGAAAGAGGGGAAAAACATGTTCTGTGTAAATGAGTGTGTAGGATACAAGTGAAATTTTTTATTTGTTATTTATACTAAGAAGGGTAAAATTGGCAATATAAAAATTTTATTTAACTGTTCATTTGGCTTCCTAGAAGACCTTCCAAGAGAAACACATATGTTGATGCTTCTTGTAAAAGAGCTTCCAAGGTCAAGAAGCTCTTTTCCTATTTTACCCAAACAGTCTCAAAAGAGGCTTTTGGGTCTCAAAAGAGCTTCCAAGTCTCTGAAAAGCTATCCCAAACAGCCCCGATATTAGCTTAGTGATATGCCGGTCACACGGACCTACACCATGTGGTTGTGGGGTCGAGACTCATCCCCTCCCTAAAACTTAAACCTTGAATTATTGTAATATTTCAAAAAAAATTATTATTTTTTTAAAATAATAAGAATTTTAATCTTAATTTATTTTAAAATTTTATTTATAGAAAACAGAAGGGTTGATTCTCCAAGAATAAGAGAATTCAAAAGAAGCACCGAAGGGGTGGGGGAGGGGGAGCCTCTACCCAAAATGCCCCCACCCTCAGTCCCCTTAAATGGGTTTTGGGAGGGAGGACCCTCCCCCGTCCCATTGGACCTCCACGTCCATCCCTAGTACAGCAACAACTAATCATTCCAAGCCCCGGACGGCGTCTTCTCAACTATCTGACCCATTGAAGCTCCTCCCTTAACTTTGAAAAGTAAACTTTAAATGTTGTCGGGTGAGGAATCCACCTGTACGTGCTCATAAAATAAAACCGATGATCCTGTCCCAATCCTCCAACTCGTCCCTTTTTCCAGTAATCCATGTCCCCAAATGAGGCTATTAGATGCATGTGATGATACACAAATATGGATAGTAATAACATGATATTAATTACTAATTTATGTAGTACATATCTTGTCATGCAAGAAGAAGACTGTAGTCAATAGCTAAATATATATATATAAAGCCTAGCTAGCTTGCTTTTGTTTCTGTTTGAAATATTGCTTGTTGCCTCGTTTTACAATTACAAACACCTTGACAATAAGTAGGAATCTTAGCTTATACAACATATTTTTCTTGCACAAGTAAAAGGAGATTATAAATTAATTAATCACTATTTTTTTGTTGTATATATATATATATATTTGATGAAATTGGACTGATCTAAAGGGGAAAAACATCACAATTGATCATATGAAAAACAAAGCTAGGAAAACATGAAAGATTCTCTACTCATACAGTCATTACCAACTAACAAAGAACAGAATTAATGAGTGGAAGACCACCACAAATCAAAAGGAATACCCAAAGCATGCTTAAAGAGAGCATCCGCCACCTGATTACCTTCCCTGAAAATATGAGAGACCTGGAACTCCATACGCGAGATCTGATAAATGCAATGCTGCCAAACTTGATGAATACGTTAGGTAACCTGATAAGATCTATCAGAAAGAAGCTGAACAACAAAAGAAGAGTCACTCTCGAGCAGGATCCTATGCTAAATTGCCAACCCAACTTTCACACGTAATTGATTGCTAAAGAAGCCGTAAGGAGCTTAGCCTCAAAAGCAAAGGCCAAA
This sequence comes from Acer campestre, assembly GCA_954870605.1. NCBI lineage: Eukaryota > Viridiplantae > Streptophyta > Magnoliopsida > Sapindales > Sapindaceae > Acer > Acer campestre. The sequence continues at coordinate 13,181,173 of OX940803.1, read as the reverse complement.
CCAAGGGGGACCGCAAAACAGGCTTTAACAAAATATCTGCAAGTTCGAAAAATATCCCCACAACCCCCCAACACCTAGCGAACCCAAAGCAACACCATCTATATTAACCTTGATCCAACCCGAAGCGGGGGAGGCGATCAGATGATACTCATGATAACCGGAGGCTCACCAGGACGACCAATAATGCCAAACCAACGGAGAATCTATTTTTTTTATTGTATATGATATTGTTTGGTTGTGGCATAGCAAAATATCAAATGCATTAAAATTTGGGAGTAGAGCTTACACTCTTGTTTGTTTTTAACGGAAAGTATTCACGTTAGGCTCCATTGAGTCAACATCTAGAAAATTATATCAAATTATTGAGGAAATTACTTGTAGTGTGAACAAAAAGACTTAATTAGAAGTTAACGTGGAAATGAACATGGACATTCATCGATATTATTTCTCCTAATCCCATGGACATTCAAATCTCAACAAGATCTTTCTATATTAATCTTCAACTTGTAACTATTAATATCATGCTTATATTTTTGTTTGACTTGGAATACTTCCACTATAGCTTCGAATATTTAAATTGCTTCTTGATTATTATTATTTTTATCAATTAACTTCTTAAACGATGATTTTCTTCATTTTACACTTGTCTTTGTTAGTTCCAATTACCAGTTGATTGGCATCCCTTCCCACCTGGAAATAAAGAAACAAGAAACTGATATACATCAATGGTCCAATATTACAATTTTATAGAATATTATTTTATTGAAAAACGTACGTAAGTAATTTGATCATCTTGAAAATGTGTGGCAGGTTAATGTTCACAATACAATGCAACTAATTAAATTTTATTTTTTCTGATAAATTAAGATTCTAGTGCTAGTTAGAGCAGCATGAAACATGGACATTTATATAATAGATTAAGGTGGACTAAATCTTTATAATAACACACCGAATCCTGTAAAACTTCAACTTTTCAGATTACAAGGCACGAAATATTATTAATCAAGCTAGCCACTTATATGTACATGATCATGTAACCCTAATATATAATTAATTAATCAGGGTTAGCATTTGGTTGTTCAGTTGGGTTAATTAACTTTAGTTAATCAAATTGACTTTGACTTGCACGACTTCATTAATTAATTAATATATATATATAAATATAATTATTGTTAAAGGCATATACTTTGATTGATAACTTATTATTTATAGAAATAGGAACACTACTTTTATATATATATATATATATATATAAACTTCTTTAAAGCATTTGAAAGGACACCTTAAATATATCTTTGTTCTCAATCAAACTCAACATTATTTTAATTAATTTATTGAAAAATTATTTGATTAAATTAATTCAATGAATATAATATTACTTTAAGTTGGTGCTATAAATTACAAAGCATATATAATGTAACATGGGAGTAGTGTAACTAATTAGTTTTTAGGGAGCATATATATATATATATATATATATGAAGAAGAAGAACAAGAGTTTTTCAGCTTCAACCATGTACATGAGATTGAGTAGATCAAGAGAGAAAGTTGGAGAAGAAAATGGAGTTCGAAAAGGGTACGTGCCGTTGATGGTAGGATCAGAGGAGGTGATGGAGAGAATTATGGTGCCCACCAAGGTGATTGATCATCCATACATAATTGAGCTTCTGGAGCTGTCTGCTAAGGAATATGGATACAACCATCAAGGACTCCTCAAGATTCAATATGATGCTCATTCTTTCAAAACGATGGTGGAGATTATATCCAAGGGTAAACAATTTAATTATTCCAAACCTTTTACACGGCTTTTTCTATATATTTTGGATGCATAAGAGCCGAGAAATTTTAGAAACAACTAGTTTGCTTTTCTTTCTTTTTTTCTTTTTTTCTTTTTTTAATAAAAGTGATCTTACAATATTAGGTGAGAGTTATTCTCTCTTTCACTGTGTATGTGTTGATATATATAGATCGAGAGAGGAAATATATATATATATATATCTAGCTATATATACCTTCTCTTTTTTTGTTTTAGTTTTTTGTAATTTTGTCCTCTCTAGAAGTAGGCGAAATAGTAGAGAGCGACCAACAATTACTTTAATTTCAAATTATATCACAAACATGCTGAGTTATTTGAATTTCCCTCAAACTTCTTCAGTGATGATGATCCTACTTCAATTTTGGTCACTGAATCTTGAAGATTGTAGTGTCAATTGGACACACTATCCTAAAATGGAAAATTTAATGTTATCCTTCTCACCCCTTGAATACAATTTTAAAATCGTTTGTATTATCATTGTTTGTACCTCAACATTCAATGACCACAGGTTGCGTGAATAACTCTTTCGATCCATCAAGCAATACCATATCCCATCAATGACCAAGAATATCATAACTCCAATTAACTCATAATCCGTTTTGAAGAATCTGTAAGCTTTTCAATCAACAAAAGATTCTTTGAAGAAAAAAATTTGATGATCATCAACTACGAGAATAAGGGCCAGTTTGGTATTGCTTTTAAAAATTTAAAATCAGATTATTTTATAATTTTGACATAAAATGATATTTGGTAAAACTTTAAAAAGTGATTAATTGATAATCTGACAAGTTTTGATAGTGATTTTTAGAAGTAAGTGGGCATTACTTTTTGAAAGTAATTATGGAATAATCTATTTCCACATTTAATACATCTTTTAAAATATCATTATTATCCTTATGAAATCAAGTTAAAATCATTTATATCATCTCAAAATCAAATATTCTATTTAAATATTGATTTGATTTATAAAATCTTTAAAAAAATCTTTTAATTGTTCTTATGGAGTTTTTTTTTTTTTTTTTTTTTTTTTTTTTTTTTTTTTTTTTTTTCCAATTTAAATATTCTACTTAAATATAGGTTTATATATATAATTAATGAAAAAAAAATGAAATAGAGTCCTAAACTCATGTATATTTTAGTCATTGTAACTACAGTAGAACCCCTCTAAATTAATATTCTTGGGACCTACCCTTGAGTATTAATTTAGAGGGGTTATTAATTTGAAGGATTTTACATCGTAAAATGTTATTTTATCTTAGAAAATGTGTGAAAGTCGTTTTCTTGTTTAGGGAAGGTTCTTTTTCGGGATCTCCAGCTTATTTAGTCAGTTTTCTTCTTTAGAAAAATTTCCTTTTTTTTTTTCTTCAGGATTCCTTGTTTAGGAAAGATTTATTAAGAAAATTTTCAATTCCTTTTGGGAATGTGATTACGTAGAGACTAAGCATACTCACCCTATAAATAGTGAGGCTTATTCTTTGGTTGTATATCACAAGAGAGATATCAAGATATACCTAAAATTTTTATTCCTAACAGCTCCTAAAAATTCTCTATTTTCTATCTTCTTTGCTATAACAAGAGGACAATTCAAAACATGAAGGATGAAGTCAAAAATATCAAATATGGTAGCCTTGTACAAACTAGCATCTTGAAGTACTTTTCTAGTTCTTGATTATTATGTAATATATTTTATACTCTTATGGAATTATTAATTTATGCGACAGTCGGGACCAAAATTTTACACTGGGTTTCAAAAATAAATTATTAATTATTACGATAGAGGGGTTTATTAATTTTTTACACTGGCCCGAGTCGGGACCGAGATTTTTTATTAATTTAGAGAGGATATTAATTTATAGGAGATTAATTTACAGGAGTTCTACTGTAATATTAACACTTTTACAGTAAAATTACCAAACATATGCATATTGTTTTTAAGCTATAATTGTTTTTAAGCTATACAGTAGTTTTAAAAATACAACTAGCCCTAATTGCTATTCATGACAGTTAAATACCGTTATGAAAGGGTTTTGATGATGGTTTCATATGCATTGTTAAAGGTGGTGTTATAAAAAGTTTATGACGGTTTTTAAAAACCAACGTTGTTAAAGGCGGTGTTATAAAAAGTTTATGACGGTTTTTTAGTTTATGACGGTTTTTAAAAACCATCATAAATCACTAATATTTTTTGTCCATGATATTTTCTCGACGATTTACAAACGCCATTATTTTATAATGGTGTAAAACCAACATTGACAATTGACTTTCAAATCCCTATTAAGAAGAATATATATATATATATTACGATGAGATTCAACTTTATTTTTGGTAAATTTATAATAGTAAGGATCTCATTTATTAGGAAAGAAAGTGATTCTAAGAATCAAATTAATTTTCTTGCTTTTTGACCCACAATCAATGCTTAATTAATTCCTTAATTATTTGATTGTATTGATTTTGTGTAATTTATTACTTTCCTAACATTAGAATCGTGTAAATATTTTCTTTTTTCTATATCTGCACATCATATATAATAATAATAATAATAATAATAATAATAATAGAGTTTCATCAATGCCACATGTCGTCGTGAGAGAAGTTTGATATTAAATATGGTTAATATATAATACATTAATAACAAAGCAAGAATGCCTTTTTTATTAAAAAATATAATATTCAATAATAATATCGATAAATGCATTAATTATCAACATCATAATTATGAATTGTTACTGATTCAATGCATTGATCCTTCATCTCCTTATAATTACTAGACCTGGCAACGGGTCGTGTTATTGTGAATTCGTGTCGTTTCGTGTTTGGGTCGTGTAAAATTGCTCCACCTGAACCCGACCCGTTAGCTTAATGAGTTGAATTATAAAGACCCAAAACCATTTATTAAATTAATGGGTAACCCGACCCGGTCCATTATAAAATATTATATTTGAGATTTATTAAAAAGTTAAAAATAAATAGTACCGAAGCATGATCAAACTTATGCAATCAAGTTCACCATAGGCACCTAAAAAAAAAAAAAAAACCACCATAGGCACCAACAATCAATCGAAAACATCTAATTTGAAAAATAAACAAGTCCAAAAAAAAAAAATTGAAAATGAAATCTTCCATTAATCTTCCTCTTGAATTTAAGAGAATATATTTTGTTAAAAAAACAAAAAATATATACCTTTAGAAAAATTTGTCAAGAAACAAGTTGGTTTTAGTCTTTTAGAATATCAAATATCAATTGTCAAACAAAATTAAAGTCCTGAAATTATGTTGCATGAAATGGTGGCACCATAGACAATAGTAATACAAAAATCAAAATGCAAAAAAGAAAACATACCTGATTGAATTTACTAGAATCAAATTGACAGTAATTGATTTCAATAAAGTTGAAGACCACTAGCTACTTTTAGATTTTTAGGGTTAGGGTTAGGGTTAGGGTTATAATATTGTGAAATAATTGATTTATAGTTTTAGAGTTTTTAATTTAGAAAATTTTCCTCTTTCAAAAATAGAAAAAAATTAGAAATTTTTTAAAAATTAATTAGTAAAATATATTCTAACCATAATTATAGAGATTTTTTTTATACAAATACCATAATGTTACTATAAAAAGATTTGTTTAATAACTTTAATAAACACATTAAAAAAAAAATCTTTATATTAATGGGTTATCGAATTAATGGTTTTTTTAATGGTTGACCCAAAACCGATCCATTATATTTCATGTCTTAATAGGTTGACCCATTAACAACCCGATCTGATAAACTTGACCCACCAACCGCTATTTTCGAATGGGTTTGGGTCGTGTTAATGGGTCGTGTTAAATTTGCCAGGTCTAATAATTACTATGAGTTTTTAGTAACCGGTTATATTCCTCTACTCATTTCCTTATTAACGATTTTTTATTGTCTTTATATTTTTTTAAAATATTATTACTATTTATTTATCTTTTGGAATTCTTTCAATTAAACCTATTTAATAAATGATTAAATAAATTTAAGAATATTATTAATAAATATTTATCTTTTGGTATTCTTCCTATTAAATCAATTGAATATATAATTAAATATATTTTTATTAAATATTTAAAATTCTTTTGACATTCCTCCAAAAAATTTTACCAACTCTACATCGATATATACATATAAGTATGTAACCCCCGATCCAATCTCTCAAACCAGATCACTGTAAACACTCTTTTTGTTGTTTTGTGTGGTCTATCTCTCTAAAAAAATATCATGTTTAAATATCTCCAGTACAACTTTTTTTTTTTTTTTTTTTTTTTTAATCTTTTATGTTCATAATCTGGATTTTTTATAATTGTAAATTGTTCGTGTTTATTTTAAATGATTATTTCTTTCATTCGATCATGAATTTCATGTGTTCTTACATCTTTTTATATATGTACCACTAATTTTGTTTAATTCCCCCCCTGTGTTTTTTAGGAGATTTTTATGATTTTTACTACAATCATTGTTATCACTTAATTAAAAGGTACAACATTCGAACCTTAATCATAATTGTAAATTTCTCTCACTGTATATATATAATATTTTAGAATTCATTCATATATTTTTAACCAATTTTTTTTTTATCCGCTACTAATTTAGTTAAATTCCTAATTCCTAGGATGTGTTGGTTATTATTATTATTTTTTGTGAATTGTCTTCCTCCGTTTATAACCCATAGTTTATCTTCTATGTATCTAATATATTATTTAAAATTGGAAAGTTTAAACAAATGTGGAATAAAAAATATAATCACAAAATTAAAACAATCTGTGTAAAAATAATAATAATAATAATAATAAGTTTTCAGATTTTTTTTTTTTAAAAAAACAAATCTGGAAAATTAAAAAAGTATTCAAAAAATCAAAACAATATGAGTAAACAAATAATTATAACAATATGGATTAAAAAGAAAAAGGCTAATTTCACTTTTTTCTTTACAACAACAATAATAAATTAAAGGAATCAAGTGAATAACAATATCATAAAATTAAAAAACGTGGAATAAAAGTAATCAGCTAATTTTAAAAAACAGTATCATAAAATTTAAAAAGTTAATGAGTTACGATATTTGTAATTATATTCTTATTAATTACTAATTAATGTAATAGTGTTTTTTTTTTCATGGCTAAATAGATAGAGAACCACAACCTTTATAATTATATTCTTATTAATTACAAATTAATAAGAATGTAATTAAAAAGATATAGAGACACAACCGTTGTAATAATATTAATAATGATTATTATGTTCTTATCATTATATTTGTTTTAAATATTAGTAAACCACTATCTATATTATGAATTTTAATTTAAATAATATCATTTAATATGATTAATTCGAATTTAATATTTGAACTTTGGGTTCAAATTTGTATGACTTTTACTTTTCCCAATTGACATGTGACTCTTATTAAATAAAATCATAAATATTGGAGACTTTTGTATTTTTGAAGAGTCTATAGACTCTAAATTTTTTTATTTCACTATATATGAAACAGACTCTTACATACAAAAATCCTAAATTTTTCTTGGGAGAAATTTGTTGGGTTGTAATTGAGCCATCATTTCAGTAATTATGTTGCTTTACTACGTTATTCAATGCACTTGGGTGGCGTTTGGTTAAATGGCGTAATGGTAATCGGAATGGTAATGAGAATGGAATGAAAAGCTGATTTCTTTGTTTGGTTGGGACTTTAGAATTAACATCTAAATCAGTAGTATTTTGTTTGGTTAACAACTGAATGAAATGGAATTAACTGTATTTTGACCAAAATACCCCTAATTATAAAACATTTATAATAACATGATATATTATGGATAATAATAATAATAAAAATATAAAAGTATATATAATATTATATATATTACTATAATATATAACAAATCATATATAGATATATATATATATATTATAATATATATAAAATATATATTATAATAAAATAATATATATTACATAATAATATATATAATATAAATATTATTATATATATATATTTTTTAATATATGTTTGTATATAATATAATATAATATAATATATAATGATAATATATTATTTTGGAAAGGAGGGTATTTTTGGAATGTAGTTTGTGCATATGAGGGTTTTTATGGAATAAATTTTTTACATTGGATTGGAATGAGCATTCCATTGGTTTTTGGATGAAATGCTCATTCCACCAAAATGGTGGAATCATCATTCCAATGGAATGCCCATTCCATTGGATTTTAACCAACCAAACATATGGAATGGATTCCAATATTCCTGCCCATTCAAGCCAACCAAACGCTACATTGACACATTAATTTAGCCTAAATAGCTAAATTATATTATGAAATAAAAAATTAAGATAGGAAATAAGAAAAGTAAAAACAAATTTTATTTATATTTTTTAACAAAGCCCGTGCATCGCACGGGTTGACAGACTAGTTTTGTATAAATTTTCAATTGCAATATCAATGAAATAAAATCGATACTCTTTATTACTTGGCCTTTGTACAATTAAAATAAAAAATTACAAACATCATAATCAAAATATACAAAACTCTATCACCAAAATTAACCCTAAAATACAAACTATTCTACTAAAAACTATTTAAAAGTATGTGTAAAGTTTCTTTGTTCCTTCCTCGAGGCTTCCTTTTGAGTATACTGCTGCATAGTATGAGAAACAACATGAGTAAGATTTGAATAATGATTTATTGCCAAAAAAAAAATAAAATAAAAAATAAAATAAAAAAATAAAAAATAAAACCTCAAAATACATTATAACATCAAATCACAATGAAAACTTAAAATTATAACATGTTGTTATCAACTTTCTCGTTGAAAATAAAGAATATGATCTTTTGTTTTCCATAAACATTAAACATTTATGTTTTTTTAAAAAAAGTGTTGAAGAAATTCATTGTTCACTATCAAATACTATAACAAATTCACAACCGATACATAAGAAAATAACCGATAAAAAATAAATAAATAAAAATAAATAAAAAATTAAGCACATAAAAAATAAATAAATATATATATAAAAATAAATAAATAAATTAAGCACTCTCCATGGCAAGAGTTTGATATGTGCCCATTATGTCATTGGGTGGGTACATTTATGCCATGCATCATGCATGGAGCCATGCATAGAGGGGTTGGTCTAGATCAGTAGGACTCGGTCAATTAGTCTTTAGTTTGAATTTGGATTAGATATCGTTTAATTTTGAATTAAGTTAGTAGAAGAATAAATTAGTTAGGAGTCTTTATTTAGCTGAAAAAATTATCTGATTGTTACAGATACTCATCTCCTATTTTCTAACTTGCAAGTTGTATCATTCAACATCCTATTTATGGGTTTGAATTGATTAATAAAAAGTTATCAGATGTTAAAACTAAATTATCTTTATGTTCTCCTTCTTCTTCTTTCTACCCCCAAATTAATTCTTATCATAGTTCTTATTTTTATTTTCTTTTTGCGTAAAAAAAAAAGAAGAAGAATGCAAGTGAGAGAGATAGAGAAGAAAAAAAAAAAGTGGGGGGAGAAGAAAGTGACAGCAACGGTGAGAAAGTATGGAGATATATATCTTTAAAAATATGTATGATATTAACCTAAAGATATGATGCGAATAAACCTATGATATTAATTTGTGTTCACTTATTTTAATGACATATATAAAAAGTTATACCAAATAAAGTAATTAAAAAAAAAAAATCAAAACAACATATTTAAATATGAAAAAAAAAATGATAGAAATTTTTATTTTATATCGTAAAGTATTACGTGATACAAATTTGAGAGATTAAGAATTTAAAATTATTGTTTAGGATAATTCCACAAATAAAAGAAACATCTTTCTTCATCACACTAAAAAAATAATGTGATTATTACGCATAAAAAAATAAGATAAGTTGATCACGGTTAAGAAAATGTGTGATAATTTGATCATGGTTAATAAAAATTATGATCTAGTTATGACATATTTAAAAGACCGTAATACTTTTATGTTGATTTTAAAGTACGTCATTAACATACGACGGATTAGAAAAACTATTATAACTTGATCACGGCTAAAAAAAACCCGTGATAAAATTGCGTGATAAAAACTTTTTTTTCTTGTAGTAGTGATCGAGAAGAACAATCGAGTTCATGCATATCCCATGTGCTGCAGATGCTGAAAATGACACGTAAGGCAATGCATCTTATCTCCATCACAGTGAGTGATTGTGGATGAAGCAAAGCCAAAAAAAGATATGAGAGTGCATGCTTACTTGCTTCTTGTTTCACCTGAAAGTTGCCAAAAAGCTAGATACCCAAAAAAGCCATTCACTTTTGCTTTTTTGGCCATTCCATGCATACAAACCATACATCGTGGAAGAGAAGCCGATAAGTAGAAGCACTTTCTTCATCTTTTCTAAGCTTTATATGAACGTTCATGGTCCCTCACTCACATGTATTTGTAGGAATGTTAGGTACATGTAGTTTTCCACATTATTGTGATGTCAATATAAAAGATTAGATGAGAATTCGCCTATTTAACCCCAAACCCATTAGTTTCCTTTCCATTCTCGATTGTCCCATCATATTCTTCCAAAATGGCCTCGCCTTCTTCAGCTCCGAGCTCTAACAATCTCAGCAGCAGCAATGAAATCGAAGAACTCGAAATTGACGAAGCTCTTCTTAGGGATTTACTAGAGGAGGAAACCAACGAAGAATGTTCAGTTCAGTCTCTGGATGTGAATAATTATGATTCCCCTTCAAAGATTAATGGGAAGGATGACTTTGATTGGCAAGATATGATGAATGAAGCACCTTCATTGGCAATGGATGAAATAATGGTATGGTATATAGATGACATGTTTGATTATGCTGCATATACTGGAGATTACTCACAATTTTACAATGAGTGTTTCTCTGATGAAACAAATTACTGTTGTCTATGGCAGGCATAGCCAAGCTTAACCTAGTAGATTTCTTGAGCTTAATTAGATGCAGGAAATGACTGTGTACCAGTCGCCATTGTCGCAATAAGTTGGTATCATATAAAAGCTTGTCGGTTGTTTTCTATCCTTTGGTAATGGTGTTTTGTATAATATGAGTATCATGTTCCTATGTTATTTCTAGTTTATTTGAAAGCTAAACAGCACAATCTTTGCAACTAATTAAGTTATATATATTTTGTTTTATAAAAAATAATCCATCTTATAAATTTTCCATCTAGAGAAATCAAAAACTTAAACAGAATGCCTACCGCTGCATATACTCTTCATACAAGAACAATGGCAATCAATGTGACTTCTTTGGGTAAATATTTTGATGCTGTTTCATCATCCACCAATCTAATTGATTTGGACCTCATCAAGTTGAAGAGTGTCTGGTGTCAAACCTCTTTGGAGCCAACACTAAACTTTGCTATGAAAAATCCAATTGTGTCAAGTGGGGACGATGGATCAAACCTTTGAACAAGTTCTTCCTCCCCAGGTCTTAGCCACTCCCTGTGAATTCAAACATTGCCACATATTACTGTCGAGAGACACAAACACACGTGCACAAAAGACCATTAAGATAGATTTAACTAGATAAGCAATCGAGTTGATTCAATGCATGGCAACTCACTAATCTAAGGATTACTCCTCACACCATAAAGGAAAAAAATTATGCATCGACAATGCTAAAAAAACGAAATTGGCAGAGAAAGTTAGCACAAACAAGATGGAAATACATTTTGCTTCCAGCACTGACAATATAAATCAACCTTTCAAATAGAAGCTTAGACAAGAAATAGAATATTACAGTTCTATGTGCAAGTCGAGGAGTATCAATGGAGATAGTTAAATTCATAACAAGCAGTGGATAGAAGCAACACTACAGCCTAAATTAATAATGAACTAAAATGAATGGAGGTCCAGTGGTCAACATGCTGATTCACACACAACATATTCAATAATGATAAAAGAAACTCGTATGATTCTAGATCACATTAGCAGCCAAGGAAACAGGAAGAAAGCAAATGCATGTATAATCATTTTCAAGATCTAGAAAGAACCTGTACCTTCTATCTTTTTGATTATACCAGTCTCTTTTCTTTCATATGGATTATTGAATGTCGTCATACAGAAGATTAATAGAGGCAGAATATCTTTAGCAGGTCATTTTGAATGAAATATGTATGATTACATACTAACTACAATTTGAATGTTGAATAGACTTCATCTTTATCACTGATTGCACTGACCACGGGAAAACTCAAGTAAAAGATAAAAATAGAACATTGAAAACTACTCCTAACTCCCCATGATATGCCTAAAAATATTGTTCACTCGCTGACAAATTAAATGGTTTCTGCAATCCTCATGCCATACAAAAGCAATAGGCAGTGCAGTAGTTACATTTTTATTACCAACAAGAAAATCAAAATATAATTTAACACTTCATCATTGTCCACCGATTTTTCAGAATTTCTTTTATCCAACTTTTCTAAATAAGGACATGCCTAGACAAGTTTAGCTCTCTCCTGCATGGCAGAATTGGAAAAGGGAATTTGACATTACGCAGTACAGAATATTTGAGATCACAATTTTTGGAAAAGAAAACAAGAGAATAGATGCTCCATTAATAAACTGCTATCCTATTTGATAACCAAGAAATGGAGCAACGTGAACAAATTCACCAGTGATGGTGTTAAGCCAACTATCTAAGACCATGTTATATTACCAGTCATTCCCTTGGCAAGGAACCTCCCCTCTTCTCTATTTTTTCTTCTCTTATATGGTATTAGAAAACTACCACAAATGCTGTTTCTACCACTCTATTGGATATGTGGAGTATTCGGAAGGAAATACAAAAGGCAAATATGAGTTTCGAGAAGTTAATTCACGTTAATCATAACCCTTCATAGGAATTGTCACTTGTCAGTGCTTAGACATTAACAACTTATATGCAACTTTGGAACTTTTATCATTAAATAATGGCATGCGACTCGAAAGAAGTTCTTACTCAACATATCCATCGGGAAATTCACAGCAACCAACAAGGCCAGGTCCTCCTATTCTTGGATTCTGAAATGTATAACAGAAACATAGTGAAAATGTTAACCAATTTTATAAATAAACAATTAAGATTCAACAAGAAAATTGGGAAGTATTCCTAACTTCTATTCAACTAAGAAGTCCTAATTTTCATAACCCCATAGGTCAAAAGGATAACAGAATGTCACTATCTACAGATAAAATTCAACTAAACTAAACACTATTGAACTTTGAATGAAGAATGGAGTCAAAATCTCAGATTTTGGGTTTGATGGAAAAAATTAGGAAGTTTAAGGTTCAATTACGGTCTGTGTCACTCTCTAACCTATGGTGGAAATATTTTGGTACTGTCTAAATTTCAATCTGATTCAAGGAAGGCTTTTGTCTGCATACAGCATACCAAATCTCATCACATCAATTCTGTGTATGCTTTGGAAGCTACACATTTCATAGCGGCAGGAAAATCCTCCAAGAGAGATAATTCAATCCCTAGAAGTGTGCTGACTTTCAATTGCAATGATCAGAATTCAGATACAATGAAGCATTGGGCTCATAAATCGGAAAACACATTTTGGTGGATACCAAAATATGCAGAACAGTAACATCAATGAAAATGCATAGAAAAGGTGATGAAGCGCGAGAGTCATGCATGAGGAGAGGTAGAATAGCATGTGGAACGGGAGCATGCTTTAATGTGCATATGAGAAGCCTGGCTAACTTAGGCCTTTAGTAATAATAGCTGGCAAGATAATATCATTAGGTATTACTACAGCCTACAGTTATGCAAATGCTTATGACCGACAAATATTTTGACCAAGATGCTAGCCGTGTCAAGTACGCAAACAAGAAGACAGGTGCATAAAAGGGTGAGGGGACTGCTTCTGCATGTTCTATTCAAAATGTATCAAGGCGTAGACCTTGGTGAAAAAAAGAGATAATGAGCTTTTAGTATAGACTGGAGAAATCTCGTATGCAGATGGGAATAGTGTCATGGCATAGACTATAGAGCCATGTGATACAAAAATCAAATATTAAATCTACTAGAAATATATAGAAATGGACAGATGAAGAACCAGGTTTGATGATCTGACATTATTTACACAGCTATTATTCTAATAGTGCCTGCTATAATTGATATTCAGACCGTCACATCTAGAGTTCTTACTAGTTCAAAATATACCTGTGGTGCTAATGATAGGTACTTGTATGTATCCAGAGCATATCGAACCAATGCTTCATTCTCGCCAGGGTTAATTGTGCATCTAGAAACACAAAAATAGAAGCATCAACAGTTCAGTAATGCCAGCATATAAGTAATTTTTTAAGGAAAATAGAATACAAAAAGCCCTCCCCTAGAATACTCAGTTGTAACACTTTATGTTACCACAGGAAGCTTGAACTACCAAATTGTGGCACATGTGGCGGTCGACGTTTTTTAAATGCGAATTTTTGTTTATTAGTGTAAGTGTACTCATATAATGAGTTACACCTTTAATGTTCGGGAGTAGGATGTCTGGATAAAAAAATTTATCCAAATGTGAAATGGGTGATGCCAACCATTGGATTCATCCAACAGCTAACATCGGCATTTACTTAAAAAAAAAATAAATAAATAAATAAAAATAAATAAATAAAAAAAAGGCTCCTGCATGGAACTATCTTCCAAAAATACTTAAGCCTAGCTCTCTCTTCCAAACAAACTCAGACCTCCGCCTCTCTTCCAAAACTAAAGTCAACAACTTCCATAGGGAGCTGCTACTTCATTTTCTTGAGTGGTAGGTCTAGGTTTGTTTAGATGAGAGATGCTTAACTACCTGCACAAGGTGCTACCAAGTAGTATGCTTTGTCTTGTGCAAGCATCCAAATGTTTTAATCCATCAAGATGTCAAAATTCAACTATCATATATATTAATGGTTGAAAATTGTTTTATTATTTTAGTAATTTTCCATGGAATTGTGAAATCTATGACTAAAGGTCAAATAGATCTCAGCTTGTCAGATGCATTCAACAATTGAGAATTTGAAGTCCAAATAAATGTTAAAATTTGGACATATGTATGAGAGAATCTATGAAGGGCAACATTTGAAGTTAGCATATACTCCAAATATACATATACTTGTGTACATGTCTAACTACATATTATACATTATGACAAAGATGATGCTGATGACGAAGATGATAATGATATTATATATACATACATACATATATATATATATAGAATAATTCTCTAGTCAGGACCAGATGTCTGGACCTCAAGTTTTTCATGTGGTCCCAAAGATTATTACATGTGATAATCCTTGTGACCGCATTAAAAACTTCAGGTCTTGACTAAAGAATGACACGCTCTCTCTATATATATAAGAAAATTCATGGGCACTAACGTTGAATACACGATAACTCCACCAGGACGGACTAATTGAACAGCCTGGTCAAACATTCTCCTCTGATACTTCCCATGGCTTCTTAAAGAATTTACTGTTTCCTGAAAAAGAGTTAAATCAGTTTCCCACCATATGGTAAAAGTAAATTTTATACAAGAGGATCATAGAAAAGACTTATCAACTATCATAAACCATAAGTATAATGAAATATAAAACAGTATGGACAAGAACTCCAATAAAGTCACAAAGTTCCTCAATATAAGGCATTACAAAAAGAGAGGGCAACAAATAGCATTTTCATTTTTGAAGCAACAAATAGCATTTTCAAAAGATTGATCAGGACAAAAAATAGATATATCAGTGTAGAACCCAAACCACATGTAAAAGCAAAATATCAAACTTGTAGGATATAATAACCAAGGTAGGTGGCTCCAACATAATTTGAACCCATGACCCTTTTGGTTTGAAATTAAAAACCTGAACACGAGTACACCTGAATACCGTGATACAACCAACTAAACATTTGGAGACTTGACTTTTGACTACCTTCAGTTCACATAATGCATCCTGAGCCATCCCAATGACAAAAAAGGAGAGAAACAAGGACGAAAAAAAAAATTAATGTAGAACATGCAGCAATGAGATGAGTCTAGAGTCTACCTCTCCAGCAAATAACCGTGGTCTTAAACCAAGAGCAGAACAGGGAGCATCAAGAAGGACTCGATCAAAGCTGTTAGGAGAAAAGCCTTTTGAAGGCTCAGCCCTACCACCAAGGCACTGATTTCTTCCAGGCCCATTCCGCATTCTTCGCATATTCTTCCTGATGTCAGCTTTGCTAATGTAAGTTCTGTCATTCCCTTTTTCATTGCTACCTAAAATATCGGAAATCAGAAATGAATTTATATATGAAAAAGGAATCAACTGCAACAACAATATAAAAAATTATGGTTTGATGTTGCAGAACTGAAAACACTGATTCATACTTAAGAGCAAGATGATTATCTTTAACATTTCATTCTAGGTCCATATCAATACTTCAGGGAGGAAATTTTACAACAAACAGAAATCAAACTCAAAAGCGTAGTTTGCCCCATGGGGGAATTCAGTACATTTTATTAGATGGAGCAATTCAAAAAGTCTAAATTACCAATTATTTATAAGGCATTCACATTCACAATAGAAAGCAGAACTCGTTTGTTCTTTCTTTTTTGGGATGATTTTGTTTATTGGGGGTGGCAGGTGGCTGTAAATGATTTTAGTTTTGGGGATTGTTGTTCATGAAAGATAGTTCTTTTCAAATTTTGCATATGTTTGGTGATCTTTTTTTCTGGGTTGAAAGGTTCTTTTAGTGGATTGCTGGTTCATTTATTTTTGTTAATAACATTTTTCTTTCTAACAAAAAAAAAAAAAAAAAAAAAAAAAAAAAACAGAATTTAGTGCTTTCTTTGATATTTAGAACATCCGAGTATAAATAGATTTTACGTACCCTTTTCTTTGCAAGTAGTATCAGCATCTAACCCTTCAACATTAGTAGATGACACTTCCTCATGCAGTCTCAGCGAGTCAGAATTTTGAATATTTGTGCAACTGTTAATTTTGTCACTGCACAGAGCAGACATACCATTGGATTCATTTCTACGACAAACAGCTTTGAGTGCGTCTAGCTTATATGTGTTTATGCATTTTAGGCCCATTTCAGCAGCCAATTTTTGTATATTCTGCACCTATTAATAAGAAGAAAAATAGGATGCCTCAACTCCAAAGACATCAAAATTTGGAACAAAAATCATCACATATAATAGTTTCCAATTTCATATGGGAGAAATTTTTTTTCTTTTTTTTTAACAAAACCAACATAATTCAATAAATCAAGGAACCATTTACAAGTGTAGGGAGGATAGCCAATCCTAGCTCACAGATTCTGTTAGGAATAGCAGCAAAATGAAAATAGAACAGCCAAAAGATAAGCCTATACAACGAACCTATAGTCCTATACAAAACAAAATGAAAAGACACTCTCTAGGTTACAGGCTTAAGCAAAGTCTACCCGACTTCACCGAGAATCTACCTGATCTATCCAAAGCCCAAAATCTTGAATCCTTCTTAGTTTCATCAAGCTGAACAGAATCAATCCTCTCCATAATATCAGCATACTCTCTTATTTCAATCATAATTGGTCTTCAGTAAAATTTAACACTATCCGGTCTTCAGATAAAAACAAACCCAACCATAAGACAAAGGCCTGCATAACAGCGATACCACTTTTGCCGCCTAACGAAGTTATCAGTTTGAAAATTAAGATACAGCCACAACATCCACCGGCACAAAAAAATAGCAAAAAGATAATAAGAAGAAGATGATGATTAAGTTACAGCAGACAAGCTACTTTACTTGGGCAAGGCAGTTTCTTGTACAGATCTCATTTTTGTTTTCTTGTTTCACTTGTTATGCATGTAGAGAAATCAAGGACTAGCCTGTGCCAAGCATCTTGCATACGTAATCATATCCCAAACAAAAGAACAACCGCATATCTGTATCTAGTCTAATTAGAGTAAGATAATCAACATCCGCATGTGAGTTAGAGAAGATGGGACTGAATCCCACCACCTGTATATTGTCTAATGAGATTCTACACTTTTCTGTTCCCTCAAAATTAATTAGCTGTTAAGAAATTATTATTGTTAGAGATATCCCACATAAGAGCTATAGAAGATGAGAGACTCATTTAAAAGATAAAAAGAAAGATAAAGGTTCATGTAGTATTGGAAACCACAATCCAAATAGATAAATAAAACTCCACAGGATTGAAAAACAAGGTTGTCTCCTTTTTACCCATCTATAGCCAATTGGTCCAATATGCTAGGAACATAAGCAATGCAGGAATCATATGAGAAAGAGCAGATCACATCTCTAGGTCAAATTTATTTACCTTATTGTGAGACCTATCAACTGCAACAACCTCTCCTTCATCCCTCATAAGGATGGCGATTGCAGTGGTTTTTCCTCCAGGAGCTGCACACATGTCTAATATGCGCTCACCTTTTTGAGGATCTAAGACAAATAAGAAGGTAAAACAGTGGAGATAAATGCAATGAAAGATTACCAAATGTCTAAAGCAAAATGAGCAAAGTAAGAAGCTGATTATAAAGACCAAAAGAAACAAATAAATAAAAGATACCCTTATGCAAATAACATAAGGAAAAAAAGTAGGTTGTATGGGATATTAAGAGCACATTCGGTATTGCTTTTAAAATTGTTGTTTTTGAAAATTATGCATTAAAATGATAATCATGTTTCAAAACTAATGTTTTTAAAAATGCAAACATGTTTGATAGCTTTTGTTATAAGCAGTTTTTAAAAGCTGAAAACAATGTAAATGTGTTTGGAATTGTTTTTTCAAAATGAGTAAAATAGTTGTTTGAAGGGAAAAATTAGTGGTTTGTTTTGAAAGACCGTCTGAAAATGGTGGAAAACTACAAATGAGGGGTTAGTGGAATGGTCAGGCTTGTGGTTTGCTCCCACAAGGTCTGGGGTTCGAATCCCCTCATGGGTACCTACATGGCCAAAAGCCATAGTTTCTTGTTTCCCAAAGGTTGTAGGTTTCGAACTTGGGTTCACTAAGCAGGTTTCAGGAATTTTGATTACCAAAAAAAATGGTGGAAAACAATTTATTTTTTTTCAATTTTTTAGTTTTAATTTTAAAAAAGGGTTTGACTATATCAACTTAAAATTTTGACTTAAATTTGTGACTTAAACATCCATCCATTCATTTCATCTCAATCCAATCATTAATTTTATTCATTTACATTTTTCACTATTGGATTGAGAAAACTTGAATGGATGGATGTTGAAGTTGCAAATTTGAAGTTAATATAGCCTGACCCTATAAAAAAAATTCATTTTCAAAAACAAATTTTATTAAATATATAACCAACAAACTTTTGAGTTGTTTTTGGTTTTTTGAAAACAAAAAACTGTTTTAAAAAACACATCCAAAGAGGCACTTGGTATATTATGTTTTTCAAAATAGACAACAGTGATTATCAAGCACAAATATATGTTGCAATCAATATGTATATATGATATATGAAAGAAAAAACGTAAAACAAGACTGCAAAGAAATATAAAATTATATGATAGCATGATATGAACAATAAACAAAAATGCCAGCCTCCTATATTAGTCCAACGGACTTTTCTTTTATCTTTTACCATGTCTAGACAGTAATTTAGACATAAAAGGTACATATTTTCTCTCCCTCACTTTTTTTTTTCTTGATAAGAAATGAAAACAAAAAATAAATAAATATGAACACAAAGAAATCAAGGAAAACAAGCAGTCTTCTGGCTACAAAAAAGAGAGAGCCAATTGGGACAATCCATAACTCTTTAACAAAACACTACGCAACCAGAAAGCTGGCCCCAAAAGGTACATATTCTCTAAATAAACCAAATATATGGTATTGCTCAACCTTTCAGCACTCTGTACATAAATTAGAAACAAAGAGACAAATCATTCTGATGCTATAATATACCTAGGGCATGAGCAGTGACAATACTTGGCAGGTTTTGAAGAAATATTTCCCCTTCGAGCACCTCTGGGAACAAAATTAAGAGAGAGTAAGACATCCACAAACATTGGAAAAGCAAGTACAAATTAAACATTAAACTTAAACGATAGGGTTAAATCAAACATTTGGCCAAAACAGCCCAAAATAAATTGGAAATTGCATAATCAAGAAGATGAAAAAAGTTCGTGGCCTAAAGAACTGAATTGGCAAGTACGGAACCGGTCCAATCTGGTTCTTGTTCTAATATGGTTCAGAGCTGTCTGCGGAAATAAAAAATAAATAAAAAAACTATAGTTTTTGATCCAATGCAATCTGTCCTGGCCATTCCAACCCCTAATGAATCATTTCCATCGTAAAACATATTTCCATTTTCCAATGCACCAAATATTAAATTTGAGTAAGCAATTAATTATACCATGAAATGAGGGTAGATTAAATATTCGATTATTCATGTCCACAGCAATTCCCTGTAAAACACGGAAGATCCCAGCCCTTGACATCATTGTTGTTCCTTGGCCAATATAAAGGCCACGGCGTTCAAAATAATGAGGATCTACAACATTATAATAACTTGCGTCAGCCCCTTAACATTTAAGAAACTTTGAAAGGATTACAAAAGAAACAAAAGGCAGAAGTAATCAAACATAGACACAGATAAAAGAATTATCATTTCAACTTTCAAGTGATAGATAACCCTTGATAATAACTAAGATTTACTTCAATTTTAGGTTCAGCATAGATGTCATGCAACAAGGTTATATTGTTTGTCTCAAAGTGCATGGGAACATACCTTTAAATCTGATATGTCATAAATGTGGACTACAACTTTTTTTAACACCCCTCTTTTTTCTGAACTAGCCAATTTCATTTGGAAGACAAAGGTACAAAGCAAAGTCTAAGTTATAGCTTGGGAAGGTAAATAAAAATGTGCAGACCCGAAGAAAAAAACCAAGTTTGTGTTACATTGTCGTTGATGTGCACTGCCACTGTCCTCTAGAATACAGTCTTTGGAATAAGTTCTTTTTCACAGCTAAAATCAGTTGTGTCTTACCAGCCAGTAGCAAGGATATAATCAATATTATAAGCATGGTCGATGACATATTGCCAAATTTAGAATAATATGTATTATGGTTCAAGAGCTCAGTATAATTTAGTAAAGCTCAAGGCATGGAGTTGTGGCCTAGTTGCGTCTCTCATATTTTAATACAAATATATTAATAAAAATGTGCTGCTTATGTTTTCAACATGTATACTTTACTTTCAATGCCTTTTATTTAGTCCAAAGTGTCTGACATTTAGGTGTTTGCCCCAAAACAGATGCATTATATATGTCTTTCATTCAAGAACTGCTGAATAAATGTGCATAAAATAATTTTGAGGCCGAAATTCTGTGGATATCTCAATAGGATTTTTTTCGTCATGTTTGTAATTCAGGCACCTCAAGAGGTATAGACACCTCAATATCAAATCCTCAATTGTTGTAAATGTTTTTATTTCCCAGTAATTAAGGAATAAAGAAAAGGTGAAATTTTCATTTTAAAAACAATGAGGCGGCTTTCAGAAACAAAATAATTCTTGCCTGTCTGTAATCCCTGTAGAACAGTGCCACGTGTTATACCAGTAGCCCATCCACCATCCACCCCAGGTTGCTCAACAGCAACTGAAACTGCAACTAAATCTCCTTTTTCGACATGAGCACTGCAAGCCATCACACCTGGAACAAATACCTACAGGAAATAACATAATGAATCAGAAGAATCAATTTCTAGTAAAAGTTGCCTAACTGGACCTACCAGTTAATATGCTGTAATATGGTCACAACCTTTTTAGTAAATTTAAGAATTAGATATTATTATGCAACTTCTGTCCATTAATCTCACTCTCACAACAGGTGTATGCAAACAGATAGAAAAGGAAAAGAAACAATGGATGAATGAATAAAATAGAAGAAAGTGTATGTGTTACTCTAAAGAATTAAATATTCCAGGGAACTGTAGTAAAACCTATTAAGTCCCAATTCAAACAAACTGACAGAGTGTGATGTGAATTAAAAAAAGTGTGATTGAATATGAGAGTACAGAGGACGAAATTAGTTTGGGTATTCATCGCGCCTAGAGAAAGAAGGAGGAGTTGGGCAGAACTCTAAGGAACAGAAAGAAGCTATAAAATTAAGTAATTAAGAAACAAAAAATATAGTAGAGTAGAAACTAGAATTTTCGTATAAGGAATAAATGTTAAATAAAAGCAAATGAATTGAGAAATTTCAGTAAAATGCACAGTTTATTTCTTGTTTTTCAAATAAATAATTTATAAAAATATGCAAACCTGAGCTCCCCGAAGAACTGCTTCAGCGCATTTCCTGCTTACAATCACCTCCTTTGGAGGTCTTTCAGGTGCATAATTATAATCAATAGTATGTGGTCCAGAACCCTTAACAAATACAACATATTCTAACCCGGGAATCTGACACTTAGAGATGATTCCATTCTCAAAGCTTCCTTTTAATGCATTCATACCATGTTCACTTTCTCCCACCTCCACCTTTATATTACTATCATTTAAAGAGTCTTTTAGTACGGTTTTGTTTAAATTTATACCATCAACACCGTTCTGAAACCCCGAATTTTGTATGATGCCCTGTAACTTCTCAATAACAGCATCACTTGTAGTGTTGAGTGTGTTCACACGGATGCAAGAGTAACAAGATGGACGCCTAGTAATTATAACACGAAAGGAAAAGAATCAATGAGGACATGCTCTATATCTTATAACTCTAGTAGCCTAAGACAAAAATATAACAAGTTTGTTTGAGCAAATCAAAATTGGAAAGGCGTCCAATTTCATTTGAATATCATGTGTGTAAACAGAAATGCTGAAACTAAAAACTGAAATGAAGATGGAGCTAGGAGAGTACGTGAGGGCTTTCGAAATGCGAGAAAAGTGTTGAGGTCCATAAGCTTTGATGAAGTAGTCTTCAACTTCAGGGTTCCAACGCAACACAGGATTGTAACAATAACGCTCCGATGGATCCATCTGTACAAAACCAATGATTAAACTCAAAACTCCATAGACGATGATTGATTCATTGATGTTGTAATATATAAAGATAGAGAGAGAAAGGACTGCATACTAACTAGGTTTTTGGGGGGAGTGAGGGAGCTTCTGTTTCTGATGAGGGTTTTGAGCGCCTTCTTCATTCAAAGATTTCCCAACTGAACATTGTTTACAGTAGGCGCTATGATATGCTTGCTAGGACTTCTTTTCTTCAACTTGGGTTGTGCTTCAAATCCAAATTCAATTATCCAAGGCTAGAGATGGGCATATATCCCCACGGGCCCGTTGGGGTTTGGGGTGAATTACACCCCAAATCTAAATGGGGGTGAGATTCACCCCAAATCTAAATGGGGGTGAGGTGAGGTGAGGTGAGGTGAGGAACCTCTCCTATCCCCATTTCTCCAAAACATTATTATTTTAAAATATATATATAAATTTTTTATTTAATTTTTCTTCCTAACTCTAATCCTAGTTTATCTTGCACCATACCACTCGATCAACTCTAATGGGTCAAATAGAGAAATTGGAGTGAAACATGATGAAACGGGAGATTGGGAATTGCCGGATTTTGGATTTCGAATTAGGGATTAGGGAAATGGGAGAAATGGGTAGGGGTGGGAGAACCTCCATCACATCCAAACATCCTCTTTAACCCCTCACTCACTAATCCGCAAGTTTTATTGAGTCTCTTTTTGTTGCAAAGTAGCCAAAGCAGAACTCAAGAGTCACATTCAAAGAGAAAAACGGAGTCAACTAACCTCGTTAAAACATGACAACAAAGCTATGAAGAAATTGAAAATGGATGGTGTGAACGGGGATACAGATATTAGTGTATGTGAGATAAATTCAGTCCTAAAGTTACCATGCCAAAGGATGATGAAACAATTGTAAATATACGTACAGTGTGTTCATGTGGACACTAAAAAAGATTTTAGGAATGTTATTTTCGAAATTTGGGCCCTGGACTTTATGTCGTAGGCCACTTGGTATACTATAGGATACTAAAATTTATTTCCACTATAAGCTTCTTGAAAGTTTTGACACTCTAAAGCTCTGTTTGGTAAGAGGGACAGATGGAGGGAGGGAGGGAGGAGAGCTCCAATCCATTGTTTGGTTGGAGAGACAAGAGAGAGGAGAGGAGAGGAGAAGAAGATGGAGGGAGACGGAGGGAGACTCCTTCCGGGCCTACCAAAATCAATCCTCCCATTATTGGGCGGATGAGAAGATGATGGGTATAATGGGTAAGAAATGACAATATTACCCTCCAATTTATAAAAGAGTATAGTAAATTTATAAATTATATACCAATCCATTCATTCAACTCTTTTTTCAATACCAAACAACATGAAGGATATATGTTATCCTCTTTATCTCTCCTACTCTATCTCCTTCTTAATTCATCCATCCCTCCCAATATCTCTCCCTACTACCTAACATAGCGTAAATCTTGTTTATTAGACACATACCATCTTTTATGTGTTCATCAATGAAGTGGGAAACTTTCAGGTAGATGTTGTTTGATTTATGCAATGTTACTTTTAAATGGTGGGGTTCTTACTACTTTCAAGAGCCGGTGGCAATTTTGGTTTGACTTTTAGAACACGGCTTTCTATAAAACACATAACATTGAGATCATGAGATACTAGTAGATTTGGGTGTCCTTAAAATGTATATGTCTATAATCTGCTCGTCAAAGAAACCTTGTGATGAAACTTGGTATTCTTTGGTCTCATAATAAAACTATTACATATGCAACTTAGGCTTGCAGCTGTCACTCTATCTCTATATGTTTTCACCAACCTATGAGATAAGGGATCAAAGCATATAATATGGCACGAGCAGTTATGTTGTGCATAGGTGCATTTGATAAAAATAAATATGAAATTGGTGTTTGGTTCTTATTTTTACCCAGTTATAGTAGAAATAAATTGTGTGTTGAGGACCAAGGGGAAGAAGTGCTTCAGAGCTTGTGTTGAGTTATCTTTTTCTCGCATTTATACTGCTGGGAATAATTTATTCAAATATTGGGCTATGGTTGAGCAACATACTTCTTTTCTTTTCTTTTCTTTTTTTGAAAGAAGAGACTTTATTCAAAAACCAAGCTGATACAAATAAACCGGTAAATCAGCCTGGATGATCCGCTCCCCACATGGAGGGCACTCCTCCAGCCAAAATCGATTGACATCACTAGACACAACCAGTTTCTCATGGCAGTGAGCTGCCTCGTTAGCTTTCCTAGGCACAAACACCAAATCTTTAATACTTGAAGAATGCATCAGATATTGAATATCACAAATTATGTTACCAATATCAGCATAAATTTTTGACCCTAAATTCACCAACCTAACCATCTCAAGAGCATCTGTCTCAACCACTGCCAAAGTCAACCCTGTATCAATCACAAATTGACTTCCACGAAGCACCGCAACTGCCTTCGCCATCAAAGGCGAAAAACCGGCCATGATACGTTGGGAACTAGCACCCAAAACCATTCCAAGATGGTCCTTCACCACCGCACCGACACCCACACCAAAATGGTGCATATCTAAATTCAGAGCCACATCAGTATTAACTTTGTACACACCATTTATCAGGGGTTGTCAATGAGCCTCATGCACCATTGTAGGGATTAGGGATGGCAATGGGGCAGGTCGGGGCGGGTCGGGGCTGCCCCAAACCCAAAACCCGGTTTTCAACAATTGCCCCAAACCCAACCTGTAACTCGAACAGATTTTCAATTTCCACCCTAAACCCGACCCAAATGATCCGATTCATTTACGTAAATTTAAATTTAATATAACACGATAACTAAGTTTAATAAACATTAAATTCATCCATAAAATACAAAATACAAATCCCAAAAAGACTTGAACAAAAATACAAAAAACATACAACATTTTCGGTATCAATAAAATTCATTCAACATTTACACCAAAATAGTTTAAACATAAAAAATTCCATTAACAAAATCCATCCAACATCTTCACCATCACTCTGTCTTCTTGAAAACATGCATATATTTAATATATATATATATATATCTCGAGTTTATATACATATATATATTGTCTTCTTGGGTTTAAACTCGAAATACATACATATATATATATCACTCTGTTTCTTTCAAATTGTTTTCTTTTCGGCCAACATAGGGTTTCCTTATTTCATTTCCTTTTATATTAAAAATATATATTTTAAATATATATATTCCGAGTCAAAAGGAACCACCCCATACCTGACCCGATAACCCGATCGGGTCAAGAAATGTGCCCCAAATCTGCCCCGTTACCCGTTTTTATTGGCCCAAACTCGACACAAATGGATCGGAGCCCCGTGGGTTTAGGGCGGGTCAGGGATTTTTGTTGTCCCTAGTAAGGATCTTGTTTACCCTATTACACACATTCGCCTTCCTATAATCAGCCAAGTATTCCATAGACCATGCTACCACCAAAGCAGTACTTTGGTAAGATGTGCCATGGACCACCTGGTTTTAGACCTGACACAGTTCTGGTTTGTTTCTGATTCCACGGTTAGGTAGAACCGTCGGTTCCGATTCCAGTTTCGGTTCCGGATGAACCAGTGGTTCTGAACCTTTTTTATTTAAAAAAAAAAAAAAAAATCAAAATCAAAATAAAAACATTACCCAAAAGTCAATACCCACTAATTGTCTCACTCAAATCTGGTCTCCCACTCTACCTCTCAGTCTCTCACAATTCACAAATCAATTGGAAGACAGAATTGCAAATCTTCATCTCTCTCTCAAGTCTCAACCCAGATCTTCATCACTTTCTCTCTCCCAAATCAACCCAGTCCCAGATTTGGATCGATCATCATCATCTTCTTTCTTCTTCATCTTCCACAAATCTGTCACGCGTCAATCAGCAGAGCATCGATCTGTCTTCGTCTCTTTGGCACCTTGCTTGGATCGATCGAGGGAGGGGGATGAGACTGGGGGTGGTGCCGTGGTGGTCGCCGGTCAGTGTGATTTGTTTGTGGTAGTGGGTCATGGGTTTGTGGTGGTGGCCTATGGGTCATGAGAGAGATCAGAGGGTTTGTGTTATGCCTTTGTGAGTTTGTGGTAGAGAGAGAGAGATGAGAGATATCTAGATTCTAGACCATCTGATATGGTTCCATGAATTTTAAAAAAAAAAATTAAGGGAAAGTATCATTTCCCCCCCTATATTTTGACCTATTAGTAAATCTCCCCATGTATTTCTATTAATGGTCGTTTTTCCCCCTGAATTGAAAGTATTCGCCATAATCCCCCTTACCATTAAATTTTCTGTTAAAATACCCTGTTGACCGTTATCTTTGCATTGACCTAAAGGGTAATATGTAACTTTAACAAAGAAACATTGATGATAATTAATGAGAGGACAAAAAAGTAAAATGAGTAATAAACATTTATAATTAAAAAAAAAAAGGAAATTAATGAATGGTTGGAAAATTAACTTCCCTTTTTTTTCAAATCATTAATAAATATTTATGATTTAAAAAAAGGAAATTAATGTATGGTTGGGAAATTAACTTTCCTTTTTTGACATTAATTTCCTTTTTTTTTTTGTTCAAATCTGTAATAAATATTTTTGATTTAAAAAAGGAAATTAATGTATGGTTGGGAAATTATCCTTCCCTTCTTTTCATTTCAATAGATCTCCACCGTCCATCCATTTATTGGATGGTTAAGATCCATTTAAAAAAAAATGAAGAGAGGTTGGATGGCAAAGATCTTCTTCTCCACCATCTTCTTCATCTCCACCATCATCTCCAAAACCCAAACCCTAGCTGCTGCCATCGCCACCGCTCATACACCAATCCCCAATCACCACCCTAACCCACCAAGATCACTCCAATGACCACCACCACGAGTGTCGATCATCATCCAAGCGAGGAGATCGGCGCTTGATCTCCTTCCAAATGAGATTGACGCTCAATAGATTTTCTCTCGCCGCCGATTGTGTTTTCTTTCTTTTTCTCCTTTTCGTCTCCATCTTCTTTCCCTTGACAAAGGTTTGGGTGTTAGTGGGTCACGGTTTGGATTGTGGGATGGTGTTTCTGGATTTTGGTGATTTTGGGTGGGGCCGCTATCGAGTAGATTGTAGGATGGTGGTGGTTTCTGGATTTTGGTGGTTGAATCTGGTGGCGGCTATGGTGGTTGGTTTTGGGTTTATTTGTGAATCGATGGTGGTTAGGTTGGGTTTGGTTGTGAAGCTGTTGGTGGTTGGGTTGGGTTTGGTGGTGGTGTAGTTCTGGGTTTGAACTTGATGAATTGGTGAATTCTGTTTTGGTTATGAATTCTGGAATTGGTGAATTTTCATGATGATTATGGTTGATGAACTGGTGAAGATGATGAATTGATTAACCAGTGAACTTAATTTATTTTCTTTTAAGTTTTTATTTTATTTTTAATTTGAGTTTAAGGGCATAAATGTATTTTCTCGCTAAGCTAAGCTCTTCAAGAGCAAAAATGTCCTTTAACGTGAAATTAACTTTTTAAACGAAAAATCTAATGGAAAGGGGGATTATGGCGAATACTTTCGATTTCAGGGGGGAAAACAGCCATTAATAGAAATACAGGGGGGAATTTTACTAATAGTTGGCTATCACTCAAGTGACACTCGAAATAGTACGAGGTCGGAGAGTAGCACAACGGAAAATAAAGTTCGTTCCCATGGAATTGAGTGACCGATTACCGAAATTGATTAGCCTAATTACTATTCAAACAATCAAAAATGATGGTAGTTCAAAACAAACAAAGTAAACTATCTTGATTTAGAACTAATACTAAAGCAATGAAATGAAAAACTCAAAACAAAACACGGATATGAAAATGGAGAGAATTATGCTAGGACATGACTACACCCCACCCTTAGATTGACTTCCTAGTTAGACTCGATTGTAAAACCCCAAACGTACTCATGCAATTCGTATACTCGTACACCCTTCTATTGACCCACAATCTTGGTCAAGTAGAGTGAGTCACACTCAAAGCGTACCCAAGCCTATCCTTCGATTACCCGGAATGTACGAATGAGTTCATTACGAACTTTGGTGTACTAAATGAGTCTTATACGCTAGCCTAAGTAGGTCTACTTTTCTAAGCATGCATAGGGAAGCATTTTATCGAACATGTGGTGTGCGTCTCCGGTTAGTGCATAGCACCCCACAAAAGTCATTCAAGAGGAGATCAATCAATTGAAAAGCATTAAGAACATAAAACACCCATACAAACAACAATCTTGCACATAAGGGAAAAACAAGAATCAATTCATTTAAGTATGTAGTCAAAGGTGGGGTTTCATCAAATCCTAGCACTATGAGTTTAGCTCATCATATTACAACAAGTAACCATACAATAGATGTGAAATAAGAAATACATGGCTACAAATAAGAATAAAAGAGAAAGAGTCTAGAAAAAACTATGTGGAGAGCTTCTTCTTCTTTGGATCTTCTTCTCTTTCTATCCTTCTTCTTGCTCAAAAGGTGAAGTGATGATGGCTATGGAAGAGAGGTGGGATTGGTGTGTTTGGATCTTAGGGAAAGGTGGGATTTTGGTGGGTTTGTAAGAGATGGGTTGGTGATGTGAGTAGGAGAGAGCCAAGAAGGGAATTTTGCTGTAATAATTCGAGCTGGGGAGGTCTGGTTTGAAATGACCTAGAAGGGATATTTATAGGAGGTCCAAAAATGACCAAAATGCCCTCTGGAATACGAATGGCCGCTCTGCCGGCCGCGGTTGCCATTTTCGTGGTTGGACAACCACGGCAGATCAACCGCGGCAGGCGAAGGAAGGTTCTGTCGCCCCTCTGCCGCGGTCATCACTTCATGAGCGGCAGCTCTGAGGGGTTTCTGTCGCTTCTCTGTCGCTGTTGCTCGACCGCGGCACTTCATGAGCGGCAGCCTTGGAGGATCTCTGTCGCTTGACTGCCGCTTGCGCTCCAACCGCGGCGCTTTCTGATCCAAGCCCCCATACTTTCCATATTTGCGCTTTTTGCCCAAATTCCTCCAGTTAGAGCCAAAACACCCCTGCTATCAGAAAAACCTACAAAAACCTCAAATGAAACATTAAAACCCCGGTTTCACCCGAGAAACATACACAAAAGGATACGGAAAGGGGCTACACTTTGTGTAGAAAATAACGCAATCAATAGTTCAACATATAGGGGGCAAAATGATACTTTCTCAAAAAAAAATACACAGGAACCGCTGGTTCAAACCGGAATTGAAACCGACGATTCTAGTCCGGTTCAAATCGGTCGGTTCCGTGAAAATTGGAACCGAAACCAAAAAATCCGGTTTTTACGGTTCGGTTCTCAGATTCGAATCGGAACCTTGTTAGGTCTACCTAGTTTCTCAAAAACCAAATCATCCAAAAAATCACACACATCAAAGCCAACTCTTCCCCTTGAAGACATTATGTATAGTTTTGAAAAAAAAAATCGTGAAAATGAAGTCCCTCATTCCAATCCAACCTTTTCAAACAAGTCATCTCAGCACGGATATCTTTTAAAGCTTTATAACCCCATTGAGCATGGAACATAGTTTCCGGACACCACAAGCTAACCGGGCAGAGGATATCTGCCTTGATACCGTGACTAACCAAGTTAGACCCTACCGGCAACCAATGATTGCAAGCATGTCATATAAGAATCTTGATTTTCAACGGAACATTAATACCCCAAATCGCCTTCCACCATGATCCAAGACCATTAAACCTTGAAGTTGTAGCACAAGTAAGTAAAGAAACTATTAACTTTATAACCACTTTTCACCGTATACACACCATCTTCATCAAAGTGATAGACTAGTGAATCTTCTCGTCCAATTGAGCTCAGAGGAATCGAACAAATTGCATCAGCATCTTTAGGGCAGAAACACTTTTTAATTAGAGTTACTTTCCATCCTCCCGATGAGGTCAAAAGCTGACTGACCATAGTAAGATTAGCCCTAACCGGATGCGAAAAAACCTTGAACGGCTGAGTGCGTGATAACCATCTATCCTTATAAATCTTCACAGTACTCTCATCACCCATTCTCATTTTAGATACTACCTCAAGAAGACCCCTAACCCACCATAAACTCTGCCAAATCATAGACCCACCACACTTCTTACCAGACAACATAAAGTTAGTGGATGGAAAATAGCAACCCTTTAGAACCCTTGATGCCAAAGAAGTTGGAACCTGGATGATACATGTTTTGCAAGTAAAGCTTGGTTAAAAACAATGAGACCCGAAATCCTAGCCCACCTTCCTTTTTAGATCGACACAAACACTACCAGGAGCTTCAATGTAACTTTCGAACCATGTCAAAACCACCCCACCAAAATCGAGCAAATAGCCCATGCAACTCATGAATATGACCTTTTGGCAGACGAAACAAATTCATAGAATACGTAGGGATTAATTACAATACTGCATTAACCTAGACTTCTTTACCTCCCACCAGTAAAAGTTTCCTCTTCCAACCTTTCAACTTTCGCCACACCATATCTTTAATTTCATTAAACAACATCTTTTTGTTCTTACTGGTAAAGCTAGGTAATCCCAGATACTTTTCATGGCAGCGAACCCTACTGACCCCTAACACACCCGCCAACTGATCTGCCACCCTCCTTGACACTGACTTGCTTACACACATTGCAGATTTTTCATAATTAACAATTTGCCCGGACACTCTCGAGTACACTTCTAAAATCCTATGAATCGTCAACCTGTCACTCAAAGTAGCTTTTGTAAACAACAAGCTATCATTCGCTAAAAACAAATGCGAAATATTCGGCCCACTTCTACTACACATAAACCTGGCAATGTCCCCCAAGCGGTTTTCTTCATTCAGCATACATGATAACCCTTCAACACAAATAAGAAAAAGATACGAGGAAAAAGGATCACCTTGATGTAGGGGTGGCAATATGGGTCACGACATGATAGTTCGACAAGACACAAAACCATTTATTATGGGTTTAGGTTTAGAATAAACGGGTCATGTCAATAAACGGGTCAACCCGTGTAACCTGTTTATTAATCGTGTTGTGTTCGGGTTAAGCTTAATGGGTCACAAATTGACACGATTAGTAAGAGCAAATATGTAAATTTAGTTTTAAGTGTATTTCTGTAAATTTTGTATATACTCTATAAAGTGAAAATCAAAAACCTAAAACTAAATTTCACTCTCTATCAATCAGACTATCACTACCACAGTCGCTTCTCTTCACGGCTCACGCCTTCATGGTGAAACAATCGAACGATTCTCGCAGCCACCAGTGCCGGTCTTGTTTCTCTGACTCTCTCTCACAGCCACCGGCCACGTCACCAGTAAGACTCTGCTGCATTCCTTTTTTTTTAGAAGTCTATTCTTTTCTCTTTAGCGTCTTTTTCTTTCATTTTGGGTTCGTATTTCACTATTTAGTGCTATTTACATAGTTGTGGGTTTATTTATTTATTTATTTTATGATTGGAGTAGTTAAATTGAGTAATTAATTAGATTTGGTAGTTAGATAGAGTTTTTTTTTTTTTTTTTTTTTTTTTTGCTCTTTTATGTATT
This sequence comes from Acer campestre, assembly GCA_954870605.1. Taxonomy (NCBI): domain Eukaryota; kingdom Viridiplantae; phylum Streptophyta; class Magnoliopsida; order Sapindales; family Sapindaceae; genus Acer; species Acer campestre. Next base: position 13,148,774 of record OX940803.1, on the reverse strand, counting down.
GCGAAGAATGAGAAATGTTGAATTTCTTCGAAAAAAAATGATTGTAATAACCATGTATATATTCATTTTGTGTAATATTTTATATTTTTTCGTGAAACATGTTCAGAATCTACAAATCTAGCTCATGAAGATTGAAGTTTTATTTTTTGTTGAAGAATTCTTGTTATTCGTCGAAATAACTTGTTAATTGTTTGAACCAGTTAGATCCGTTATTTGATTAGTATTAATGTATTATTACTACTTTTTTTTTTTTTTTTACTTGAGGTATTGGTTTGTGAATTGATTATTTAATAGCTACTGCTCCAATCATTTATTAACCTGGTAGAAATTGTTCACATCTATCAATTACCTTGGTTAATTTAATATAAATGGAACTCACTTACCTATACCTTGTTAAAATGGGATACCTAATTACCAAGCAGGCTTCTATTTGAGAATATAGCTATTTTTTATTTTTTATTTTTTATTTGTATTTTTGTGAAATTAATATTAAAAGGTTAAATTGATCATGTATATAGATTATTTAAATGGGTCACCCAAACACAACCTGTCAACCCAAATTAACACCCCTACCTTGACGTAATCCTCGAGTAGGCTTTAGATCCCCTATAATTTCCCCATTAATAAGGAAAGAAATTGGCACCATTGTAACGCATTCCATCACCCGATTAACCGTTTCTCAGAGAAACTCAATATATTCATCATTTTGGCCAAAAAAGACCACTCAACACGGTCGTAAGCTTTCAACATGTCAAGCTTCAAAACCATTGCCCATTCCTTTCGACGTTTAGTTCTTAGAGCATGCATGCATTCGAATCCAATAATGGCATTATCTGCAATTAGGCGCCTAGGGATGAAAGTGCTTTGAGATTAAGAAATCACCTCACCCAACACCATCCAAAGCCTGTTAGCTAAAGTCTTTGCCATTATCTTGTACATGACATTACACAAACTTATCGGTCTAGAATCCGAAATTCTCTCCGCCACCGGAGTCTTTGGAATTAAAGTGACCAAAGTACCATTGACCCATTCCATCGACTCTCCCTCATTAAGACATTACAGACAAGCTGCAGACACACTCTCACCAACCAAATCCGAATAATGCCGAAGGGCAGGTATGCCATCTCTAACTGGAGCCTTCGTCGGATACATATCAAACACAGCCTACTTAATTTCCTTTGAAGTGAAATCAGCATCCAAGAAACGTCCACCCCTCTTAGAGAGTTTCGATAGGACACTAGCCAGAACCTCCTCCACGTACACCTTGCGAATTAGGCACACTTGAACCAAACGGGTTTGTAAAATAACGCAACACACACTACAACAAATATGACTTTTTATAGCATTGCACTATAGCATTCTTTTTAAAAATGATATGAAATGTACCTATATTATTGAATATTATAATAAAATGCTATAAAAAGCTGTTAATAGATAACACTTTAGTTTAAATAGCATTTTGATTTCAATAATATAGCACTTTTAATGCTATTAAACTATATAGCTCAAGTGTTAATTATTATTATTATTATTTTTTAAAATAATTAATAGCATTTTAAATAGAGTAATGCTACATTGTCCAAATTTGGTGCCCAAATGATGTGGCAACACTTTGAGTCATTCATTTAAATAATGCAAATCTAATACAATTTAAATGAATGGTTAAAAAGTGTTGCCACATCATTTGGGCACCAGATTTGGGCAATGGAGCATTACTCTTTTAAATATGCTATGATGTCATGAAATCATATAAGCTATTATAATTTTTTTTTATTTTTAAATTTCAACCTACTATTATTATTATTATTATTACCAGTTTTTCAACCCGAGCGTTGCATGGGCTTTGTATAAAAAATTGTTTATAAAACATTGTGTTGTTTATACCGAAATTTTTGATGCAAACATGTTTAAACTTAATGAACATGTAGTTTTTCCTTTCAATAATATCATTCATCAGATAGCAAGAAAAAATAAAACACACCAACATTGATGATATACATAGATCCTCAAATTAAGGAGAAATGTTAAAAAAAAATTATTTGTTTATCATAGAAGTTGACATGTCTGTTGACTTTCCCAATAAATAATGTTCATTGAATTGTAATGTTAAATTCATTAATGATTGAATTATTGATATTATTAATAAATAACTAATTATATTTTGATAAAAAAAAAACTAATTATAAAACAATAAAGCAAGATGATCCGATTCTTAAGTAGTTAAATCTGATTTAATTAAATCATTGTCAATTATAATGATGGTTATTGTCTATAATAATCCGTTAAGGAAACTCTTAGGTCTCTAATATCATTAATAAACAAAGACTCTCCATTTCTATCTCCATTATTCCAGTTTAGATGAACAGATTTCTTAAGGATTATTTAATTTATTATATAGGTTAATTAAAAATTATTTTTTGTATTAATTGAAAAGCTCTCTATATATCTCTTTAGCAATATATATATATAATGACAAATTATTAATTTTTTTTATGTTATCATTAATATATTTCCATTGATATGCTTTTTAAAATTTACCACTAATTCCATAAAAATAAATAAAAAATAAAAAAATAAAACAAACAGATTACCATTGATTTTGTAATACAATTACTATTTTAATTTTCTTTATAAAATATTTATTTACTGCCATTTATAAGAATAATTAAAATTCAAAAACTTTTATTTTTAGAAATAATCATATTGTATTTAATGCATAGTTAATACATTCTAAATAATCTAAAAGAAAAGAAAACAAAAAGGTAAAAAAAAATAGAAAAAGAATTATAAATATTTATAATTATATAGAGTTAAATAACTATTGAGATAAGCTATTTACAATCCATTTTTTTTTTCACATTTATTTTCTTAAGACATTTCATTTTAAGAAATTAAAATTTTGAAACCTCTAAATACACCCCAATTTACTCGAAAATATTATATATATATATATATTATAAAAACGCTTACTCTAGAAACACTTGTAGAAGTATTAATTAAAATAAAATAAGAAATAAAAAAAAAACTTCCATGGAGGATATTATCAAACCAAGTGATAAATTAATTTTTTTTCGACAATTTTTTTCTAAAACATTCTATTTTTTTAATAAATTCTTGATTAGATTTTTTTTCAAGCGTCCTTCTTATAAATGATTCAATAAAAAAAAAATAAATGGTGAAGAATTTTATGGAGATGCAAATAGTAGTAGGAGTTATTTGTTATTTATTACCATATATATATATATATATGTAAAATTAAGAGTGAATTTCATATATTTAGAAAATGAATCTATTTAATTGAATGTAATAATTAATGTTTATAATGTGTTACCATTAATAATTGATCAAAAATTATTATTTTAATTATTTGTTATGTTATCATAATATCATTAATATCTTACAATTAATAAGTTTTTAGAATTTATCATTAATTCTTTAAAAAAAAAACGGATTACTATTAATTTGGTATTACAATTGATGTTTTGAAAAATATTTATTTATTATCATTTATATGGATAATTAAAATTCTAACAGTTATTTTTGGAATAATAATCTTGTATTCAATGCATAATTAATAAATTCTAAAAAACCAAAAAGAAAAGAGAGCAAAAAGGTTTATATATATATATATATATATAAAGAAAAAAACTGCCAAAAAAATGTATAAATTACCTTTAAAAAATCCGGGGAAATATCGGGTATTTGATTCCCAAAAACTAGAGTAGATACAGTATTTTATTTATTTATTTATTTTTATAAGAGAATATATAGCGTTACAGTTAGAACCAAAAATATAACCCTAATATTTATCTATAGTAATAGTATGTCTATCGAATCCATCGTTTATAAGTACAAAGCACATCATAAGTTTCGACCAGTTCATTGATTTTCTGCATTGGTGGTTATGAGCAAGATGCTAGCCTTACTGGATGGTTCCATAGCAAACACCTTAGTTGACAGCTAATTGAATATCCAAGACTGCCCAAGTTAAAATTCCATGATCAATCCAAAATTACTTTTTTAACTACTAAAGCGTTGCCTACAATATATATATATATATATTCAATCAAATATTAAAACAAAATCTGTAGAAATTACTCTCACCACCCAACGCCATCAAATTCCCCACCGCTTGTTTTGAGTTTGCTCGTGAGGGAGAGTCAATAGGCTGAGATGGAAAAAACATGAGATTAAAAATAAAATAAAAATAAAAAATAAAAACTAAAACTAAAGGATTAAAATTATTCAACCAAATATTAAAAAAAAATAAAAAAAATCTATAGAAATTCCTCTTACCACCCAATGACATCCAATTCTCCACCGCACCGCTTGTTTTGAGTTTGTTGAGAAAGTCAATGGAATGAGATGGAAAAAAATATGAGATTTTGGATGGTTTTTATAGAGAAAATTGAGGGAGATGAGAGGGCATAAATGGTTGAGAGAGAGAGAGAGAGAGAGAGAGAGAGAGAGGATAGTTTAAATAATTGAGTCTACAAAACCACAATTGTCATTAATCAAATAAAAATAATTTTTTTAATCGTATATTAAATCAATAAATAATTACATGACTGTTAATTTTTGTCTGTTAGAATTCATAGAATCAGTACTAAATAGCTCATAAACTTTTAGTTGAACTAATAAATCATATATAATATATGATTATTAATATAGAATAATAGCAATCAATAATAATAAGATGAATAGCCAATTTAAATTCAAAGCTTAATAATAAAAGATATTATGAATATATGATTACATTTAATTCCAAAGCCCTCATACGGCGACATGTGGCACTGGTAAAACTCTATTACTATATATATATATATGATTATTGTGCTTTAAATTTTTATTAACAAAAACACAATTTATCGTAAATAAAATATCAAATATCAATTTTTTTTTTTTTTAAAGTTAAGTAATTAACAAAACTAATTATATAGCATTTAAGAATGTTATACATGTTAAAAATACCTCTAAAGATGAAGAGGGAAAATGATTTCTTGTCCCTCTATTGTTTTTTTCAAAGATAAAGAGGGAAAATAAATTTATTTCCTTTTTCAAAATTTGAAACCCAAACTTCTACTTTATATTCTCTTCACATGCTATTAGAATTGTTTTATTGCCACCAAACTACCCACTCAAAATCCCAACTTTTTTTTTACTTTTACCACAAAGCTCTCAAGCATCAATACCTATCTTCATCTTCTACTTTCATTAAAAACTTTATATATTTTAATCACGCTGGCTGTCACGGCATGTAACTGAATGCTATTAGGAATGGCAATAGGGTGGGTTCGGTAAAATCCAAACCCAAACCCGTGAAATTTTGTGTCAACCAAACCCGCCCACAAACCCATGAAATAAACGGGTTCGGGTTTGGGTTTTACCCGCGGGTTTGGGGGACACCCAAATCCACCCACGAACTTGTGAAACAAGTGGGTCTATGGGTAAAACCCGTGAACCCGCCAATTTTTTTTTTGAAAATTATTTTTATATTATTTAAATATATGAAATATTATAATTTTAAAGAATAAAAACATTTAATAGATTGAAATGTTTACATTTTATTCTCTATATAATTACAAAGTTTTTATTGGAGTTTAAATTTATAAGATTTTAAATACTAAAATATTATATGATTTTTATTGTTCGCGGGTACGCGGGTTCGGGTATGGATTTTTTTTCCAAATCCATACCCAAACCCAAACCCGTGATTGGTACAATTTTCAAACCCAAACCCGTCCACATGTACACTTATCCCAACCCAAACCCTCTTTAAGCGGGTTGGGTTCGAGCGGGTCCCACGGGTTTGGGTTTAATTGCCATCCCTAAATGCTATTGTTTACTTTTGATAGCAATTTTTTGCTGCTATTATATGTGATATTTGTTGTAGTGACAATACCTTCAAGCTCAGTCTTGCCCAAGCACCTTGTTCCCCTCTCATCAACCAACAAAGAGACTCCATTCCTAGACTTTCTAGTAGAAGCTTGTAAGTGGAAGTATCTAGTATTGTGATCCTCGCCGCACAACCACTACACTCTATAACGTTGCTTCCAGTACGCTTTCTCCTCACACGTTAATTTATCAAGCTGAGCCTCGATTCGCAAGAAATCCTTCCAAGATCCCATACAAATATTATCATTAGCAAAGCGAAGTTCAAGCCTCTTCTAAGCAATAGCCTCATCCAAACCCACCCGGTTTCTCATGTTCCACTGCAAAAGCTTCTGAGAACACATCATAATCTTCTCCAACACCGAGTCAATGACGCCATGATGACTACCCCGTTTCCAACAATTATCCACCAAATCCCTATACTCAGCCATCTCCGCCCAGTAGGCTTTAAAGTGAAAGCGACGATGACGACAAGCGTCACCTTCTTGCCTATCTAAATCTCGCAAGATATCCAACAAAACGGCCTATGATCTAATCGCCAAAAGACCTGACAAGGTTCCGATTTGACAGGAGAACTGAACCGCAATCGAACCGTAAAAATCATAATCGGAACCGAAATTGAATTTTTACATTTTGGTTCCAATTTTTACGAAACCGACTAGTTCGAACCGGACTGGAACTGACGATTCCAGTTTCGATTCGAATTGACGGTTCCTGCGTTTTTTTTTTAATTCGTGGAACCAGATTAGATGGTTTAGAATCCAGATATCTCTCATCTCTCTCTCTACCACAAACTCACAAAGGCACAACACAAAACCTCTGATCTCTCTCATGACCCACCGACCACCACCACAAACCCATGACCCACCACCACAAACAAATCACACCGACCGGCAACCACCACGGCACCACCCCTTGTCTCATCCCCCTCTCTCGATCGATCCAAGCAAGGTGCCAAGGAGACGAAGACAGATTGATGCTCTGCTAATCGACGAGTGACAAATCTGTGGAAGACGAAGAAAAAAGAAAAAGAAAAAAGATGATTATGATTGATCCAAATCTGGGACTGGGTTGATTTGGGTTGATTTGGGAGAGAGAAAGTGATGAAGATCTGGGTTGAGACTTGAGAGAGAGATGAAGATTTGTGATTTTGTGTTCCAATTGAATTGTGAATTGTAAGAGACTGAGAGGTAGAGTGGGAGACCAAATATGAGTGAGACAGTTAGTGGGTATTGACTTTTGGGTAATTTTATTTTTTTAATAATAAAAAAGGTTCAGAACTGCCGGTTCATCCAGAACCAAACTGAAACCATGTCAGGTCTACCGCTAATAATCCATATGGGTAAAACAACAATTTGGGAACATCTGTTTCTAGTCAAGAAAGTAGACGCCCCTATTTAGCTTGAGATGTTTTAAAGGTAATTGGTAATTTTAATGCTTTCTTTTTGTTTATGTCTTGTTACATTGTTTTATCACCATGACTTGTTTTTGTAAATTGCATGTGTATTTGTAGAGAACATATAATATGTTTATGCTTCCATTTTCTCTTACTACATCAAACATAAAGATTTATATTGGTATGAACTGTTTTATCGTTTTAATAAAAATGTTTCTTCCATAGGCGACTTTTTTTGGTTGCTACAGTGGATTGTTTGTTCACTGTATTCCTTTATGTTAGTATAATTCATTTGTTTCCTTTAAATATATATAATATATTGGAAATAGATCTTTTTAACCACAAATTAGGAGCCTTTATTGTTTTTGGCCTGAATTAAAAAGTGATTGTATTTGTCAAAAATCCCATTATTTGGACAAAAACGCCATTCATTAAACAAGAATCCAAAATCGTGCAAATAAACAAAGAAACTGAACAGTGGTCTTCAGTTTTCTATTTTATATTTGTGAAAGAAGAGAGAGAAAAGAGAGAAGAGAGAAAACCTTGTTTTGAATTCAAAGGAAATCAACGAAGCCAAACGAAGAACGAAGGATCTACTGCGTGGAGAAATCGAAGGACCCACTGCGTGAAGAAATCGATGCAGACGACGGAGAACGAAGGACCGACGGCGAGCCTTTCTGGGGGAGAACAAGTTGCTGGAGAGGTTTTTACTTCTTTGAAATATATATATGTTTAATTTGTCAATGAATCTCTAATTTTTTGGATTATTAAATTTGAATTGGGTTTTTAGATGTTTTGTAAAGCATTGCCGCATGAAACCCTAACAAACATGATTCAAGGTTCAATATAATTTCACTACAATTTTATTGCTTAATGCTCTACAATTTCACTACAACACATTTGGAAAACAAACATGATTCAATATAATACAATTTTATTGATTTGTTTACATAAGCATTTGTCTTGAAATGAGAATAATGACATTGAAAAAATCTGACCAGTTTTGGGTCATTGAAGAAACCTGACCAGTTTTGGGTCATTGAAAATTACCTGGGCTTTTCGCGTGCATTTGCAAGCTGGACAGCTGCTATATTTGTAGCTATCACCCCAGCTAAATCATTGATGAGGGCAGCTACCTAAAGCAAATAAAATGATAGAATGAAAATGCCTATATTAGAACATTCAAAAACATTTCATATCTTTTTCTTGTTTGCAGTTGTGGTTACACTCATGTTGTTTTTCTGGTTGAAATGACAACAAAACTAGCATCTTCTCCTACTTGAAAAAACTGGGAAGAAAACATAAATATCTCCAGGAGTAGTGATGAAAACAATACTGGCATCTTCTCTTACTATTTCCTCCACATATTCCCTTTCTTTCTCATGTGGAATAACAAAAACTGGCTTCATTCCCCTGTTTGCATGACATACATCTATCAACAATTTTAATAGTTGAATACATTGTAATGATCTCATTAAAGAAATGTGAGAACACTTAATTGTTAGTAAACTTTATACGGAATGTTTTGGGTTTTGAGGGTTGTGAATATATAAGACTTGGAGGGGATCATTTCTCAACCTTGATGCATGTCTCCTTCTATATATTTCTATTATTTGGATAACAAGATCTTCCCTTGAATCAAGTGCGCCTATTGTAGCATGAATTTAGTAAATTTTATAGCAAATATATTGGTTTCGACAGAAATATTGGTGATTCAAATTTGTGGATCGAATAGGGATAGGGATTGTGTTATCTGGGATGCTTTTTGATGGCGTGTTTCTACTGGTGTTTTTTTGCTTATTGTTTTGCCTTGTGCTGACTTATTTTTCTGTTGTTGTGTTGTGGCTGTTGTTCTGCCTTTTCTGTTTGCTTTTTATAGGCTTGTGTTTTGTTTTTTCTAGATTTGTTGTGGCATGGGTTTGTTGGGGTTATGGGATTTGTTGTGCTTTCCCCTGTTTGGGGTGCTATGCCTTTTGGCTTCTTGACCTATTATAATACTGCAGTTCAAAAAAAAAAAAAAAATTGTGGAAGTTTGCCTGGTGTGTTTAAATGTTTTTGCCTAGTGTGTTTAACTGTTATTTGCCTGGTGTGTTTAAATATTTTTGTCTGGTGTGTTTAATTCCTTTTTGCCTGGTATGTTTAATTATTATTTGTCTGGTGTGTTTAATTCCTTTGTGCCTAGTGTGTTTAAATATTTTTGTCTTGTGTGTTTAATTCCTTTGTGCCTGGTGTGTTTAGTCGTTTTTGCGTGGTGTATTTAATTGTTATTTGCGTGGTGTGTTTAATTCCTTTTTGCGTGGTGTGTTTAATTGTTTTTTACTTGGTATGTTTAAATGTTTTTGCCTGGTGTGTTTAATTGTTTTTTTGCTTGATGTGTTTAATTGTTTTTTGCCTAGTGTGTTTAATTGTTATTTGCCTAGTGTGTTTAATTCCTCTTTGTCTGGTGTGTTTAATTGCTTTTTTTTTTTTTGCTTGGTGTGTTTAATTATTTTTTGCCTGGTATGTTTAATTCTTTTTGCCTGGAGTGTTTAATTATTTTATGCCTGGTGTGTTTAATTTGTTTTATGCCTGTTGTGTTTCATTGTTTTTGCTCTGGTATGTTTAATTTATTGAACCTAACTTATTTGAACTGTGCAGATGGAAAATATCGACTATGAACAGTTTCTCAAGGTTAAAAGAAATAAATGAGGAAGCATTAATCAACGTCCTTATATTGTGTCCTGCTTGTTTCCATGACTTGCACTTACGACGTTAAGGAGGTGGTGGTGGAACTGTTTGTGGGTCCGGACCATTGATTTGTTGATCGGCATGGGGGTTTCGATAGTTTTGTCTGTTGTGACCAGATTTCTTGCAGATGACACAGTACCTAATCTTACTACCATGTTCATCTGCTGATGGAACCCTATTCTTTCTCGGCCTACCAGCTTGAGCTCGCCACTCCGGTGGAAGAACAACTTCGGAACGTACTTCAACAGGAGTATTCCATTCACTAGGGTGTCAAACGGGAAAGATGAGACTAGAATAGCTTTCCAACCAGGTGTTTGTTTTGTAGAAATCAGAATAGAAGTCCACAAATTTCTTTTTACAGAACCTACAAAGACAGGCAACAAATATCATTATGTTCAATCTTTTAAAAAATAAATTCATATAAATATTACGAGAATATATACCTTATAGCAGCTAATGCATGAGAACAAGGCAATAGGTAATTCTGAAATTCCTTACAAGTACAAGTCTTCTCAGATAGGTTTACTAACCCATCTTTATCACCGTCCTTCACATTGAAATTAACATTATCTATTGGGCGCACCGTGTATTTATGTGAATATTCATTTTTTTGGGTTAATTTGTCGGTAGCCCACCGGGACAGTTGTGTTGCATTTTTAGATGCGGTTTCACGACGTTCATGAAACCATTTTTGCATCATATCTCTAATATACTCAACCAACGTTGTTATTGGCAATTGACGAGCGTGCCACAAACAATTGTTCATGCACTCCAAGATGTTTGAAGTCATCCTCTGATAACGCCTAACCGGACAGTACACACGAGACCATCTATGAGGCTCAACTCTCATCAGATAATCATATGCTCGCATGTTTACGTGGCTCAACTCCTGCATCTTCTCCAAGAACTCTGACTTTCGATGTGCCCTTGAAGCTTCATGGAACAAATTGCATACAATCTGGCTTTTGAATATATTCTTAAGGTTCATGTTCATATGAAAACCACAAAGGCCATATGTTATTTCAGGGTACTCTTTAGCCATTGCTATCTTGATTGCAGGACTGCGATTGGAGATAATGATACAATTTACAGGACATCCTATTGCCTTTTGAACTCTTTTAAAAACCAAGTCCATGAATCCTCGCATTCAACATCACCCCAACCATAAGCTAAAGGGAACACCTAATTGTTTGCATCTTGGCACGCTGCAATAAACATCACACCACCAAACTTACCCTTCAAATGAGTTGTATCAATGCAAATTGTAGGTCGTATACTGGTATGAAACCCATTAAATGAAACACTGAGAGCAATAAACAAATATTCGAATTGGTGAGCATCATTTGTCTTTATTGCTGTTACAGTACCAGGATTCACACGCTTCAATTTGTGGCAGTGTGCAGGCAACAACTGATATGACATATCAGGAGGGCCAAAAACGTTATTTTCAGCATGTTCTTTTGCCTTCCATGCCTTGGTATAATTTAAATCAAGGCCATGTTCCACTTGCATATCGGTCATGATTTCTTTTGGTTTCAAAGATCGACCACTAACCGTAAGCTTCGGTGAAAGCATTTCACCAATAAGCCATGCACTCGCTTGACGGTAACAATTGTGCAAACCATCAATAGTACAACTGTGATCTGACTCAAATATCCGAACTATCCAATAATTTCCACCTTCCATCTTAACCACACGGATTTGAAATTTATACTCAGGATCCTTGCAGCCAGCTTCGTATCTAGTAGTGCTTAACCTTGTAACACGAATTTCAAAATCCTCCTTCAACGCGTAAGAATACAATGCTCGCTTCAAACATTTTTTGCTTTCGAACATCCCACCTTTCGATAAGCGGTTACATAAACTAGATTCCTCTGTTCTAGCTAGTTTGAAAGAGTGGTTTGAAGCTCCAGGAATAATCCAAGGTCGGGGAACTGTATTTTCGGACATATCGGCAACATTAATGCCATGATCCTTAAATGTATCTCAACTTGGACCAGCAAAAACCGGTGGAACAAACCCAGTACAACCACCACTATCTGTTGGATCCGAACCCATTCCATTATTCACACATTCACGACTTCCACTGTGACCAATGTAATCTTCATTGAAATCATCTAATCCATACTCACTATGGGGATTGTACTCTAGGATCGATCTATCATCCTGATTATAAGGTTCTACCACCACTTCATCAATGGCTTGGTCCTCAAGAATTATAGGGTTCACGGTCTGGTCAAATGACGGGTTTGTTATTGATATAGAACCATAAACATTATTGCTTCCACCGACGGATGGAAATTGTGCCGCCAATTATTGTAAAAAGGTTTGGTAGATAGGATGGACGGTAAGAACACCCACATGACCAGGGGCGGACCCACGCTTGGCCCAGGTGGGGCCCGTGCCCTACCTAACTTTATAAAAAAAAAATCACAAGTAATATGTACAGTGTATTGATGTGGCGGTGGGCTATGTGCTGTACAACCTGTTTATGTACTTGTTATCATGAAGTATGAGTGAGAAAAGTTTTCTTTTTGTTTATGAAAGTGACGTCTATTGCTATTATATTTTTATTAAAATTCCAGTTTTACCCTCACTTTATAATAAGTATGAAAATAAATCCTTCCCATTTTGGTATTTCCCACTTTTCTTTTCTTTATTTAATATTCATCCTATATTTCTGATTCTGTAGTCCTTTAATACATTGTTTCCTTCTCTAATTCTAAATCCCTTATATTTTCCTTTTCATCTATAAATACTTAAAATTTTTGTTTTCTGCTATATTAAAACAATACATTCTCTCTTTCTACAGCCATCTCCAACATCACGTCTGTACTCAGTTTCTCAACTTCAGGTTAGTTAATTCAATTTCTATTTTATATTAAATTATTTATTATTTTTTTGAGCTCTTCTTATTTTAAATAGTTTTAGTTTGGTTACTTTGATGTACATCCCATCAATAAACCCTAAAACCTCAAATTTTAATTTATTGTATTATAATTGTTCATTTAAGATCATGATTCAATTATTTTGATCCATAGTATTTTTATTTTATTTTATAATCTTAATTTTTTATTATAAATTACATTGTGATTATTTTCTATGTATAAATATTATTTTTTGTTTTATTTAGATTTATTTTTTTTCTTTCTATTTGTATCGATGATTATTTTGAAAAAAATATTATGAAACCGTTATGGAGAAGTATTTGAAAAGACCATCGACACTTGAGATTGGATCTTCTTCAAAAAAACATTGTGTTGAAATCAATCTGGCTGATCTCCCTACTGATCCGAGGCTTTGAACTAGAATATGGGATTATCATCCTAATGTTCGTGAACAAGTTCGTAGAGAATATGCATTAAAGGGTCCTTGTCAACCTTGAGAATATAATTTTCATTTATTACCTTGTGGAGACAAGTTAAGACGATTTAATCGTGCTTGGTTTGACAAATATTCTACTTGGTTGGCGTATAGTATAAAAAAGGAAGCAGTATATTGTCTATGTTGTTATCTTTTTAAACCAGATAATGGGAAACAAGGAGGCGGTGACTTTTTTGTTAGTGAAGGGTTTACAAATTGGAAGAACCAAGCTTCGCTATTAGAAAAACATGATAACTCTATAGCCCATCTGCAAGCATCAAGAAAATGTCTAGATCTATTGAACCAGAATCAACATATTGAGACAATTATCAACAAACAGACAGATCAATCTCGAATTGAATATCGAACTCGTTTAGGTGCTTCAATTGATTATAGCTGGTTTCTTTTATGGCAAGAGCTTCCATTTCGAGGACATGACGATTCAGAAAAATCTAGCAACAAAGGAAATTTTCTTCAGCTTTTACACTTGCTATGTGGTCATAATGAAAACATAAAAGCTGTGACATTCCAAAGTGCCCCTAAAAATTTGAAAATGATAGCTCCCAAGATTTAGAGAGATATAGTAAGTGCTATTTCAATTGAAATTATTTATACAATTATAAGAGATATTGGCAATTCATTATTTTCAATTCTTGTTGATGAATCTCGTGACATATCTTCAAAAGAGCAAATGGCTAATGTATTGCGATAAAAATGGCAGTGTAATTGAGCGTTTCGTAGGCATTGAATATGTTACTGATACTTTTGCTCTCTCACTTATTGATGGGTTTTTTTTCTACACATGGATTAAGTATTTCTAAATTGCGAGGACAATGCTATGATGGAGCAAGTAATATGAGAGGTGAGTTCAATGGTCTTAAAGCACTTATTTTAAAAGAGAATGAGAGTGCTTTTTATGTGCATTGTTTTGCTCATCAACTACAATTAGCTCTTGTAGTTGTGGCAAAAAATCATACAGATATTACTGGTATTTTTTATTGGATTACTTATGTGGTGAATGTTATTGGATCTTCTGCTAAACGCCATGATATTCTTCGAGAAAAACAAGCAGCTAAGGTTTTTGAAGCATTAGAAAATAATGAGATTTCAAGTGGTCAGGGTTTAAATCAAGAAATGAGTCTTCAAAGAGCAAGTGATACACGTTGGGGTTCACTTTACAATACTATACTCTGAATGATTTCCATGTTCTCATCTATTGTGGAAGTACTTGAGATGTTAATAGAGAATGGATCGAATCAAGTGCAAAAATATGAAGCAAAGATTTTATTGAATTCGATAGAAACATTTGATTTTATTTTTGGTCTGTATTTGATGAAAACAATATTGGGAGTCACAAATGAGTTATCACAAACATTATAGAAGAAAGATCAAGATATTGTGAATGCCATGAACTTGGTACAAACAAGTAAGGAACGACTTCAAACAATGAGAGATGATGGGTGGGATTCTTGTCTAAATCAAGTTTCTTCTTTTTGTGTAAAGCATAGAATCAAAGTTGTTAACATGGATGATATGTTTATACCTCAAGGTAGATCAAGGCGTAAAACTCAAGAGATCAAAAATATGCATCATTATCGAGTTGACTTATTTTGTGCTGTGATAGATATGCAGCTTCAAGAGTTAAATAGTCGTTTTCCAGAGACGAATACTGAGTTACTTCTTTGTGTTGCATGTCTTAGTCCAATGGATCAATTTTATGCATTCGACAAACATAAGTTGATTCGGCTTGCTCATTTTTATTCGAGAGACTATTCTCCTATTAAGCTCTTGGCACTTGAAGATCAACTTGAGAATTATATTGCAGACATGCGCTCTAGTATTGAATTTTCAGAATTAAATGGTCTTACTGAACTAGCACAAAAAATGGTTGAGAAAAAAAAAAGATAAGGTTTTTCCATTAGTGTACTTACTCTTGACATTGGCATTACTACTACCAGTTGCAACTGCTACAGTAGAAAGAGTGTTTTTTGCTATGAATATTGTGAAGATTGACCTACGTAATCGAATGGGAGATGAGTGGTTGAATGATAGCTTGCTCGCATATGTGGAGAAAGATATTTTAACACAATTGATAGAAAGACTATCATGCAACGATTTCAAAATATGAAGCCCCGTCCAGGAAAATTGTAACTTTGCATAGTTTGTGTATTTTTTATGTTATTTTTTTAATGTTGTTTTTCTTGTTTTTATTTCTTTTTGAGAGTAAGACAATTCATCTTGATTACATTTCTATTTGTTTTATGTAAGCTAAATTTTATTATGTCATCATTAATTTTTTTTTTATATATATAATAATACTCATTTTATTTTGGTCTTAATTTTTCAATATTTTTATTACTTTGTTCAAGTGCCCCACCTGGTTAAAATTCATAGGTCCGCCACTGCACATGACTATGTTTTGCACTAACTTTCTCAACAGCAATAACATACACCTCCGGAACATGTTGATCATCGCAGAACAACATTTCCACATCGCTATCATCTTTAATCTTCTGTCGGCCAGGCCTAAGCCTAACACCGGTATCAACTAAAGTTCTTAACTCAATGGTAAACCTTCTTAAATCAACATTCGCAACGCCTTGTACCACCATCAACAACTCATCATACGTCAAATTCCTATGAACTCTGACAAACTCTGTTTCACCACCCTCGTAAAAGTTCCTCACCCATTTGTCACCATAAGTGATTACCAATTTCGTTGGGTCCTTTCCTGTATTTCATCCAATAAAAATTTCACATTTAGAATTCAATTTATTAAACCACTGACATTAAATACAGCAGGGACAAACTAATTAAATAAACCAAGGAAAAATAATTAAACACATCAGGGCTAAACAATTAAACACACCATGGCATACCAATTAAACACACCAGGGAAAAATAGGCAAAATAATTAAACACACCAGGGCTAACCAATTAAACACACCACCAGGGCTAATCAATTAAACACACCAGGCAAAAAGGAATTAAACACATCAGGCAAAAAACAATTAAACACACCAAGAAAAAATAATTAAACACACCAGGCATAACGATTTAAACACACAAAGTAAAAAGAAATTAAACACACCAAGCAAAAAAGACTAAACACACTAGGAAAAAATAATTAAACATATCAAGGAAAAAGGAATTAAATACACCAGATAAAAAAGACTAAACACACCAGGCAAAAACAATTAAACACACCTGCCAAAAAATAATTAAACACACCAGGCGAAAACTATTAAACACATCAGGCAAAAAAAAAAATTAAACACACCAGAAAAAAAGGAATTAAACACACCAGGCAAAAAAGACTAAACACACCAGGCAAAAACAACTAAACACACATGCCAAAAAATAATTAAATATACCAGGCAAAAACTATTAAACACACTAGGGGAAAACTAAACACACCAGGCACAAAGGAATTAAACACAACTGGCAAAAATGAATTAAACACCAGACAAAAATGACTAAACACACCATTCACAAAGGAATTAAACATACTAGGAAAAAACGACTAAACACACAAGGCAAAAACGACTAAACACACCAGGCAAATAGGAATTAAACACACCAAGAAAAAATTATTTAAACACACGAGGCAAAAACGACTAAATATACCAGGCAAAAATGACTAAACACACCAGGAAAAAAAAATTAAACACACCAGGCAATCAAAAATTAAACACACCACTGCAACCAATCTTCTTCAACCTAAAATCATGGAACAAATTAAATTAGGGTTTCAAATACATACCACCGAAAGAAGGACCTAGATCATCTTGAATCATCATGAAATACAAAGCCAAATCCGTGAAATACGATGCCCAAATCCGTCAGAAACGACACTGAATCCATAAAAAGTCAAGCCCAAATAGAGAACGAACACAGGAAATAGTGGAGTTGTGGAGATTGAAGGTAGAATAAAAGTAATAAAAGAATGTGGAGTCGTGGTTCTCACAAAAGGAGGAAATCAATGGTGGTGTTGAATCGTTTTTCTCATATAAGGAAGACAGAGAAGAGTCTGTATTCAGAGGGAAAAAAACAAAAAAAAACAAAAAAAAATTAATGTAAAATGGAAAAATGAGGGGCAATTTTGGATGTTTAGTTGATTGTTTGATAAAAACAATCAAAATACTAATGCTGGCTAAAAACAATAAACCTCCTTAATTTATGGCTAGTTTCCATTTTCACCCTTTATGATATATATTGATAAGAGTTGTTAATTGGTGTGACTTAATGAAATATCAAACAATTTTATTTGTTATCATACAAAATATATGATCATTGTAGGGGGTCGGCCTACAATCGAAATGGATCGGGTCGTACGTTGATGGGCCCAATGCAACTTGGGTTGGATCGTTTGAACGCTGTTGTCGTCTGCTGAATTGACCTGCAAAAGAACTTGGTCGACTGAGCTAATAACCTGCAAAGATTGAAGAACAGGTAAACAATGAAAGAAATAATTTAAAGAGGTGGATCAGATTGTTAGCCTTAGATATGCTTGGGCTGAGCAACAATGATCGTGAAAGCTTGAGTTTTGGATTCCGGTGGCCATGATCCTTAGAATCAGAGTTTCAGTACGCTGTTATAAGCTTTGTAATTCGAGAGTCCCTTCTCTGAAGAAAAGCTTCACTATTTATAGCCAACTTCTAGCCTACCGTTTGAAGTAAACAGGTAAGATTATGGGCCTGATCGTGTGCGAGATTCTTGGAGAGATTTTCTCCCTAGAATCTCGCTTTTTAGCACACCTGGACGACTTGGTCTTTCAGACGACCAAGTCATGTAGTCACTGTTCTCGTTGGGCTCGTTGAGCTCTTCAAGCTTGGGCCAAAGCAAGACTAGCCTGGGCTTTGCACTGTTGGGCCTGTGGGCCATTTTTGGCTACCACAGTTTGTCCCCCACTCTCTAAAGAGTGTAACGAAGTAGAGAGTGATTTACATCGTATAGACTATCGTCGAACGACCAAGCTTAAGTCGACATGATCTGTCACTGCAGCTTGACATGGTTTCTTGAAGTCGTTTGATCACTACAGTTGGAATTAATTTGTATACTCTGTTGAAGACGCCGACTTAACTTGATAAGAATTGAGCTGTATAATGAAACAAAAGATGTCGTACTACCAACGTCGTTCGACTAATATTCTGCAATGAGGGCAAACCAAAAGTTAAATTGAAATGACATCTGCCGCTTCAGAAACCCTAGGATGACATCAGGACATTAAATTTTGGCGTGCTTGGTTCGTTCGAGGGGTTTTGAATTTCAAAAAACTCATCATGAGCAGTTGCGTGCATGCGTGGGTTATTGGTAACTATAAGGTTGCATTTACTTCAGGCGCTGACACGTGGCAAAAGGGGTGCAAAGGGTTTGAGTTATAAATATAACCTCCCAACCCTTTTAAACCACTTTTGCGAAGAACACATCGTCTGAGCTGCCACTTTTGTGAAGAACACACCGTCGAACTCAGGAAATCTTCAGGAACTTCCAGCAACCCCAACCGTTTCACACCGGAACTCTACTTCTTTTTCTTCTCAAAGGTGATTATTCTTCTCTTTATCTTTTAGTTTTTCCTGAAAAAACTTTGCTATTTGAAATAAGGGATAAAAACGTAAAGAGATGTGAGTATTTACTTGAATAATAGAGTTCTGGGCTTGAATGCATTGTTCTTCGTTGTTCTTCATTGTTTTTTGGTTGTTTGTTTGATTTTGATCTTTGTTTGCATAGTTATCTGTACTGTTCGGTGTTTATTTATTTCATATGACCGATGTAGACTGAAAGCTTTATTCGGTCGACTTTGTAGGACGTTAGAACTTGTAGATGGTAGGTTTTAAGACGACGATCCTAGAATAGGATTTTAGAAACCTTAGGTTGTGATTGTAGCGCCACAGCTTCTGACTTGTGCATTTTTTGCCTTGTCAGCTTTAGGAGGAACTATGTCGAACGATGATGTTAGCATGTCGAGTGGAGAAATATTCCTGTCGAGCGACAACACCATATCTGATCCGAAATATAGTTGGACAAGCGAAGGGGAGGATAGTGTTGAAGTTGATAGTGGTGTCGGCGTCGATCGACGAGTTACACTAGAGGATCCGTCGAACGTCGTTTCGATAAACACAAAAAGGATACTAGAACAAGGCGGCGTACGTGCAGTTGCGTCGATAGTCGACCATCAAGAATATATAGATGTAGATGAGGCCACTACATCCGGTCGACCAGTAGGTGTGCTAGAAGAAAGTCCGTCAAGTTTGGTGTCGGAGGAAAACTTGTGTCTGCTGAGGGAAATTTACGGCATCCCTAGTAGTGTCGAGTTGCGTGCACCAAAGGAGTATGAAAAGGCCGACTGGGACATAGCTGAGTGGACATGTCTTTATGAATACACATTCCGTCTGGGGTTTAGGTTCCCCATTCCCCCTTTGGTGCGACGAACATTATTGTACTATGACCTTGCTCCGGGTCAGCTAATGCCAAACACATGGAGGATCTTGCTAAGTTTGAGTGTACTTAGTGAGAGATACGGCATACCATTTGGGATGTCGAGCCTCCTCCACAACTATTATTTGAAGGAGCACATATACGACCGAGGTCGCTATATGTTAGTACCTAGAAGCAAGGAGCAGCAGATCATTACCGACACGACAACGAACGATCGAAATTGGAAGGATACCTACTTTTTTGCAAAAGGTCCTCCAATCGACGGTCCTTGGTTCGTGGACAATGAGCCGTATGTTTTAAGACGGATTTGGAACCGATATGGTGAGTGTCGTCCGAGTTTTGTCGTAGATAGGTTTCTTACTTTTACCTGATTTGTCTTTGCTGATACCTAGCTTATTTTGTAGAAATAAAGGGCTTAGAGACCAAACCGTCGAGCAAAATTGCTCCTGTTCGCACTGCAGCAATGCTGAATATCCCTGAAAAGGATAGAAGCTGTAAAGTGTTGTTAACAGAAGGTAAACTTAGGCCTACCAGGCTATGGAGGTGGTCGACTCATAATAGGTCGCGAGCGCCATATCCTAACGTGAAGGATTTCTTGTCGTATATCTGGATTAGGAGGAGTTTCGAAATTCTTCAATATTCAATGACATTCTTGTCGCCTGTTTCTGACAATGAACGTCGTGTTGCAGTGACATCAATGGCAAATGCAAGAGTGAATATCCCGGACACTGCAGACGCCCTGAAGAATCTCAGGGACGATCTGATGAAGAAGCGACAAGCAGCAGCAGCAAAGAAGAAACAGGCGGGGAAGTCGGCTGGAGGCTCTGCGCAGCCGCAAGAACAGGTTTATGAATCTTCTCTCGAACGGTCTCCCCAGAAGAAGAGGCCGAGGAAGAATCCGCCGGCCGACAAAGGGAAGAGGGTCGAGTCGAGTGCTAGAAAACAAGCGGCTGTCTCGCAGCCGGACTCGTCGACAGCGACCCTTTCTAATCTGTCATCGTTCGACGATCCAACTTCTTTTTTGGATAAGTCGTTCGACTATGTCCTTCCTGCAGATGAGAAGCACCTGCAGAAGATGAAACTTGAGGAAGTCTTCGACACGACATTCCTCTCGGCATTCCATGTGAGTTGCATATATCTATATATTTTATTTTTTATTTGATGTCGTTCTATTTATGCTGACTTTCGACGCTGTGCAGTCTTTGCAGGCTTCTCTACACTTGTACGGGAGGTACAAGTCGTTGGGTGAAAAGTATGGGAAGCAGCGGAAGCTTGTCGACGTCACTAGGCAGGAGAAGGCCCAGGCCAACAAAGCAGTCGAGGAGCTGACAAGAAAAAACTTGGCTCTTGAAAAAGAGTTGAGTGATATGAAGGCCGACAGGGATCGACATTCCATGGAGTCGACCGAAGCTCGTGCCGCCTTGATTGAAGAGCAGCATAATGTTGCTGCTTTAAAGGCTCAGCTGACGTCGATCGCCTCTGCTGCGTTAATTAAGGCGAAAGCAGAGTTGTACAAGGAATATATGTCGGGCCAACATGTAAATTGGAGCCGCGACGAAATGCAGGAGATGGTTGAGACTTATGATGAAATGCGTCGGCTGGAGGAGGACAACAACGCACTCCCCGAAGGTGCCGATGTTGCTGGCCTCCAGTCTGCTATCGATCCACCAATCGACAATCAATCTCCTGCTGATCCCATTGAAGCTGCTTCCCTCCTTGATCCGCCTGCCGTCTGAAATTTAATTTTAATTCGAACAATTTTTTGTAATCATGGATGATATGGTCGTTCGACCTTCTTTATATTTATATATTTTCTTTTTGAAGGCTTTTGTAGAGGATTTGGTCATCCTGACCATTTATTGACTAGTCTTTTTTTGATTTGTTTATATATCATGATCTGCTTACAATCTTTAATGCACGTGGCCTTCACTTGATTTGTATGTGGAAACGACACGACCATCTTATAATGGGGGTTTACACAAGTTTAAACATCTGCATGGACCAAGCCTGTAAACTAAATACTCATGCGCATGTCGAACAACTTCATAATATAGATAAACATGGCTTGTTTATTCATCATAAAATACGTGTACAAGAGTTAGTCGACAAAATATTTCGCATACCTGCGTTCAGTCGACCATTCATCGCGTATGTGCGATAATCGACAGTTTACAAATTCACTAACAAAAAATCATCAATTAATACAACTCGCGTACAAGCGTTTAGTCGACAAATGTCATCACGTACATGCGTCAGTCGACAAAGTATATTTGAATCGCGTACATGCGTTAGTCGACAACTATATTTGAATCGCGTACATGCGTTAGTCGACCACTATATTTGAATCGCGTACATGCGTTAACTTTCATTTCAATTTTCATCTAGTGTTGTCCCCGACTCCCAGCGTGCGTTCGATTAAATAAGGATGGTGGGAGTAGATTCTTGTTGTCGTCGACGTCGGGGTATTGCCAATGCTGTAATAACAGAAGGATATCGTAGCAAAATAATACGTAGAAGTCGACTGAGGTTATGAAAAATGTTTTGTGAGCTCAGTTATAAACTTGTACTAAGTTTTTCATCATTGCTCTTTTTCGCGTCGTTAGTATCTTTAGAAATATCAGAAAGTAAAAGCAGTAAATGAAATTAATGTAATTTAAGTTTTAGAAGTGATACTGTTTCAAGTGGAGTGCTTTCCAACTGTTGTTCAGCTCTCGACCGTCGAGTCCTCGCAATTTGTAAGCTCCTCGACCGACGATGTCTGTTATTTGATAAGGCCCCTCCCATGTCGGCCCCAATTTTCCAGCTCCCTCTTCTCTGGTGTTTTGAAAAACGCGGCGTAGTACCCAGTCGTGTAGCTTAAAGGTTCTGACATGTACTTTTTTGTTGTAATGTCGTGCGACCTGTTGTTGATACGACTGTATTCTTAGAGCCGCTCGATCACGTCTTTCATCCAGGTGATCCAACTCGAAGGCGAGCTCATGGTTGTTTTCAGCTTCATTTGGATTCTCACTCCATGCGGTTGCAAGTCGTGTCTCGATGGGGATCACTGCTTCAGACCCATAGACAAGGGAGAACGGAGTTTCTCCAGTCGACCGTCGAGGAGTGGTTCGGTACGACCATAGGATCTCTGGTAGTTTTTCCACCCATTCGTTCTTTTCAGCTTCTAGTCGTTTCTTCAGCGTGTTGATGATGGTCTTGTTCGTCTACTCCGCTTGTCCATTTGCTTGTGGATATCGCGGAGTTGAAAAACTTAGCTTTATCCCGTATTTGTCGCAGAAGTTTTTGAAGTCGAATGAGATGAACTGGGACCCATTGTCGGTCACTATTTCTCGTGGAACTCCGAACCTGCAAATAATGTTTTTCCACACAAAATTGCGTACCTCGATGTCGCGTACCTGAGGCAAAGCTTCTATTTCCACCCATTTTGTGAAGTAGTCTGTCATCACCAACATGTAGACGACGCCTCCAGGTGCAGCTGGGAGTTTTCCTACGATATCCATCCCCCATTTCATAAAAGGCCAAGGGGCTGAGATTGAATTTAACATACCTGGGGGAAGATGGCAGACTGGCGCGAATCGTTGGCACTTGTCGCACGACTTCACGTGATGTTGTGAGTCGGAGCGCATGGTTGGCCAGTAGTATCCTGCTGTAATTGCTCTGTTCGACAGGCTTCGAGCCCCCGAGTGATTTCCACATTCTTCATAGTGTAGACTCTTGAGAACGTCGTACGCCTCCCATGGAGTTACGCACCTCAAGTAGGGTCCTGTAAAAGACTTTTTGTATAGCTTACCGTATAAAATGCAGAACTTCGCAGCTTTTGCTTTGATTTTTCTTGCCTCAGCTCTGTCCCCAGGTAAAATGTCGGCTCGCAAATAGTCTAGTAGTGGATCCATCCAATTTCTTCTGTAGTCGATTGGGGCGACTATTTCTGTTGCTTGAATAGTCGGTGTTGTAAGGTGAACGACTGGAATCGACTTTGATCCGCCTGTCGTTGTCGAGCCAAGATAAGCTAGTGCATCTGCACGTGAATTCTCCGACCTGGGTATTTGTTCGATGGTGAACTTGTCGAAGGTCGACTGAAGTTGCTTGGCTTTGGCCAAGTAGGCGGTCATCCTATGATCTCTTGCTTCGTACGACCCGTTTATCTGTCGAACGACTAGTTGTGAGTCGCTGAATACTTGGAGACTTTTGACATTCAGGCTATTGGCTAGGTTGAGTCCAGCAATCAGTGCTTCGTACTCTGCTTCGTTATTTGTCGCTCGGAATTCGCAATGGATGGATTGCTCAATTATGTCCCCGTGAGGGGATGTGAGTACCAATCCCAGTCCACTGCCTTTTACGTTGCTTGATCCGTCGACCGACAAAGTCCATTTTTTGCCCGACGTTGTCTCTGTTAGAGCTATTAGCTCTTTCTCAGCCTGCAAATTCTCGTTATGTGTAAAGTCTGCAAGGAAATCAGCTAATACCTGTGATTTTAACGCTGTCCTTGGATGGTAATTGATGTCGTACTCACTTAGCTCAACAGCCCATTTCGTCAGTCGACCTGAAACTTCAGGTTTATGCAATATATTTTTTAGAGGGTAAGTTGTTAATACCTTAATTGAATGACACTGGAAGTAAGGCCTCAATTTTCTGGCTGCAACGACCAACGAGAGTGCCAGTTTTTCCAATTGACTGTACCGTGTCTCAGCGTCGAGCAGTGCCTTACTTACGTAGTAGACTGGATGTTGTCGATCGCCTTCTTCCCTTACCAACACTGCGCTGACGGCTGTGGTCGACACGGCTAAGTATAGGAGTAGCGTCTCGTTGTCTTTAGGTTTCAGCAGTGGTGGGGAGGTCAAATATTCTTTAAGGTCTTGCAATGCCTTCTCACAACCGTCGTTCCATTCGAAGGCCTTGTTTTTCCTCAAGGTGTTGAAAAATGGATGGCATCGTTCAGACGACTTGGAAATGAACCTGTTCAATGCTGCTACTCGACCAGTCAATTTCTGTACGTCTTTGATGCATTTAGGTGACTCGATTTCTTGTATCGATCGGATTTGGTCTGGGTTGGCTTCGACTCCTCTTTGTGTGACTAAGTACCCTAAAAATTTCCCTGATGAGACACCAAATGAACATTTAGTGGGATTTAATTTCATACCGTACTTGTCGAGGACGTCGAACGACTGTCTGAGGTGGTCTATGTGTTGTTGAGCCACAAGTGATTTGACCAGCATGTCGTCGATGTAGACTTCCATCGTCGAGCCAAGTATTTTGGCGAACATCATATTCACAAGTCTTTGGTAGGTAGCACCTGCATTTTTCAAACCAAACGGCATTACTTTATAACAGAAGGTACATCGTTCGGTTACGAAGGCTGTCTTTTCCTGGTTGTCTGGATGCATCAGGATCTGGTTGTAGCCTGAATAGGCATCCATGAAACTTAGTAATTCGTGTCCAGCTGTTGCGTCGACAAGCATGTCGATATGAGGTAAAGGGAAGGAGTCTTTGGGGCATGCTTTGTTAAGGTCTGTGAAGTCGATGCATACCCGCCACTTGCCATTCTTCTTTTTGACGACCACGACATTTGCTAACCAATCAGGGTACTGGACTTCTTTTACTGATCCAATGTCGATTAGCTTCTGAATTTCTTCATTAATGACTTTGTTTCTCTCCGGAGCGAATTTCCTTCGCTTTTGTTTAACTGGTCGATGATCGGGGTCGACCTGTAGTTGGTGCACTATTACCTCCGGATCAATGCCGACCATGTCTGCGTGCGACCACGCAAAGCTGCCTTGTCGTTGCCTTAGGAAATCGATTAGTTGTTCCCTAACTTCCTTCGACAGTCTTGACCCTATGAATACCTTCCTATCTGGTCGACTTGAATCGATCGACACTTCGTCGAGATCCTCCATTTTTGGAGCGTTTGGTGTCGACTCGACTTTGGAGTCCTGTAATTGCTATAAAGACTCTTTTTTCTTTTTCATTGCGTTTTGGTAGCATTCTCTAGCTGCTCTCTGCTCTCCTTTAATTTCACGAACTCCCCACCTGGTCGGAAACTTGATCATTTGGTGGTAAGTCGAAGGGATTGCTTTCATTTCATGGATCCAGGGTCTTCCTAGGATTGCGTTGTAGGGCGACTGACAGTCGAGCACCAGGAAGTTGACGTAGAGGTTTACGCCTTCAGCGTAGATGGGTAGAACGATTTCCCCCAACGTGCTTTTTTGTTCTCCGCTGAATCCTGTCAGCATTGTCGTCCGACGGCTCAGTTTCGACTCGTCGACCTGCATTTCTCTCAAGGCACTGTTAAATAAAATATTGCATGAACTGCCATTATCAATTAGAATTCTTTTTGTTAAACAGTTTGCAATATGAAGTGAAATAACGAGTGCATCATGGTGAGGGGAAAACAAATCTGATTTATCTGATGACTTGAAGGTGACTGTCTCGTCGACGGTCGATGGGTGCTCCCTACTTGGTTGAATTTCTGTATTTAACACTTGTCGTGTATGCCTTTTTGCCGCTGAATAGCTGATGCCACTCACTTCGGAACCTCCTGCAATAAAATTTATTACCCTGTCGTGTCGAGGTGGCTCTGGGGGATTGTCGTTTGAGTTCGCCATTCTGTCGTTTCATCTTGCCAGGGTTTGTTTTCCCTTTTCTGTTAAGAACTCTTGTAGATGTCCTTGTTTTAGTAGCTCCGCAACTTCGAATTTGAGGGCGATGCAATCCTCAGTTCGATGGCCGTGATCTCCGTGGAACTCGCATCTCAATTTTGCGTCTCTATGCTCTGGAAGTGCATTCATTTTTCTTGGCCATTTCACCGTCTTGCCCATCTCCCTCATGACTGATACGAGGTCGACTGGTTCGATGCTTAAATTATACTCTGGTACCTCTGCTTTTGGTCGACTGGTTCGCGGGTAGCCCCTCCTGTATGGTCGACTGTCGCTTGAGCCTTCATCCGTTTGTCGAGTGTTCCTTTCTCCCGTCGGATAAGGTTCTGACCTTCTGTCGTTAGACCTCCTATCCACTCGGTCGTTTCTGCGGTTTGAGTAGTTGTTGGCTCTACTTACGTAGTTAGCTTCATCTTCTTCCCATTTTATTTGGGCCCATGCTTTGGCCAACACATCCTCCATTGTCCTGCATGGATACTTGGTCAATTCTTTATAGAGATCAGAATCAAACCTGAGGCCCTTTCTGAAGGCGTATATCGCAGTCGCCTGATTGCAATGAGGGATTTGGACCTTCTCTCTGTTGAAACGACCTACATATGTCCTTAAGTTTTCGCCGTGCTTTTGGGTTATAGTGTATAGGTCGTCCGACTGTTTTTCCAGCTTGCGGCTATTTGCGAATTGTTCCACGAAGGTATCTGTAAGCTGCGCAAATGAATTAATTGAATTATTGGGAAGGTTAGTGTACCATTGTAGAGCTGGACCATTGAGACTAGATCCGAAAGCTTTGCACATGCATGCTTCTCGTAGGTCGCGTGGAATGGTTGCGGTGAACATCCTCTGTTTGTACTGCGCTATGTGGTCGTCTGGATCGGTCGTTCCCTCGTATTGCTTCATGTTTGGGAAGCTGAACTTTTTGGGCATCTCGACCAGCGCTATTGAGTCGACGAAGGGTGAGTCTGCAAAGCTATTCATGTTGCTCCTTTTAATTGGAGCTGGAACACCAGGGATCCTTTGTATGAGAGCTTCCATTTCTGCAAACCTGCGAGAAAATTCCAGATTAGCCAGAGAAGATAGATCCGGATTTGACTTTACCAGGCTTGGTGTCGACTGGAGCGACACGGGTGTCCCTAGGACATTTTCAGGTTGCCTGCCCGTAACAGGATCTTGCTCGTTGTCGTTTCGAGCCGGCAAGTTGTTGAGGTCGATGTCGACTCTGGTCGTCTGGGGTGTTTGCTGGGTTTGTCCGACATTTGGATTCACATCAGATGCTGATGGGCCTGTCGAAGCGTCTCGACCTCGTCGATCGACCTCTTGTTCAGTGTTGGGGACAGGAATTGGATGCCCCACATCTTCGCTGTCGGGAACAACGCCATCGACAATGGCTCGCAGTTCTTCATTAGTGGCTCGAATAGCAGCGTTTTCAGCTTCCAATGCTCGTAACTTCTCTGCGTTTGCTGCTGTTTGAGCCACCAATGCAGCGATCTGCTCTTCAATGGTTGGGGTAGTTCCTTCTCCTAACATCGCTGTCTGTTTGAAAGTATGAAGATTGCGGTTGATATTTGTAGAGTTGCAACGGGCCCCACGGTGGGCGCCAAACTGTAGGGGGTCGGCCTACAATCGAAATGGATCGGGTCGTACGTTGATGGGCCCAATGCAACTTGGGTTGGATCGTTTGAACGCTGTTGTCGTCTGCTGAATTGACCTGCAAAAGAACTTGGTCGACTGCAAAGGAACGTGGTCGACTGAGCTAATAACCTGCAAAGATTGAAGAACAGGTAAACAATGAAAGAAATAATTTAAAGAGGTGGATCAGATTGTTAGCCTTAGATATGCTTGGGCTGAGCAACAATGATCGTGAAAGCTTGAGTTTTGGATTCCGGTGGCCGTGATCCTTAGAATCAGAGTTTCAGTACGCTGTTATAAGCTTTGTAATTCGAGAGTCCCTTCTCTGAAGAAAAGCTTCACTATTTATAGCCAACTTCTAGCCTACCGTTTGAAGTAAACAGGTAAGATTATGGGCCTGATCGTGTGCGAGATTCTTGGAGAGATTTTCTCCCTAGAATCTTGCTTTTTAGCACACCTGGACGACTTGGTCTTTCAGACGACCAAGTCATGTAGTCACTGTTCTCATTGGGCTCGTTGAGCTCTTCAAGCTTGGGCCAAAGCAAGACTAGCCTGGGTTTTGCACTGTTGGGCCTGTGGGCCATTTTTGGCTACCACAATCATTAGTGTGTTTAATTAATCATTTCAAGAATTATGTGGAACAAAGGGGTCCTAGTTTGGTCGTTGGATAATTATTCATATGGCGAACATGTTTTAACTAGATCCCTACAAAGGCAAATCTGGCTGTAAGAAGATTTTGTTTGTCAACTTAAAAAAAAAAAAAAAAAAAATCCCTACAAAATTTTGTTTGTCAAAAAAATAAAAAATTAGACAGCATAAAAACTGCACTATTCAACTTGGAACGAATGTAATAATTCCAATGAAATCTTTAGATTTTTTTAAATGGCAGATTATATCAATTTAAATTTTTCACTCAATTTTTTAACTTTAATATTTCAACCACTCATTTACTGATGTACTATTTAATCCGATACTTGATACAATCAGATATTTGAGTCATAACCCTAACTTAAAAGAATAATTTTAGTTTTTATATCTCCTATTATATATGATTTTTGGTACAAAAATACTCTTACTTCCCTAGTTCCCTCGTCAAATCACTTGATTTCTGAAACGCAAAATGGAAATTATTTTTACCGAAGATATTGCCAAAAACGAAAAACAAAAACGTGGAAAATAGGCAAACCTAACATGATCGCGTGTGTTGATTTTGCCAATATAGTAGTCTTCATATTCATATCCACCTACTTTATTTATTTATTCTACCTTTCTAATTTCTATGCATCTTCTTTCTCTTCTGAATTCTCTTTCATTTACTAAAATTGTAAATTAATAATAAGTGAAAATAGACGCACCGCCTCTTAGCATATCCACACATGTGGTGGTGGACACTGGACTCCCTTTTACATTAATTGTAGGACTCCTGATTCGTTGTTGATGTCATTGTCATAATTTATTATAATACTTAAAAGAAAATTATTCACTTTTAACATTTAGAGTTGTTTTATCTAACTTCTTATTCAGATGTATGCACTCCACATTTCTTTAAAATTTGGAATACAAGATTTACATTGAGTTTTATAAAAACTCGTGTTAAATCATACAAATTTTACTTTAGTTGACGAATTCAATTCAACATATATAACTTCTAAAATTGAATACAGAAGTTGATAACTTTTATCAAGAAATTTTGGGATGATATCTGCAATTCAATTTCCAGCTATGGTTTTTTTTTTTTTTTTTATTTATATCGTAATGAACATATTACATAAAAACAGAGGCACTATTAGGAGGATTAAAATCCTACCAAAGACTTTTCCTAAAAGATACAAAAGTTGAACATACAAGCTTAAAAGCTAAGGAATTTTCTGAATTTCTAAACTCTTACGGTAATGAGTAATGCCAATATTAGAACACCAGCTAAGGTTAACATTTCAGACTTTCTTTAAACTTGAAAACTTGGACTTTGTGATACACAATTCAAAGTTAGAACTTAGAAGAAGCATTTTTTGTATTAAGTAAATGAGGGGACAAAAACATCCACAAAAAAAGGTGTGATGACTGATGACTGATGAAGCAACTTTCAACTTTCAAAGCTCTCTTTTTCCTTATTCTAATCCAATAATTACTTGGACTCTAAAAAACTCTACAAATCAAACAAATCCCATCTTCCAAAACCAACCAATACTTAAATAATAAAGATTTTTCTGTTTCTATATTTATACAGTAACCAAGAAAAAGGTCCTTTCATGGCGGCAACGGCATGTATGTCTCACTATGTCTGCTTCAAATCACTACAAGTCACCAGTCACCACGTTTTCCTCTAATTCTTGTGTATTTTTTTTACGTGTTCACATGCATTTGGGCTTCGAGCTTTCTAATAACAATAACACAACAACCTTAATATATATGTTTATGATTTCTATTTTATTTATTATTATTTTTTTTACGATATCTATTAATTCGAGATCAGGTATTTTTTCAAAAGCTTTCGTCATTAGTAAGATTCGACCCGTTCATCCATTTACCAGCTGAGCTATACCCATGTTGTCATGATTTCACATGTTCTTTATTCAACTTATTCATACCATGAATTTTAAAAATAAAAAAAAATAAAAAAATAAAAAAATTAAAAATTATGACAAATTTAGGTTTTAAGGTGGGAGACGATTCAAACCCACAACTTTATGACATAAGAGTATAAGGCATATATAACAATTCATCAATTTCATTTTGTCGTTTAATTTTAAATATATAAGTGTGGGAGTAATTTAATTTAATAATGTTCCAACAAAAGTAGTAGCTAGTAACTGTAAGTTTTTTTTTTTTTTTTTTTTTGATGGGCAGTAACTGTAAGTTAGAATTGGGTTGGCTTGGCTTTCGAAGTCTCGAGTCTGGACGGCATCCAAAGTTTTCAACATTCTCTTGTTGACCTTTTTTTTTTTTTTTTTTTTTTTTAATAATAATAATTTCATATATTTAATTTTGTTGTTAATCTCTTTGCTTTTAGATTTTCTGATTAGCAGAAGAATAATAAGATAAAGCAAGAGTTGAGGAAGAAATAATTTCCATTTATATATTACATAATTAATAACCATAGAATTTTTTTTTTATGAAAAAAAAAGAGAGAGAGAGGGAGCTTCTTATTTTAAATAAATTATATCGACCATTTATAAAACAGAGGAAATAGGGGTATAAATCACTTTTTCAAAATGGATTTGTGTAACTACAACCACTTTAATAACTCATGTTTTAATAGCACCAAAAATGGAATTTGGACAAAAATACCCCCCATCTTCTTTTCTTTTCTCTTATGTGTCCTTCATCTTCTTTCTTCTTATTTTTCCCCAAACCTCCATTGATAGAGCTTCAATGGAGGTGCCACCGCCGACCAGCGAGTTGATCGACAAAACCACCGGCAAAACGTCAGTTGAGCACCACCGGTTGTAACAGAAGTATCCATTTTCAGTTTCGAGCTGTATGGAGAGAGAAACGAAGTTAAACCCAAATCGTCTCCGAACCTTCATCGTTAGATTTGCGACAATCCGTCTTGAATCCGACGAAACCAATGGCACCAATGAACTCGACGACGTCCAATCTTCCAGATCCGACTATTTCTGGAGTCAACCGGCGCCGTCGTCGGCACTGTCACCATTGATGGAGGTCGAACATAATAAGTCTCGAACAAACTTGAATTAAGTCTCGAAACGCATCAATAAGTCTCGAAAACATCACAATAAGTCTCGAACAAACTTAAAATAAGTCTCGAATTTAACCTAATAAATCTCGAAACTGCAAATAAGTCTCAAATTTTCGAGAAAAAAAAAAATACAAAGGAAAAGAGTAAGTGGGGGTATTTTGGTCTCATCACCTATTTTGGTGCTATTAAAACAAGACTTATTAATGTGGTGCTATTTGCAAAAGCCCTCCCCAAAAAGTGCTATTTAATTTTTGAACCCAACTTACAAAACATATCAAATAGGAAATGTTGATGTTTTAAAAAAAAAATGAACATGCATGTTGCAGGACAATAGTCCATTGATATATTTTCTTTCAAAAAGAAGAAAGAAAAATAAAAATAAATGAATGATATCATAAATATATATATATTCTTTGTTGACTCATGATAATTACAATTAGAATTAAGGATTCATTGGTCCTCTCGATCATACGAGAATCAAAGAATTAACTGTATATCGTAGAATTGAATGGATGAATCTATAAAATTAATGGAATTGAAAATAATGATATCAAATTAATATTTTAGCTAATAATATATACAAGACAAGTCTTTAGAAATAACAAATGAAAATTAAACCCTTTTATTTATTTATTTATTTATTAATTTCGACAAACCAAATCTCACTTCAGTTTTTAGAACTTGGCTTTAGAATTTTGCAAAGTTAAATGTTTAATATTTACCAATTCTACATATATTTTTTTTAAAGAAATAATGATAAATTTATTTATCATCTCCATTCTCCAGTCTCCACTGACTATTCAATGATGCCACTTGTACAGGATAAGTTAAATATAAAAGTCATACACAAAGAAGACAAATCAGAGTTGGCAGCTTCTCTATTATTGACCAACCCCTCTCAAACAACAACAAATTTGAAAATCAACAAGCAACCCTCTTAAAATTATTCTAAAGGAAAAAAAAGTCTGTTTGTTTGGGGATCCTGATTTGGATAGGCACTAAAAGTTTGTGTGCAATCTTTTTTTCTATTTTTCTTTTTTTTAAATAAGTTTGTGTGCAATCTATTAATTTATAGATGTGAAAAAAAAAAAATTGTTTGCTAAATATTACTAACCCTTGAAAAAATTTTAGATGGACAAAGGAACATTATTATCATTATTATTATTATTATTATTATTATTATTATTATGAAAAGAAAACGGACTTCAATATTTTATATAGTGTTGGATTCTTAATTGTTAAAAAATATATATATATATATATAAAGGTTCACAATAGAGAAAGACCATTAACTTTTAGACAGATTGGCACTGATACCCCTAAACTCTTCCAAAATATATAATATGTTTCCTTCTTTTTTTTCGCCACTAAACCCCCTGAACTCTTACAAATTAGCAAGTGCTGACTATAGATACCCCCTTACAGGGGACATAAACCCAAGTGTTTGACAATTTGTAAGAGTTCAGAAGGTTTAGTAGTCGAAAAAAAAAAAAAGTATAGGTGGCAAAGTGCATATTTTGAAAGAGTTTAGGTGACAGTGCCAATCAACCTAACTTTTATTTATACAGTAATTGACTTCCATTGTATTTTATATCTATCTTTTTATATGGATAAATGTTTGAATGTGTATTCACTTAAATGACACCACATCTTATATGACTCATTAATCACACTAGAGATTTATGTTTATAAGTCTAGCCTACCAAATCTTGGAGATAAAATTTTGATTTTTGATATAACAATTAGGAATCGCAATAGGGCGGGTTCAGGCGGGTTTGACAAAATTCAAACCCAAACCCGTGAAATTTTGTGTCTACCAAACCCGCCCACGAACCCGTGAAAATAAACAGGTTCTAGTTCGGGTTTTACCCGCAGGTTTGGGAGACACCCAAATTGGCCCACGAACCCATAAAACAAGCGGGTCCATGGATAAAACCCATGAACCCACCATTTTTAAAATAAAAAAAATATATATTTCTATATTATTTAAATATATGAAATATTATAATTTTAAAGAATAAAAACACTTAATATGTTGAAATGTTTACATTTTATTCTCTATATAATTAATTTTTTATTATTGGAGTTTAAATTTATAATATTTTAAATAATAAAATATTATATAATTTTTATTGTTCGCGGGTACGCGAGTTCGGGTATGAATTTTTTTCCAAATATATATCCAAACCCGAACTTATGATGGATATAATTTTCAAACCCGAACCCACCCACAGGTACACTTCTCCCAACCTAAACCCTTTTTAAACAGGTTGGGTTGGGTTCGGGCGGATCCCATAGGTTCGGGTTTAATTGTCATCCCTAATAACAATTCCTAGTAAATCTAGTATAAAGAATATAGCCAAACTTATTAACATAGATTTTGGTAATTGCAATATATTAATTGAATTTGTAAATGGGGATATTTTGGCTTCAAATTTTGTATTGTTTAGTTCACAAGTTTGCACTTTATAAAGTCCAACTAAAAAAAAAAAAAAACCAAAGTCAAAACTAAGACCAAAACAGAGTAATATCCAGTAGAAGCCAGAGGCTTGTAACGAAAGCTAAAAAGACTGTAAAAACGGTAGACTCGTGAAGTATGAAATACGTTTTCACCGAAATCAAATGGAACAGGAAAGAGAGAGGAAGAAACCCAAAAGAAGGAGACCAAGTAAATACTCAATAATATTAAACATCCCATCTAAAATCATATATTTTTTATCCTATCATATGTGATATACGAGGTGTCAAATTGTGAGTGGATACACATAAATGATAATTTATCTCATCTACCTATGTATCCGCTCACCATTTAATATCTCACATACCACATGTAGTGGGATAAAAAATATAAAATTTTATGCTCAATGTGTAGCATTACCGGTAAATAAATCACACAACACACTTGACACTACACCCTTTTTAATTTAGTCAACTTTGAACACTTGCACATTTAATATTAACTACTTTTTATTTTCTATTTAATTTTCTTATCAAACCGCGTCTATAACAGTGAAACTTTTCCATCAATTTATTTTTGTGTGGTATATTCAAAGTCTATAACCTCGAAACCCAGATTTCTCTTCTTCTCATTATTCATCTTTTGCTCTTCTGTCCCATATATATTTTCGTTTTCACCTCTCTCTCCAACTCATAATCTCTGCTTTCATTTCTCTAAAGAGATCTTGATTTTATTTGAGGGTTGTTGTTGTATATTTCATGTAGGATTTTGTCTGGATTGTTGATTGCTATGTTGTTCAAGGTTTCTATTCTTGTTCTGGTTCTTCTTTCTGTCTGCTCTGGCTCTTTTGATGCTATAGCCAGAGTCCATGATTACACCAACAACTACAATTCCAATATCTCATCTCTCGCAAGCATTAAATTGCCTGAACACACCAGTTTCAATGCAGTTTCTTCTTCTACAAGCTCTGATTGTAGCTTCTCAGAGTCATCAATCAAACCCAAACACTCACAGACAATACACACAAAACAGACCGATGAAACTGAAACTGAAACTGAAGATATGTTATCTATGAAACATGGTAAAAAAACGGTGAAGCTTCAGCTTAAGCGCCGGTCAAGGAATCAAGAAGCAGAGCCAAAACAATCTGTAATCGAGTCAACAACAAGGGACTTGACAAGAATCCAGACGCTTGGTAGGAGAATTGTTGAGAAGAAGAACCAAAACACCATTTCAAGGCTGAACAAAGATAATGGGAAATCAGCAAAAACAACAAACAAGCAGTTTATTTCGATGGCGGCGGCAGCAGCCCCACCGGAATCTTATACCAGCGAGGTTTCCGGACAGCTAATGGCGACTTTGGAATCCGGGGTGAGTCTTGGTTCTGGAGAGTATTTCATGGATGTTTTTGTGGGTAGTCCTCCAAAACACTTTTCTTTGATTCTTGATACCGGTAGTGACCTTAATTGGATCCAATGTGTGCCTTGTCATGATTGTTTTGAACAAAACGGGCCTTATTATGATCCTAAAGATTCTACTTCTTTTAGGAACATAACGTGCAAGGATCCTAGGTGTCGTTTGGTTTCGTCCCCTGATCCTCCTCAGCCTTGCCAAACTATGAACCAAACATGTCCTTACTATTACTGGTATGGAGATAGTTCTAATACGACAGGCGATTTTGCCCTCGAAACGTTTACTGTCAATCTCACATCGCCTTCTTCAGGGAAGGCGGAATTTAAGACGGTGGAGAATGTGATGTTCGGTTGTGGCCATTGGAATAGAGGCCTATTTCATGGTGCGGCAGGCTTGTTAGGACTTGGTAGAGGGCCTCTCTCATTTTCCTCTCAGCTTCAGTCTCTATACGGTCACTCCTTTTCGTATTGTCTTGTGGATAGAGACAGTGATACCAATGTTAGCAGCAAGTTGATTTTCGGCGAGGACAAGGACCTCTTGAGCCATCCAGGATTGAATTTCACCTCCTTGGTTGCCGGAAAAGATAACACGGTTGATACATTTTACTACGTTGAGATTAAATCAATCATGGTTGATGGGGAAGTGTTGAAAATACCAGAGGAGACATGGAATATTTCATCTGATGGGTCTGGGGGCACGATCATAGACTCCGGTACTACTCTAAGTTACTTTCAAGAGCCTGCGTTTGAGATAATCAAAGAGGCATTTGTGAAGAAGGTGAAAGGGTATCCAATAGTGGAGGATTTTCCAATTCTGCATCCTTGTTACAATGTGTCCGGAGTTGAGAAGATTGAATTGCCCGAATTCGGAATTGTGTTTTCAGATGGAGGCGTGTGGAACTTCCCGGTTGAGAATACGTTTATTCGACTCGAACCAGAGGATGTTGTTTGCTTGGCAATTATGAAAACTCCTCCATCTGCTCTGTCAATAATTGGGAACTATCAGCAGCAGAATTTCCACATCTTGTATGACACAAAGAAATCTAGGCTTGGTTATGTACCGATGAAGTGTGCCGATGTATGACATAACTTAGCTTTGTTCAAAATTCAACAGGAGGTAGGAGATCGAGAAACTGTAAACATGGTGTGTCTCAGGATGGAGATTGTTATTATTATTTTTTTCTTTTTGGCTTTCCTCTTCAATGTAGGGGTAAGGTAACACATACAAGAATCAATTAGTTCATTGTTTCTTTCTTTTCTTTGAAATTAATGTGATTATACATTATTATTATTATTATTGATTCTTATAATCTGTCTATGAAAGGTGTATGTATTTCAAATGTCCCGAGTCTGCAGCATAATCGTCTTTTGCATACTCGTTTAGTCTTCAAAAAAATGGTTGTCTCAGAACTACGAGAAAATCTTGTCTGGGACGGTCCCATATACATGGCTGTGGGACCGTTCAACCCACAGCCATGTGTATGGGACCGTCATTATGTGGTACACTTTCATTGGACGGTCCCACGGCCACGTGTACTGGACCGTCACAGACAAGATTTTCTCCAGAAGTACATAGAAGAAGTGTATTTTGTCTGGTTTGTGTGAAGCTCTTCTATACGTTAAGTATATATAATTTTATATAAAGAAGGAATGGGTCAAATGTTAGGTGCATCACGACCACGTACAAAAACTGACAAAGGAGTCAGCTGTTATTAGGTGAATGAATACGAATATTGAATGTATATTATTCTTCTCTTGTTCAATTTTAAAGACTCAGGAGTAGTTTGACAGATCCCTGGTCTTCTTACCTCTAATTGGGGTAATGTGTTGTATTTTCTGGTGATTAAGGAATCGATTTGAGTCCATTTTTGCTCACCCCCTTTAAGGTGGGTGAGCATTACCTCCCTCTTAAATGGATAATACGTGTCTATGGAGGGGGGTAAATTTATCCAAACACTATCATCTCTTAGGACAAATTTACCATTCCCTAAACACATGTCATCTATTTGGGAGGGGATGAAGGGGACAAGGGGGTGAGTAAAAGTAAACTCAATGGATTTGGTTGATTTTTATGAAATTTGTGCATGGAAGTGGAAGCATGGATTGGGCCCAAATTAAATCAATAAAGCATGGTCCTGATTATTTATTTATTTTTATTTTTTTTGAAGTGCAATTTTTTTTTTGATGGAAAGAGCACCTGAAAATCTGGAAAACCAGATCCAGGGCAAGGTTACAACCAATCTGGGACTCCACAAATAAAACTAATTGAGCACAAGCCTAGAACAGAGTCCCACAACGGGAGAAAAACGCCCACACAAGAGTGGGATTACAACCAAAACATAAAACTAAACACAAATAAACACACAAGCTGAAACTGATCCGGAGGAGAGACCCAGGCCGCCGGAAAAGACCCACCAATGACATCGCCGTCGGAGATGCCGATCAAAACCCCCAAACCACCATGCCAATCAAACCTCTATCAGTAACAAAGCCCGACTCCGCAAAGCAAAAACCGACCAAGCCAATGAACATTCCTATCAAAGCGTTTTCCGGTTTCATTCAATTCAATATTTCAACGCGTTTACTATGATTTCGTCATCATCCACATCATCAATTCACCGTCGCTGTGGCTGTGAGGACTGGTCAAGCTGAGACACACCCAATGACCCAAACGTTGAGTCACGTGGTCAACTCTCGCTACCCTAAAAGCTTGCCTTGCAATTTCCCAATTATATACATAAGCCAATCCAAATCAACACTAAAAAGAAATAGTAAATAGTAATCCTTCATTATTTATGTAGAACACTCCCCTGCACAGGTTTGACTAATTACACACGGATACATTAATTATTGATCATGATTCATGAGGTAGTTTCAATAAACAAATCAGGAATTACAAATAGATAACCAAAACATTTTAATGAAGAATGATGGAGCCAACGACGGCCCAATAAGCTATTAAAAAAAAAAGGGCCCAATAAGGCCCAGTGAAAATCAAGGAATAGTAGGGTTTTACAAGTTTAAACCTCCAAGTTTTGCGTTTGAGGGATTCAACAGCAGCAGCAACCGCTCTCTCTCTCTCTCTCTCTCAAAATGGTTACTTTCAAGGTAAGCTACATTGTTTATGTACATTAGTTTTTTCTTTCATTGCATTGTATAATTTTGTTGATTTTCTTAAAAACAGTTTCACCAGTACCAGGTGGTGGGAAGAGCCCTGCCAACAAATGCCGATGTGCATCCCAAGATCTACCGCATGAAGCTTTGGGCCACCAACGAAGTCCGTGCCAAATCCAAGTTCTGGTATCTATCATTCTATCTGCTCTCCTCTTCCTTGCCTTTTTTTTTTTTTTTTTTTTTTTTTTTTGTAATCGGTCTTTTTGTTTAGGTACTTCTTAAGGAAGCTGAAGAGAGTAAAAAAGAGCAATGGACAGGTTTTGGCCATCAATGAGGTACTGTACACATGTCTATATGCTTTAAATATTTGTCGGTTGAATTTTAACATGTTGTGTTTTCACAGAAGATGCCTATGGAATGTGCTTATGAATCGAGTGTCAGTGCGTTTAACTTGCTTTTGCATTATGCTAGACTTGTTCAAGATGATTTGAAATTGATTTATGACTGTTTTGATAACATTAGAGATGTCATCGAGTTTATTTCATGCTTCACATCTGCACTTGATGCATTTGGCCATCTTTGCTCACAAATTTCATTACAACAAAGAAGGCGTGAACGCCTGTTGGGATTCTACAATTCTCAATTCTCATCTAGACTTGATACATTACTGAACTCAATAATGGCTTTATGAGTTGATGAGATTTCTACGTTGTCTTCTTCTGTTTTCAATAAACTGATTACAAATGAACTTTTGAAATGTTTGTTGGCAATGTCTGCTCTTCTTAATGCCAAATGAGGTAATTGGAGAAAAAATTCCAAAAATATTTGACAGACATTATAATGATTTTGTAATCTGTTTTTGTTCACATCGGACCCCTTTTCAAAAAATATTTCGGAACCTGGTTACTATTTGGGCCGTGTCTGATCCAGATTGAAATCCCTTTTGAAGCTAGATTTTGTTCTGGTCTGGTTAGATGTACACCTCTATATGGTAAGGTTAGGAATGATTGAATGCGGCCTCATTCTACACTCCACTCATAGAGTCTCACGTCTTTTTGCATAAAATTAAGGGAACTAATCAACTTAGCAACCGATATTTCTAAGGTCAAAGAGTTCAGTCACCTGTTGGGAAAATTCCAGGATGTATTTGTTTTTGTTATTTGTATATTGTAGATTATTTATAACACTGCAATAATTGTTTAATTCAATCTGTGTAAGCAATAGGAGCTAGGTTGAGCAGGTTAGATTGATTCCAAAGTAGTAGAAGGCTGAGGATCCTTATGTGCAAAGGTTGTAGTGTTATGAGGCACAATTGGAGATTCTATTTTTTTTTTGTCTTTTTCAACGTTTGAAAAAAGTTACTTTTAAGGGGGTTTCTGTGATGTTCATTTGTTGTGTTTTATTATTCTGAATGCAGATTAATGTGAAGTTTCTAACAACTTGAATTGGATCTGAAATTGTAGATTTTTGAGAAGAATCCCACTAAAATAAATAATTATGGGATCTGGCTTCGATATCAGAGCCGAACTGGTTATCACAACATGTACAAGGAATATCGAGACACAACTCTGAATGGTGGCGTTGAACAAATGTATACTGAGATGGCATCTCGACACAGGGTGAGGTATCCTTGCATTCAAATTATTAAGACTGCTACTGTCCTGGACGGGGAGTGCAAGAGGGAGAGCACCAAACAGTTCCATAACTCCGAAATCAAATTTCCCTTGGTGTTCAAGAAGATTAGGCCCCCAACTAGGAAGCTCAGGACAACATACAAGGCAACAAGGCCCAACTTGTTCATGTAACTCTGCTTATAGCTTGCTGGTTTTGTCACCCGAAAATCTAATTAAACTTTTTATAGTTTGTTAAATTAGAGCTAGCCAGATTGCTGCCTGAAAACACTCAGCGTTTCAAATTTTGGGGATTGTTTCATTTGCTTAGTTGATTAATTGTCTGTTGATGTTGGTCGATTTGATATTTGTGCTATGTTCTAAAGAATCGGTACCCGTACATTTTGTGTTGGTTTGCCGTTTGCCTTAAGAAACTGCTTCTGGCAAAGGTGTGCGATGATGGATGTTCACTGCATGTTCTTGGTTGATTATTGAATTCTGGTAGGAGGGAGAGAGAGTACGAGGAATTGATAAATTAAGAGGGAGAGAGAGTAGGAGGGATGGGAAAGATAACATCTATCCTTGGATGTAATTTATAAAATTATTATATTGTCCTTTAAAAAAATTGTATGGTGGTATAAAATTAGAGGGCATTTTGTTTTTATCCTCTATTCACTCTCCCTCTTTTCTCATCCGACCAATGGTGGACGGATCCAAAATGGGGGACCCAAAAGGAGGAGCTTTAGTCTTATTCAAAGTGATTCACTCAAAAACAGCTGGGAGAATGGTCCTGGTCCACGTCTCATTTAGTTGGACAAAACATTTTCACTCGAGCTAGACAATAAAAAAAAGTAATAAAAGATCAAAATGATGTGTCGTTTGTCTTTTAACATGTTATTCACTACAATTCATTTGGAGAAAATTAATATGTTTTTTCTATTTTTATCCATTTTTTTAAAAACAAAATGAAAAATTCTATTATTGTCAATTTTATCCCGTGAAGTGATAAAAATACTCATCAATTTGTTTTTGTCTTAATTAATTTTAAGTGAAAAAAATTGGAAATTTGTTGGAGGTCTGCAACAATTTTTTAAAATTTCAGTAAATATATTTTTGTTCAAAAAGTGTAAAAATTGATAAAAATAATAAAATTGGTAGAAGTTGATAAATTTAAATTAAATATATTTTTATGGTTATTTAAAAAGATTTCCTTAATTTATCTTGAATTAGAAAAATAACATTCTTTATTATAAAATAACATAAAATATGAGATATATATATATATATATATATATTAAAACATTCTTATTAAAAAGGTTAGGCTAGAGAGTAGTGAGGCCTCACTTGCCCTTGCAAGTTAAAGGAAGTAGAGAAATGGTTAGTTTTAGGGAGTGGAGGTTGGTGTCTAAAAACCTAGAAGAGTGGGTAGTTTGGTCACAAGTAACAGAAGCTGCCAAGTACCAAAACGTAGTTACAAGCAAAATTTGAAGAATCCATAAATGTAGTTACCGAATCTGTAAACGTAGTTACCAAGGCTGTAATCGTAGTTACAAGCAAAAATTGAAGAATCCGTAAACTTATTTACCAAAGCCGTAACCGTAGTTACCACAGCCATAAATATAGTTACAAGCACAATTTGAAGAAATCGTAAACGTAGTTATCAAAGCCATAAACATAGTTACAAGCAAAATTTGAAGAAGAAGAGAGAGAGAGAGCCTGTGAGTTGAAAATGAAAGAGAGAGGAGCGGCTGATGATAAGTGAGGATGAAAACCTGATTTCAAGATCCGCTTTTTTTTTTTTTTTAAGTTGATATTTTTGTAATTTTTGGAAGCTTTGAGGGTAAAAATGTCTTTTTGAGATTTATCACATGTGGGACATTGGGACAACTGTCTAGCCGGTCTAGGGTAGTACAAGTTTTTGTGGTTTTTATCCCATGTGGTTCCATCCCATCCCATCCCATCCCAAGCTAATACCACGTCAAACGCACCCATAAGCAGGGGCGGAACTAGAAGTTTGATGTCGGAGGGGCCACATGGTATTTAACGAATTTTCCACGGTATGCATGATGATGGCATAAACAATCAAACCAGCATTTTCTCCTACGTAGGTTAAACTAAAAAGTGTTAAAGTATACTTATTTAGAAAAATGTCATGAGAGTGCATTTGATCTTCGACTTCCTTGCATCGGAGAAGATATTAGAAACAAGTAACAACAAAAATTGGGATTGGATTTTAGACCAAAACAGAAATCGGAGGTAGACTTTAGGTTCAATAAAAATGTGTTCACGAAAAACACGTGAGATGTGAGAACTTGTATTAATATTTAATATTTTTATAATTTTTTTATTATAAAAAGTGACCCACATGGAGTGTGCATAGAATAT
Source organism: Acer campestre (assembly GCA_954870605.1). Taxonomy (NCBI): domain Eukaryota; kingdom Viridiplantae; phylum Streptophyta; class Magnoliopsida; order Sapindales; family Sapindaceae; genus Acer; species Acer campestre. The sequence continues at coordinate 13,106,003 of OX940803.1, read as the reverse complement.
AGACTAAGAGCATCTCCAATAAGGCTCCCTATTTTTTCCTTAGATTTAGGGAGTCAATTGTACTTTTTAGGAATAGGGAGCCATATAAGGAGTGAAGACTCCAACAAGCCTCCCTAAAAATGGCTCCCTATTATTATTTATTTATTTTTAAATTAAAAAATTATTATTTTTAAATAAATTTAAAATATTATTATTTACAATTAACGGTCATATATTTAACGGCTATATTTTAACGGTTATATTCCGACGGCTATATTATAACGGTCATATTCCAACGGCTATATTAAAACATACTCTATAAATAAGATCATTCATTTGTTTCATTTTCAGACATCTCTACTGAAAATTTTCATTTACTTCAAACTATGGCTCAAAATAACTTCAAGCTGTTGCAAACAATTATTTGGGTTAAAAAAAATATAATTGAATTTTGCACTGCTAGCCGTTGGAAAAGAATTAATATGTAGGAAAATAAATGAATTATTTATGTTTAAATTAAAAGAATTTGAGTTAAATAAAAAATAAGGAGAATGAATTTGGACCATTGAAAATGAGTGATGTGGACTCATCCTCACCATCCATTTCATTTGAGGAGAGAGAATCAAAAATAGGGAGGATGTCTTTGGCTCCCTAAATTTAGGGAGGCTTTGGCCGGAATTAAAAATAGGGAGCGAGATAGGGAGCCTATTGGAGCACTTTCCGATCATGGCTCCCTAAATATAGTCAAGGAAGTCTCCAATTCCGGCCTATTGGAGATGGTCTAACAGCCCACGTGAAGTGTGCATATAGACTAGTACTATTGTTTTTTTAATAATAAAATAATAACTTAAAAAAATATATTCAAGATCTTGGAGGGCACTGCCCTTGCTGGCCTCCACGATGGTCCGTCCCTGCCCATAAGAACATCTCTAACCTCTAATCCTTTACCGTCAAATCTGTGAATCTACATGATTAATTAGTTCCAGCCAAAATGGACCAGAGTAGTCAGCTCTCAACAATATCGTCGAAAAATGTTTTCTCCAAGTTAAAATCTTGGCTGCGCTCAAACTTCTGCAAGGTCGCAACGTGTGTCTCAGGTAAACATATAGAAGATTTAAGATACATTATGAAACTGTATTGTTGAGCTCCTTTCAATAACCATTCTTATTTTGGCACAAGTTAAATCAGTACGTACTCCATTATTAAAATGCACCTATTGTTTGAGTTATTCTTCAAAAATCACCTCTCTGGTTTCATAGGTAAATAGGAATATTACAAAAAAATTCTAAGATAAAAGTTATTTAACAATATATTTTAAATTAAACACCCTCTCTCCTCTCTCACTCTTGTCCAAGTTTCTTTTTCTCAAACCTCTCTACTTTTTGTTGGTTTGATTGTATTGTTTGTTTTTTTTTACTGGATTTTGGTTGTCTTGGGTTGGGGGCGGTGGCTGGGTCCTCTCCTTCCAAGGGAGGAGTTCAAGCAATGTTCTCCTCCATCGGAAAGAGATCACAACTTAGTTTCCTTCCGACAGTGGAGATAGCAGCTCGATCTCCTTTTGATGGAGGAGAAAGTCGTTAATTTTTTTTATTTTTTTTTTTAACTTTGTTTTTTTTCTTATATTTTTAATGTTTGATTCTTATTATTTTTTCTAAATATATTGAGGATGCAACGGTTATTTCCAATTTATATCGAAGGCTAAAGACATTTTAATTTTCAATTTGAACAAAAGGGGTTCAGTTACTATACAGGATCTGTATAATTGCTAGGTTAGTTTCTAGTCTTTAAATTTTAATCCATTAGTCTTAAAAATTAAGGATTTAAAAATTAAAATAAAACAAAATAAAAAGAAACTATCTCTCTCTCAAATATAACCAACAACTATACAGAGCCATAAATGTAATTTCTCAATAACCAAAACCATTCAAGAGCAAATATGTCTTTTAATGTCAGAATTTATCTTTTAACGGAAAAAGTAAAGAAAAGGGCGATAATGGGGAATAGTGTGAACTACAATGGGATAATGGTCATTGATAGATCTAGATAGTGATAATGGCGAATAGGTCAAACGGCAGGAATGATTTTGATAATATCTAAAATATGCAAATGATGACAACATATCAATAGATCTACAACAATATTGTATTCCTTCAAAAAAATAAGACAATAGTATATCAAAAATTTATAATTAAGATTTAAGAATGAGGTTTACCGTTTTACACAGGTAAATAACTTTATAGTAAATTCACACTCACCTCCCATGCCATTAGTTAAATTTAGTCAAACTTAGCCATTAATTAAGTTTGACTGTCAAAATAACGGTTAACAGCATAGGAGGTGAGTATCAATTAATTATAAAGTTGTTTCTGGTTATAAAAAGACAAAGCTTAAGGAGTATATATTCAAATCAGTGTACATTGATATAACTTCATCAGTGTGTTGGATGTGGACCGTTAGATTTATATACTTTAAATCAAAGTGTATGTACTTATCAAAGTTTCTCCATAATCTATGGCTCACACGCAAAGCATTGATGAATTTTATATCAAAGAACTCTGTGTGTGTATATATATATATATTTCTCTGATTATATAGTTATTTTAATTTGTAGTCTTGATGTTCGGTTGCAACTTGGTGAGATCTTCTATATTGGGTATTTTAATAACATACTTCACCGGCAAGCCAACCGAATATCATCTTGTGGACGCTGCTGAATTGGCGATTCTTCTAGATGGATTATCAGCATCACTTGAGATAGTTGTGGCTTACATGTTAGATGCCCATTTCAGTAATCTCATAATCATCAGTTGTTCAATTACCTCCACCGTGATCGTAAGTGATTTGTTTTAGTTTGCATTTCATTTTGATTATATGATGTACAACTAATTGGTAATAAAGGGTTAGCCATTTGATGAGTCTTGTCAGAACTCAGTGGCGTTGGATTTCGGCTAAATTTCATCGTTTAGGCTTTCAAATTACGTTTATGAGTCTTGATAAGTTTGATTTGAAATGCCATCAACTCTATTGCAGGGACTGGTGCTGTTTACTCTTAATTTAATGATATGGGGGGGACGCTATGAATTTGTGTACATAATTGGAATAATCCTATTAGCAGTGGGTGAAGGAGCGCGTCGTCAAATAAATGTATTTCTTGAGGATCAATTGAGAGGCCATGAACGAGTGGATACAAATACAAATAAGTATCCTATAGAAGTTCAAAAAAGAGCGTGGTTAATTGTTGCTTGGTTTTACAGTGTAGTTGCCACACTTTGCATATCTAATTTTTCCTGGAAAACTGTGTTCTTCTCTTCAACTTCCGTATTGGTGGTAACTTTCATCTTGTTCTTGTGTGGTATTCCTTTTTACCATAGAAAGGAATTTACCGGTGCTGGCAGCAACCTTTTTAATTTTATCCTAGTCGTCAAGGCCTTCTGGTTGAAAAAGCACCTACCCTATCCTCCTTCTTCTTCTTCAGAAAACTACTTCTATGATCCTGATGGTCCTGATAATCATGATCATCAAAATCAAAACCACTTATCGCCTCAAGTCAAGATCCTCAGGTACTTGTTCCCCTCCCTCGTATACCAACCAACAACTACACCGGTAATGGTAGCAATTCATGCATGCATGTTGTTAATAATTATGTTGTACTTGTTTATATCAATCTGAACAAGATCAATCCATTTAATTAATCATGTTAAAACACAGTCATATCTTGTTAAATTCATTTGTATGTGTATTTTGTTCAAGACATTCTAAAATATCGCTGACTTTGGATCCCTTATTTTAATATAAAGTAAGAATCTTAATGAAATTGATGGATTTTAATGAATTTTAGTCTGAATTTTTGTGTGAATGATAAGTTTAATGATATCTGAACAAAATTTGAAAAAAAATTCAAAAAATACTAAATTTATTTTTTCCTGATTTTTTTTATTTTTTTTTATTTTTAAGAATAACATTAATTTGTTTAACATACAATTTCTATTTATGTCAGATGGCTCGACAAAGCTGCCATTATTGAATCCAACCTTAGTCCACAAGAACAAAAAGAGGCAGGTCGGCTTTGCACCGTGGAACAGGTCAACGAAACAAAACTTCTTCTAAAAATGATTCCAATGTGGAGTACCTTCCTTGTGATTGGTTTGGTATCATCAACAGGAGACACCTTTTCTAGTGAGCAGGGAGACAAATTGAATGCTTCAATAGGTTTTTCCTTTTACATAGTTTATTATCTTAAACATATCTCAAAAGCAATGATTTCCTATCTCTTTGATAAGTTTTTATCTCCAGAACGGGTTCCAGAAACTCAGTACAGACTAGCTAAAATTTTGAGAATTTGGATTGGAATGGTGCTATGTACAATTTTCTGTGCCATAGCATGGTGGGTTGAAGTTGGCAGGTTGCAGAAAAAATTTACAAGCTTGTTCTGGCTGGCACCACAGTACTGCCTTTTAGGCCTTATGCAAGGCTTTGGTGCAGATGGATTGGACGAATTCATGACTGATGAGCTCCCTAAATCACTGCAGAACTATGCCTCAGCAATGAATGGGTTTGTCATCGATGGACTTGGAAGTTTCCTTAACATACTCTTCATGCATGCAAACAGAAACATTTTCGGTTCCACTTTGGACGACAGTCGCCTAGACACATACTATATGAGATTAATGATTATTAGTTTTCTTAATGTTTGTTACTACTATTTTATATCAACCATCTACTTTGGACCCACTCTTTATCCACTATAGCCGAATTGGTAGAAAGAGATATCACAAATAGCTGATGAAGTTTAGTTAATTTTGTACTTACGATTTACGAATTTATATAGTAATGTTAGATTATGTTCTAATTAATGAACTTTTTTATAATGTTTAATGTAATAGTTATATAGACTTGTCACTTGTGTCTTGAGCTTGTATTTGTATCTTAATATTTTAAGGTCAGCGTATTAGAAATAAAATAAGAAGAACGAAGAAAACGATGAACAAGAAAGGGATGGGGACAAGGGATATGATTAAATGATATCCTCTCACAAACCTATTTAAAATCAACATTTATTTTTATTTGCTTTTCAAATTTGACTTTGGTTAGCTTTAGAGAAACAAATTTGATTGAATTTATTGCTTAGGGAAGGGCCTTTTTTTTTTGTTGAAGGATTTAGGAAAGGGCCTTTACTTTCTCATATTCTTATATTTTTAAAAAAATTACCTATATTTTTCCAGGTTTCCATCCTTTTTTGCCAAATGATAATTTTATTTGCAAATTAACCCCTATATGTAGATGAAACAAGATTCTTAAGTAATTTTTTTTTTAAATATATAATTAATTTAGCTTTAAAACCTCTTTTCACGGTACAAGATATCTTGAGTGGGTTATTTTATTATTATAATCAATAACATATATTAACAGAATTCCTTTTTACGTCGTGAAAAAAAAAATGCTAATTAAAAAAAAAAGTTAGAGGCAAATAGGCAATGTTTTTTTTTTATTTTTTATTTTTTTTTTTATAATTACAACAACTGTCGAGACCCACACAACTACTCCCACATATGGGGAGAGGGCACCCACATAAGAGGAGGGACAAAGAATGAATATATATAAATATATATACATGCATGCCGGGCATTAAACCTTGATGGTGGAGTCTCCTATTGGAGAGTCACACCACATTGATAAAAGGCCATTGGCCAAATTGGCAATGTTGAATAGCTATAAATATAGGGATAAATATAGCAAATAGGTTTCAAAGACTTTCTATCAGCCAAAAACATAATAGTCTTTCATTGACTAATATTAATAGTCACACTTTGAATCTTAGCAGTTGACCCCATTAATTAAGCAAATATATATATAGTCTTTCTATTGACAGTCCGTCCTGACAATAAATATATCAGGACAAAGAATTTAGACCACAAATTATGGAGAAGTTTTGACAAGTGCATATATTTTTAGTCAAAGTATGTAAATCTAGTGGTCTACATTCTTCGTCCTGATATATTTATTGTCATTACGAAATGATAATAGAAAATATATATATATATATATATATAGGGCAAGATCCATGGCCCATTTTTGTACACAATTTTTGAAACAGCTTATTGGTCGTTGGATTTTGCTTCTTTAATGGATATGATTTATTATTTTTTTTCTTTCCTTATTTATTAGAGACATTGTCTCTCACCTAATTAATACTTTATCTCTCCAACATATTATTATTTTATTAAATTCTCTAACCTTAATTAATTTTTTGTCTTTAATTTCTTTTTCTTTTTCTTTTCTTTTTTTACTTTTGAAACCAGAACATATCACTCTCACTTTTCAGTCTTTAAAATCCCTTTATTTATTTTTAATTTTTTTTTTTTACTATTCTTATTTCTCAATTTACTTCATATGATTTATATATATATATATATGTAATCACTCTCCTCTTAAAAATTACTTTGGTATAACTACTTGTTGTAGGTATAAATTTGATGAAAGGACACGTCAGCATAGAAACAATTAAAACATAGACACGTCATCCATTGACCCGTCAGCAAGAAGAAATCAGTCAAAAGGAGTGCCAGTAGGCACGTTCGCCGATTCAAAGAAAAGGAGTGTTCGCCACAACTGTTTACCCAATGAAGAGACGAAATGCGCTCGCCAGTCTAAAGGTGTTCGCCAAAAATACACAGCCAGAAAGGGTAATCCAATTCCAAGTATATTTCCACGTCAAAACAGGGATCAAATCTAGTCAAGACACAAGGACTAAATCCTATTCCAAACAAGATACGAATCTTCTTCAAAAAAGGAAGAGTCTAAACAGGAAACAAACCCTAAAGAAGTTATTTGCCGACTCTAGACTCCTTATACAACACAAAATAAGGAGTCCCCTATCAACACGGCAGATAAGCCGGAAACCCTAGGGGGAGCCCATATAAATAGAACCTAAAACCCCATGAAAAGGGGTTCGAGATCAGAGAGAGAAATCAGGCTATTGTATGAGAGATTTGAGTGTGTAAATCATAAGTAATTCATAGTGAATTCTCTCGCCCTTAAGGGGCACCGTGGTTTTTTCCCATTCAAGGGTTTTCCACGTAAAATCTGTCCTGCATGCATTGATTTATTTTCTTTATTCATTCGTTTTGAGTAACATATTATTGTTGACCGAGTCAATCCAAAAATCGCCGTCAACAATTGGCGCTAGAAGGAGGGGGAAAAATTACTGAGCTTAAAAAACTTCCAGGAATCCTTACAAAACAGTTACAGCATGAGCAACGGCAGCGGCAGGGATGAAATCCCCAATAATGAACAGATCCCTCAAGCAGCGACTATATTAGGGGAGGAGACGTTGACGATAGGGGAACAATCTGCAGCAACTCCGGGGACGAGAGTGGCCAACGAAACTCTGCAACACTTTCACACCGCTCTGGTGAACCTGGTCAATGAGGCCAACAAGATAGGGCTCACACTTCCCATAGGATTGGGAACCTCGTCCCCTTATGAACTAACGACTAGCACTCCCGGAAATCATCCCATAGGAAGGGTGCGATCAGAAATCCACGTCGTAACTCCCGGTACTCGGACAGAGCCAATCACAGAGGAAACCCCCCGAGATTCACCGGAAGCCTTGGGAGAAAGAGAGCGAAAGAAAGGAGAGGATTTTCTGGACGATGATCTTCCAGAAAAACGATATCATGGGCGAACACATATGGGACCTGCCGATGACAGGATTAATAGAACCCGCAGGAGGCGGCGGTCGGTCTCGTTAGAAGACAGGAGTCCCCAGCCGAGAAGAGGGTTGCGATCAAAGAGGGCGCGGCAGCAGAGGTCCTAGAGTACCGATGATTTAGGAGGTAACAGAAGTACAGGTAGCAGGGAAGACGATTATCGAGGGATGATAGTCAAAAGCAGGCTCGACCAAGAGGGGGAACCAACCGGTCATCGAAGCGTTACCCTTCAACAACTCTCAAAGAAGGTCTCAGCAATGGCTAAGCGGTACAGGCACAATATATCTTCAGATGATGAATCAGACAATCCGTTTGTTGATCATATCGCCCATACCCGGTTCCCCGAAAGATTTAGGATGCCAACCATCGAACAGTATAAGGAGAACAGGGATCCAAAGGAACATGTCCGAAGATTTCGCAATGTCATGGCCCAGTACGCATCCAATGATGGCCTCTTGTGCCTAACATTCCCGCAAACTTTCGGCGATCTCGCCTCCCGATGGTTTGGGCGCCTGCCAGCCAGGAGCATTAGCAATTTCTCCAGTTTCAGCAAGGCATTCATAAGGCAATTCATGGGGAGTGTGCAAAGGAGGAAGTCGCTGGCTCATTTGTCGAACCTGAAACAAGAAAGTAACGAGTCACTAAAGAAGTATTTAGCCAGGTTCGGAAAGGAAGTCGCTCAAATAGAAGATGCGAGCGATGTAGCTGTCATAGCAGCCTTCACCAATGGGTTGCAGAGCGGACGTTTGTCTTTTGACCTACGGAGAGACCGACCCAAAACATACGAGGAGATGATGGACATAGCTGGAGATTATGCATTAGCAGAAGAAGAAGAAGAAGTTGCCCAAGGGGGTAGTTACGTCCATGGTCACAAGCCAGACGCAAGGTCAGAAACCAAGGATGAGAGAACAAAGGGTCAGTCTCGCGACCACCAAAAAGAAGAAAAGGGCCGGAGAAGCAAACCCCAAGAAAGCCGAGGTAGTAACAGAACCAGTAGGTTCCGAGGCAGGTACAGTAATTACACTCCCCTAAATGGCGAGCAGGAGGATATACTATCTGTAGTAGAGGACAAAGGGCTCGCCAAGTACCCTCGACAACAGTCAGCTAATGCCCGAAGAGATACGACGAAATATTGCCGATTTCATAAAGACCATGGGCACGACACCTCTAAGTGCTTTCAATTGCGGGATCACATCGAAAGTCTGATCAGAGAAGGGCACCTTAAAGATTTCACACTAAAGGGGGACCAAAGCACGGGTCGCCAGGGTAGCCATCGAGGAGGCAGACAGGAAGGAAGAAGCCCGAGGAAAGACAGCCCAAGCGCAGCTATCAATACGATCTTTGGAGGACCTCACACTGGTAGGAGCAATAGAGAAAGGATGTCAGAAGTCAGGGAAGCAATGTACGAAAACAGGGACTTTGAGGTAAACTCTGTGCAGACAAGTCACAAAAAACCAAGGGAGGGCCATGACCCGATAACTTTTACGACCGAGGATTCAGAGGGAATTGATGCCAAACCCAATGATGCAATAGTTGTGGGGGTACAAATAGCCCACCGGGATGTCCTCCGAGTGATGATAGACAACGGAAGCTCTGCTGACATTTTGAGCGCTAGAGTGTATGACGAACTTCGGCTAGACAGGAAAGACTTGGAACCATTCCATGTGCCTCTAAAAGGCTTCGGAGGAGCAGAGGTAAGATCTTTGGGGACGGTAAAACTGCCTGTGAGATTTGGGACAGCGCCTTGTCGACGAACCATCCTCCTGGATTTCGTGGTGGTTGATATTCATAACTGGCCATACAATGCTTTGCTCGGCCGACCCTTTTTGAACAAGGCACGGGCAGTCACGTCCACTCATGCGCTAAAAGTAAAGTTCCCAACAGAGTTCGGGATTGGGGAACTTAAAGGGTCGCAAGAAATGGCTCGCCGGGCCAATCTGTCAATTTTTAAAGACCGAACTGGAGCAGAAGCCTTAAGCGTGTTTCAACTCGACCAGGAGACGAAGGAGGAGAACCCTGAAACGTTTGAGCTAGACCCGAGAGATGAGACCAATAGAGAAAAAGAAGAACCAACAGAAACTGTCATCCTAGATGAAAAAGAACCTAGTAAGACAGTCAAAGTTGGGGCGAGCATGACGAAGCAGGTCAAAACAGGCGTGGTGAATCTTTTGAGGGAGTACAAGGAGATCTTTGCCTGGGGCCACGAAGATATGCCGGGGATCGACGCAAAAGTAACCACCCACCATTTAGCAGTGAGCAAAGACTGCAAGCCGGTAATACAGAAAAGGAGAAGTTTCAACCCAGAGAGAAGTGCAGCAATAAGGGAAGAAGTATCCAAGCTGCTCGCGGCAGGATCGATCAGAGAAGTCAAATATCCTGAGTGGGTAGCAAACGTTGTGCTCGTAAAGAAGAAGAACAATCAGTGGAGGATGTGCGTAGACTTCACCGATCTCAACAAAGCCTGCCCAAAGGATAGTTTCCCCTTGCCAAGAATTGACCAGCTGGTAGATGCAACAGCCGGGCATGAGCTGTTAAGCTTCATGGATGCGTACTCAGGATATAACCAAATCAAGATGCATGAACCGGATGAAGACAAGACAGCATTCACCACGGACCAAGGATTGTACTGCTACACTGTCATGCCATTCGGCCTGAAGAACGCTGGAGCAACATATCAGCGGCTTGTCAACAAGATGTTCGCTAACCAAATAGGAAGGAATATGGAAGTGTACGTCGATGACATGTTAACCAAGAGCGTCAAAGCCGAGGGACATGTAGACGACTTAAGAGAAACCTTTGATGTGCTGGCTAAGTTCGGGATGAAATTGAACCCATCAAAGTGCGTGTTCGGCGTGCCATCTGGTAAGTTTCTCGGGTATCAGGTACATCAAAGAGGAATAGAAGTAAACCCTGACAAGATCAAGGCACTAGCCAACATGGTCTCCCCAAAGAACTTGAAGGATGTCCAGAAACTTACAGGATGCCTGGCATCGCTGAACAGGTTCATCGCAAAGTCGACAAACCGGTGCTTACCCTTCTTCAAAGCGCTCAAGAAGGGCAAGGGGATAGAATGGAACAAGGACTGCGAACAGGCCTTTGTCGCTTTGAAGGAATACCTCGGCCGAGCACCATTGCTGTCAAAACCCATCACAGGGGAGGTGCTGTACATGTACCTGTCAGTCACAGAGGCGGCCACCAGTTCCGTATTAATAAGACAGGAGAATGGGATACAGAAGCCGGTGTATTACACAAGCAAAGCATTACTACCAGCCGAAACGAGATATTCATCAGCTGAGAAAATGGCGCTCGCACTAGTAACAGCAGCGAGGAAGTTGAGGCCATACTTCCAAGCACACAAGGTAGGAGTATACACCAACTGTCCATTGAGAATGATATTGCAAAAACCAGAGGTGTCGGGCAGACTCACAAAATGGGCTATTGAGCTAAGCGAATTCGACATAGAGTTTATCCCAAGAACAGCAATCAAAGGCCAAGCAGTAGCAGACTTTGTAGCAGAATTTACCGAGCCAGGCACTGAAGTGGCAAAGATGATGATAGATCAAGCAAGAAAAGACTTTCGCTGGAAACTTTGGGTCGACGGCTCGACAAACACGCATGGCAGTGGGGCAGGGATAGTGGTCACCACCCCGGAAGGAGATTCTGTAGAATGTGCCTTGCGGTTTGACTTCAAAGCCACCAACAACCAAGCCGAGTACGAAGCACTGATAGCAGGACTGAAAGTATGTACGGCCTTAGGGGCTGACGAGATTGAGGTGTTTAGCGACTCTCAAGTCATTGTCAACCAAGTGCTCGATGAATACCAAGCAAGGGACGACAACATGATTGCCTACCTCAGACTAGCAAAGGAACTGTTGAGGCGATTCAAAGAATATAGGATTGTGCAGATCCCAAGAGAAAAAAACGAACAGGCAGACGTTTTGGCCAAACTGGCGTCTACCACGATCAATATCTGGCCTCGAACAATCCCTATGGCACATCTGCTTCGACCCAGCACAGCCGAGCAGATCGAAGTAGGGGTCATCATGGAAGTATCAACCAACTGGATGACCCCAATCAGAGAGTACCTGATCAATGACACCCTCCCAAGTGACTCGTTAGAAGCCAAGCGGCTGAGATACAGAGCAACAAGATATTCGGTCCTCAACAGTGAATTATATAGGAGAGGATTCTCGAGAACATTGCAAAGATGTGTCGGGCCGGAAGAGGCAGAAGGAATCCTAAAAAGCATACACAGCGGAAGCTGTGGGAATCACGCTGGAAGCATTAGCTTGGCCCATAAAACACTAAGACAAGGATTCTACTGGCCGACTATGTTCGCCGATGCAAAAAGAATAGCGACCAGATGTGAGGCATGTCAAAAGATCGCGAACAACATTCGCCAGCCACCTGAGCGCTTGCAGAGCATCACCTCCCCATGGCCGTTCGCCATGTGGGGGATTGATTTGATCGGCCCAATGCCCACAGCGCCAGGTGGGGCGAAACATGCCATCGTAGCAGTGGATTATTTCACCAAATGGGTAGAGGCCGAATCACTGGTACACATCACAGAAGCAAATACAACCAACTTTGTGAAGAAAAACATTCTATACAGGTTCGGAATACCAAACACCATTATCACTGACAATGGGACACAGTTCGATAACAAGAAATTCAGGGACTTGTGCAAGAAATATGGGATCAACAACTACTATGCTTCCCCGGCTCACCCACAGACAAACGGACAAACCGAGGCGGTGAATAAAATCATCAAGCATAACCTGAAAGCCAAACTGGCCGTCAAGAAGGGAAACTGGGCAGAAAAGCTACCACAGGTGTTATGGGCATATCGGACAACGGAAAGAAACTCCACTGGGGAAACACCCTACTCCATGGCCTTTGGAACTGAGGCAGTCATTCCAGTTGAAACAGCATTCTCTTCGCCAAGAACACAGTTGTTTCGGCCAGAGCTGAATGTTGACATGCTGAAGTGTGACTTAGATGAACTAGAAGAAAGAAGGGAACACGCCCGAATAAGGAATGCCGCCTACCAGCAGAGAGCAGCGAGATATTACAACTCACATGTGAAAATCAGAAGATTCGCGCTCGGGGACCTGGTTCTAAAAAGAGTGACGCCCGGAACCAAGGATAGAACTGCAGGATCACTCGCAGATAAGTGGGAGGGACCATATCACATCACAGGTATAGCAGGCCATGGAGCGTATCACATAGCAAAGAGAGGAGCCGGCGAGCTACCCCGACCATGCAATGCTCAGTACCTGAAGATCTACTACCCTTGATGCTCCAGTTCAAAGAAGACCTTTTATTATGTTTTTGTTTCTTTAGATTCCTCTTTTTAAGAGGTTTCTCTTGTTTTTTAACGTTAGAGTTTACAGGAAATAATCAATAAAGAGTAATTTATTACTAAGAAGCCTATCATCGTTGAAATCACAGATCAGCCTTGACAAACAGACCGCCCAAGGTATAAAATTAAGCTACCTAAGTCCGGCGAACAACCAAGAAAACCGGGAGAATACCCCATATTACAGCAGGCTTAAGGCAGAGATGCCACAAGGTAGCCTGAGCTAGAAAAAAATGTCACGTAAAAAAGCAGTCGCCATTAATAAAGGCATAAAACCCCCCAAAAGAAACTGTACAAGGCGTTCAGCTAACAGTGCTCGGGAAGATCCCTGAAAACCAAAAACGCCGGGGGTAAAGCGAAACTAGCATCCAAAAAAGTGAGCAAAAGCGGGAGACGTCCCAACAGTTTGCTCGCGTAAAACCTGGTGTATGGTCGGACACGTCTTGACAAACACTTGGTAAAAAACAAAAAAAACTAGCAATTATAAAGCTAAGTGATAAAAAGGCTTTAGAGCTCGCGCCAAAAACTCAGCAAGGGCAGCTGAACATAAACACATAGCATTAAAACGGCGAACAGAAAAGAAACGCATCGCAAGAAAAAGTAGTATTTTATTTACTTATCAAAATGTTTACAAAAGAAACAAAAATAAAAAATACACATGATCAAGCGCTCGCCGGTGGAAAGCCCCCATCATCATCCTCCTCTTCCTCACTCACCTCATCCTCTGAAGGCCAGACAACATCCTCGTCCCCTTCAGGCATAAAGGATGCATAGTCCCGACCAGCCACAGGGCCCAGGTCAGGTTCAGCACCAGACCCAGTAAGGCTCCCTTTCTGGCCTGAATAGTAAGTGCTACTAGCACGCTTTGTGGGGATCTCCAGGTGCATGGGAAGGGGCTCTACTTGAGTATAACGGCAATGGGCTTTCCACAGCTTTAGCTGACTCTTTATCGAGCATACCGCATCATCCATATGCCTCTGAAGGTTTCGGTCATAACGCCTCAGGGCTTTCTCGTTAGAATGGTCTTTCAAAGCAAAAAACCTCTTTGCCTGCCTCATACCTCTTTCAAACTCACGGAAGAGGAGCGCATCATATGCAGGAGATCTCTTGAAGCGATCGACGGCCTCAACTTCCCAAACGGCCTTCAAGTCCTTCATAAGAAGATCCTGAGTAGCCTGTTGGTGCCGCAGGTCTTCAGACTCGCGTTCAGCCTTCTCCTTGGCCTCATTTGCCAGACACTCTCCTTCCATATGAGCGACCAGGGCATCCTGACTATCGGCGAGCTGCTCCTTTAATCGCTTGATTTGTTCTTCAGCAGCAAGAAGCTTCTCTTCGGCAGTAAGCTGAGCGGCTAGATAACCATCGGCGAGCTCCTGCATTTGAGCAATGTGTTGCGCGTGCGATTCTTCAGCCGACAGTTTCTCAGCCGCCGAGCGAGAGATTATTTTTTGCATGCGTCTGCTATCACTCGAAGCCGCATTTGCTCGCCTATAGGCACTTGCCATCTCCGACATCATCTGCGTTTAGAGTAAAGTTAAAAAGGGGAGACAAAGCAGGAGAAAGTAAGAAGAAGAAACGAAATCAGTAAAATTACCAATGAGTGGCAATTAAAGAAAAATTTCATCTTGTTGTTGCATGATTTTCCCTTCACCTTCTCCCAACCCTCGCCAAAATAGATATCATTATTAATAAAATGATTGAGGAGCTCGGCGGGAGAGAAATCCGACAACGAGACAAATCCCGAGCCTTCACCTTGGTCGGTTGGGCCAACAGATGGCCCTCCTTGAGAACCCCCCAAGTCTGTAGCAGGGGTAGAGGATGGACCAGGGATGTCGGCCGGAGCAGTGGTGTCCCTATCCTCGGCAGCAAAAGGAGATGAGGGCCTGGGGGTATTCTCCTCTACAGCGGGATCCCTCGCTCTAATATTCGCGGGGGACACCGAAGGACCAACATTATCTGGGGCAGGGATCGGTGCAGCTGAAGGGGTAGTAATCTCTGCACCACCAACTTCCTCAGAACGAGAGGATGGATCAGCGCCCGGAGGAATTGCAGAACCTGGCTCACTGACATTGACAGCCTCAGGGCGAACAGGCTCCCCATCCTCCTCGTCAGATGAGACCACAAACTGAACCACCCTCGATGCCCGCTTCAAAGGACGAGTAGCACCCTCGGGGGTAATCTCTGCATGACGTTTTCCCCGACCAACCCTTGGGTGAAGGTCACTAGCAGGGTCCTCAGGGGGCTCAGGAATGTTCGCATCAAAAACCGGAACATCCGTACTCGCTGCAGGAGTCGCAACTTTTTCTTTCCCCTTGCAGCCCGGAGTGCGTGGCGAAGTGTCAATCCGGCTTTCATAGGGCTGAGCAACCGCCCCAGAAACAACAGCAACACCTGCACTCGCCGTAGGAACCCCAACCTTCTCCTTACCTTTACGGCTAGGAGCTAGAGGAGACGCATTCCTGCCACCAGCTTGGGGTTGCACAACAACATCGGCAACGCCAGGAACGCCACCCGTTCCCACATCCGGGGAGTCATCACCCTCAGGTGGCGCAACCCCCTTCTTAGGCAAGCCCGCAGCATGCCTTTGACTAGCAGCTTCCGCGTTCTTCACTGCTCGGGCTTGCTCGTCGCAAATGATATCAAACTCGCTCACTAAAAGGTAAAAACTTAGCGTTATCCAAGGCAAAAATAAATAAGAAGATTTAGAAAAAAAAAGAAAAAAAAAAAAAAAACAAGCTTGTAAAGAGAAACTCACAGCGACGTCGCCGACCGGACAGACGAGAAAAAACACCAAGAGTGACCATCCTGGCCTCATCGAGGAGTTGCTCCTGACCCCTCTTAATCAAACTGAGCACCGCAGCGTCAGTTACGTTCTTCACCTCATGAGGAGTCAGAGCTGGCGAAGCCTTCGTCCAGGCATCAAGGGACGTAAAGTGTCTCGGGACCTTGCTCGCCCGCAGATTTCGGCGAGTATCAGCAGGGTTATTCCTTCCCCATTCGCCACCCGCGAAGAACCAGCTGTTCTTCCACCTCTTGTTTGAAGTGGGGAAACCCCAAATAAAGCCTATCTTCTTCTTGTCACTCGAAACCTCCACTTGTCCTGCGTTGGACACCCCCTCGGGAATCCAATTCTCCACAGCAGTGGACTGGAGGTAGTAAGTACCGCCATGGCCAGATTGCCGCAGGACGTAGAAATGACGGATTTCGCGAGGAGTTGGCGACCGTCGACCCATTGTTTTCCACATTACAGCCAGGGCCATCAGAATCCTGTAACTGTTCGGCGAAAGCTGTGCCGGAGCGATTTTAGCATCAGCCAGAAACCTGGCTATAAACGGCTGAAGGGGTAGAGTCACTCCACAACCGAACATCGACCCATAGATGGCGACCGCGCCGCTCGGCGGATTCCATGCTGCTCGATCGCCCGAAGGAATAAGGACAACCGAACTCGGAATGTCATATCTTCTCCGATATTTGCTAAGCTCCTGCTCGCCGACTACGTTTACCTCAGTGTCAAAGGAACTGGGGCGTTCGGCTGTAAAACACAAAGCGTCTCGCCGATGGTCCTCAACATCTGAGCCCACCACCGTCTGAGCGCCAACGAGAGAATCTCTAGGGGCTCTAGGTCCTCGTCGACCACTGCCAGCAGCGTTTGGGGTTTTTGCCATATCTGGAGAATCACTGTCAGAAGTCGAAATAAAAACAAAATCAGGAGCATCGGATCCGGAATTAAGAGAAGTATAAAGTGGAATAGGCACAGGAGAAGCTGGGTTATAATCGCGTAAATAAGACTCAATTTTATCTGCAACCTCCTTATCACCAAGCTCAAGGGCTTGCATCATTTGATTAAAAATAAAATGGCGTTGAGAGAAATCCATTAACACTCACCAGAGATAAATGAAAGGAGATGAGTAATAGAAACCGTGCTCCAAAGAAAACCGCCGGAAAACTTAAAACAACGTCGAAATCTGAGATCTTGGGGAACCACCAGAAAATCAAGAAACGTCGAGTCGGAGAATTTTTAAGACCTTCTCTGAAGAGAGCACCTTTTGTGAAAAATAAAGGAAAGCAGAAGTAGAAAAGAAGACGAAGTGGAAAACAGTTTCGCCCTTTTAAAGGGGGAAATTCGAAATTCGAGAAAAAGTAATAATTAGAAAAACGGCTGTGATAAAGTACCACCGCCTGTGAGTAAATGCAGAGGTGAAGGTATCCATCAAACGAAGGACACGTGGCGTCATGGGGGTTCACAACAGACGCGACATTACTGCAGGCGTGACAGCAGTTGCAGCGCGTCAAATCAATAACATCCCGTTTGAAATTCTGTGGCTGAAAATGAAAGCTTGCCGTGGAAGATTCAATGTCAGAAGAAGCACGTGGCAGAAATTAAAAAGAGAAGGAAAAAACATTTGCAAAAAATCTTCAGAAAACGAAGGTTTTGAAGCGCAAGTAAATCATATAAACACTGCTCGCCGAACCAAAGAGACTAGCCTACATTAGATTAGCTCGAAGTATTTATGGGGGTATTGTTGTAGGTATAAATTTGATGAAAGGACACGTCAGCATAGAAACAATTAAAACATAGACACGTCATCCATTGACCCGTCAGCAAGAAGAAATCAGTCAAAAGGAGTGCCAGTAGGCACGTTCGCCGATTCAAAGAAAAGGAGTGTTCGCCACAACTGTTTACCCAATGAAGAGACGAAATGCGCTCGCCAGTCTAAAGGTGTTCGCCAAAAATACACAGCCAGAAAGGGTAATCCAATTCCAAGTATATTTCCACGTCAAAACAGGGATCAAATCTAGTCAAGACACAAGGACTAAATCCTATTCCAAACAAGATACGAATCTTCTTCAAAAAAGGAAGAGTCCAAACAGGAAACAAACCCTAAAGAAGTTATTTGCCGACTCTAGACTCCTTATACAACACAAAATAAGGAGTCCCCTATCAACACGGCAGATAAGCCGGAAACCCTAGGGGGAGCCCATATAAATAGAACCTAAAACCCCATGAAAAGGGGTTCGAGATCAGAGAGAGAAATCAGGCTATTGTATGAGAGATTTGAGTGTGTAAATCATAAGTAATTCATAGTGAATTCTCTCGCCCTTAAGGGGCACTGTGGTTTTTTCCCATTCAAGGGTTTTCCACGTAAAATCTGTCCTGCATGCATTGATTTATTTTCTTTATTCATTCGTTTTGAGTAACATATTATTGTTGACCGAGTCAATCCAAAAATCGCCGTCAACACTACTGTATATAGATTTAACTATCATAAAATCTATTTACAAAAATAGATATCATCACATCTATTCAAAAAGAAGAAAAATAAACTAAATCAATTTTTTTCCAAAGCAAAAAATTAAAAAGAAATTAAACATGTCAAATCTTACAACGAAAATTTTAATAAGATTGTAACAGCCTTATATAAACAATTCCTAAAAAACCAAAATATTTGTTCTTTCAATTTTTCTTTTATCATTATTCACTAGAAAACAAGAAGATACATGATAACAAAAATGGGTATTATCACTAAAGTCCCTACTTTTTCATGAATTATCACCTATTTAAACGTCTTTGCCATATTAGTCACTTTAGTCCCTTGTTTTTTCAAAATACATCACTTTAGTCCGTTTGACCAAAAAACTAATGGTCAACTATAATAGAATGTGTAAAAATACAATTTTACCCTCTATTGTAATTTTTTAATTTTTTCCTTTTAGTCCCTCTAGTTTCAATAATAGCTAGTCAATCCCTCAAAAAATTAAAACGCTTTCATCAAAGATCGAACCTTCAATCTTAAGGTTAAAAGTCACAAACTTTAACCAACAGACCTACTCTAGCTCATTGTTAAAGGTTTGTTGATTTAAATGTATATATATAGTTTAAATGTATATATATAGTTATATAATTTGTTTAAACAAATTTAAATATGTTTATATAATTTAAAATCAAAGCCCATAATTTTTTTTTCTTTTTTTGGATTTTTTTTCTCTTCAAAAAAATATATTATTTCAATTTGATACAAAAAAAAAAAAAAAAAAAACCCAGAAAATCAAAGCCGATAAATTGAAAGGGGAAAAAAATCATATATAATAATAATATATAAAAATATAATTTAAAATAAACTCATATATAATAATAATAATAAACTCATATTTATATAATTTAAAATAAAATAATATATAATAATAATATATAAAAACATATTTATGAGAATGAAATAGAAAATAACAAAACAAAAAGGAAAAAAAGGAAAAAAAAAAAGAGAGAGAGAGAGAGAGAGAGGAAATTTTCAATTTATGGGATTTGATTTTCTGGGTTTTTATTTATTTATTTATTTATTTTTATTTTTTATCAAATTGAAATAATATATTTTTTGAAAACAAAAAAATCCAAAAAAAGAAAGAAAGAAAAGTTACAGGCTTTGATTTTCTGGGTTTTCTGGGTTTCCTTTTGGTTTGTTATTTTCTTTTTCATTTTCATAAATATGTTTTTATATATTATTATTAAATATGAGTTTATTTTAAATTATATAAACATACTTAAATTAGTTTAAACAAATTATATAACTATATATACATTTAAATCAACAAACATTCAATAATAAGCTAGAGTAGCTCAATTGGTTGAACTTGTGACTTTTAACCTTAAGGTTGAAGGTTCTATCCTTGATGTAGGCATTTTAATTTTTTTTAGGGGTTGACCAGCTATTATTGAAACTAGAGGGACTAAAAGAAATTTTTTTAAAAATAACAATAAAAGGTAAAATTGTATTTTTACACATTTTATTATAGTTGACCGTTAGTTTTTTGGTCAAATGGACTAAAATGATGTATTTTGAAAAAACAAGGGACTAAAGTGACTAATATGACAAAGACATTTAAATAGATGACAATTCATAAAAAAATAGGGACTTTAGTGATAATACCCCTAACAAAAATAATTAAATAAATATAAAAATTTGAAGAATAGAAAAAATACCTTAGATAAACCATGAACATATGTTGATAAGTTTTCCAATTCCAATTTTTTTGACATTTTTGAATATGATAAAAATCAGTTGAAGCTAATCCAATGAAAGAGAAAGAATATAAAGACAGGAAAATGAAAGATTTTAAAGATTGAAGAATGAAAGTTTGATGATATTCTGATTTTAAAAAAAAACGTAAGAAAAAAGAAAAGAAAATAAATAAAAAATTAAAGACAAAAAATTAAATAAGGTGAGAGAATTAAATAAAATAATAATATTTTGGAGAGATAATCTATTAATTAGGTAAAAGAGACAATATCTGTAATAAATTAGGAAAGAAAAAAAGAATAAATTATATCCATTAAAAGAAGTAATATCTAATGACAAAAAAATTGTAACAAAAATTGTGTAAAAAAATGGGGTTATGGATCCTGCCCATGTATATACAATGTCATAACAATAAAAATATCAGGACGAAGAATATGGACCATAGATTATGATGAAGTTTTGACAAGTGCATACACTTTGAATTAAAGTATATAAATCATATTTATTGTCAGTAGAAAATGACAATATATATATATATATATATATTAAAACACTCTTATTAAAAAGGTTAGGCTAGAGAGTAGCGAGTCTAGTGACCAGTGAGGCCTCACTTGCCCTTGCAAGTTAAAGGAAGTAGAGAAATAGTTAGTTTTAGGGAGTGGAGGTTGGTGTCTGAAAACC
The DNA here is from genome assembly GCA_954870605.1 of Acer campestre. NCBI lineage: Eukaryota > Viridiplantae > Streptophyta > Magnoliopsida > Sapindales > Sapindaceae > Acer > Acer campestre. The sequence continues at coordinate 13,085,262 of OX940803.1, read as the reverse complement.
TAAAAGAGTGGGTAGTTGATCACAAGTAACAGGCGGCAGCTGGCAGGTGGTAGGTAGATATCTATGAATATTCAATACCAATATTGATATAAATCAAATCAAAACCCCGCCTATTCTTCACAGTTCACTCTCTCCTTGTCAACATTACACAACCACCACAACCAACTCATCACGTTGCTCCTGTCACTTCATTCTTCTCAATCTTGTTGCATTTCCATTGATTCCTTACTTCTGCAGTTAAATGGCTCAACAACCAGATGAGCAGGTAATCTCCGTCTTTTCTTTTTGCACTTGTACTGATATTGATGCTTGTTTTTCCTTGCTTAATCTCCATAGTATTTTAGGTTGTTATTGGAGAAGAAATAGACCACGTGAGGCTTATCACCTTGAATCAGCCTCGTCGATTGAATGTCATTTCATCAAACGTGGTATGTTTAACAAACTCAATCCTCGTTAAATTTGCTCTTCGGGAGATATTTATGGGTTTCACTGGGATCAGGTTTCTCTGCTAGCACAATACTTGGAGAAATGGGAAAAACATGATGATGCCAAGCTTGTCATTATCAAGGTCCGTTTAAGTGCTCTTACAAATTTTAGACTCCCATTTAATCTTGGTTGATTATATTCATGTTGTCTATGATTGAATATTGATTGTCTGTTGCTCCTAGCTGCTGTGTCATTTAGTTCATTTTAGACTTCACATCTCCATATACTAATTTTTTGTTCAGGGAGCAGGCCGAGCTTTTTCTGCTGGTGGGGATTTGAAAATGTTCTATGATGGCAGGACATCAAGTAAATGCGCATTCTGAAACGAAAACATAATAATAATAATTTAAGGTTTTCTTTTATATATTAAGCAAAGTGACTGATGTTTTTTTTCTGGCAGAGGATTCCTGTCTTGAAGTCGTTTATAGAATGTATTGGCTTTGCCATCACATTCATACCTATAAGAAAACCCAGGTACTCTTTGGTTGTGAACCTCCTAAAGGCATAAGTTGTTTCTAATTTTTGCTAATTCTTAATTACAGTGAAACATGTTAATGAATTCTTATGCTAACAGGTTGCTCTTGTTCATGGTATTTCAATGGGTGGAGGTGCATCTTTGATGGTGCCAATGAAGTTCTCAGTTGTCACGGAAAAAACTGTGGGTGTTTAATACTTGATTGTTTTTGTCAAGAAACCTGTGCCTTACCATTTTATTTGTGATGTTTAACTCATTACCATAATAAATTATTGGTTACAAAATGTGTTGACTTAGGTTTTTTCCACACCAGAAGCAAGTATTGGATTTCATACTGATTGTGGTTTTTCATTCATGCATGCCCGTCTTCCTGGGCATTTAGGTAAGCATGCGGTAGATAAAAGACATTGGCATATGTTGTCTTTTTTCTTTTTCCATTTTTCGTTTGCGTAGATTAATTGGTATGAAGAGTTTAAAGTTTTTTGTTTTCCTTTTGAAACTTTTTTCTCATGTATATTGTAGAAGGGTGAGCATATAGATAACAAAAGAGCTTCTATGCTATGCCCGTTTATGATATGATTTAAAACTGACATCATGGGGTAATAATGCAGGGGAATTCTTGGCCTTAACTGGGGCAAGGCTAAATGGCAAGGAACTGGTCGCAGCTGGATTAGCAACTCATTTTGTCCCTTCTGAGGTGAGTTTGAAACTTTGAACTCTTTCGGATTGTAATTCTCATCTTTGACATTGTAAGCCTTTCTATATAGTATTTTCTGATAATTAGCACTGTTTATGCTTGCTCCTGTAAATTTTGTATAGGACATGTTTTCCGGTTTAGAATCTTCAAAATTTGAATTGCAGTGATGGATGCAAAATTAATGCTGAACAATATTACATTAAGTTTTTTGCTTTTTGAGTAGTTAGTAACTTAGTATCCTCATTTGCCCCACTATGGTTAGTGTCTGTGTGATGGTTGAAATCATGTTGTGTCATTAAAGATTAGTTTCTGGTTGCTAAAACATTATTTACATGATAGATTTTTATATTAAACATGCATGAATGCACTCAATCATCTTATGGCCGAACAATCTTTTTGTAATGTGATTAATGGTACAATAATCAAAATTTGTGCTGACTAACCAGCCAATGTTATTAAGGAGAAAATTATTTCGGTCATCTGGAGTTTTTTTTTTTTTAACGTAAGCTAGGTCTAGGTCTACGTTGTTGGAGATCTCCGATATCAAATCCCAATTTTGTATGCCCAATCTTAAAAAATGATAATGATAATAGACTCCTCCAAGTGCAGCAGTTGCTTACTTAAATTAGGGGTATCTCTGCATTATCCTCATAAATTGAATTGCAAGATTGGTTTCTTCTTTCTTACCTCATCATTTGTGTCAGAAATTGCCTGAAGTAGAGAAGCGTCTGATCAGCTTAAACACTGGTGATGAGAATTCTGTCAAATCTGCAATTGAAGAGTTTTCGGAGGAAGTTCAGATTGATGGAGAAAGTGTCTTAAACAAGTAATTGATTTGAACCCTCAAAAACATGGATTCTTTCTCTCTATGTCTCCCTCTTATCCATTGCTTTTCTGACTTCTCAGGCAGTCAATAATTGATGAATGCTTTTCAAAGGATACCGTGTCTGATATTATAAAATCACTTGTAAGTTCTTTATTTGTGTTTTTCAAATTTAGGTTTTCCATTGAAAAGGTTCATGATCATATTCATGTATCTTCACCCATTCATATAATTTACATGAATGATGCTTTGCTTTTCAGGAAGCAGAGGCAGTCAAAGAAGGAAATGGTTGGATAGGTCCAGTGCTTAAGGGTTTGAAGAGGTCATCTCCAACAGGATTGAAAATAACATTGCGATCGGTAATGAACCTTTATGTTTAGTGATCCATTTTACATGCTACATTGAAGTTGGTGAGTACTTGAGTATAAGAAATGATGGATGTCAAATATCTTTTGATAAATATGATATAAACACAAGTTTGTAGAACCTTTTGAGCTGTTCACTTCATTCACATGCTCACCCTGAACAATATGCGACTGGGATTTTGGAAAGCCAGTTGCAACTGCAGTCTAAAAGCACCTTGATTTTTGAGAGGCTCATGATATATCCATCTTTCACTTAAGAAATAGTTGGCAGTTCTTTGTTAGATTTGAGTAAAAACCTTTTTCGTAAAGGTATTAATTGTTTGTAGATAGTTAATTTACGTTTTGAGTCAAGAAAAAAGGGGAAAATAACTATAGGTCATGTCTTACAGAAAAAAGGATGTAGAGTATAAAAGACTTGAGAAAACTTACTGGAAAAAGGATCAAAATTATGGTTTTATTACAAATTGGACCTGATTCAAATTCATATAAAATTTGGTTTAGTTTATAAGTGATATTAGCTAGTTTAGCTGATAAGGTCTTTTGTGGTTATACAAGTGGTATTGGGTTCAAGTACTACTCACACTAAGTTAGGAGGAGGGTAAGAAAAAAAAAAAATGTTCTTTTCCCCTTTTTTTAGATTACATGTCGGTTTCTGGGATCAAGGGTTTTCCTATAGTTTTTGTAATTGTTGGAATATCTATTAACAGGTAATTACTCGTGATTCTGGTACTCCTATTACTCGTTTAATGTGGTCTTTGCTTAGTTAACCTAATAGTATTGTGAAACGATTTGAAGCCTGATTAGGAATGTTTAAGTAAACTAGTAATCTATGTGGGTGTTGATGAAATCTCAAAAACTGAATTACAGAATAAAAATACAACAGTTATTCATATAATGTAAAGTTTTACTTGAAGATGTTATTGCCAGGACATGTGTTTATTTTGATGTCGTCTTCCGCCCTATCAGACTGAAATAGAGAATCAGAAAATTTGTCTTGATTCAGCTAGGCATTTCTTCTTCATAGTCATGCATTGCTTCCTGAATCAGTTAAAGATGTCACTGACAGCCAAAATCCTTAGTAATTAGTCATGGTGCCGAAACTGAGATCCTGGTTCAGGAAGGCGCAAATGAAACAGCCAAATATTGTTGTATTCCATCAAATTAGAATTATGGAAAAAAAGGAGAAGTCTAGGTTCAGAATCTTTTTCTGCTTTTATTTTCAACCTAAAAGTTCTTCATAGAGTCTTGATTCATGATGTTAATTGATGGTTTAATAATGTTTTTCAAGGTTGAATTGGCCTTCACAATGTTTTAAGGAAAAGATCTAATGCTAAAGACAACTACACCACAACTTTGAATTCATGAATGTTAAATTTGATAATAGATTGGTGCTTTTTACTGCTCCATTAGCATTCTTCTTTTTGTCCTAGCATCTTTTGGATTCAAGCACCTGTTGCTACTAACCTTTTTGAATGTCTACAGGTGCGTGAAGGCAGGAAGCAAACGCTGCCTGAATGCCTAAAGAAGGAATTTAGGCTGACAATAAACATACTACGGAGCGCAATATCTACAGATGTCTATGAGGTAGTTTTGATAGCAACATTAGTAACAAAAAACTCTCTCTCTAGAGAAACTCATTCAAAATAACTCTCACAATTCCTGAAATGATTCTTTTTGTTTCAACAGGGTATTAGAGCTCTCACCATTGACAAGGATAATGCTCCAAAGGTACACTTTTCGTTCTCTCTCTGTACCCAGAATTGAATACCATGTCAAGTAAATGAAATGGCTTTGGTCTCTCTCTCTCTACTAAAATGTGAAACTTGTTACAGTGGGACCCACCTACACATGACAAAGTAGAAGATGAGAAGGTGGACTTCGTTTTTCAGCCATTTAAGGAGGAACTAGAGCTCCCAATTCCGGAGAAGGATGAATGCAGGTTGGTGTGGGAGTGGTTCAACTTCAGCATATATTTATATCACTTAAATCTAATATAATTTATTTATTTTAATTTTTCTAATTACTTACAGGTGGGATGGAAAATATGAGAAATCGGCTTATGCAACTTGCAAGTGATTAGATGAAGCAAAATAAAACAGAATTTTATTAATCAGACGCCCTCGTTCCTTGAGTTGCTTGGCTGCTACTGCTTGCTATCATGCATTTTTGTGATTCCATATGTGTTTCTCTGTATAGTTTGTCCATTAATAATGTTAGACATTCCACACAAATGGGAGCACGTTAATAATAATTGACTGAGTTGCGATTCATATTGATAATATTTTAGAATTTTGATCCTCTCATACTCCCTAATCTTTTTAAAAGTTTATAATTGGTTTACTAATAAAGCAATAAATGAAGAGGAAATAAATGTTTGCTGCGTGTGAAATTGCATTTTCTGATAATTAATCCCTTCATTACACTACATCCTCTGGTAATTGCCAAGTAAAACCGTTTTTTAAACATCAACAAATAATTAAAACAAAAGAGAATTCTAAAACTACCCCAAACATTTTCATAATTATGAAACAACTAGCATAAAAATTATAAAACTAGCCCAAAACTTTTTAAAATTAAGAGCCGGATTTTTTTTCTTAAAAAAATCAGCACCAACACAACTCCATCTCTGGTGGAGTGGTTTCTCCGGTTCGTGGAGAAGACCTCCAAAAACTGGAGGACATGCTAGATCTCAGTTTGGAGGAGATGTTAATGTACAAAGGGAGGAGATCTTCCTTGGCTGAGATCTCCTCTAGTCTCTAGAGACCGATCAAAGAGATTTCAGTCTGCTCCAGGTTGCCGGAGGAGATCAGGGATGGAGACACCAAAGGAATAGCTATTAGTTACATTTCTCATAATGGAAGATAAAAAAGGTATATAAATCTATCCCCTTCATATGAACCTTAAATGGAGATTTTATTTAAATGCTTTTCTAGATGGAATGGAATGATGTGTGCTGACAAAAAAGAGGAAAAAAATCACTAGGAAATAGATACCACTATGTTTAGCCACAAATACGAATTATTGTCAACTAGCACATAAGGTCGGTGTTTAATCCCTCTGCTTTCACAAGAAAATCAATAACACGATTGTTAATTTCTCAAGATTTTTATAAACCCACATCATTCATTTGTACTCTTTTCCTATGACAAAAAAAATTAATACCCAACTTCAACGTCTCAACTATGCAAATTTGATTCCTGTATGAAAAACCTAGCTGCCTATACACTCATTCGGTTGCATCATCTGGGGAAAAATATGCACACAAAACACAAATAAACTAACAAAATGAAAAGATAAGAGAGAGAGAGGCCTATGAAACGCCTGGGAAGGACAATCTATCTCGAAGGGTATCAAAGATAGAGGAAGCTGCTGCATTTTGTGCAAATGTTAATTTCAATCGACCAAGCAATTCGCCATCTTTTGCCTGTGAAGCAGCGTCAGCAGCTTCCTTGGCCATACCAATCCGAGCATAAGCCTGCACAAAATCAGACGGGCATGAGCATTGACTCATAAAACATGCTTTACAGAAGTTTACACATGCACGCGCACACACACAGGAGAAGGAGATGGATTCTTAAGCCATCACTTCAACCTTGATATTATTGAGCTTATGCATGTGCTACTCCAAAGGGCTCTTGACAATATACAATCACACAAGCAAAAAATATGATGTATATACAAGAAGCATAATTTAAATTTCATAAATCATATCCAGCAAGTAAGTGGGCCAAGAATAGCCTACCTCAGCCTTTTCTCGAGGATCTGCAAGTTTTGGGATGTATTTTAGAGCTTCACCTTTCTCATCCGCATCTATGCATGCCTCCACGAATGGCCGGTAACCTATTTGATGCCATAGAAACATACACGTGTTTAAATTATCATATCAAACATAGAATGACAAGAACAAATAAAACATCCATTTAAAGGTTTCAGTAGTCAGCAGTCAGTACCCAAAAAAAAAAGGAAAAAAAAAAAGAGAGTGGGGGGTTGGGTGTGGGTGTGGGTTTGGGGAAAGAAGAAATACAGAAGCAAATTACATACTATATTGTATCTTTCCACAGATTTATATGTATTGTTAGATATAAACACAAAACAAAATCAATATTGCTAGTCATCTATGTTATAATTTTCACCTACCAAAACCTTGGGTAACAAGCTGCAAACCGTAATAACTATATTGACGATAATCAGGCATGTTTACCAAGTCTTGCAATAAGAAGGTTTTGCCAACAAATCATAAGCAAACTAGTAATGCAATATCATTCATATGATATAAAAAAGATCATATAAAAATGAATGAATCAACAGCAACTTGTTCATCCTACAACATGTTAGTACTGAGAACCAGCTAGTTTTAAAAAATTATGAATTAGAAATTGATATTTTAAAACAGATGTCATAATTCTTTTAAGAAGAAAAAGGACAGGTTATCAAATACATAATTTCTGAAAGACTTGCTGAATTTAATTTATAAGAGGCCTTAAACAGGATGCCTGATCCTATCAAAATGCCAGACTCTAAAAGAGGTGGGAAGGGTTTGGTGGGTGACGGTTTTGCAGTTGGGAGAAGGTTTTTTTGATAAGCAGTCAGGGATGTAGTGATGTATCATGATATAGTTGAATCAAAATAATGAAATATTAATGAGAAATGAATCTCTGAGGATCAAAATTGTAAGTTGATAGGAGGGTGGGAAAGCATCTAACCAGTTTCGCTCTATCCTTTTTTAACCTTCCTTTTTCTAGACGTAGTTGGAATATGATTCAGCAGGCATACATTAATAAATGGTGAAACATGTAATCTGAAAAACAATATACAAGCCCTACAACAAATTTACAACCCCAGCAATCAAATTTACAAACAGGTAGCATATGCCACTTATCAATGACATTATGACGGGAACTAGAAAACTTTACCAATTGGTGGTCTCTTCTCCTTTGAAAACTTTTCTAGGGCATCCCAATCTCTGATTGTAGCCAAAGCAAAAACTTTAAGCCAATACCATCTCTTCTCAGAAACCTGAGACAAATTAAAAATGCAAGAATCAAGATACAAATTGCATTTAGTGATAACAGATATATGCCCAAAAGCAGTAATTTCAAAGGATGATTTATCTTGTGTCACTCATGCATGTACAATTCTTCAACGAGGCATGGGAACGTTTCCAGTTAGGAGGCATAAAGGAAACCATACAAACCTTAAATTCTGTTTTCACTCTCCCTGCTGCTCGATGATTTCCCAGCACAATACATGTACGTATAGTATCACTTATACTAGAATCGACAAAAATTGCTTGTTTGGTACTCATTTCTAGCTCGTGTTGGATTCTGTCAAATTAGATAATAATCAGAGGTGCAACTATATGGGAGAGAGGGGGGAAGAAGCATAGGAGGTAACATAATTTAATAGATGAATGAACAAATCTGCAAGAAAATAAAGATTAAAAGAGATGGGTAAAGAGTTCACAGTGGGGGAAATGGGTTTCGATACATGCCTCCAGTGAAAAACTAAAAATTAAAAGTAACAATTCCGACTCCAAAATAGTGTTTCACATTTCCAATATAGATGACATCCAATTACCAAAATGATTATGAGGAACTCATAGCTTCTTAGATCTCCATCAGTCAAGATCAACTTAAATACTCTTATAATTGAAACTAAAGTCTAAAACCAATGATATTTCCCAATATAAATTATTTGTATGAACAAAATATATGCATTAGACCTCACTATACACGATACATGGTACAGGATTTACACATTATTCAAAATGCATATACTTCAACTGTTTATGCAAACCTTGGGATAAATAAATCTAGACTCTAATTCTAAGAAGTACATATACTTTGTGAGTGAGGGTGCGTGTTTATCATATTTTTCACAAGATGATGGAACTTTTCACAGTTCAATTAGCGGATATTAAATACTAGTCTTGATTTGCCTTTAGAATAACTCTATATAGCACTTCAAACAAGGCCACTTACATCCTTAAAGATTAAGCTTAGTTATTAAGTTCAGAATCTTGAATTGTCATGAAGTTAGAGAGGTTAAAGATAGTTTAATTTATATTCATCTTCAAATGACTAATACTTTATAGTTTATTCTATAAATGACTACATATCCCAGCAATGATTTTCTTTGTGCATGTATCCCTATGGATATAGAATCATTTAAAACAACAATAACATACAGTGTACTGAAACCTAATACAAACAAATGCTACCCTTGTAAATAATTAGTTTAATGATAATCTAGAGGTATGAAGAACATATATAAAGATAAATTTTTCACCTCAACAATTTTGCATGCTCTTCAGCAGCTTTTGACTCAAAGGTATGCTCCTTAGTTTCTGAGAAAAGATTTTGGGCCTTCTCAATAAGTTTTATGCGTGGACCATGAAGGGGAGATCCTTTGCTTGCCATAGGATTTTTTCCCAACTCCCATGACTCTTTCCAGAGAAGAAATGCCACCTCCTATGACCCCAAGAAGAATGCATTGACCATAGAAAAAGAGAGCAATAATAAGAAATCATACAATATTCAGATACAAATAAAATAAGCCTAAGTGAGTTTGACAACAAAATAAATTTAAAAAAAAAAACTCTCAATCGTAGTCTAGGAGTGGATAATTTGGAAAAAAAGAAACTTGACTTTGTTATGATAATGACTATGGATGTTTTCATTGACGAGAGATTCACCTTCCCATTCTTTCATTAAAAAAAAAAAAAAGTATCTATACATTGATGGCTAGGATTGAAATGTGAGAGATTAGAGTTGTCCTTCAAAATTTATTTCAAACGGCAGATGTAGATTTCGTTCTTGTTTGTGTTTTCTCATGGGCAATGGAACAGAATATAAATAATGAAGGATAATTGGATTGAGGAGTCTCCATTTTGCCCTTTCTTCCCTCATCTTTACAGGTTGTCAAACTCTTTTAATGTTATGACCAGTAGTATACTACTATGATTGTCTTTCCTAATATTCCGACAGACTGGAACTTCAACTTAGAAATGTGAAAGACAGGGAAGCTAGTGAATTTTCTTCTCTATTTTGCTTGATTGAAGTGACACGATTAATTTGGGACATTTTTCTTGTAAACCATATTTCAATTAGTTGATTGATGATTCATCCTAAACTATTTCAAAACCTTCCTTGATGAAAAGAGCTCAAGTTCAATGCAAGGTACAAGTTTCTGCTTGAATCATTGCTCATTGAATTCAATTAACACTTGTGATCTACTTCAGAAAAGAAAGCCAAGTGTCAGTCACCCAATTTGTATGTTATGTGGAAGGTAGAGGCTGAAAGTGTTGATATCTAGTTCTTAATTGTTCTACTGCTTTGAGAAAATGACAAAATCATTTATGTGATAGCGAAGCTGAAGTAGGTCATCCTACTTTCTTGTGTCCATTCTTCATAAAGAAAAAGTACCATGGAGAAAACTGGACTTCTTGCTGGATAGATTTCGACTTTAGGCATTTTTATGGACTTGGGTTGCCAGTGTATTTAAGGTATTAGGTATACCAACCTTCTACTTGTAAGTTCCTTCAATTTCTTTAGTATTTTAGGATTCATATCATGAAATCACCTTAATGTTAGGTGTTAGCAAGCATCAGTTAAAGTTAACAACCGGGTTACTAATGTCTTTTACATTACTTTTTTTTTCTTTCTTAAATCACTCAGCATCTAAAAATTAAAAACTAAAAACTAAAACAAGAATTGAAGCCCATTTTACCAAGTGGCCTGAGGCTTCAGCCTCCTCCGTGGTATCTAAAATAAAGTAGCATGCCAAGTCCCCCAAATTTCTCATTTGAGGAGACCACAACAATCTCCACCGAATTTCAGGGTAGCCAGTGGTCTCCTCCACAATTTTTATTTACAATTATTAGTTATTTTTCTGTCCTATGAGACATTAGTTTCTTTTTATTTTTAAAATTAAGGGTAGTTATGTCAATTTATCAATCAAAAGTTGTCAGAAGGCACTGAGCCTAAGTGTAACAATTGGCAGGAAAGGTTTCCACCCAAATTTGAAAACCCGCTACTCGCCATGAGGCATGTTGTAATTATGACAAAAAAGAAAAAAGAAATCGAAATAGTAAATATCAAACAATTTATACCTACCTGAAGTAGTCTTGTAAGGTTTCTACCCAAATTTAAAAACCATGAGGTACGTTATAATTTGACCTAACCATAGAGCAGGTGGATTTTTTCTCTTTTATTATTTAAATATCTTATGTTTCCTATCGAAAAGGAAAAACAAAAAGTAATTCAAGCAAACATGATACTTAGTTTATTATAGATACCAAATTCAATTTTCAACTGCAAGATGGCACAACATATGACAAATTATGGTGTCCAGCTACTCACCAAAAAAGAAAACAGAAAAAAAGAAATCGAAATAGTAAATATCAAACAATTTATACCTACCTGAAGTTGTCCTGTAGATAGGAAGAAGTCCTTCAAGAACTCATGCATATAGCACCTGATATAGATTATAGAATGAGTATTAATGAAAAATAAAATGAACAATGCTAAATTCATATGTTTTATTCTGATTTCTGACCATTGTTAATCACTGTGCAATTCAGCATGAAAACCAATCAGATACAACCTACTCACTCACCCTCCATAGCTGCAGTTCATTTGGTTGACAATATGCTTAGTCTCCAAAGCAAAAGGCAAAGGCAATTAAGTAACATAATTTTTTTTTTTCTTTATAAACGCATTGACAATGTAGTGCACTACACCAAGAGAACTTATGGTATAAAGTTTAAAAACCATTCTGCACAATAATGTGCAATATAGATAATGTTAGAAGCTCTCTGAACCCTAAAAAAATTTCTTCTTCAAAAAGTCCCAAAGAGAAATTCCTAATACATTTCTTTCTTTATTGTTAGAAATTTCAATTTCACTTTACTATCACAGAGGAATATCAATTTTTTTATTCTTCTTTTTCTTTGCTCAACACTTTCAAAATTTATCATGTTAATTCATGTACATTTATTTCTTTAGGTTTGTGCATTAGTTACACCCTGGCATTAGGCTCCAGGAGACCATAATGGTTCAACTATGCTTGAGCCTTTAATAATTATGAAATTGATATGGACTTGAAATAGATGGCAACGTTTTCTTCATCTTTGAATAAAGTTTTCTGTTTCCTATTAAAAAAGAAATAGATAACCAATGTAGGAAAAACTTATTACAAAAAGGAATTATGATGGTGTCCTACCGTGCATAAGTTGTAAATAAATCACATGCTAAGGGTTTGGCCTGTATCATTCCAAAAAACTCCAATGCAGGCCTCTGCACAGAAAAAATGGAATTAGTATGACTGCTAATTTATAGTCTATAATTTGATCTTCTTCATGCTTTGCATATCTTAGTATGATCGTGTCCAAATATAATAATTTCATAATGGAGAAATTTGTGGAAATAGTACCTTTTGCCAAATATGAAATAGAACAAGATATATAAGATCAGTATCGCCGCTTTCAGTTGCCTTCACCAAAGCAGTATCTTCTTCTCCTATGCTCAACAAAAGAGGAACCTGAAGATAATTGAAAATTTCATATAAATTTTTCTATTTAGTATCTGCAATAGAATGTGTCTGTATAAGGCAGACAACTTCAGTGGACAAAAGACACAACATAATAGCAAAGAAAAACTTTTAACTACAAAAGATTTTCAAAGAAAAGAGAATAAGAAAAGTTGCTATTGAAAATTTAAAATATTAACCTGTTTGGAGGAACGGGGTTCATGTTCAACAAGCATGGCAGCTAACTTCCGGCGACCACTCTTGTCTGCATGAGCAGCAACTGCTGCATAAGATATGCCTTTGCACAATTTGAGCTGAAACTCAAAAGGTCAACATTGAGGTGTTGCATTTGCATGAAACCGAATGTGAAAATAACCTGTATATTCTGAGGCTAATTTAGACTATACATACCTTATCAAGTAAGATTTCCAGAAGGGTGGCATCAGGAATTGCTAGTGAAGCTGTTATTTTCGAACAAGCCCAATGCATTATCACCACCTCCTACAGAAATCAATCAGGAAAAAAAAAATTCAAATCATGCTTTCTACTTCCAAAGTTTTAAACAGTAACTACCGAGATCATGAAACAAAAAAGTTTTGATATGATAATGAAAAACGTATGGAGCGTAACAATGGCCCAACTTACAAAATATATCCATACTCCAAAAACGAATCCAATTACTTCTATGAAGAGTAACAAAAGCAAGATAAACAATCGATACATGAAATCTGAAAATATGGCAAATAGAAAATTTCCAAGCACATCAATCTGAACACAGAAAAGCAATTAGAGGTAGTCAATGATCCCAATTTATTTAAAAAGGGAAAAAATCCTGAAATTTGAAATGGCTGAGTTGGATCAGAAGAGGCAGAACATTCAATTTTGAGCGCCAACTGCTGATTTCCATGATGGTGCCATCATCATGAGTCAACTACCACTTTCAGCTCTCAGTCAACAATTGAAATAAGCATAAGGAGGAACTGCAGCTGTATCAGCTAAGGTGCAAAGGGTTAAACTCTTCTAAATTGTGCCTTAAAACATAATACTGAGGAGATTCATTCAAACTATAAATACATATTTTTTTTACACACCTATATGACCAGTAACATAGATTTGTGTGTAATGTCAGGAGACAGAATATTGTAAATTGGGGGTAGGCTCCTCTAGATCTAAGGTTAAATGTGTTATGTTCATATGGAATGTCGAACACCATTCTGGTACATATTATGTATGTATACATAATACACAACTATACAATCCAGTAAAAGAATAATATCTAAATTTTCATGGGTTTGCTAATGAAATGATTGCCTAAAATTAAGATTTTACTTCTGCATTTGCTCCAAAAATATAAATTGAGAATTTACTAGAACTTGCCAAAATTCTGTTATCACTCTTTCTCTCTCGGATTCATAATATTTGCCTGCCTTACAGAGAGCTTATCTGGCCTTTCTCTCTTTACACTAAGCAATTTTTTCCCAATAGTCCATTCACTCAATGCCCATGACTGCACTTACCAACTCAAAGTTCACGCTGTACAAATTCTGGATATATCTTATCAAATTACTAACAATGCTACTGCTTTCTAATTAAGTTCCTTTAAGTTTTAATCATTTATCCTCTATACTTCAGACCACTTATTTCCACCAACATTATACTTATTGCAACTGAACTGGCTCCTAATAGTTAAACTGTGCTTTGTTCTATACTTCAATTGACAATCATGCTCTCCGAAAATCATATAAAAAACAAGTTTTAAGATTGAAAAAGAAAAAAAAAAAACAGTGCTACTCCAAGTACTCAGGTGATAATGTCTAGGATAAGCTCAAACATTTGGCTTATTAGTTGATGTACACACATGGAAAGGTAAACCCAAAAAAGAAAGCAAGAATTGCAAATATTGGTCAAGCACAAGCTCATATGTTTGAATTGTTTAACTTACTTGACTCATTCCAAGGTACTCAGATATCCGCAGTGCAAGAAGGTGGTGGTGAGCATTAATCAAACGACCAATCAGGACCGGTGCTGTAAGAACCTACGGTGACAAGTTTATTCAGTATAAATTCAAGAAATACTAACAGATCAGCATTGATCTTGGCATCTTGAAATTGAAAAACATTCAAGACCTTATATTGCTGAATACTAAGAGGGATGCCAATCTCAGGGTCACGCACTGCATTCAACACCCGCAAAGTTTTACTCATCTCTTGAATACGATCACGTTGAAAATTGCTGTCAAAGCCAACTGGGTATCATTACCGAGAGCCAAAATCAGAAAACATAAATTAAAGAAAAAAAATGTTCTCTTGCAAACAACAATACAACAAACCATTCTCCGAATCACCATCCAATATCTTATACTTTCAACAACAAAATCAGCAATAAATTAAACTTTTAAGATGACAATACAAGCAGAAAATAATCTAACTTCAACACATACAAACTTATGTCTCTTGTTTGCCAAAACTAACAATTTGTGATAGCATTAAATGCTAAAACAAACTAAACTCACCTGCAAAAGGCTTGGCCATAGCTCGCAGCTCTCAACAGTGTCCTTTGACGAGAAATATCAAATTCATGACCTGCAGCATCAATACAAGCTTCAACAGCCTCAGGCAAGGATGAACGTATCAATCTCAAATTTTCATCTGCCTGGCAAACAACAAGAAATAAATTTCATTTTCTCTCCTTTTTGTAATAAGTATAGGTAATACAAAAAGCTCAGGTAAGATAATATTTTTGTTCGTTTCCTTTAATTTAAGGAGGATGTGGTGGTGAACATTCAAGTATTTTTTCTTCCGATTTATTTTTTACTCTTTTTTTGTGTGGGAATAAGTGTTGTCAGATAAATATATAAAAAGGAAAGAAACTTGAACAAGACCACCAGTATGTCCTTAAATTACTATATTAGCATATATTTTAGTAAGCAAATAAGGTTATCAGACTTTTATAATTGGCACCAATCGGTAATTATGCCTAATATGCATAAAATAAACAGTCAACGAGCAACTTATAAACAAGGCTTGTTCAATTAGCAACATTACAAACTTCGTATGAACAAAAATAGAAGTTCAAAAAAACCTCCAATGATTAACATCTTTTAGTTGTCAATAAATTACTATAAATCGATCAATTTATTTTGGTGCATATTGATAGATTGGGGTTTCCATATCATTTTATTAAGAGGATGAAATATAGAGAAACATAGTAAAAGAAGAATAAGAGACCAATTTCTGTTCACCAAATGAATTATGGCTTACCTTGGCACTTCGCCTGTCAAAATGATCCAAGGCATCATACAGTAATGCTGCAGGTGACGTGCTTCCAATTGTAAAGATATATTCAGTTGAAGAAGGAACGCGTTGAAGAAATTCCATACTTGTGTTAGATAATATCCTCACTCCATCACACTCAGGGATAAGAAATACAGGTTCATCATAAAAATATCGCACTGGCTCAGCTTGAGGAGCCACCATCAACAGCATATCATCCCAATAAAGAAGTATACTGTCCATTCCACACCAAGCTAGCTGCTCTGGAGGAAGGGCTGACTGAATAATGAAAATTGAGATACAAATTTCTGATAAGCCACTGTCATTAAGGAGATTAAAAACGAGAGTGCATTTGAGTGTGCCATGAAATTCAATTCAGTTTTAAATATTTAATTTATGTTCTAACTCTTCTTTTTTCATGAAACATAAAGGATGTAAAATTGTATTGTTAAAGTTTTTGATGCAAACATAATAAGATAAATAAACTATTATCATAACAATGCAAAAAAGTAAGAAAAACAACCTCACAAGTTTGGTCGATAACAGGATTGCTAAAGTCCATGTTGTTGACGACAAGGCGGCCGTCATGTGTAAAACAAGCCACAAAACTTCCGTTAGGAGAAACAGCCATCTTCTGCACCAGGTTATCATCCACCTTCTGAACCCCATCTTCGTCTAACATCAAAATGCCGGTATCCACCCCGATCAACACCTCTACGTTTCCGGTCAAGGTGTACTTGGGCTCGATCACCGCCACGCAATGCGGCAGCTCCTTCAACTCCTCTGGCCTGGCCAGCTCGCAAACCGTCATGGTCTTGAAGTCCGCGATACAGAAATACCTATTGGTATCCGTCACGCAGACAACGCCGTTCCCCCAGAAGACACATTCCGCCACGTTATCTTCGAAACACTCCGCCCCCATCGACACGTTTGGCTCTATCACCTCCGCGTGGATGTTGTAACGGTAAACGGTGCCGTCTCGGACGATGCAAACTAAGGTTTGGTCGTCGGACCAGGACATGCCGATCAAGCGCCCGCGGGGGTGCTTCCAGACAGTTTCGGAGATGAGGACGCCGGCGGAGTTGAAAATCCGGAGCTTGCGGAGAGCGGATTCGGCGTAGAGCTGGACGATCTTGGATTCGTCGCGGATGACGGCTATTGGACCGCCGAAGGGGGCGCAGGCGACCTTGTTGCGACTCAAGTCGATGTTTTTCCATCTCATTTGGTAGTGCTCGGGTTTTCGGTAGTATCGGTTGTAGACGAGCTGCCATTCAGCGGCCACCGATACGTTGGCCATCTTGAATTGAAGATTTGTTTCGATAGGGAGGTCGAATTCGAGTCAATTTTAGGTAAAAATTAAGAACCCTAGAAACGTCATCTGTAATTGTGTATTCTGTATTCTGTTAGAGAGAAGAGTTGGAGTTGGAGAAGGTGCGATCGGACGCGATGATCAGAGGGAAACTTGGGTGCAGCGGGATGCACGATCATCCCCGTTGTGATTTCCACACGTGTCAAACTTGCCACGTGGCAGAATTTAGTCGGTAGATGCATGGTGTACCATATTACACCCAAGATTTTTCGTATTAAACGGTTTAACCTTTGGGTGCGTTTGGTACACGGGACAAGAGATGATAACTTTTTGTTGTCCCATGTTATACGCTATTAGTATGGGACGGGACAGGACAAGGTGGGATAAAACCCACCAAATTTGATCCGTGGAAATGGTGAGAAATGTCACCTTTTTAAGTTGGTGTTGTAAGAAAGTCACCACTTTAATAATTTAAGTTTAAAAAGCACCTATTATGGTGAACGGACAAAAATGCCCTTACTTTATACATTTTCTTACTTAGGAATTTTCTGAGACTTTATTCTTTCATCTTCTTCATAAAGGTTTGTTTAACAGACCTCCAATGGATGTTGAACATCATAACATACCTCCATTAATTTAGTGGCGCTACGCAGACGCATTCGGGGGTCGAGCTCCCCGCTGAGCTCGCGGTGGTCGAGCTGCCCGGTCAGCTCGTGGGGGTTAGGGGGCAACGCCCCCGAGCTTTTTTTTCAATTTGAAACCTTAAGCTGGTTGTTCTCCGAGTATTTTGTAAACCTTAATATGGTTGTGTGAATTTTGATACTATGTTCGAGCCTTTTAATACTTGGTTCGAGCCTTTTCATACTTGGTTGGAGTCTTTTCATACTTGTTAATTTTGAACCTCCGAGCCTTTTCATGTGTTCTCCGAGACTTTTAACACTAGGTTCGAGCCTTTTCATACTTGTTAATTTTGAACCTTCGAGCCTTTTTATATGTTCTCCGAGACTTTTAACACTAGGTTCGAGCCTTTTCCGAGCCTTTTCCGAGCCTTTTAATACTTGTTAATTTTGAACCTCCGAGCCTTTTTATATGTTCTCCGAGACTTTTAACACTAGGTTCGAGCCTTTTCCGAGCCTTTTCCGAGCCTTTTAATACTTGTTAATTTTGAACCTCCGAGCCTTTTTATATGTTCTCCGAGACTTTTAACACTAGGTTCGAGCCTTTTCCGAGCCTTTTCCGAGCCTTTTAATAAAGTGTTCGATCCTTTTCATACACTGTTAATGCTCGAATCTAATGTAAAAAGGCTCGAATCTAGTGTAAAAATGGTCGAAAACGCACGAAAAAGGCTCGGATATATTGTAAAAAGGCTCGAAAACGCACGAAAAGGCTCGGATCGAGTGTAAAAGGCTCGGAAAAAGTTCAAAAAGGTTTTCTCTCAACGTTTGAAAAAAACACAAAGTGACAAAAAGGGGTATTTTTGTCTGGTCACCTAAATAGGTGCCTTTTAAACTTAAATTAGTAATGTGGTGACTGTCTTACAAAAAGCGCCCCAAATAGTGACAAAAAAATTTTGAACCCAATTTGATCCCACCCAAGAGTCCAAGACCCTAGAATAAGGTTGTCCCATGACATGGGACAAGTGCAAAAAACTATTTTACCCTTTAAATTTTCAAAAAAATTATAAACATGTTTAATAATAATATATACTATTATATATATTATTTATTTATATATAATAATATTAAAAATATTAAACCTCTTATCCTGTTATGTCCCAATCATACCAAACGCATAATAAGACAATTAACAGTTCTGTCCCAAACATTCTAAAAAAAATACAGAATAACTTATCTTGTCCTTTCATATCTCGTCCCGTCCTACCTTGTCCTGTCCCATCTCCGTGCCAAACGCACCCTTGGTTTTGTTTATGGAAAATAATCAAAATTTAATTGATTATAATCACGTAAAAAAATTTAACAACGTGTAAAATTTTAACCTTTTATAATTATGTTTTAATGAATTACACAATATAAAAACAAATTTTTATATATGGTTAAAAATAAATTTTATATATTTTATGTAGCTATTTTTACAATTTTTACTCTTTCTTGTGATGACTTAATTGAATATGCATGACATCATGACACATTATAAGATTTTGATATTAAGAGAAGGATCGAGTAAGGAAAGTTAAATTTTGGTAACGTTAATAACCAGATTTGCCTCTCACAGTTATGGGTTCGAGTTTCTTCTCTCTAAATCTCGAATTATTGTAATATATTAAAAGGAGTGACGATATTTATACCTGTACATACCAAATTAATAATTTTTTAAGAATCCAAGATTACCCTAGAGTAATAAAAATAAAAAAAAATTAAAAAAAAAAAGTTTCCTATTAATTGTTTGATATTCTCATATATATAATAAAAACCCTTCTATTTTAAATACTTTCTATTTTAAATATTTTAATTTCAAATATATTTTCTCCAACCCTATCTGATTGTCTTTGAATGGATGATCACACTACAAAATCTCTAATGCAGTTAATCATCTATTGGATTATCGGTGCTAAAACTTATCTGGTGGATCACTAGATTTCGTGACCTGGAAAACAAATGTGCATAATATGCAACTTCAGATGGCCCTTTATTAAGAATCCAACTCAACTACAACCTTTTGAAAGTGGGCTCAATTCAGTCAGAAAAAAAAAAACGCAATACCACCACATGAATCCCCTCAATTGCATACAACTAACGATTCACAAACTCGCAACATAAAACCGACAATATTGAGAAGCTGCAAAACAGAAGGGCAACGAAGTAAATTAATTAGGATTCGTCTCCGCTGAATCCCCCATTTTTAAATTCACTGAACAAATCTGTGCACTAAAATATTTGGAATTGAAGAAGCTTGAGAGAATTTTGAGCTTAAAAAAAAATAAAAAAATTAAAGCAATGAAAATAAATTTTTATCATATAATTTTTAAGTGGTCCCAAAAGCATTTGCAGGAGTTAGAATTTATTTATTTGAATAAAAAAATATAAAATAATGAAATTTTAAATAATAATAAAGTCATAAAGCTGATTAATTATAAAAATACATTACAATAAAATTAAAGAAAGGGTATTTTGGGCATTAAGTGGGGTTTATTTACAAACCATTGATTTTTAAAAGAGAAACACTATTGATAATCCATTAATTATGTGTTTACATAGCATTTTTTTTAATGACTATTTTAACCTGAATTAAAATTACTTAACAGGACAACAATAAAAATTCTAAAGACACTCCAATTTTTTTTTTTTTCCATCTTTGGTTTTTTTTTTTTTCTTTTTCTTTTGTGTTTTTTTTTCCTGTTTTACAAAAACTAAAATATTTTCTTCATTTTTTCAAAGTAATTTGTTTTTCACACACCATCAAACCCTCCATCATTATCATCACCGGTTTATATGTGTGGATATATATATATATATATATATAAGTTTTCTTGTTTTTATGTTCAAATACCAACCACATTCAATCATCACCATCACAAGAAAATATATATTATAAAAATTTCTTTTTTCCATAAAAATTTAGTTAAAATTGTTTTTTACTCAATAGAATTTTTTTTACTCAACTTAAAATCCAAAAAAGAAAATCAAATATTGGTTTCCTATTTTCATAATTTAATATCAAAAATAGTTTCGATTTCCTCACTTTTGTTTAGTTTTATTCTCTATTCTATTTTCATTTGATTATTTTACATCTCTTTTCCATTGCCCGTTTCAAATTTTCTAAAAAGAGGTATTCAAAATGAGTTATATTAAAATAAAATAAAATGTTTTTTTTTTTAGAAATTTATTTATTTTTAAATGGAGTATCTTTAGAATAGGAGTGTCAAAAGATAAAAGGGATAATTTTAGAAAGAATATGAGTGTCAAAAGATAAAAAAAGATAATTTTAGAAGAAAAAAAATGTCTTTAGAATTTTTTTAAATTTAAACTTTTAGAATGAAGTTTCTTTAGAGATGAAATGAAAAAAGAAAAATATTGGATTATAAGGATAAACTTTCTTTTTAAAGTATTTTAGAAGTATGCTTACGAAGTAGGTGTATATACGGTTTTTAACGAGTGTTAATATCAAAAAGCTCTTTAAAAAATAAAAAAAATAATTATAATAATAAATAAATAAATAAATAGATTTGATTTATGACTAGCCCAAGTCTAGTTTTGCAGGCTGAGCCCAAACGAAATCAAGCTATTGGGCCTATTACAACTTTGTCAGATCCATAAAGTTAACTCTACTCATGAATCGAACTGTTTGATTCAATAGCTGAGGCACGACTTCACTCGTGACGTGCATATCCATGATACGAGTGCATTTTTGCTCACCTACACTAATTATGGTGAACCATTATCACTCATTTTAGGTGTTGACACGTGTTCCAAACTTAATCCAAAGTCCAAAGTTAACCCAAAATTAACTCAAAGTTTGGGATACATGTCAACACCTGGATTGGGTGGTAACGGTTCACCATAGTTAGTGTGGGTGAGCAAAAATGCACTTTCCATAATACATAATAGGATAAAGGGCTTTCACTAACGTGTCTGAACACGTCACGAGTTAACTTGAGTCATCAAACATGTCGATTAATGACACGGTAATCAAGTCTTCTTGATAATCAATTTCTTAAAAAAAATAAAATAAAATAAAATGAAAAATCTGAGTTCTGATAAGTGAATTAGCTAGTTGGCACTAATGTCCTATAAACACTTTAAAAATTTGCACTATACCCTTTATACTTCTTTTTTTCGACACTAAACCCCCCGAACTTTTATAAATTAGCAAAACCCAACTGTAGATGCTCCCTCACAGGGGGCAATAAACTCAAGTGTTTATGAATCCAATAAGCCAGATCAGTAGTGATAGAGTTCTCGCCAAACACGGCCGGCGGGTGAAGTTGGCCAACGTTTGAGGGGTTTTTTGGATACGGGAAAGACTCGAACCCGCAACCTCATAATACAGGTGTGAGAGGTTTACCAACTAACCAACCTTATCTCGTTTTAACAATATGTTAGTTATGGGCTTAATATCCACAACATAAAAACGTTAAATTCTATGAATATTCATAACATCGACAAATCAATACCGAACCTCATCTGTGGGTGTGTAACATTTACCACTAAATCATCTCAGTTTTTGTTATAATTTTTTTTTTTTTTTTTTTTCAGTTACGATGTCTTAATTTTCATCATTTGGAAAGCTTATTTTCAAAAAATAATCCAAAACTACATTAAGATATGACCCACTTGGAATATTTATGATTTGAGAGCAACCATAAATCAAGGAAACCCTAATTACTGAAACCTTGAATCTTAAATTGAATTGACTTATAAGAATAACATCAAAATCAATGATTGATAAAAAACAATAATCAACTATTCTCACCTAAGAGAGATTTGTTTTCCATAGTAGTTAGAAAACATTTTTTTTTTCCTTCAATTACAAATATAGAATAATTACAAGCAGTTGATTGACATTTTATCATCTTTATGACTACTTTTCAACTAAATGAGCTCATAAAATCTTCTAATTTCAAATGCATAATGATTTCCTTTAATTTCAATTATTAGATAGTGGAAAATGCCACTGGAACACATGTGACATGTCATCAATATTAGAAAAATAGAAAAATGGAAAAATGGAAAAATTGTATTATTGGTTCACGTTTGACATGGACCCATTTATTTTTTTATTTTATTTATTTTTTTGTGATAATTCTTGTTCTTCATGTAGACCAATTAAGTTATTGACCCATCTAATCAATCCTAATTAGTTGGCCTTAATAATCACAATGGGTTCATATATTATCATAGCCATGAATATGATCGGTCAATAATATAATAATTTGTCACACTTTTGGGATTTTCTCATTCTCAATAATACTATCAGCCTTGTGATATAATCTAGAAGATCAATGAATAGAATCATACGTTGATGTCATATGACAATCGTTAAACAAATATTAACCAATTAAAATAATATTAGCATTTGATCCCCACATCATTCTAAATACAAAGTAATAAAAAGCCTGTAGCTGTGGCCTGTGTTAAAACAATATATAACTAATTATTGATTATTCTTTTTAATGAAAATTTAATAGGTACAGACGAAGATGGACAATTTATTTTTTTTTATTTTTTTTATTTGATTTTTTTTTTTTATATGCCACTTACAACAACGGTGACTCGAACCCAACATGTTACTGATAGTTTTAAGGGATATACTACTAGACGGAGTATGTTACTATACAATAGTAATTTAGAATGGTTAGATTTCAATCCGTCTATTCAAATAAATAATATATTTTTAAATAAAAAACTTAAATAATATCTATTTTCTAACTACCCGTAGAGTTATAGATTATTTACACTAGCTAAATTCTAATTTTTATTTTTTTGGGAATTTATTATTCCCCCCTATAGTTTGCCATATTCTTCATTTTCCCCCCTCTACTTTCAAAATTCTCTAAATTCTCCCCTCCCATACACAAATACAATCAATTTCATCTTATAAAAATAGGCATGAGAGAGGGGCAATTGGAGAATTTTGAAACTAGAGGGAGGTAAATGGAGAATACGACAAACTATAGGGGAAGAATGATAATTACCCTTTTTTTTACACTATCTATCTAGACTAGTTATTATTTTATTTTTTTCTAAAGCTTTTTATCAATTTGAGCCGCTGAATTAAAATGTATTTGCCAAGCCCCAAACTCCCCCCAAACTCGAGCCGCTGACTTAAGAGGCATTTACCAAGTCCTAAACTTATCCATCTACCAATTGAGTTACGCCTGTAGAGGTAGCTAAATCCTAATTTTAATAGATAATGTAAAGTCATATTAATTATAATTAAATAGTATAGAAGTTCCAAATAACCATTAAAAAAAAAAAAAACCGGGAAGATTGAGTGTGCAGTGTTTGACAAGGGAAGGACCACCACAGCACAACACATGCAACTTTTGATAAACAACAAACAGCTAAAAAGTTGCATAAGCTAAGTTGTCTTTGATTATGGATCTTAGTTTTTGCAAGTATCATTGAAAACTAAATCCCATGTGTAATATTTTTGGTGTATACACTTGCAAAGCACAAGATCTAGGTGTCACATAATAATGTGAATATATATATATATATATTTGAGTAATATACAACATGGTGGTTTAGTATGTGCTGATAATAATGAGTTAAATAGCGTTTTTATTTTATTTTTTAAAAATAATACCAACCTCCTCGAGGTTTGTCTTCTGACACTCAAAATTAACTTGATCATAAAATGACAATCAACCCCTCTAGCATTAGTCAGACTTTGTCAAATTTAACTATTGACCAAGTTTGACCGGTATAAATACCAAACTGCCCCTAAAAAATCTTAATTAAAGATTTTTTTTTTTTTTTGGATGGTGGAGCCGTGGACCATTTTCTTTAAAAAAAAAGAACTGATTTGTTTTTAATGGATCTCCTCTCCACTGATCCATTTTTTTTAAAGTTAAAAAATAAAATAAAATTACATCCAGATTTTTTTTAACAAATGCTATGCTTCCTTTCAATTTCCAGATCTAGGAATCTCTAATTTCAAAGCTCAAACTTCATTCATTTCTAGATCAAACTCAAACCTCCTCATTTTGCAAACAACAATGACTCAACCCAAAAACACGCGTCAAGATGCTTGAAAAAATTCCGCTACTGTAACTCAAATTACATGGATTGCATGACTCGCCTGTTATTGCTTCCACTGCCAAAAGCCGTATCCTTGCTGCCCATCTCCTCCACCAACCAACATTTTTGGGTTTTACTTTGAAATCGAAACTCTTGCTGCCATCTCCTCCACCAACCAAGTTTTTTGGGGTTTTACTTTGAAATCGAAAGTTAGATGTGAGGTTGAAAAATAAAATTTATTTTTGAAGAAATTGAGGTCTCTTTGATATTTTAATTTGTTGAAAAGATAAAATATTGTTAACCGCTGGAATTTCATTCTTGAAAGGAGATTGCGATCTATGATTTAGAGAGGAAGAAGGGTTGTAAAACATGGTCGTTGAGAGATCCCATCTAGATCACTTCAACTTTAGATTTTTTTTTTTTTTTTTTTAAATTCAATTAATCTCCACCATCCCCTTGAGATGGACGGTAGAGATCTATTTTTTAAAAAAATTGGTTTTTTTTTTTTTTTTTTTGGTTTTCTGATTTTTTAAATAGATTTTTTATATAAAAATCTTGAAAGGACTAAAATGCCCTTATTGTTAACCATCAAACTTAGTCAACGGTTAAATTTGATCAAGTTTGACTAACTCCAGAGGGATTAAGTGTCAATTTTAGATAAAATTGATTATGCATATCAAAGGACAAACCTTAGGGAGGTTGGCTATAATTTGCTTTTTTATTTTATTTATTTATTTATTTTTTTTTTATATTAAAAAAAAAATTGTCACCAACTTAATAAGTTGAGTTTTAATAGCAACAAAATAATAAAACTGGACGAGATGAAGTTAGTCGGGTAGTAAAACCCTTACACCTGCATTATAAAGTTGTTGGTTCGAGACCCCGAATTAAAACTAAATTATTAAGTTGCTCTTTATTCTAAGATTGCATTTTGTGTGAATGGGATGGGAATCATGGGATATGTATGTTTTTTGTAGTTTCTATTGGTGAATGGTGAGTCTATTGGATTTTCAGACACACTATGATAGTGCTCTAACCAGTAGTGGGAAGCAGAAGATAATGTTGTGTAGCAGTATAGCCTGCCAAAATCCACTTTACATCTTTATTCAAAAGAATTGATATCTGACCACCCCTTTTGCCAGGAAAATTCTTCATTTTTCTTCCAATCAACCTTTAAAAAGTCTGTGAAACTCAACCCCACATGCTTGAAATTAGAAATTATGCCCATTCCCCACTTTCTTTTCCTATACCAGCAACCTTCATGCAATACCGGTGCTAAGTTATTTATTTATTTATTTATTTATTTATTTAAGAGATCACACTTTTGGCTTTCTTTAAACAGAAAGAAAGAATATATATATTAAAAAATATTTGAAATTATTAAAACATGTGGCTGACGACCTGATATGAGAACTATCATATATATATATATACAATTTAACTCAAAGTGTATATATATATCAGTCTTTTTACTATCAGTTCGTCCTGATATAAAATATATCAGGACGAATAATGCGGACCATAGATTATTGAGAAGTTTTGACAAGTGTATACAAGTCAAAGTATGTAAATCTAGTGGTCCACATTCTTCGTCTTGATATATTTTATATCAGAACGAACTGACAATAGAAAAATTATTTATATAGATATATATATCAAGGAAAGATAAACTTCAGCTTCTAAAGTATTTTTCCTCTAAACATTGTCATTATTCTTCAAATAAACAGCATTCACAGATTCAAGTAGGTATAACTAAGAGATAATAAGTGAATTCAAACCTACAACAGCTTCTCTTCAGGAAAGAACAATGGCAGTTCTGCGGAAACTGTGTTCTTTCGCCATTCATGCCAGTATAATCATTCTTCTTCAACCATCTGTCAGTTCTTCTCTAGATCAAAACACAGGAAATCATACAATCAACAACGACAACATTCTTAAGGTATCCGGTTTACGTGTTTCTGTTTGTTTTTCTCCTAAGTTTTAATTTGAGCACTGATCGATGAAATAAACTTCAAAAGTTGTTACTCTTTTGAAAATATTTTCATTCCAATATACTTGAACCGTTGAATTCAGTTTGGTTTTGCATATCAAATACAGTTGCCTATAATTCCTAACAAAGATCTGTGATATTTTGTGATACAGTTAAGTCCTAAACTGCATTCTGAGATTACAGTCCACGGCTTCCTCCTATGGGCTTCAATGGGATTTCTGATGCCTGTTGGGATACTCATGATCAGGATGTCAAACAGAGAGCAATGTGGAAGAAGACTCAGAATCATTTTCTATGCTCATGCAATTTCACAGGCAAGTTTTATGTTTGTCTTCTGCTACGAACTTTCATGTTTTTTTTGACAATCTGGATAAACGACAAAAGCCTTTTTTTTTTTTTTTAATATATTCTCACTTCCAACTCGTCTATCAAATAACATCTCTACATAGTTAAAGAATAGACATCTCCACTAAAGCTTTGAGCATTATTTACAGGAGGTTTATGACCACTGTTAACTTTTAATGATGAAATGGCTAATATTCAACTAAAAAAGCTTCCTGATCTACCACTACTTTTAATACAGCCAACGGTTTTTGGTTTTTTCATAACTGATTAGCACCAAAAGAACTTTATATGCTCACAAGTTGAATAAGGAAATTATCATGAATACTTGAGAGGCAAGAAAAGACAATTATTAAAAATTAAAAGTTGATTAGCAACTCCTTTATATAAATATATATATATATATATATAAAATCTTATTGCATTAAAATGAAGATAAGCACAAGACACAATCATGACATTAGGTGTCACATTGTTCAATCACCGATTACACAACTGAAAATGGTATTATAGATTATCTTAGACATAACATGGACGAAGTACAACTTACTGATTTTTTTTTTTTACCTTGATGACGACAATCATGCAAGTTTTGATGTATTGATAAGAGCAAATTTTGTGCAACAGACACTTTCTGTACTTCTATCCACAGCAGGGGCTGTACTCTCCGTCAAAAACTTCAACAATTCCTTTAGCAATCATCATCAGAAGATTGGGGTGGCGTTATACGGTATCATATGGCTGCAAGCCCTGATCGGGATCCTACGGCCACACAGGTAAACAACCAGCATTTTTCATCCTATGACATATGTGATTTCTAGTAATTCAATTGAATCAAACCACTCCTTAGCATACTAAATCAGAATCTCACAAAGGGATTTGGATCCTCTGCCGATCTGATCTTTTTCCTTATCTCACCTAATCTCATGACACATAAACATTGTAATGAATGGGTGGTTAAGATGCGATTGGTTTTCACAACCATTTTATCAACAACCAATCACATGGTTTAAAAAGGTTTCAAGGTCAGGAAAAATATCAAAGCAACAGAGGATCCAAATCCCTCACAAAGACTTCCTAGATCAGTTTACCTTGAATATCCCTAATTTAAATTTATTCAGTAAACCTTCATATTTTTTCTTGTGATCTCAATCAGTTGTAACATTTGTTCTTTAGTTATTAACAGTAATGAGTTTATGTGTTTTAAGTATGATGTTCCTGATCTTTCTGTACAGGGGATGTAAAGGAAGAAGTGTATGGTTTTTCGCTCATTGGCTACTAGGAACTTCAGTGTGTCTACTGGGAATACTCAACATATACACTGGATTGCAGGCCTACCATGAAAAGACATCAAGAAGTATACACTTGTGGACCATAATTTTCACCATACAGCTTTCTTTCATGGCCTTTATTTATCTGTTACAAGACAAATGGGAATATATGCAAAAGCAAGGAGTGATTTTGGGTAATGAACCAATAAGGTCCGCTGATAAAGAAATTTCAACAAGAAATAAGCTGAAGGAATTGACAACTGCGACTTGTTGAAAAAGCATATGAATTACTAATGACTTCTTTCAACTAACATGGGATTCTTCTCACTCCTCTTCCTTATTATACTTTTTACTTTCTTGATAGTTCATCACCGATAAGAATTAGTGTTTGGACCACATAAAGTATTGAACATCAGGAAAGAGATTTCTATTAGTAAGATGAGTTATGGATGTTTCGTTGTATTCTTTTCCCCATTTCTTTTTTGGGTTATTGGCACCAACCCCCTAAACTTTATGCGAGTTTTTATTTTACCCCTGAACTTTTTTTTTAGACGTTAAACCCCTTGAACTCTCATTAATTGGCAAAACCTAACATGCCCCTCAAACAGACGATCAGAGGGCAATAAACCAAACTGTTTGTCAATTAATGAGAGTTCAGGGGTGTTTAACACCCTAAAAAAAAAGTTCAAAGGGCAAAATGCAAACTCATGTAAAGTTCAAAGTTCAGAGGGGACTGGTGTCAATAACCTTCTTTTTTTTATTTTTTTTTTATTTTACTGTTTCTTGTAAAACAGGCATCTGCTTGAAGCTTGTAAATTTGATATATAGTGATCAGGTTCCTATTTTAGTAATGGATACCATATTTTTAGCTTTTATTGTTAAAGGGTGTGCATATGTGGGAACTCAATGCCTTTTAGCAACTGGGAGTTACACCATACAACTAGCAACTTATCTATGTAATTTGATACAGTAAAAGTTATTTCCCCAATTATGATAACATAATTCAACGAGTTCTTTCTGGCCTATTTGATTTTCCCACTTAACACTTAATGTGTTTCATTAAGTTGTTTTGTTTTATTTTTTAAGTGATAAAATCACTTAAATAACTCTTAAAATCACTTTTTTTATAAAAGTGAAAATTTTCAACTTTTCACTTGATTGAAAACAACTTAAATTTATATCAATTTTATATTTCCAAAACTATCCTCACAAACATAATATATTTCCGGTTTTCATTCTCTCCTAACCCTAACCATAATAATATAAATTTTTTTCTTCTCACCTTAAAAAAATTTAGCAAGCATAAAACTTAGTTGCTTCAAGACTTTAACAACTGCAATTTTTTTATTTCCAACTATATTATGTTAAGGACCTTTTATTTTTAATAATTTGATTAGTTTTATTAATTTTATTTTAGAGTTTGACATCTCTTTTACTTGTACAATTTGGGACTAGATTGATCATTAAAATTATCAAAGTTCCATGTACGAGAGCCACACAACAAAATTAAAGTGATGGCCTCAAACTGTAAATGTTTTAAATATATATATTTTTTAAATTACTTTTTTTTTGAAGTATTTAAATTACTTGTTGTATATTTTCTTTTAATATATTGAAATGTAAATACATAAAAATAATAGTTTAAATTACTTGCTATAGTTGTCCTTTAATATATTAAAATGTAAATATATAATATATAATAGGTTAAACATGAAAGGGCATTGATATAAAAGTATTATTTTCAGATATTTTCAACTTAAAAAAACAAACAACTTATCACTTATCTTCAGTTTTCAATGAAAAACAAACAAACATGTTATTCGGTTTTCAGTCACTATTCTGTACAATTCAGCACTAACAAAAAATGAAATGCAAAATCTTTGAGCTTGTTATCCTATCCTCACTTAACTCTAACGTCTTCTATATCAGTGTGATGCATTGTATACATCAGTTTACAAGGAATCTATAATAACAAATAACATTAACATCCCAATAAAATCTATCTAGAACCAAAAAGTATAACAAAGAATAGATTCTTCCTGAATATAAGTATGGACTTTAAACAAGGACTAGGTGAAAGGCAACCAAGAAAATTTATTAAGAAATTTTACTATAAACTGTGTCAAAGATCCCAGCTGCTTTTGAGATGATAGAATTAAGAGGAAATATGATTTGAGTTGAAAGGGGTGAAAAAACATTGGACGGTCTAAAACGGACATGAGTTGCAAAGATTCAAAATTAGAAAAGGTGACGGCCGACGGTGGAATGGGAAAGGATAGATCAATATAGTAAATTGCAAAGACCACAAATTTTCACATTTTGGTTTGTTTAGTAGATTCAAGTAAAGAAGAGTGATTTCAGCTGAGACACAACAGACTTACTTGTTTTCCAGGTCACAACCCCACCCCACTAGGACAAACAACTAGATGCTCGAGTTCCCACTGGTTTCTGAAGCCACTTCTGGGGTCTCTAGGGGTCTTTGCTTTCTATTATTAACATTCAGAAAGTTTTGAAAAAAGTGCAAAACAGTTTCAACTACAAAATGTTCCCAATTTCAGGTCACAACCCCCACCCCACTAGGACAAACATCTAGATGCTTGAGTTCCCACTGGTCTCTGAAGCCACTTCTGGGGTTTCTAGGGGTCTTTGCTTTCTATTATTAACATTCAGAAAGTTTTGAAGAAAGGGCAAAACAGTTTCAACTTCAAGGAAAATGTTCCCAATTTTCAAGTCAACATCATCTTCAACAACCCACTGAATCCCTCAATCCCATACATAAGATATGTCGCATAATGTGAACGAAAATAATGTCACTGAATTCAGAAAATATTATCTCTAATGAACAACTATAAGGTTGTACTTACCTACTACATTATGGACTTTGGCGATAACCTTATGTCCTCCTCAAATGTTAACATTGAGAATGATGTTTGTCATGAGATTTGGAACAAAAAGTAGATCATCTCAATTTCTAAGGAAAAAGAAAAAGACTATTTTCACTCTTTAGATGCAAATCTCGGAAGAGATTATATCCTCAACTGTTGAGAAGCATACAGTAGTGACATTTATACAAGTTAATTCATTTGGAACAGGCTTAAAAAACTAATAGATGTTGCCATCGAGTAGCCATCCCATGGAGAGGTTGATGTTGAGGCTATAAAAGATATATATATATATATATATATTATGAATTGCAAACTGTAGGGGGCAAATGTCAAACTTAGCAGCTAAAGCTTGAAAGCTCGTATGGTGTGAAGAAACATTTCTCTATAATAATTAGTATGCATATGTCATGGAAAAAGCTGAACATAACCAGTTATCACAGCAATTCCTAAAATTACAATGGGTGGAAGAATAACAAACGCTCCAATAGTGGCAAAGAAAACAGAATCATTCCTTTGAGATACTTCGTTCAAGTATTCTTGTCTTCTGATGTTTCTCTTCTGTGAGATAGTTAAGAACTTGGCACTAACCTTCTTCAAATTTTTTCCCAATGGAATGCTGAAATCCTCATCTCTATCCCCAGCCAACTGTGCCAGTTGATCACGAATTGCAAGTTTCCGGGAGCTACCATCACTCTCATAACCTATTCATGAAAAAGGAAAACCTGGCTCAGTCAAGTGATTGGAGCTTGCTCTTTTATTTATTTATTTATTATTTTTTATTTTTTTTAAGGAAAATATAAAACTTTTGTCATAATGCAGGGATAAAATTTACATACCTTCAACTGATGAGCTAGTAGAAGTGAGTTGTTCCAAGAGATCCAGCTGTGAGCGTGCAGAAGACGAAGAACCTTGAGAAAAACAGAAAGTAACAAACACTTAAGAAACTATGAGATCATACAATCAGTAATCAAATAATTTGTCCAATGGATATATTCCAATAATTGACAAGGTCCATAGCACAATGAATCAAAAGCATCAATTAAAGGTACTATGATGACACACTTAGAAACTGTAAGACATGAAGAAATAGACAGGCTTTCGCTGCCCTTTAAACCCTGGTATATTTCCCTTTCTTGTCAACAGCTTGACATTTATTTAGATAAAATTGCTCAAAATTATCTCAGCAGCAGTCTCTATATCCTTTTTTTTTTATTTTATGAAATCGGAAGTAAATGGTCAAGGGTCTGTCGGACCTGCCAAGATTAAACGTGGAAAAGTGAAATACGCATGGTGAGACTCGATCCATCATCCAAAAATGTGGAAAGGGAGGTATACACCATATAGCCAAGAATGGATGTGCAGTCTCTATATCTTCAGGCAAACTAGCAGCGTTTTTCTTAGTGTTATCACCAAGAAGTTGCTGGTCTATACTTGACTGACAACTGCCACTAACAAGCTTGTTTTAATTTTGCAAAAAAGAAAGACATTCAAGCTAATAATTAGCAAGCATTTCTTATACACATACGAAAAGACTACTTATGATTATCAATTCCTGACACAATTTGATAAATTTTCCTACTTGTACACTGTTTAATTTGAAGTCTAACAGGACCAGGTGTGTCAGTGTAAATAACAATATATAGCAAGCATCACATCCACATGAACATTCTCAAAAATAAATCAATCCACAAAGTCAAATTGATCACCGTGTTCCACTTCATATTCACAAAAAACTCATAACTCAAATAAAACTAAGCTCTTACGAAGAAACTAATCGCAATTCTCGAAACCCAACTCTTGTTCACTAAACCAAATCAAAACAAGTTAAAAGCAATATCTTTTATTGTACGCATACCAGAAGAAGTATAAGACGGCGGTTCCTCTTCTGTAACACCGCCTCCAGCTCCCTCAGACTGAGCAAATGTTTTAGATGAAAGAGAGCAGAGCTTGAACATATGCTTTTTCTGTTTTGGGATCACGAATGGAGCAACACTACAAGAAGTCGCCATGAAATTCGACGCCATGGTATGTGTACTCTTCTGTTGTTTTTAACAAAAATCTTCTTTGTGTTTTTGAAGGTTTCATTTTTTTTTTTAAGAAAAAAAAAAACAAAACAAAACGGTCGGTTGCTGTATAACCAAAAAAAAAAAAAAAGGCAAATTTCACTGAACCTCTTAAGGTTTGGCTAAATTACACTTAACTGGAAATTTTTTGTTATTATACACTAACACCCTCAAGACTTAATTTTGAGTGTTTGACTTTAAAAATGCCTAAAATGCTCTATTTATATTATTTTATACTTTATTTTTTTACTGTTTAACTAAAAACTTTATAAACTTTAATAAAATAAAATAAAATTAAACAAAATATATTATTCATTAAATAAATAAATAGTTTTAAAAAATAAATAAACAAATAGTTTTAAATAAATAAATATTTTTTAAAAATTAAATAAATAATTAGTTAAAAAAAATAAATATTTTTAAAAATTAAATAAATAAAGATTTAAAAAAAAAATAAATAAATGAAAAAAAAATTAAAAACATTAAGTTTTTTAAGGATATCTATTAATAGGGACAAAAAAAGCTCTAAATATCCAAACTTTTACAGTAAGGGTGATAGTGAAAGAAGCTTCAGGGTTCCTAACATTGTGAGTCTTATTGCCTTCTTCAATCACTCCCTTTAGTGTTGGGAATCTTGAAGTTTCTCACATCATTATCCTTACAGTAAAAGTATGGATACTTAGAGTTTTTTTGTACCTATTAATGGATATCTTTTAAATAAAAAATAATGTTTTTAATTTTTTTCTTTTATTTTTTTAAAACTATTTATTTATTTTATTTTAAAAAACTATTTATATATTTAATTTTTTAAAATTATTTATTTATTTAATTTATTTAAAATTATTTACTTATTTAATTTTAAAAATTTATTTATTTATTTATTGAATAATATCTTTTGTTTAATTTATTTTATTTTTAAAGTTTATAAAGTTTATGGTTAAAAGGTAAAAAAAATAAAGTTTAAAATAACATAACTAGGGGTATTTTAGGTATTTTAAAGTTAAATTTAAGTCTTAGGGGTATTATTGTATAATAACAAAACTTTTCCAGTTAAATGTAACTTGCCTAAATCTTAAGGGATTCAGTGCAATTTGCCCTTAAAAAAAAAAATAATGGGACGGAATTGCTCCTCCACAAATATTATGAAGAAAGCGAATGATAGTAAGATACTATACGGTCGGACCTTGTCAGAATGACACGTGTTTATGATCATTTTTTGTTGGTGTTTTTTGTTTTGAAATTTAATTGAACTAGGAAAAATACAATTTTGCCCAAATCAGCTGTAACCTTTGTCTGTTTGATGGAAGTTCTATTTTCAAAAAAAGAAAAAGAAAAAAAAGAAGAAGAAGAAAAGAATATTTTAACAAATAACATCGAATAATTTAACTCAATTAAAATTTGAAATACATTCAAAATTAAAATTAAAAAATAATGTTGAAAACTAAATTGAGATTATGCAAATATAATTAAAATTTTATATTAAAAATTAATAAAACTAAAAAAATATTATAAAAAAAAAAAAAACAATACTTACAATCTATCAAGATTCTAATTCAAAAATTCACAAAAACTAAAAGATTTCAAAAATAAAAAGGATAGAAATAAATATTCAATCCCTCTTGTAACAACCCAATATTTCAGGCTTTCAGTATAATAGCAAAATTGTTAAATCGAAACAAGAATATATCAAGAAGAATGATATGTAAAAATTAAAAACATAATTTTTTTTTTTTTTTAAAAAAAGGAAAAAATGGATAGGTGGAGATTTTTTTTATTTTTTTTAAAAAAAATTTATGTTTTAAAAAGAAAATAATTTTTAAAAAAAAAACTGGAAACAATAATTTGTGTTTTTAATTACTTCATTTTTTTTATTTTTTTTTAATGGATGTGATTACTTCATTTGAGGACCACATTACTACATTATTCCAAAAATGAAAGAATAAGTTAAGAAGTAATATTTGGCAGAAAGTTAAAGAACTAAAATAAGGAAATTTCCCAAAAAGAAAAGAAGAATTTTTGATGGAGGTATCCCTTCACTGTTCACTCACTTATTAATTGAATCTGACTTTCGTAACCCCAATTTGCCATATCCAACTGCAACCCAAAATCAAAATCACTTCTACAGATTGACCAAATTAACCCTGAACAAACATGCTTACATGCTTTCATAAGAGAGGAAAACTTCAAAGGGTAGTACGGTCATTTAACGTTGATCCCCGACAACATGATAGAAATATGACCGTTGGACTGTTGGAGAGTAATACAAATCTAGGCGTTTGCGAATCATTAAGATAATGGGAAAAAAAGAAAAAAAGGGTAGCTTTTCGAAGCGATGATGACTATTGATGCGCCATAGAATCGGATACCACGTTAAAGCTTTCAAACCAATCAAAACCCACAAAACGAAAACCCTCTCTATATGTATCTTTAACATGCAAATTTGAAAAGGAAACCAAATAAGAGTAGAAGAGAATAAAAGAGAAGAGAAGAGAACAGAAGGTGGTGTTTTGATGGCAACGATAGGAGCAGAGGAGATCTTAACGACGAAGGAAGCAGTGATTTCAAAAGAGGAAGCTCACCCATATGCGTTTCATGTGTCTGGTCCTCGTAATGTGGTTGCTCCTAACTGGAGAGACCTTATCAACTCCAGTTGGTCAGTACATTCTTCATCTCTGTGTTGTTTTTCTCAGTTCTGAAAATTGAGTTCTTACTTTTTTTTTTTAATTATTATTATTATTATTAATGTTCTTACTTCTTTTTATTTTATTTTATTTTATTATTATTATTAATCACTTCTTGAATATCTCTGATTGACCTATTTGCTACTAGTTAAATTTCAATCATAAGTTGAACTTGTACAAAAAGATCTGGGTTCACTGTGGCTGTGGAGAGAGGGGTTCATTTTATTTTATTTTATTATTTTTAATAAAGTTAAATTCATTACTTATTTTGTTTTTGTCTGAGTAGTATTGAGTTTTTGTCACTTTTGATTTCTTTGGTCTTCAAGTAATTTAGTTATGGGTTTATTATAGCAGCATGTTCTATTGTCTGTGAATGTGATAGAAAACAAAGACTTTGATGAAATGTAGTTCAAGGGTTTGGTGTTTCTTTTAGTATAAGCTTAATGGGTTAAGTATTTGTATTGTAATTTGTTGAGATCTGATAGATCCGGGCTCGCAGACATTTGAGAGAATTGGATTTTTGTAATTTTTCAATGATGTGTTTTTTGGTGCATAGATTCAGGGCTTCCTTGTTTATTTCCTTTTAGGTTTTTAATTTATTATATGTCAATTTGTTGAAGTGATTATTGAAGGATAAAAGTTTCACTCAAAAATTCGGAGTAAATGAACCATGTAGGCAGGATTTGGAATTTTGAATTAATTATGTTCTTCACCAATTGTCATTGTTTGCCCCAACAATCTGACTTAAATATTTGAAACTCTGTGCTCGGTTTGGTTGCTTCAATGGGTGGAAAGAAACTGAAATTAAGATTCTTAAGATGGTCTTACAAGTTTCAACTGTAGTTTTATTTTATCATATCGGCAATTTATCTTATATGTATATGTATGTATTAAGTTGCTCTTTCATAGAAAGTATATATGTATGTATGTACTTTCCATTAAATTGCTCTTTCAAGGTTTTTAAAAAAACATTGTCTTTTGCTGGTGATAGGTACTTGTGGTTCTATATATGAAGGTCTTATTCCAATCATGTTTTAATCTGAGTTGTTTCCTTCCCTTTCATTAGTTACTTTTACGCATATTTTTACAACCATTTGAGGATTTTCCATCCATTCTCTAAACCGAAAATTGGGGTTGGGGGGAGACGGGTTAAGGTTTGATTTATCACTTTTATTGTCGACAGACTTTTTATATATATTTGAAGTTAAATCAAAATGGTTTTTTAAATACCCAAGGATCTGGTGAAAATAGTCGGTTCCATATCCAGAGCCATAATACTTTTTCCTGCATTTGGCGATGGTAAGAATAAGAGAGTCCAAAACCTAGTAACTCTGCATATATGATCTGAGTTTGGATCACTTTGACTGTTAATTTGCAACATATTGAGTATTCTCTTTGATCCTTCAACCGGTTTTTCTTGGGTCTGTTTAGCTATTAAAGTTGGTCAATTGTCACAAATTTGACACATAAAAGCTATTTTCATTATTCTCTTATTTGATCAAAATTTTGTTGTTTGGATATGAACATTAAGCTGGAATGTTCTTGTATACACATGAGAAGACTTCTTTTTTGGCATCTATAAATTGGAAGCTTCATTTACATGTCAAATTGCCATGATGTATGTTTTTCTTGACAAACTCTGTTGTTTTTTGATCGGTGCCTATTTCTATACTGATACAGGAAGGATCCGAATCACAAGCGAACAGTTATTGCCTGCTTTATACAAGCAGTTTACTTGCTTGAACTTGATAGGCAAGAGAACAGGACAGAAGAAAATGCTCTTGCTCCAAAATGGTGGTTACCCTTTAGGTACAAGCTGAGCCAGACATTGATGGATGAAAGAGATGGATCCATTTATGGTGCTGTACTAGAGTGGGATCGTTCCGCAGCAATGGCTGATTTGGTTCTAATCAGACCCAGTGGAGCACCAAAAGCTGTTCTAGTTCTTCGAGGAACATTACTCAAGAGTCCAACAATCAGGAGGGATATTGAGGATGACCTTCGCTTCTTAGCTTGGGAAAGCTTGAAGGGTTCTGTGAGATTTAAGGGAGCTCTGGAGGCATTAAAATCAGTTGTTACAAGATATGGAAGCAACAATGTATGTGTAGCGGGTCATTCCTTAGGGGCTGGCTTCTCCCTTCAAGTGGGAAAAGCATTAGCTAAGGAAGGAATATATGTAGAAACCCATTTATTTAACCCACCTTCTGTTTCATTGGCTATGAGCTTTAGAAACATCGGAGAAAAAGCAGGCTTTGCTTGGAACAGATTGAAATCAATGCTTCCTTCAAGTAGTCAAATTCTGGCCACTAGTGAAGAGGGAGAGAAGACTTCTTCAGGGGGATTGAAGAACTGGGTATCCCATTTTTATGGCGATAAAACTTCTGCAGATTTGAAAAAATGGGTGCCTCATTTGTATGTTAATAATAGTGATTATATCTGTTGCTATTATACCGATCCTGATGGAAGAGAAGTAAACAATGGTGGCAACAAAGAGAATGCGGTTCCTATAAATGGGCAAGCTGCAGCGAAGCTGTTTGTTATGTCCAAGGGGAAACAGAAGTTTCTTGAGGCTCACGGGTTAGAGCAATGGTGGTCGGATGACTTGGAACTTCAAATGTCTCTCCAGAACAGCAAGCTGATAAGCAGGCAGCTGCGGTCCTTGTATAGTCTCCCAGCTCCGCAAAAAACACCACTATAACAGCTGAGACTGAGATGAAAGAAGGTCACTGTTTGCTATAAATAACTCATTTTCAATACTGAATCTCTTCATACAACCATTCCGGTGCATGTAATCTGTAAACATCGTTTGATTAAACTGACTTTTTCGCCTTGTTATCCCCTATATATTATGGCTCAAATCAGCAATACTAAACCATTCTTCAATATTCCAGTGCTGCCCTTCATCATTATTCAATCTTCTGGTACTGCTCTTCATATCTGATCTTATTTTTCAGTAAAATTGTAAGCATTAGCAAGTGGTGGTTGAATACAACTGTGAAATTGAAATAGTTTTGGCTGAATGTCTGCTAACATTTGAAAAAAACTGTTTTCTTTAGAAAAGCGTATAAAATTGAGAAAGAAGTAAGAAGTTGGCTGGGGATGTAAATGAATCGTATGTTTAGTGTTGGCTTGATTCCGTGGACAAAACTCTTCTTGCTTGTACTTTCATTAGTTGCCTTGGTTCGGCTTCTCATGATCATATGCTTTAAACGCAGTTGAACTCTGCGAATGTTCAATTTGATAAAGAGCAGAAAGTGATGTGTCTGTTAAAAATATTAGATTGTTGTCTTGCAATCTAAGAATAGCCTCCTTTCCTCATGTACACTTGGGAGCTGGAACAATGTAGCTCATGTCTTAGCTAAGAAAGCTTTGAGTTTTAATAATTCTGATAAGTTTCTGGGAGAGCTCCTTTCCAGATTGGTTGTTGGAATTGTTTCTGGTGGATTATTCTGTTTGTAGTTTCTGTAATGGTTGATTAATGAATTAAAAGCTTTGTAAATTTTTTTTTTGGTTGTCTTATATGACTCTTGAACAAAAGAATAAGAATCAAAACTCAACTTGTAAAAGAAATTTTTTCAATATTCTACACAATTACCGTATCATTAATCAACTTGAGATTGATAATTCATTAAATATTTCCTAATATTAAATAGAGGATATGCTTCTTTTTGTTCTTGGGATATGCTTTTTTTTTAGGGCTAATTGCACAAACTTTCCCTGATGTTTGAAAAATATTACACATATGTCAGCTTTGGACATATGCTCACAAACTCCCATTGAACTTCGAAAAATATTGCAGAGACATCCCCTATTGTTAACTATATACGGTTAATTCCTAACACCTGGGGGTAATATTGTCTTTTTGACCAAATAAAAAAATTCGAAACAAATATATATAATTAATTATTTAATTTTTAAAAAAAT
Organism: Acer campestre; assembly: GCA_954870605.1. Taxonomy (NCBI): domain Eukaryota; kingdom Viridiplantae; phylum Streptophyta; class Magnoliopsida; order Sapindales; family Sapindaceae; genus Acer; species Acer campestre. The sequence goes on along the minus strand of OX940803.1, from coordinate 13,045,451 downwards.
ATATTGAAGATTGAGTCCGTGGAGAAATCTCCACTCTCCATCTCATTGGAGAATGGAAATGGAGATTAGCTCCAACAGGTGCTGCTCCATCTCCAGAGATGGTATATATTACATGTTTTAAAAATAAAATAAGAAAGTTTTAGACTTTTTACATATTTGATAGAGTTTTTCTCTGGTAGATATATAACTGTGAGCATACTTATAGCACACTTATAAATCTCATCACTTTTTGCCAGAAAAAGCAATGCAATTAGGTCAAATAATGCTTATATATATGACAAAAAGTAATGAGGTGAATAAGTGTGATATAAGTATTATATGCATACTAGAGAAAAAACTCATATTTGACCATTGACTGTTAGAACTTAACAGATCCCAAGTGATGGTAGGGGATGTTCGTACCAGATTTATCAAATGTCGGGTATATTTTCTATCGATATACTCAAATTACCATATCCGTGTAATATTTCCAAACCTCAGGGGATGTTTGTGCAATTGGCCTTTTTTTTACTCAATCCGAACCATCTGTTACGAGTTATGGCCAATTAACCCATTAATTTATAGATTTGTCAAATTACTAATTTAAATTGTTCAAAAAAAAAAAAAAAAAAAAAAAACAATAAATTGTCAAATTACCTATTTTTGTATAATGTCGCCCTAAACTTGAATTTCTGGCTTTGTGGATATGCAGTATTAAAATTTGACATTTTTTCTATAGGTGTATTTCATTTTTCTTATCATCTTTGTGAAAAAAAAAAAAAAAATCTTATCAAAATTCATTAAATTTCATCATGACGTGGTATCCTGCACGTTTAATAAATTTTGAGCTTGCTTTACATATGCATGGTGATGGTATATGTTGCTGCATTTTTCCTTGAAAGAACAAGAACCCGTTGACATCCAGGCTGTTGAAATAATATTGCTATCGATTTGTCGTCTAATTAATAAACACTATTTATGATGTACAATTATTTATTTTAATTTTGATGTTGAAAGTAATATTTTCTTCCATTAGAATATCTTCTGCTATAATTTTTACACCATGGAAATCAATTACATGCATTTTCAGCTATACATGAATATGAATATTAATATCTTAATGGCATATATATATAAATATATATATTTATATATATGAGTGCAATTTAATTTGTTTTTCTTCATCTTGTATTGGAAGGAAGACTTGAATTAATTCATATTTGCCCATGAAAATAGCTCGTAGTCAAATAGGCTGACCTCCTGTTGATAATTATGACGATGATGATCAACATGTAAATCATCTAGAAGCCATGACTCGATTTCTTGATACGCAAGCCAATCCCAGCTGCTGTACTGCTCCTTCATTGATGATGATGATGATGATATTTCATTCAATTGCACCCGGGCCTCGTTCTCTGCTTCCAAGGACGACAACACGTTAACGTTAATGTCGCATAGCTGATCAAACGAATCATTATCAACAGATGCCTCAAAAGAAGAAGAATTAGCCTCTTTCGCACTGCAATTAGTATTACTTTGTTGTGGCAGCTGATGATCTCTACCGTGAATGTGATGATCATCTTCGACATGTAGAACAACCTCCGTTCGATCAAGAGGCGATGATTGGGATGATGGAAGTGATAATGATGATGATGATGATGAGGTTGCATTAATATTTCCAGTGAGTTGTTGAACGAGGCTCTTGAAGTTGGAGGTGTCTGTTATGTACACCTTTGGCCGCAACACTTTTATCAAATGGTTGAGTTGTTGCTTCTTCGAACAATTCTCATTCTTGCCTCCCTCTTTAACACAACTCGCTGCTTTTCTCTTCATAATTAATTATTCAATCAAATCTATCTTCAGATCCGATGAGATCTTCTGATCTACTCTCTCTATCTATATATACATTAGCAACTCAAATATTGAAATTGATGGGTCTGAGTCGGTCTGACTATATAATTAATTAAGTTGGTTAATTGAAAACGTACAATAAAACATGATAAAATTAAGCAAATTATGAAGATGCTCAAAATCATGCCGTTTCTGCAATATATTAGGCTACCTTCATGAACCACAATAAGAGTCCACACGCATTTCTACAAAATGCTCGTATTTGTAGTTACATGGGACATGTAAAAAGTCTGGTCAAATGATGAAAGTAAATAACAATAAAATATATGGAGGAATTGAAGGGTGTGGTGGAGCTGTTGTTAATTAGGGTTCAAAGGGTCGTCATTTTGTGCATGTCTTTTGCTGTATCATATCCAAGTTACGAGATATTTTCAGAGAATATATATAATTCAAATGAAAGAATAATATATGTTTTAATTTAATTATAAATTTATAATTAAGGCTAGACCATCATAGGTTTCGTTATTTAACCTGATATCTAATTGCTTTTATTTATACTTATCCAACTTTGGCTATCACCCAACAAGTTGACTATATGGATTTGAGTTTGAGTCTATCATGTTAATTAGCAATTTTAAAAACGATTATTGATTTTTTTTTTTTTTTTTAAAAAAAATTTGATTAGTTTCTACTTGTTTGAATTGATCATTGAGTATAATTGTTAGATTTTTTATCCCAATCTGATCAGATGGTTGGGGTGGCATTAAAAAAAACAAAATGAAATGAAAAATAAGAGAATTTATTAATAAAACTTTGTATCCTAATTACTTATAATATTAAATCTAAATAATTTGTCACGTCACCTTTTAATTAAGTTAAACTAAATTAAAATAATAAAAGTAAATAATTTTGGTAATTAAAATATAAAACTGATAATTAAGATTGAGACTACCATTATTGAAGATAATTTGAGGCAAGGAGTAATACAAAGGAACATGAGCTTGATAGATAGGATTAAAAAACAAAGTAATATATATATATATATATATTATAAAGTTTTATTATTTTTATTATTTTTATTTTTATTTTTTTTAATTTATGGTATCTATCTATCCATTCCTCTAGATCAGGTATTTTATTGGTAAGATTCGAGCCGCTGACTTAGTAGTCATTTACTTAAATATCAAACTTGTCTATCTACAAGATGAGCTACGTCAGGAAGCCACAAAAATGGCTTTTAAAGTCACTTACTATAAAATTCAATGTTTTTGGTACAGATGATGGTTGCCCATTTAAAAAAAAAAAAATAAATAAATAAATAAAAAAAAAAAAAAAAAGTATTTCCATTGGTTTACTTACTTTTGACATTAGCATTGATTCTACTGGATGTTACTGCTACTGCTGAGAGATCATTTTTAACTATGAATATTATAAAAACTTGACTTCGCAATAGGATGGGAGATCAATGGATAAATGATAATTTAGTTGTTTAAATAGAAAATGACATATCTGATGGCAGTGATAATGAGACTGTCATGCAACATTTTCAAAAGATGAAACCACGTCGAAGACAGTTGTAAATATCTTTATTGAAGAATTATATATATGAATCTATACGTTCCAACTTTTTGTTTAGTCAAATTTTTTGTTTAGCCTGGTGTATACTCCTTGTAAACTTGGGATGTTTCATTTTCAATTAATGCACTTTAAATTGTTTTAAGAAATATATTATTATTTTTATTATTATCTAATGGTGCAAATGAAATTCCTGGCTCCATCACTGAGTGTATTTATAGGTGTGATAAGGTGTTGCTCTAATCCTTGGTGTGCAAGTAAAGGATTGATGAGAACATATCCATGCAGGATTCTGATGAGATCATATCTTTGCAAGATTCTGATTTGCATGCCTGTTTGGGAGTTAATTTCCTTATAGTGATCAATCTCCTTAATTCAAGGAATTTATTTCTCGTATAAGAGTTTTGGAGTGATTGTGATTGAGATTCCTTGAATTGGGGAATCGCTCCCAATTTGGAAATCTTTGATTTGGAGAACAATTGTTATATTTCCTTGTTGGAAATGACTTGGAGAGATAAATCCAATATTCTATATCTGGCGTGATCTTTGTTTGAGATTACATATTTGACAAAGATTGCTTACTTGATCTAAGAGTATGATTGGGAGAGCTTTTCAAGTAGATCTTTTAGAGGTAAAGCTTTTAAGGGCTTGTTTAGTTGGGCTTTTGAAAAACCTCTATTCATAAAAGGTCTACTTATAGTAGATCTAATTGAAATAGAGCTTTTGAAAAATAAATTATAGTTGTTTGGTTGGTAATTAAAAAAGCACTTTTATAGCTTAGACCGTTTGGTTATAAAATCTCAAAAAGTCTACTGAGATATTAAATTACTAAAAATGACATATTATTTATTCACTCTATAAAAAATTGAACTTGAAAGATTTTCTACATGTTAACTACATTTTTTATTGCACAAAAATAATAAAATTCAAAACTTTCACCATATAAACTTACAAGTTAAAAAAATTACCAAAAAATATAAAATTTTCAACAAAGTTGAAACATTGTTAAAGATTAAACAAAAGGAAAATGTTCAATATCTCATACAAAGATAAAAAGTTAAATAGAAAAAAATTCAAAATTAAATAAGTTATTATCGAAGCATGAGAAGAGTAGCAATACTATCTCGTTCTTTGTCCATTTTAAGATTAGGATGTCGCTCCTCATAAACATCTTGAGTAGCATTCTCTTATTCATTATCACTTGGTACGTAGTTTATCCTCATTGTCATCATATGGCTTAAACTCTTGATCTATATCAACATTAACTCTTATAAAATTATGAAGAACTACTGAAGCAATCACAATTTTCACTTGTTTAGTAAATAAGAATCTGGGCATGTGATGTAATATTTTCCATCTATTTTTCCAAACACCAAATATCCTTTCAACAGTGCATCTCAAAGAAGAATGTGCATGATTAAATATTTTTTTTTTTTCCACTAGGCTGCCTTCCGCTATGCTTCTACTCTATTTCAAATTCATGATTATCTCAAGGCTTCACAAAGCACCATCCATTCTTTATACTGTAGTATTGTTCTTGTCGGCAGATTTGTTATCATTTAATTATGCAAATTTCTTTATCATTTTTTGTTCATATGGATTGCTTTGGCATGTAAACACAGTTGGATTAAATCTCATTGTATTTGGTAAATGTAAAGAGCTTGAGGGCTTGAAGCTTTGTTAAATTACTTATCATTAGAACTCTAAATCTCACTTCCCACATAATCCTGCTCATGCATTTTTTATTATAACTTGAAAATCAAGGCCAATGTGGAGTTGAAATGGAATGTGAGATCTTGAACTATATTTAGGGAAGCTTAAAGTAAAATGTTGGTCATTTCTGGTTATGTGGGTGGTAGTGGTGAGTTGAAGAAGTAGTGGCATTGGATTTTGGGAGGCATAAAATTTTAAAAAAAAAATGGATTTCAAAAACACAAAAGATGTACAAGTTTTGAAGAAGAAAATGGAAGATTAGAAGATCAGGGTAGTTAAAAAAAAAAAAAAAAAAAAAAAATCCTAGGAGTTTAATTATTTTAGTTGTTTTGATTTTTTTGTTGTTGTTTAATTGGAAAAGTCTAGTAGTTTAATAAAGAATATAAAAAGGTTTCATGGTTTTATTTTAATAAGAGTATTCCATGTCAATAATAATAAATTAGGAATATATAAGTCATATACTTCTTTTTTTAAAAGGTCTATTTCGAAAAGCGCCTGAGGAGGAGCTTTTACCTAGTAGAGGTTTAAACTCTACTAGTCTTTAGTGAATTTAAAATAGACAATTTTGAAAGCTCAACCAAACAACTCTAAAAAACTCAAGTAGAGGTTCGTAGACATTTTGAGCCAGTAGAAAGCCCAACCAAACAAGCACTAAATGAAAGTCATTGGTCGTTTGGTTGTCAATTAAAAAAGAGTTTTTTTTTTTAATGAGAGAATTACCAAAATACTTTAGCAAATATTAAATTATAGGGTTATATTGAAGATTTTAGGCTTATTAAAAAACTCCAAAATATCGACTTGAAAAACTTTAAATTTGGGCTTCTCCAAGTAGATATAAAACAACTTTTTTAATCATTTTAAAGCTCTACCGAGTGACAACCAAACGATACAAAAAAAATTGAAAAGAATTTTTTTAATTAAAAAGGCTCTTTTAGCCGGTAGACAAATTCTTCCAAACGGACGATAAGCTTATCGAGTAGGTTAGATCTACTGAATAGAATGGCTTTGGCGAACAAGTCATTTTTGATGAATAGACCTTGTCGGGCGAGTAGACTTTGCTTATATTTGTTGCTCTCGTGTTGCTGCTACATGTTGTGTGTTGATCGACCCATTGATGAAGGGGACCATCTTTGAATTTCTGATGACAAGGATCAATATGTTTCGTAATTCTATTGTTTTTGCTGATGTGTCAAGCTGATCAAAAATACCCCTAACGACATTTATGTCATTTCGACTATATTCTTGATTATTGTCCTTTTTTTTAATGGAAATTCCATAAGACAAAAAAAGGTTGCAAATGATTTGGATAATCACCCAAAACAACCGAAGCTACGCAAGGACACTCTTCAATCCACACCCTATCACACTCTTTAGATAAGCCTAGCTTAGCAAGGTTCACCACCCCCAAAACCAGAGACCCCTATTTCCCTTGTTTTTCGAGTCTGACATTGAAATCTTCGTAATTAACCTATCCAAATGAAGTGCAAACACTTCGAATAATATACTATTGAAAATGTATAGATGTCTAGTTTTATATGGTGTTTTTAAAACTCATTTTAAAAAACCACACAAAAAGATATGATTAAAAAACACAACAAATGTCAGTTTTGAAAACTCTTAATTTTTGAAAAATATTTTCGGAACTAGACAAAAATTCAATGAATGAACTTTCCACAACTTAAACTTGAAACTCACATGCAAACAAACAATATGGACATCTCAAAAATGCAATACATGATATGTATGTGTGTGTGATCACCATATCATTATCTCAAGTATTTAGAGTTTAGGTTCCAAGAAATTTAGGGCCCGTCCTGTAAGCCGTTTTCTGTTTTTGTTTTTGTTTTTCGAAAAGAAAAATGAAAATGAAAACAGTGTTTTTGGTTTCATTTTTGAATTCCGAATACGCGTCTGGTAGCATTTACTGAATTCCGTATTTTGAAAATAAAAACGGAAAAAACGCGTCTGGTAGGATAACCAAAAACTTTCAAAATTTGAAATATCAATTTTTACCATTTGTTTAATATTATAACAATTATATACAAATTGATTAAATAATTAACCAATATAATTTTTGTATTGTAATTTATAAATTAAACACAAGTAACACATCACAAATTACTTCAAAAAAAAAAATCAATTAATCAATTAATCAAAACTATAAACTCTTAAATTATAACTAAGTATTATTTTAATAAATATAAATAACAGTAAATAAATATATAAAAAAAAATTATAAAGAAAAAGAAAAAGAAAGGAAACCAAATCGGAGAAGAAGAAAGGAAGAAGATCGGAGATGAAGAAGAGGAAGAGGATCGGAAGAAGAAGAAGAAGATCGGAGAAGGAGAAGAAAAGGATCGAAGAAGAAGAAGAAGAAGATCGGAAGAAGAGGAGAGCGTGGGTCGATCCGCGTTTGGAGGATCGACGACGAAAAGTAGATCGGAAGAAGAAGATATCGGCGGCAAGAAGACGAAGAAGACGAAGAGAAGAAGAAGAGAAAAAAAGGAGAAGATCAGTTGAAGGAGGAAGATGAAGATGAAGAAAGAAGGAACGTTGAAGAGAAAAAGGGGAAAAATAATAATGGAGATGAGTACAAAGAAGATAAGATCTGGTGGATAAAAAAAAAGGAAAAAAAATTAATGGTATGAGACCCACTTGGAAAACAAAAACAAATTCAAGAAAAACAAGTTTTTTTTTTTTGTTTTTCAAATTTTCCACTTTTAACACTGGTTTTGCTTTTCGTTTTGTTTTTGTATTTTGAAAATAAAATGAAAAACGGTTACCGAACACGAATTCGAGGTCATTTTTGGAAAACAAAAACAAAAACAGGCTGAAAACAGTCTGCAGGACAGGCTCTTACCTTTCAAAATTCCACTTGAGATTAGCCTCAACACGTGCTCGATCCTTCAAGATCTTCAAGATGACCTCATCAAGCACCTAAACTAAAATTACATTAAAGAATATTTTATTCACAAAATAAAGTCAACTAAGCTTATTGACTTTACATACCCCGTTATAGAAATTTCGTCCTCAGAATTTTACTAACATACCTTAGACCTCAAACCTTAAACAACTGTGGTAACTTCTTTTGGGTAAAACAATCAAGCCTCAATAATAAATCCGAATATTACATTATAAGCTTGTTAATTTTACTTTTAAATTAAACTCTTGATCGTGCTTATGTTGAACGTGCATGAATCTTTTGTTGATAGTCTTTTAAGTTTTTTTACTACAAATTTATGAAGAAAAAAAAGAGTCCATTTTCCTAGAGTGGATGTTCATGATTTTGATGTGTAAATATGATTGTTGGGGATTTCACCAAAATATTTAGCTTGCATGACCTTTTGTCAACATTTTGCTTAATTTCCCTCAAATTGATTTTAATTTTGATGTATTTGCATTTTTGCATTGCACGTTTCTTTCGTACTTTCTTTTGCATTTTTTTTTTCTTTCTTTTGCATTCAAAAATTCCGTATCATTAAGATTCAATTAAGAAAAATTATTCTACCCCACTTGAATCTTGATTCTTAGTTACTCAACAAAAGAAGCACTTAATTAATAGTTAATTCTATGTTTCCTACTATATATGTTATTACAACTTTCCTAAAAGGAATGAAAATGTGATTTTAGAAGGCCCAAAACCTTTTTACCGACGTCTCTGCCCATTTTCAATAAAGTTGACCAGCGAAATTTTACTTGAAAATGTTTCCGTTCACTTATATCTATAAATTCGAAATAGCAATTCAATAATCGTTTAACTTCACCTAAACTTTCGAATTTATGTGATTTCCAAGCTCTAACATTTCTTCCGTTACAAGTTCCTATGGCTTTGCTACAAACTATATTCTAGGGCTGGGCACGGTTTGGTTTGGTCCGGTTTTGACTAAAACCGGACCGCTCAAAACAGGACCAAACCAAAAATTTCGGTCTTTTGAAAAATAGGACAAGTTCGGACCATTCTTTTTTTCAGACCAGACCAGACCAAATTATATTTATTTAGTTCGGTCTGGTTTGGTCTAATGGTTTTTGACTTGAAATCCAATTGCTTGACCATTTAAAAATATATATGACTTGATAAAGTGAGCAATTAACGAAACATGCAAGTTACTATTACATACGGTCTTTTGAAAAATAGGACCAGTTCGGACCATTCTTTTTTTTTTTTCAGACCAGACCAGACCAAATTATATTTATTCAATTCGGTCTGGTTTGGTCTAATGGTTTTTGACTTGAAATCCAATTGCTTAACGATTTAAAAATATATTTGAAATGATAAAGTGAGCAATTAACAAGACATACAAGTTACTGTTACGTATGGTTTATCAAACTAAAAAAAGCTATAGTGTAATAAAAATAAAAATAAAAATAAAGTGTTGTGTAGAATTTTTGGAAGTAGAAAAAAAAAAAAAAATCATTTGCTATTGCTATAATCATGATAATGCAATTGAATGTATGCAAGTAAAAAAAAAATTACAACTAAATCATGAAAATTGCACTAATTTAGTTTAATATTATTAATATTTTTTATTATTAGTGATAACTTTGTAAAATAATGGAAACAACAAATTGAAGTCTTTTACCATCTCATGCTTGGAGTTTTATTTGTTAACGAAGGCTGGTTTTCATTTTGTACGAACTTGTACGGTTGGTGGCCCAAAAAAAAAAACAAATATGAAATAATAAATTAGGGTTTTTGACTTTAACCTTTTATTTTTAAAATTTTATAAAAAATGTTTTGGGTGTGACATATAATAGTAATACTAAAAGTATTCGGTTTATGGTCCGGTCTGGGTTTAATATACTTTGACCATAGACCGGACCGAACCATACGGTTTTACTAAAATAAACCCATACGGTTTTTTTAAAAGTACAAAACCGGACCAAACCAAGCGGTTTGGTTTGGTTTGGTCCGGTTTACGGTGTATGGGCTTTTTTGCCCACCCCTACTATATTCTTATGGCTTCTTAATTTCAACACAAATTCTTTCAAATATATATATATATATATATATGTATATTCAATAAATACTTGTGGTGTGATGTTTGAGAGACATATCTGATCATATCACTCGGCCAACATCATCCTATCCGATGAATCCTATTATTGTGCAAACACTTGGGATATATAAAAGTCTAAAGGAAAATTTTATATCAATAATAATAGAGTAATGCTACATTGCCCAAATTTGGTGCCCAAATGATGTGGCAACAATATAGACCATTCAATTAAATCATGCAAATTTAATATAATTTAAATGAATGGTCAACATTGTTGCCACATCATTTGGGCACCAGATTTGGACATCAAATTTGGGCAATGTAGCATTACTCATAATAATAATAATAATAATAATTTTATAGTTGTTTTTTTTATTTTTTAAGGAAATTTTATAGTTGTTTTAAGATACAACCGAGCATTGAATATCCTGATACTTTTGCCAAATAAACATTTCACTAAAGAGTTCCTCTCTATAAATATGCAAAGCTACCAAATTAAGAGAAAATAACCTTGAAACTTGACAAGCAGATTATGTGAATAGTATGCTAGCTTGTTCTTCTATATGACACAACTTGATTTTATATTGTAGATTATAGATAGGGAAATTATTATAATTTATTATAATTTCTCTACAGTTTGATGTATTTTCCAAAATCCTCCTCTAGTTTCATTTTTCTTCAAAAACCTCCATATACGTAGTTTCAAATTTTCAATGAATGTCCAAAAAACCACCATTAAAAACAGAAGGGTAAAAAGATAAATTACTAAAGTCTAAATTAATAAAAAAACTATGACACCTTTGAATGCTTTGATCACTGCCCCTAATCAAAAGTAAAAACTCATCACAATATGACATTAATTTCGACCACATCCACATTTTGTTAAAATCAAAAGACACATGAGATCAAACAATACATATGCGGTCCGGATATCTACTCTCATAACGGGAGGTAACTACTCCTACAACCAGGGAAAAAAGCTCCCTACACATACTTGTAAAATACGTATGGTAGGATTTGAACTCTTCACCACTTATGTGGAAGAGAAGCGCACTACCAACTATGCTATTAATCTAAATCTATGGATATCGAACAATTAAGATTTTTTATTGAAAGAATAGAACAATTAAAATTGATCGTAACTTTCAAATGAAGAAAGTAGACAATATTGTTTTGTAAGCACTTTATACTAGGTAAAGTATCTTCCTCGATCTTATACAAGTAACAAGGGTCATTGGGTTCAAAATCCACTTGCAGTTTGTTATTCATTGTAATGATTTTTTATTTTATTTTTAAAGGTTGATCATGATCATGAGTAACTATATTATATTAGGGTTTCATAATTAAGGTTGTATATATGCAAATCCGGTTCAGTTTTGATGTGTCCTAGACTGTGCACGGTTCTTGTTCCAAATCACATGTACAATGATCCTTCGCTTTTTCAGAAAAACAAGAACAAGAACAAGAGTAATAGTAATAGTAAGATCCCGAAATTTTATATATAAATATCCCAGCCAGAACCAGAAATTCTATGAAACATGATAGTTGGTTCTCTCTCTCTCTATATATACAAAAAAAAAAAAAAGAAAAAAAAAAAAAGAAAGTATACTACACAGAGAATACAACATTACACTCACAGACTCACTAATCACTGCTATATATATACATATACGTACGTACATGAGTACAATGAACAAAATTACAATAGTAATAATATATATACAACATATATATATATAGCAAATTACCATTCTTGATATCCCTCCATGGATTTCTCTTTTTGTTGTAAGGATTAAACAAGTTATATATAAACAGTTTTAAATTACGGCAGGTAGCTCGTAATCGTAAATACTGACCTCCTGCTGAATCTGAGAATAACAACCATTATAAGAAATATTAGGGGATGGCTCCATATCTAAAAGCCATAAATCAACATCATAATTATCCCAAAAGTCCTTCTCTTGTTGTTGGTGTTGATGTTGTTGATTCATCAATATGAATTCAGAAATTATGTCATCATGATCATGATCCAGCTGGTACTCGTAGTACATCTGATCATGATCATCATATGCTGACAACTGCTTCACTTCTTCTGGATAAGAAACCGGCTGCTGCATGTTGCAGCTGCTTGTTATATGCTCATGATGAAACGAATCAATCGATGCATTATCAGACGACGTCGTGGCCTCCATGCAGCTATTGCTTTCATCTGTGTAGTGATCATCTGGGTGTTCAATATCTATAATAGAGACTTTATGATGATCATGATCATGATCTAGCAGCTGTGTTTCTGGTGATGGTAACGGTGATGATGATGATGACGAAGAGATAAGATCATCATGATCAATAGCAGCAGCAGCAGCAGCATTGAGGCCAGTTAGTTGTTGAACAAGACTCTTGAAGGTGGAAGAGTCAGTGATGTAGACTTTTGGCCGCAAAACATTGATCAAGCTGTTGAATTGCATTTTCTCATGGTGGTGATGTTGTTTATGATGATTCTTAGATATTTTCATCACTGATTTCTTTCCCATATTTTCTTCCAAAACACTTTCTTGTTTCAGCGGATTATCCCAGGCCGGACCGTATAAGATATATATACTACATGTATACGCAAGTTTAATGGATAGATGGAGAACCAATACTACCAAGAGTTGAGGGGTTGTGCATGGAAAAACAAAACAAATTTACAAGTCACCATGCATTAACTAATAATTAAAGATGCTAAATATGATGTTGATCCTTCATTTAAATTTTGTTTGTTTATACAAATCCATATCCACCAAACAACCTCTCTCTTAATTTCTCTCTTTTTCAAAGCGTGCTGCGTCATGGGAAAATGCTAAGCTTTGTATTCACATAGCAGAGGAGGTAGATGTTAGTCAATTCTTATTAGCCTTTAATTTATAATTAACTATACATTTAATATGAGATAATGCACAATTATTATTATTATTATAGGTTAGAAGGGCATCTAAGGCACGCAGTTTACTATTCAGTTATTTGTCTTTTTCTCCTCCAATAATTACTACTAGGTTTGCAAGATAGTTAGGTGAGTTCAGGAAAAAAATCAGATCAATACAGGATCCAAATTCAAAAGGAGAGATCGATCACTGAAAATAGATATATCATGTTAATAAATATTCATGAATTAAATCTCCTTGATTAATTTTTCCAACTTTGTAAAATGAAAAACAAAAATTAACCGGACAAGCCTATAAGTCTATACAACATAACATATAATATGACATGTCATACCTTCTCACGTAAGACTTTCTCGAAAAACAGATATTTAATTAAGAGAATAAGCCCCAGAGAGAAAGGAAAAATCATTTAAGTTTCGACAGCATAGATTTCACCATTAACTGACAAATTTGGACGATTGATTAACAGTATTCACATTTAAAAAGGTTTATCTATTTAATAACAGTTGGAGGAGTTGAAAACAATTTTATATTTTGCCATTGAAGTTGACAGAAAAATAGTAAATTAAATGCGAAATTGTTGGATAGTTACCAATAGTATTATGAAATTCAATGTTGGTTTTGGAATTGTATAGGCCAGGTGACGAGGTACATTAATTCAATCAAAATCAATCAAGTGTGGTGTGGTTGGTTTAACATAAAATTAAGTTTGGCTTATTAGGCTGAAAATGATATACATATTCCATTCCATGTGTGTAATTTTTTTTTTTTCCAATTAAGGTCAACATCCTACAATGATCAAATCAAGGTATCTACAAAATTTGGCAGTGGCTGTCTTGAGAAATCGAAAGGAACTTGTTCAATTTTTGTAATGGAAGCTAGCAAGCTGTTGTCAGACTCTTCTGTGTGTGTTTGCCCTTTAGACAAATGCAGGCGCAAAACAATAGGTTTTCACTACAAAGATTCATCATCCTTTAATTAATTTAAATTAATATCTATATATGAATCTGCAATTCATGACAACCCTACCTTAATTAAGATCATAAGCTAGAGATTATGATGATCTCCTAATTAAATTGTATATATCTCCACGCGTGCCTTCAAATTAAGGAAAGGTTGTCCCGAGATTCATAGATTTATGAAACTTCAAATGGGATACTTGTAGTTTAGACAAATGTTAATCTTGATATATTTATTATATGAAACCAAAGGAAGTCGGTCAATTAACTTTTTGAATTATTTTTCAGTTGACAAAAAATGAACTAACCTTTTGATAAGACTAACTATTTCAATTCCAATCTTTAACTTGCAATTGAAGTTTTTAGAATGGATGGCGTTTCTGTTGTTTGTATTGCTCAAAAACAATCTGGTTCGAATCTGTAAAAGACAGAAAAACAATAAACAGAAACAACACGTTAGGGAAATCGAGGCTTTGTCTGTGTTATTTGTGCCAAGAAAAGCAAATATGATTGTCAATACTATCTCAAAAATGGTTGTCTATAGAGGAAGATTGTTTCTGGATGGATATCTACCCTCCGTGTGTGAAGAAGGCGGTTATGGATGATCATCCTGTTTAATTTGTTTGTTTCCGTTTTGTTGTCCATCCAAAAAAAAAAAAAACTCTTTTAAATTAAATATTAGATATCAATCAATCTAAACAAAAAACTTTTGATGTACTAAAGCTTTCTCTGTTGATTTCCCTACCATGTCATGATCATTCACAGCTCTTCCATTTATTTATTTCATTCATGGCACAATTTATTTGTTCTTGAATCTTATTGATCACCTTTCATATTTAAAATATTAATCTGCTGTTTATAAGTTTGACGCTGTTTTTTGACCACATAAATTTCTAGTTTTTTATGCAAATGAAGTAATGAACTTGGAACCACGAGCTGTAGTGTAGTTGGTCACCACACTCCCAGTGAGGTGAATAGTTCGGACACTGTTCGAGTTTGAACCCCACCGAAAGCATCTCATGGCCCGGTTTTACTGACCTCCTGGCCGAAACGGGGATTAGTCCCACTCGTTAACGATCGCATACCTCGTAGTCTAACAAAAAATAAAAAGTAATGAACTTGGAAGAGGAGAGCATACAATACAAGTATGGGAACCACTTTTTGTCGACATTTTTAAGTTTAATGATTTTTTGGTGGGAAGCTTGATGGAATGGGATTTTTGCACACCAACTTAAACTATACTGTCCAAAAATCAACACAAGCGATTTTTCATTTAAAATTCTCTTCCAAAATGAGCACATTGGAAATTTAATTATTTTCAGACCTCTTCTTTTACGGTTAAATAGAGCTAACTGGAAAATCATCCTTTCATAAGCAAAGCTTAATTAATTTGCTTAGCACAACAATGCAATTTAATTATTCAATAAACTGTTTTTCAACAGAATAATTATAATGGTAATGAGCAATACAGATTCCCTTTCATCAAATCTCTCTGCAATCAAGACTGGACAAACAGTAACAGCTAATTTTCAATTTGAGATGAATCATTTGCATTCATCAAGTAACATTTAACAATCACTGGAATTTTCTAAACACGTTTCATTTTAAAGAATTAACTGTGGCATTATGATTTATAAATCTACCTCATATAGACAATGGTAAAATTGAAAGAGCAGCAGCAAGCATTACTAACAAAAAATAAACGAATTGTAGTATGTGTTTTTGGCACGGTGGATTCTCCAAAGCAAGAATTTGTGCATGGACCTGGACAACAAAACAAAACATTAGCTCAACCTTTGGATGGGATGATTGTAAGATATATTAAGTTAACATATATGATATACCTCAAAAGTCATCTCTTTATGAATTTTCCTCATTTCTCCAATCTAACTACATCTTCCTAAATACAAAGTCCTGGCAAAATCACTAGTCATCAAGGCTTCTGCATTGAACGAGTCTTTTCAGTCAAGGAAGACCCCACTTGAAGCATTAGAGGATATACAGGGCTGAACTCTTTGTCTCCTCTTGCCCTAACCTTGGCAGCATAATCATCCAGAGTTGCTTTAATACCTTTCCATATCTGATCCTCTCCTTGAGAATCTAGCCACAATGAGTACTGCACATGTGTAAGTCTATTTCTTTGCAGGGGTGACTGCAATTCATCGGGGCCCCGAGAGTAAAGATGGTGAAGTATGACACTTGGTGGCAGATCTTGAAGAAGAGGAGATGCTCCCAACTGACTTGTTTCCAAGAAAATAAGAGGTCGAAATGCTCTAAGGGCTCGATACGGTGCACCTAATTGTTCAACCGGGAAAAGGTTCTGTCCCACTGCTAATTCTAGCTCAGCCATGTCTCTAGCCATCCTCAGTTTCCCTGATTCAGACAGAGGTCTTGCAAGAGAAGCATGCCTAATGAAAAATATCAGAACCCGGGAAGCCATGCTCCGAACCAGCCTAGTGCATATGGTTTCTGCTCCTGCAGTGGTAGCATTTGCTGACGAAGGCAATAGCCTAGACAGGAATTCACTACGGAAGTGAAGGATGCACGTCTGCAGCACATCCATATAAGGTGAAGCATTATTGTCCATAGCAGCATCCATGCCATGCACACCAAAGTTCTGGTCATGAATTTGCAAGATGCAAGACTCAAGGCGGTCAATCATTGCTTGGAATAAAGATGTAACTGAATCACAGGCAACTCCATATATTGCACCAAGGGAGGGAGACAACACATCTGCAGCAATAGCTGGCAGCCCTGTAATCATTGATGATATACGTGTATAAATTTCTTGCAGATGTTGACACAATGCAAAGTTCTTGATTTGTGCTGAAGTTGCAGGTCCTGTTATCTGCCGTGCTTCAGGACCAGTAGATATCTGCCATCAAAATGTAATTTTATTTTTTAAAATAAAATTTCACACAACAATCACAAGCACGAATGTCGGAAAAGCATAGAAGCAGCATCCTTGGAATAACTAAATCACATTAGCCTATCAGAAAATAAGCTTCAGAGTGAATATCTAAAGTTTTATACAATTTCCTTCATGAAAAATAGACATGTTAACGTTCAATAGATTGGTCAAACTGTTTATCTTGGCTATCTAGATTTATAGTAAATAATCTCCATGACACTACTGATTTTCTATATCTCCCAACAAAAATTCATCCTTATATTTCATGAGAAGATAATAAAATTAAAACCTAAAACTAAAATAAATTAACAAAGATCGTTTGAAAGATGAACTGTACATGTGTGGGCCGTGTGGCACACAAATCTTAATTTTTTTTTTCCCTTAATTTGTAGTGGTACGGTGCTATAAAGGAGGGAAAAGATGAATAAACAGGATTAGTTCCGGTTAAAGAATGAAATCTCATTAAAATAACCCATACCCACTTCATCCTTCTAAATCAGCATATACCGTATCAGATAAAATAGGATTTATTGAGATGGTATTTTCCTATCATATGTTGAGTACTTAAATACCTCCATACATATAACTTAAGACATCATTCTCAATGATAACATGGATATCTTGGATTCAAATTTCTATTTACAAATATTCCAGCACCTGTTTTTACTATGTTTGACAAAGAAATACCTGGTATTCAGCTCGTTCTGCTAACAGGATCATAACCTTGCCAATTTCGCGCAATACAAGAAGAGTCAAACGTCCATCCAACTGAACAACCTCAATTTCTTCCTGAATGCGTGATATAATTCTTGAGATTTGTTCTTTGGAAGGAACACTTCCACGGCTAGACACTGGGAAAACAGTATTCACAAGATCAGAGAGTCGACTTAAGCAGAGAGCCAAGAAAGCTGTCTGGAATATATCAATAGCAGCAACCATCTGATCTTTTCCTTCCAAACTGATAGCTGGTAAAACCCCTTTGACATTTGTATCATGAGAAATTCTTTCAAGGAGATTCTCTAGCGTGGTTAGGAGTTTTGGATACCCCATAGTAAATATCTGTTTGACAAAACTTGATGCAGTGAATGCAGACTTCATTTGGCTTGCAAAAGCCTTCACAAGTGCCTCCCAAACTCGATCAGTTAACATGGGATCACCTTCCTGATCACAGTAACAGCTAATGTAAATAGTTAAAAAGAGAGGGAATAAAGTTGAAGGAAATTAACAATATGGCAATAATGAATAATCCATAAAAATAGCACAGCACAATCAAACAGGTGCAAGGGATTTTAAGAAAGCACTTGATAGAAGTCAAACAGAAAATGCACCGAAGCATACCCAATATTCTTTTTAAAAAAGAAAAAAGAAATATAAAAATAACCCTAACATATTCAAAAATAAATAAATTGAAAATTAACAAACATAACAGCAGACTGATCACTAAATTAAAAAAGACTTACTTTGACTCTAAACAGAGATTATTTAACTTCCAAGAAATTAGATGGTAAGTAAAAGGAAAACCAGATACTGGTTAATTTGCTCTCCTGCAAAACTAGGGATGAGAGAGTTTATTTCACAGACGCATTAGAACAATTAAATTTTGAAATGAATATGATATACACATTCAGATCAATATTTTTGGATACAGTAAGACTACGAGCCCTGTTCCTTGATCCATTTCAATATTTCATCACTACCTTCTCCGTTATTTTCTTTCTCAACCTCCCAAACAAGCTCCTTGTGTTCCTTAATATCAATGCCTTCAAAAGGCGCTTCTTATCATAAAGGAGATTAATATGTTAGGACCAAACCTTACATTCAATTGCTGATCCTTATTTGATCTGAAATTAGATATTGTATTTCCTAGCACAGTTGAAGAAATTGAAGAATGGTTAGACACATTGGCTGAAAAACTAGAATTGCTTCCAATCTTTACAATTGATCATTTTGCAATTATAATTACCACAAAGCTTCAAATCTTTGCAGATGTTACTTCAATGCAACTTTGAAAAAGGCTTCTATGCAAATCTTCCCACTTTGATTAGCATATAGAATATTCAAGTCGAAAGTATTTAAACCCGAGGCAATCAACGATTTCAAATCTTTCCTACACATGTCAATTAAGTATCTTCATCCCATGTGCCAAATATAATGCTAGCTCATACACCATATTCCTTTTGGTTTACAACTAGTATACTCTTCCATGCAAATGCACTTTAGCTCAAATAAGTAAACTTAATATGTATTTACTGCATGTAATAGGTGTAACAAAGAGCATGGTCCATTATGTTTTGTTTATGAAAAAATGAATTGATTGGAATGTTGTTTATAAGAGAACCGACTGCTTTAGCCCATTATTAATCGTATTCAAGTATTTTAGGCTTGATGCACCTTAGTTACACTATTAGTGTAAGATGGGAATGAGTTTTTTATTATTATTATTATTATTATTGTGTCGGTCTAGTATGACTTCTAGATGGATTAGAATCCTTTATCAATTAGAATATGAGTAACTTATTAACAAGGGAGAGGCCAGGGGTTCCATATCAGTTAGTAGGAACCCTTTAATTATAAGTTGCTAACTTGAATCTGAACCCATAAAGGATCTAAATCAAATAGGATTCATACTAGGCCCACACATAATATAAAAGTCCACCTAGTTTTATACTAATACTGTATTTTTATATTAATAGTGTAACTAAGGTGCATCCCGCACAATAAACCAATATTGATCACAGTATATAATGAGTCAAACCAGTCAACTCTCCTATAAACAGCATACCAATCAATACATTTTTTTTCACAAATACAATACAGTACATAGTGGACTGTTGTTCAATGAAACAAAATTTTCTTACATAAGATACATATTTTGGATTGTTTTCATCTCTTTGTCCATGTCCTAACTTCTTCTGAATCACTCCTATTACTCCTATTATATAGTTTTGAATGTTTAATCCCAAATATCTTGTTGTCCCCTAAATTTCGGCCTCAATAATATGTGATGCTCAAACTTCACTCATATCGAATCAATGTATCTAATCCTTAGATACAATCCAAAGAAGTAGGCACATCTAGTTTGTGACCATCATGAAACCATGTCTCTCAAAATTTCTAAATTATAAGATTAAAACTCACCTCTAAAAGTAAGAGCAACCACCTAAACATGAAACATAGGGTTAATTTCTTGAAAGTCCAAGAAAGGAATAGGCGCAATGTAGACAAGCATTGAGGCTGAACTCAGACCAGAATTGTAAGACTCCAAGGTTTGAAAAAAGGCTTGTAGTCTTGATTAAAGGCACCAAACTTAGTACTTAACAGTTATCACAATGGCAATCAAAGAACAACTATTAAAATCAATGGTTCAAAGATGATATAGGATAAGCTTTGAATTTACTAATTAAGGTTATTATACAGTCAAAAATTGATGAGCTAAAATAACAAGAGCAAATTCTTATAATGATGGTATAGAAAATACTGTGACAAGCAGAACCATCGACAATAACATGAAAAGTTCCACAGTAAGAAGACAGAACTATGACAGAAAATCGGTCTAAAAGAACCACAACATGCTCTTGAATTTTACTAATCAACTCTATAATCCAAAAACCATATCAGCATAGACTTTAGTCTTACTACCTATCGTAACATGACTAGGATTTCTAAACCCCAAAGAATTAGAAGTTCTTTACAGCAAACTTAATCTTAATTAATAGAAGATCATATCAAACAACTAATTATCAACCTCAACTTAGCTCACAATAATGCCGAATGGACCGAAATAACAAACTGATATAAAATTTATTAATTACCCCTGCATTAATTAAAATTAAAATTGGACAAAAACATATAAAAACTCCAATAAATACCAATAACACTTTCCATTAGAATAAAAAGGCTTCATTGTTGTTGCAAAACTTGTGAGTTTAGCTGCAGGCTACTGAACAGGATATTTCTTCTCTAACCTAATCATGATATAGATTTCGCATTGTACTCTTCATATACCCATTCATAGTTTTACTAGTAGCCTTGATTTGCTATAAAAGAAAGGCAAGCAAGTCATTGCATTACCAAGCAAGACAAACAAAATGAATGCTTTTTCAACGTGTAGAGAGGCACCACAACTAACCCAAACAATAGTAGTAAGGCTCATTTAGTATGAATTTTAGTCTTCTCGTGTTCCAAATAACTATGTAATAGAGAAAAAGGTTCAGTTTATTCGCTATATACCCAACTATTTCTAAAGAACATCCCGATTATCAAGTTACATTCCCCTCCTCAGATGAATAACCTCTTAAAGCAGTGAAACACAGCCTTTATACTCTTTCATGATATTGTCTCAAAACAAAGAAATATAACACTAAAAATGCCAACCACAGTTCACTCCATGGCAAATCTAAGAGACTAAACATACAATAACAACCCAATTACTCAAAACATAAAAAATTGAAAAGCATTACCTGAATAACCTCATCAAGGAGCAAGACATGAGTAAAGGGGTCCCTCTTCTTGGACAAGACCCTCTGCAAGTGCCAAACGGCTACAACAATGGAATGCAACTGATTCATACAAGTGCCCATCCTCTGCCACAACCCTTCCCTCGCCTTCACTCCTCCTCCAATCTGCGGAGTCCCCGTCCCTCTTATCCCTCCTGGCCCGAATCCGACACCGGCACTCCCACCAGTAATGGCCTTCATATCCAAGGCCACACTAACGCTCTTCACACCCATGTTCTTATACTTGTTAACCAAATGCTCCACAGTGACCTTCAACTCCCCCAAATTGTAAAACACTTGCAATCCAGTGCCGACTTGGGCCTGGTTCAAACCTTCCATTCCTCCTTCTAGAACTTTCATGGCTTCTTTTCGCAATTTCTCTCCTACTTCTTTCACATAAAACAGCTCCTCGTCCATCACATCGATGCCGTTCAGCTCGTATTCCTTGCACATTGTGATTATCTCGCAATGGAGCTGCGCTGCTTTCGCCAGATCTAGCTTCTCCGGCTCCGATTCCGAAGCCGATATGACATCGCGGAGCTTTTTGGAAAGCCTGAGAGCGCGGATCGTGTGCTGGAGGAGCTCTGTGGTGTGGTGAAGATTGGAGAGTTGTAGGGTTTTGGATTTGATGGATTTGTAAGGGTCGGAGAGCTCGGATCGGACGCGGCGGACGGACGACTGGAGGGAGGAGATGGCGGATCGGACGGTTGAGAGGGCGTGTTCGGCGTGGTTGAGAGAGGAGAGCTGGTTTAGGAGGTCGGTGTGGCGGGAGAGGACCTCGGAGCGGAGCTGGTTCTCGAGGAGGCGGATGGCGTGGTGGAGTTGCTCGGCGGTAGAGGCGGGGGAGCCGGAGGAGAGTGCGGCGGAGGAGAAGGAGGTGGAAGAGAATGATGGGGAGAGGAAGGAGGAGAGGATGGGGTCGGCGGCGAATGCGTCCAAGGGAGAGGTTGTTGTTGTTGGTGTTATTGCTGTTGCTGAAGACGGGATTTTCAAGCTGGAGAAACGCTGGAGAGGGGAGGAGCCGGAAGAGATGGGAGATTTCGGGACTGCTGCCGGTGATGCCATTGAAGAGTTGTTTTTCGTTTTCTCTGCAACTTTTTTCGACTCATCACTCATGATCTGTAACTTAGAGCTCGTTTGGTGCTTTTGAAAAACCTCTGTTTGTAAACCTCAATTCGTAAAACGTACGCTTGCAATAGATCTACCAGAAATACGGTTTTTGAAAAAAAAATATTTACAGTTATTTGGTTGGTTGGTAGACTTAAAAAAAAAAAAAATCTATTCGGAGTAGTTCCTCCAAGTAATAAAAGCTTAATAGTTGGGTTTTTGAAAAACCTCTATCGATAAAAGATCTACTTATAGTAGATCTATTAGAAATAGAGTTTTTGAAAAAAAAATCATAGATATTTTGGTTGGTAGACTTTTTTTTTAAAAAATGATCTATTTGAAGAAGCACCTCCCCATGAGCTTTTGCTCAGTAAAGGTTTAAACTCTACTAGCCTCTACTCAATTTAAAATAGACAATCTCAAAAGCTCAACCAAACAACTCTAAAAAACTCAAATAGACGTTGGTAGACCTTTTGAGCCAATAGAAAATTCAACCAAACATACACTAAAAAAAAGTGTGAAGAGCTTTTAAGGCGGTAAAAGATCCAACCAAACAAGCAGAATCCGTTACCTGCCACTTTTGCTCGTTAATTTTTTTTTACTAATCTTACAGATTAATTATAATATTAATCAATTTTTTTAAAAAAAAAATGTCAAAAGTATATGTATTAATTTAATTTGTTTTTTATTTAAAAAAAAGTGTTTTTAATTAAAATTCTTAACATTTTAAATTGAGTTTCGATGCCTGTTTTATCCGAATTCTATGTGCTTTCGGGTTGTATTTAATTTGGATTTAAAAAAAAAAAAAAAATTAAGTTAATGGATTTTGTAGAGTTATGGATTTTTATTAACTTTTATAGATTTTACATAATTACAAAATATTTTTATTTTAAAAAACTTTTATATAAATCGATAAATTTTTATTGACTTCTAATAGAATATATATTTTATTGTAATAAAATTATATTTTTTATATTAATAAAAAAAAAACAAAATTATCATTAATATTCAAGAAACCAAGATGAAAGCATTATTGCTTATATATATTATTTTTTAAAATTTTTACTTGTTTTTTTATTATATTTTACATCCTAAAACAATTATGCACCTAATTTTTTATTTTTTTTTTAATAATTAGTCAAAATATATGTGTAAAATATAATTAAAAAGGCTATAATTCCTTTTAAAATAAAGATAGCAAACCGACAATAATATTAACATTTACATATATCTCTATACAAGTATGTCAATAGGTATTAGAGTGTAAAACCTCTACCCAAAATTAACTCAAGTTATCAAAACAAAACTTAAAAACCACACATAATTGTTAAACAATATCCATACCCAAAAGTGGGTAATTTGATACTAGTCATAAGCCACACTAATATGCAACATTGATTATAGCGTGGTTAAGTCGTGGTTTTTATCTTTTATTATTTTTAATTAATATAAAATGAAGGTTTTTTTATAAATAATATAAAAGAAATGAACTTTCGTCTATAATTGTATAACGGTCAAGAGTTATTTTATTTTATATTATTTTTTAATTTAACTTCTTGGTTTTTTTATTTATTATAGATCTCTAATGTTTTTTTTTATGATAATGTTTACACATTTTAAAAGTTATTTATTTTATTTTATTTGTGAAATTTGTTAAAAAGTATGTTTTTGTTTATTATTTAAAAAATAAAACATATATTTACTGTGGTTAATGTTTTTTTTTAATGTTTTTACGAAAGTCACATTTTAAATTTCATAAAAGTCATTAATTAATTATTATTTTTAAGAGTATTGATTAATACATCATGATTTTTAAATACTTTTTAATAATAATCTTGTATAAATTAATTATTATTTTTTATGGATAAATTAATTCATTTATTATTGAAGTACAAACACGAGAATCAATTTAATATCATGTACTAATAAAAATACATAGTTTTGACAATACGGTTCATATTTAAATATTTGGGAAAAAAAAAATTAGAAATATCCCTTAAAAAATTAGACATTTAGTGGATGTATTTAATCTAGATTTTCAAAGACTTTTTATAGTTTTTTTGAAAGACTTTTGTAGAGTTGATGAGTTTTTATCTTTACAGAATTATGAAAAACTTTCATTTAAATGACTCTCATACACATCGATAGATTTTCATTGACTTCTAATTATAATATATATTTTGTTGTTGTAACAAAATTATTTCTCATGCAATAAAATTATTTTCACAAAAGAATTAAAAAATAATAATAAGTGTTAATGTCTATGAAACTGGATGAAAGTATATAATTTTGAAATTTTTATTTGTTTTTTTTATTATATTGGACATAAGTTTCTTTTTATAATTAGTCAAAATATGTGTGTAAAATATAATTAAAAAGGTTAAATTTTCTTTTAGAATAAATATAGCAAACCGACAATAGTATTAATGATTACACATCTTTGTATGTATATAACAATAATTATGAGATAGTAAAAACTCTACCCAAAAATAACTAAAGTTACCAAGACAAAACTTAAAAATTGCACGCACTTGTTGAATAAGACTCATGCCCAACAATGGGTTGTTTGATATTGATCATAAATACATGGAAATTAACTCAAGTTATCAAGACAAAACTTAAAAATTGCACCTACTTATTGAATAAGACTCATGCCCAAAAGTGTGTAGTTTAGTATTGATCATATCTATATGAAGCCATGCTCATACGCAATGGTGGTACATTTTTTCATCAAAGATGTGCATGCCATGTTTTAAATTTATGTGTTCAAAAATGATTAGACACTCTTGAACATTTTATTCAACTTATTAAAAAAACCCTAAAGTTTTTATGGAAACATCCTTCTACAATGAAAGCATGGTCAACATATTGTAAACAAAATGGTAGACGTGTCATTAGATTTCCTCGTGATATTCCAACATGTTAGAATTTTACTTATAAATTGCTTGCTAAAAGTTATGATTATAGATATTTATTAGTTTCTTTTGTTCAATTTCATGTTAGTCACATTGATCTTTATCAAACTCATTGAGATGCTTGTTACAACGTTTTCATTTTGTTAAAAGTCTTTTATAATGCTACTAACAATTTATCTAGTGTTTATTATCCTACAACTCGTTTATTTATTATTGAGAGTCTTAATATTGTTGGTATCTTTGCTCATTGTGAATCTGACATAAAATTAGTGGAGTCCTTTAATGCTATAAAGGAAAATTGTTAGAATATTATAAGGAGTTTCCAAATATTTATTTGATTGCCATGATTTTTGCCACGTTGTAAATTAGAAAATTTGTCTTATTATCTAAATGGTTATTATTTTTCACAAGGTTTAAAAATAGAATATGATATTGATGCGTGTTGTAATAGAACTAATAAATTATTGTATGATTTATTTGAGGAATGTGTTACAGTTTATGGATCCTCATTGAACTTAGATATTACACGAACACAAAATGTGTCTCAGCCCCCATCATCCTCCGGATTTATGAATTTAGGGTATAGTCTATTAAAAAAAAAAAAAAACTACGAGGTTCTTCTTCATCAGGCTCCAACAAGTATTCCGAGCTTGAATCTTATCAAAGTAACTCTTTTGAGTTTATAGAAGAAACGGAAGAGAAAAAAATTTGATATCTTACAATATTAGAAAGAGTATGGAAAGTACTATCCAATTATGGCTATGATAGCCAAAAATATTTTTTCAACACTAGTTTCTATGGTGGCAGTGGAATAAGAGTTCAACGCCAAAGGGAATATCCTGAATGAAAAGCATTCGTGCTTGAGTCTAAAATCACTACAGATGCAAGTTTGTGTAGATGACTAGACTAAGGCGCAATATAGACAACAAGAAATCGAGCAGGAAGAACCGTACGATTTCTTCAAAAATGACGAACCTGAAAGTGGAGCAGTGGAGTCGAAATAGCAGATGCGGATCACGACAACAATTAGCCCACGTCATCACCAAACCTGCAATAAAAGGTAAGAGAACTACGTGGCCTTTGATTCCTCTAAACCCCCCAAGAGGATATGTAGACAACTTAATTGTGGTAAAAATTAAGTGCAAGACTAATAACTTTACATTTTTTTTTTTAGTTTTAATTTAATTTAATTTTGTAATTTGTCATTTATTTATTTTATGTTATTTTCAGGTGACCCAAATACCCAATGAAATGTAATTTGTAATTTGTCATTTTGTTTAGTTTTATTTTAATTTTATTTTGTAATTTGTCATTTGTTTATTTTATTTTATTTTCGTGTGACCCAACCCAATGAATTTTATTTTATTTTATTTTGTAATTTTTCATTTATATATTTTATTTTATTTACAATTACAAGTCTATTTTTTTTTTTTATTAACAAAGAGAAAAAAAAAAGGTTCAGAACCGGAACCGGAACCTTGTCAGGACTACTTGTGTTGAGTGGGCGTATATCTCTATACATTCAACGAATACGATGCTTTTTCACTGAAATACATGAAGTATGTCTATGTACATCGTGAATAGTCATCAACAATAATTAAAAAATATTTAGCGCTGTTTAATGTAGGCATGGAATATGGACCCAAACAACAACTTAAAATAATACTTAAAGGAAAAAGATTTCTAGAATATTTTGCTAATGGACAAATTAAACAATTATACTTACTGAAACAAGAAATGGAATCTGAAATATGAGAAATATGAGATTGAACTGTATGGGAAGGATGCCCTAAACACCAATGCCAAAGATTGAAATTTGAAGACGTCACGCTAGAGACAATTGGAGAATTTTCAAAATCCAAATAGTAAATACGGTCCACATTCACAACCCTTGCCAATCCTTTTCTTCGTAACTAGGACCTGAAAAACACAATGGTCGGGATAGAAAGTAACAGAGTAATTTAATGATTTTGTAAGTTTATGAACATATGGTAAATTGAACTGGAAAGATGATGCAAGGAGAACATCTTGCAAGGGTAATATGAAGGTGGGACTTAACTGGCCTACATGCGTAATAGATGCAGTTTGGCTAGTTGGTAATTTAACTGGTGTTGTAATAATTAGTTTTTTTGTGTGTATCAATTTTGGATTTGATGCCATATGATTTGTGGCACCCAAATCAATTATCCATGTAGAAGAATTGAAAGTTGAAGTGAGGCCATATGAAATACCTGTAAAGCTATTAGCTAAAGGATTAGTTTTACCAGATAAGATCATAGAATGAAATTGTTCATATTCTTCTGGTGTGAGTGTCACCCCTCTGCTTGTTGTTGATGGAACCGTGTGCTCAACAGTTATGAAAGTTAGTTTGTTTTGACCGTTCTTGCCCAATGAATAGTTTCCATTGGATTGATTTCTTATGAAATTATTCATGATGGAAATTGAAAAAAATGGTGAAAAAAAAATGAAAAGGATTAGAATTTTGGCTCTGATACCATAAAAGAAATATAAGAAAATATGGTGATTGAATAATATAAGAAAACATGGTGATTGAATACTTTTGTGCATAGTTCTTTGTACAATTAGTATACATTTATATAGTAGCTTGGCAACTAAGTCTAAGGAATTTACAATAAGGAAAGAATTAATGTCTAGATCCTAAATCAATGGTAATTAGAGGAAAAGAATAGGCAATGGTGTAATCAAAGCAATTCAACTCCTTATAGAAGGTAATCGTGATAATAATTCTGCAATAAATCTTGGTCAAAGTGTTTTTAGAAAGTGACTCCTTATGAAAGGTAATCAGGATAATGATTCTACAATCAATCTTGGTTAAAGTCTTCCTTGAATCATGGCTATAATGTTGATTTCTAACAACATGTTTACAAAATCAAGAGAAAGTTTTTGTATGTGAGACATATTCTGGACTAACCCTTTCATAACAAGTGTTTCAAGTGTCAAAGGACAATTGGAGAGATCAAGTGAAATTAATTAAGACAAATGAGAGATTTTGAGTGGAACTTGACCAGAAAAGCCGGAGAAAGTGAAGTTAAGGTGTGTCAAATTTGGGAATCTAACAAAATCATAAGGAATTTGAGAAAGATTGAAGTCATTGTAGGCAAGGTTGAGCTTTTGGAGGTGGATGGTACCATAAAGCCAACTACAACTGAGATCAAGGGCGGAGGCAAGTGGAGACTACACTGGGCTGTAGCCCGGTCCAAACTTTTCAAAAAAAAAATTATATATATTATATGTATTAAATTAACTGCAAACCTTTGAATTTGCTTGGTGGTTGAGACCTTAACTTTTTAAGTAAAGACAAGGGTTCAAAGGTTGGCAAACGAAAACAGTATATTTATTAAATTAACTTATGTTGTCAATTTCTTTTCGGCCCAAATATTCAAGACATTTATTTTCAGCCCAAATGTGAATTTCTAAATTATTTAGTCCAAATACTTCACTTAGTTCAAAGTCAAATAGGCCCAACTACTTAAACCCCCTCCTTAGCTAAAATAGCTAGTGGGAAAGGTTTTAGAGCACTCCAAGGGGGCTTCCTATTTTAGAGAACCACCAAGAGACTCTCCAAAAGTAGAGAGCCATTTCAAGCTCCCTATCTCTCTTTCTATTTTTTTTTATTAATATTTTTAAGTTGATTTATCTTCTCTCTCTTATTTTTACAATTTAAAACAAAATAAATTTATTTATATTTAAAATTCAAAAAATATTAAAATATTAACAACTAGCTATAATAGAGATGATGGTTGGAGTGAGTTGCTAGTTAAAATAGCTAAAAGCTAAAATAGAGCTAAAATTTAGAGAGCATGGTTAGAGATGCTCTAATTACACACTATTTTCTTATATATATATATATAAAGAGATTAGAAACTCTATTTAATCACCAAGACACCAAATTCAACATCTCCAAGCTGAATGGTAATTGATCCGACAATGATAATTGATGAATTTTGTGATATGAGTCCTCCTAGGGTACCACTCAAATACAATAGTGATGCATTTGTATTGTAAGTTTTTATTTTTTATTTTCCTGCTATTTATTTTCGGATTACATTTTTTTATAGTATATTCATTTTGAAGTGTAACGCCCACGTCCATTTTGCATATTACCTTTTAGTAGAGTTGGTAATGTACCTCTCTTCCACATAAGTGGTGAATGATTCAAATTTCACCATACATTTTACAAGCATGTGTGAGGAGTTTTCTTCCCGAGTTGTGGGAGTAGTTATCTCCCGTTATGGAAGTAGATATCCGAGCCACACATATGTTGTTTGATCTCAGCAGGTTCCGACAATCCTATCGTAATAGTTCTTAGAATACTTCAAAATATATATATATATATATTATAAAAATTTTAACTAAGTTTTTAGTCTAGCTATTGTTTCGTGAAACCTTTGAGTTTTTCCAAAATTTCGTGAAACCTTTGGGTTTTTCCAACATTTCGTGAAACCTTTGGGTTTTTTCAAAATTTCGTAAAACCTTCTGGAAATTTTCAATTTCGTGAAAAATTCATGGATCTTGCTAAATCCAACCCAAATTTTTACAATAACACAAAACCCATGTTTATATAAACTATAATTATAAAAAATAATGCAAAAACTTAAAGATTTTACACACATTAACCACTTCAAGAGCTAATCCAATTGATTTTCTCAAAAAACTTCCCTAGCAATCTCCCTCAAATCGGAAGAGTCGGAATCAAAGTTTTGTAAAAGTCAGAATCAAAGTCGAAATAAAACTTCCCTTCTAATTGATTTTGTAAAAGTCGGAATCAAAGTTTTTTTGAAGTTAAAAATGGAAGAAGAAGAGAAAGAAGGAAAGAGGAGAAGAATGGAGGTCGTGGAAGAGAAGAAGAGTGGAGAGAAGGTTTTTTTTATAGATGGGGGCTTTTATATAGGGGCATTACGGTAATAGCACAAAAAGTAGGCTATAAACAATTAAAATTTGAAAATAGGTTATAAACGATTACTCGATGTTCTAAATGATTAGAAATGAACTTGTCAATGAAGTATTCTTCCAAAGTTATAAAAGTTGAAGTGAAATTAAAATGAGATTCGTAATTTACAAATGAATATTATTGCAAATTATATAAAAATAAAAAATAAAACATTATCGCAGCCCAGAGTGTAATTGGGACCAAGTCTTGGTCATCCTCTACAGTAATTATAAGCGGCTATGCATGGAGGTCCGACAATTGACTAGACTAAAACTTTGATTGAAGGAAATATTTGAAAAAATAGGCTATGCGTGTTTTCTTTGTTTACTTATTTTCTCCACAACAGAGATACTTATAAGTCTTGTTTAATTTCCAATTGAGCTGTTCAATCATGACCGTGGATGACATAAAATTATAACAGTCATTAGCCGTGCTGTTTACAACATCAGACTTTTGATTATCCACCGGTGTGTTTCAAATTTGTTGACATTAGTACCTTTGGATTATGATTTTTTAGAAAAATATGTGCCTGCGAGGACTAATCCGAAGATGGTATGCCAGTTCAAGTGTGTACAGAACTACAGATTGAGATGGTGATATACAGGTGATTCAGAAATGCAGAAAATACAGGCACAAATATTCTGCTACTTGTGTCAAAATGAGGACCGACTCCACGACTTATGCATGCGTGTAAACACATTCAATGTGACGTATATTAGACTATTGTAAGTTTTTATGTTTATTAGTTACTAACATGGTATCAGAGCTTTGGTTATTCTAGGAGTCCTGGATTCAACTCTCTTAATGTGTATTTGTTATGTAATCTGCATATGTATTGGGTTTGGTCCGCGTGCCAAGCCAGTCGATCTAGCACGTGGAGGGGTGTGTTAGAAGGCGTAAATACTATTATTGGTTCTGTTGGTTACTAACAAATTAAACCTCATTACAGTATTTGTCTTCTTTGTTATAAATATTTAAGGAAAAGAGTTTCTATCATTTTGGAGGCCAGATGGGTAAAACTGTGCTTGATGGAAATATTTGATCCTGGAAATACTGTCTTGTTTTCTTTGTTTTTTTTTTTTTTTTTCTTCTTTACAGAAAAAATATAAACATGCAGATTATGGGTTTTCTAATTACCCACAAAAGTAGTTTAAAAAAAAAAAACTAAAATAGTTGAGCTGATGGAGTCATAGAGAAATGATATGTGACCCACAGTCACTCTATTTGCGTAATTAACAAGACTCTTAAGTATTTGATATACACACACAAGTGTTTGTAAAAAGAATTCAGAGAAGAACTGACACTAATGAACTGACAACAGCCATAAAAGATCTCAATCTGAAGAAATTTTGTAACTCACAACATTTATTATACTAATTAATTCATATTGAAAATGAAATACATTGTTGCAGTTCCAACTTTGAAATTATAAACAAGAAACAAAGCTCAAAAGATAATTTTTACATCGATAAGCATCTCCCACGAACCTCGACACAACCCTTCATCTTAATTAACCTTTTCAAATCTGTAAAGAAAAAAGGAAAAGTGAGTTTTTGTATAGTAGACAACCATGCATGATCTCAAAAGTAATTGGAACAGATATGGGACAATTTTTTTTTTATTTTTTTTTTAAAGAAAATATGTCAAAGTAGATATAATTTTTAGAAGATGAACAAAGCACGATTGAAACAATATTCTTAAACAATTACACTAAACAGAACACAGGCATGAGTGTGACAAACCACAAATGAACAAGAAATCACAAAGCATACTGCACCATTTAGCTTTTAAGAGTTCCACCGGTTAGATAAATTATAAACCCAACTCGTCAAATATGTAATTTGATTCAACAAAGAGAAACTAGAAAATATGCTGCAAACTGTTTCTAGCAGTTTCAAAGACAAGCTTATAATATTGCTTCATAAAAAATAACAAAGATTGGAGCATTTACCTAACTGAGACAATGACTTGCAATTGCTAATTTCTTCTTCTTGTGCGTCTTACGGTCAGCTTTATCACCTTCCTTTCAACCATGCTCACAAACCACCATGGCTTTCCAGTTGAGAGTACAATATACCCTATTGACAAACCAATCACAAGTCCACTTCCATAACCCATCATTATGATTTTCCAATCAAACCAGCTCCAAGTATCTTGCTCTTCCTTGAATTTTGTTGGCCCCGATTTTGGTGGTTCAGCATTGCCACATTTTTCTGACAATGGATCTCCACACAACCCCAAGTTTCCAAAATAGCTATTGTTTTCAAATGTATTGAACTGTTTCCCCTGAGGTACAGGCCCCACAAGCCTGTTGTATGAGAGGTTCAAAACCGAAAGAGATGTCAGACTTGTCAATTGCATTGGAATATTTCCCTCAAACATATTGTAAGAGAGGTCTAATGATTCCAATTCTGTCAAATTTTCTAAGGAAACTGGAATATGACCTTTTAGATTGTTACGAGAAAAATTGAGAACTTTGAGAGAATTCAATTTTCCAACTACATCTGGAATTTGTCCTTCAAACTTGTTATTTGACAAATCAATAGTAGTGAAAATAGTTAGAATTCTTTTCATTTCAATTTCAACTCCTTTCATTGTCACCAACACGGAATCTCGATAATAGTTGTCTCCCATATATCTCATTCCATCACTTTTGTTTTTCCCATTCATCATGGCTTGAAAAGCTGTGAAAAATCTTGTTCGCAAATGACCAATGAATGCATTGTGAGAGAGGTCAAGAATTCGCAACTTAGAGAAGGGAAGTCTTGTTGATGAATTGCCAAGAGGACCATAAAATCTATTAGAACGCAGTATAAGAACTTTCAGTTGCGGAAGAGTTGCTAACCAATGAGGAAAGGTATCATTAATCAAGTTATTCCCAAGATCTAGTACTTCCAATTTGCCACTGTTGACCAAAGAAGATGGTAATGATCCCTCGAATCGATTGCCATTAAGATTCAGAGTTGTCAACCGACTACCCTTTGCAAATGTGTGAGGGATGCTGCCGTGGAAGTTGTTCATCTTTAGATCCAAAACCAAGATAGTTGTAGAGTTTCCGAGACACTGCGGAACCTTTCCATACAAGCTATTATTCGACAAGTCAAGATATTTAATTGAGCTCAAATTGCAAAATGATGAAGGGATCCCTCCTGTCAAATTGTTGTGTGAAACAGAAAAGAACCGCATTAAAGGTGGTGGAGCTGGAAGCATTCCTTGAAGCAAGTTTGAACGAAGGTCAAGAGTATGTAGATCCTTCCATGGAAGCCGTCCTATGCCTGTCAGGAAGTTGTGGGAAAGATTTAGAGTAGACAGAGTACTGATGTTGAATAGCCAGTTTGGCATCTGGCCATGGATGTTGTTGTTAGAAAGGTCTAGCTCCAACTGTGTGGTAGCAGTTGATATGATCGTTAGGAACTCGTTTATGTTGCAAGAAGATAAACCGAATTCGAAAAGTTTGGGAAATGTAGAGTTGATTTTGGTGGTCAATGATAAATTGTTAGAAGAAAGACGAAGCTCACTATGCTTCATGTAAAGCTTTACAGTGCCACATGAATTGTTTGAAGAAAGCGCAAGGTATGTGAGATTAACAAGATCAAAGACTGTACACGGGATTGGGCCTTGCAATCTATTATTTGTCAAATCGATTTCTTGCAATGACGAATTACTCTGAAATTCATCGATACGGCCAGTTAGCTGGTTATCTCCAAGGTAGATGGTTTTCAATGATGGTAGAGAAAAAATCCCAGAAGGTATAGCTCCACCAAGTGAGTTATCCTCTAAATTGATGTAGGCTAAATTTTGAAGTCCACTGACAACACTAGAGGGAATTGCACCAGACAATTGATTAGATGCTAAGTTTAAAACTGAAAGTTGAGTTAAGTTGATAAAAATATCTGGAATTTCTCCGCTGAAATGATTGACGAGAAGTTTTAATTCCACAAGTTGCTCAAGTTTTGAAAGAGATGAAGGAATATGACCAAAGAAATTACTACCATCGAGATACAAATATGACAGTTGAGTAAGGTTACCGATTGAATCCGGTAGTATTCCTGAGAAATTGGTGTGAGAGACATCCAAATAATTGAGAGGACCGCTCCAGTTACCCTTCGGAAAAACACCTTTTAGGTAGTAATTACTTTGTAAATCAAGTGTGTGCAAGTGTGGTAGGTGAAAAATGTTTTCTGGGAAGCTCCCTTGTAATTCACAACCTCTAAGACTCAAAAACCTCAAAGAAGAAGAAAGGTTTGTTAAGTGATGACCAAGTACCACTGTAGACATGTTTACATAATTGAGATTAAGTTCTTCTAACTCGGTCAGATTTTGGACTAACCTTTCCATAACAAGTGGTTCAACTGTCAACTTCACATCACCTCCTGCATCAGAGAGATCAAGTGAAATTAATTTAGACAAACGAGAGATTTCAAACGGAACTTGACCAGAGAAGAAGGAGCAAGAGAGATTAAGGTGTGTCAAATTTGGGAATCGGACAACATTAGAAGGAATTTGAGAAAGATTGAAGCTATTGAAAGCAAGGTTGAGTTTTTGGAGGTGAGAAAGGAGGAAGAGGCTACTGTTGGGAGGGAAGCTGCCATGAAGCCAACTAGAATTGAGATCGAGGCCAATCACATGACCCGTCACCATATCACATGTGACTCCGTCCCATGAACAGCAATCGGTATCCTCTTCCCAACTTGTCAAAATTGGAAAACAAGTTCTTTCTGCATAATCACAGTCAACAAATGAATCATTATCAAAGGAAAAGTGTTGCTTAAACTGGAGCAACGCAGAACTCTGGTCATGAGAACACAGGTTTGCAAAACTCAGTGACTGTAAGAGAAGAAGTTGAAGGCAGACAAGAAGTTGATAACACCACATGATTAGCCAACTCATTTTTCGATATGAAACCATAATGTGTTTAATGGAAATATTTATATAATATATTTGATATTATTTTATTAGACAGATGTTCCAATCATCTGTAATCTGTGTGAGATTTTTTCTGTAATTGATAATGATGTAAAGAACATTTTTCAAACTCTTTGACAATTTGTAAAGGCAGGTATCTCATTCAATTTTCAAACATTAATTTTTTTGACTTTATTTCATCGTGTTATATGGATCAGAATCTTCTATTGTGCTGATCTTTTTCTTAATCTAAAGCACTTGAAATAAGACTCCACATTTAAAAATAATGAAAGTGAAATAAATAAAACAAGTAAATTACAGTCATTGATTACAAATGTCAGTAGATATATATAAATCATAACAAAGATCAGTTTAGCAGAGGATCCAAATTCGTGCTATATAATAACTTCTCTAATACAAAAGTGGCTTACATACCAATAATTGTTGATATAGCAATAATGTCAAAAGACTTATTTCCAATGTGGTGTAAAGATGGACCCGATAGACAATCAACTTAAAATTTTGTCTCTGTTACTTCTGTTTAAAACACATTTTGTTTTAATGACGTATTCAATTTTATTTTCTTATTAAAAATAAATAAATAATTAATATCAATTTTAAATGATTGCTGAGTCATCCTAAAAAAAGATATGCAATAAGCTGTCTGAAAGTAAACGATCATATTGATAATGTTTAGTATTTTTTTTAACATATCAGCTTGAGGTTGAATATGTACAGTTGCATTGGAGACACAATTATTAACAGAACGTCTATTTATTTTACGTAGCATCTTTTTTTTTTCACAAACATATTGGATTTTCTCTAATACATATCATTTCAATTGATTTCGAGGAGTATTTTGATTTGGGTCATTATCAATTTTTTTTCATTGATATTTCCACTTTTGGTTTTCATGGTATTTCGACTACGTCCCTTAGTTTTTTGCTTAATGGTTCAGCTGTGTGTGAGGTGCAGCCTTCTAAGGGTTTAAGACAAGGGTGTCCTCTTTCCCCTTATCTTTTTATTTTGTGTGCGGAGGCACTGTCATGTATGATTTCTGCTGGGGAATTAAATGGCAGGGGGCTGGGTGTTAGGTGCTCTAGAGGGGGTCCTTTAATTAGTCATATGTTTTTTGCAGATGACAGTATTTTATTTAGTAGGGCTACGAAGGAGTGTAGCTCTAGTATTAGGGATATTTTGAATATTTATGAAAGGGGTTCTGGGCAGCAGATTAATTTGCAGAAAAGTAAGGTTACGTATAGCTCAAATGTGGATGATAGAATTAAAGAAGAGATCTTTGCTTTCCTAGGAGTTGAGGATAGAAATTTTCAGGACAAGTATTTGGGGCTTCCTTCGATGGTGGGGAGAAATAAGAGGATTATGTTTAATAGTATTAAAGAACGTGTGTGGAAGAAGCTAAGGGGGTGGAAGGATAGTTTTTTTTCCTTTGGTGGCAAGGAGGTTTTGATTAGAGCGGTAGCTCAAGCTATTCCTAATTACGTGATGAGTATTTTTCAGCTGCCAGTGGGTCTCTGTAAGGAGTTAAGTGCAATGTTTTCTAAATTTTGGTGGGGTTCTAGGGAGGGAAATCGTAAGATTAGTTGGGTGAAGTGGGGGACCCTTTGTAAGCCTAAAAGTCAAGGGGGTTTAGGTTTTAAAGATTTAATTTCTTGTAATCAATCTCTCTTAGCAAAGCAAGCTTGGAGGATTATGCAGTCCCCTGAGTCTTTGGTAGCCCAAGTATTGAAGGCTAAATACTTTAAAAATGTAGAGTTTTTGGAGGTGGCTGTTAAAACAGGAATTTCTCATATTTGGAGAAGTATTTTGTGGGGGAGGGAGCTGCTTATGAAGGGTCTGAAATGGGTGGTGGGGAGTGGGAATAAGATTAAGGTGTTTAAGGATAGGTGGATTCCTCGGCCATTTTCTTTTAGGGTCATTTCGCCTGATTCGGGTGTAGATATTAGGGTGGCAGATTTGTTTGATGGGAATAGGAGGTGGTGGGATATAGATAAGATTAATAGGTGGTTGTTGCCAGGGGATAAGGACTTAATTTTAACAATCCCGGTTAGTTGGGGAGGGGGTGAAGATTTTCTTATATGGGCTTTTGAAAAAAATGGTGAATATTCGGTACGTAGTGGTTATAAGTTAGCTATTTCAGAAATGGAGGCTGCTGCTGGGTCTACTTCGTCTGTTTTGCAGCAATGGTGGAAGAAGTTGTGGAAGTTAAATTTGCCTCCAAAGGTCAAGGTGTTTGTCTGGAGAGCTTGCTGGAATGGGCTACCATCATTACAGAACCTCTGGACTAGGAAAGTGGTGGATTCCTATAGATGTAAAAGCTGTTATGACCCTGTTGAAACCACTGCCCATGCTATTTTGTGGTGTAAGGATGCTGTGAACTGCTGGAGAGTTTCAGATTTTGGGAGGATTTTGAAGGAAGTTTTTCAGCTTTCAGTTCTTGATGTTTTTATGTATGTTTCAGCTAATTTTTCAGTGGATGAGTTGAGTAGATTTGTATTATAGCATGGGCTATTTGGAATAATAGAAATAGTTTGATGCATAGTGGAAAGAGTAAGCAGGCATAGCTGGTGGTATTGGGGGCTGTTTCTTTGCTGGAAGAATTTCATAGATCAAAGGGTGCCTTCAATTCTCGGGCTACTGCTGTTGGGATTCGGAGAAGGTCGGATTGGTTGCCTCCTCCTCCTGGCAGATTAAAACTTAATATTGCAGTGTTGTTAAGGAAGGATGGTTCGACTTTGGGAGTGGGAGCAGTCATACGAGATGATAAGGGTTGGGTTGCAGCTGCTAGATCAAACCAGTTGCAAGGTATGTTCAATTCAGCAATGGGGGAGATGTTAG
The DNA here is from genome assembly GCA_954870605.1 of Acer campestre. NCBI lineage: Eukaryota > Viridiplantae > Streptophyta > Magnoliopsida > Sapindales > Sapindaceae > Acer > Acer campestre. The sequence goes on along the minus strand of OX940803.1, from coordinate 13,007,315 downwards.
CTTTAAGGGAAGGGTTGTTTTTTGCTGATTTTTATCAGCTGAAGGTGGACTTTGCTGAAGGTTTTTCTGATAATTTAGTGTCTATTCTTAATGATTCCATCCCTATTAAAGGGGAATCTAAGTTTTTAGTGAATGATATTAAAATGTTGTGTACTAATGTTGGCATAATTAAAAGTTTAGCTAATTTTCATTCTGAAAATTCCTTTGCTTTTGAGCTAGCACGTGCAGCTTTTGTATCAGTTAGAGAGAGGCTTTGAGTGGATTTTAATCCTCCTACTTCTGGTTATGGTTTCTTGTAATATTTATGTTTTTGGTTTCTGGTTTTCAGGTTGTAGTTTGTTGTTGGTTGTTATGTATCAAAAAAAAAAAAAAAAAAAAATTTGAAAATACATCAATTTCGAAAATACAAAATCCAAAAAGCAATATTTACTAATTAAATGGTGTGAAAACAATTAATAGAAGTCCATGAGATTTTCCAACTCGTACAGTGATGAAAGCAATTAGAAGACTTCATCATTAAAAAAAAACAAAACTACCACCTTGATCTTCTTTGACTAAAGACTAAAGTAAAAATATGGATCAAAAAAAAAAAAAAAAAAAAAAAAAAAAAAAAAAAGACTAAAGTAATGTTGACTATGATCAGTATAAAGAGAACCGAGTATACCTAACCTTTCTAAATTCCGAAAAGTCAGGACATTAAATCGAAGAAGAAAATGGGCATGGAGACACCTGACTTTCAAGCCACATTGATATGATTTTTATTTAAATATCGTATTAATAAGAGCAAACTACGTAAGGAATTTGAGCAACACTTAATCTAACATGCATAAGCACATAATTAATCCAATCTTTTGATCTAAACATGTTTCTATATCATGCTTTAATCAGGCACTAAATATATGTTACTAACCCATGTTAATTCAAGAGAAATGGGAGATAGGAGAAAGCTGAAGCGTACCTGAATCCATTACCGGAGGTTGGTGGACGGGTTGAGATCTTTCAAATTATCACGATCCTTGGGACACCTAAAAATGTTCTCTCTTGTTTTGGTGATGGGGATACACACAAGCTAAAAAAGTATCGTGTAATTTGGGAACCGTAACCTTAAATATAATAATTAGATTATTATATGTTTTGCTATTTCTAATTTGGCCCCTCATCAAATTAGAAATAGTATTTTGATATCTACACATTAACTCCAAGACAATTATACCCTTCAGCCTTAAAACTTTAAATCTTAATTATACCACTTTAATTTAGGCTTAACCAAAGATAGCATAACACATTTAATATTTACATGTGTGGCCCCACATGATGGAATTTTCCAACAATCTCCCACTGGGCCACATATGTATCTTTACAAATGTGTATGACTTTATGAGCTCCAAAATTTTGTTATCACAATTTTAGAGTCCGAACAGTCTCATCCATTGATTATGCCGTTATAGGATCAAAGCGGTTTTCGTCACATTTAGCGTGACTAAACTCATCAATAGTCACGTACACCAACATAACCAAATGACATAGATCAATCATGGATGCGTAGCATGGAAATTATATGCAATGTTACATGTCTATTTCCAACAGGTCCTACTTTATTCTTTAGTGAGATCAATACTTAATACAATGTAACAGAGTGAAATGAACTGAATACTTTATTTCTGATCAGAAAAATATCCAAATACATAAATGCATAACTATGTCCAAAATCAAACATAAAACAATAAAATGCAAAATGATACAAACTCCCACTATAATATGATATCCTCATACAAAATAACACTCATATGAGTAGTGTACTCATGAAAGACCTTAGGTGGTTATTCTTTTGTAAGTACATTCGCTATCATGGAGTTTGTCCCAATGTGCTCTATGGATATCTGTTCACTCTGCGCTCTCTCTTTCATAACTATGAACTTAATGTCAATATGCTTTAACTTAGATGAGCTCCTGTTGTTGTTGGAATATAGCGCTGCTGACTTATTGTCACAATATATTTTGAGTGGTCTTTCAATACCCTTTAGAATGCGTAGCCTAGTGACAAAATTCTGTAGCCATATCCCATAGTTGGATGCCTCATAGCGTGCTACAAACTCTGCTACCATGGTGGAAGAAGCTAAAAGTGTTTGTTTGGCACTCCTCTGAGAAATAGCTCCACCAGCCAACAGGTATATGTAGCCTGATGTGGATCTCTTATTGTCTTGGCATCCAGCATAATCGGAGTCAGAATACCCTATGATCTCCAACTGATCCAATCTCTTATATGTGAGCATGTGATCTTTTGTTCTCTATAAATACCTTATAACTCGCTTGGCTGCTTTCCAATGATCCATCATATGGTTACTTAAATATCTGTCTAACATACCAATAATGTACGCAATATCCGGACGCGTATACACCTGAGTATACATTAGACTCTCTACAGCTGATGCATAGGGAATCTTTTGTACTTCCTTAACTTCAAGGTTATTTTTAGGGCACTGATTGACACTGAACTTGTCTCCCTTAACGACAGGGGTGTAACCTGGTTTGCTGTCCTGCATGCCAAACCTTTTGAGCACTTTATCGATATAACTCATTTGTGATAATCTAAGAATACCCCAAGAGCGATCTTGGTGTATCTGGATCCTTAATACAAATGAGGCGTCATCAAGATCTTTCTTCTTAAAATTCTTTGATAGAAATCTCTTGATTTCATGCAACATGCCTATATCATTTGTGGCAAACAATATGTCATTGACATACAAAACCAAGAATATGTGCTTACTCCCACTGAATTTGAAATACACACAATTATCAACATCGTTTATCTCAAAACCAAATGAGATAATCACTTGATGAAACTTGTAGTACCACTGACGGGAAGATTGCTTGAGTCCATAGATGGATTTTGTCAATTTGCAAACCATATTCTTTAGGTCTCCCTCCTCAAAGTTTTCTGGTTGCACCATATAAATTGTTTTGTCAATGTTACCATTGAGAAACGCCGTCTTGACATCCATATGATGAAGCTCAAGGTCAAAATGTGCAATAAGTGTCATGATTGTCCTAAAAGAGTCTTTTGTTGAAACCGGAGAGATGTCGTCTTGACATTCATCTGATGAAGCTCAAGGTCAAAATGTGTAACAAGTGTCATGATTGTCCTAAAAGAGTCTTTCGTTGAAACCAGAGAGAAATTCTCTTTAAAATCAATTCTTTCATTTTGGGTAAAGCCTTTAGCTACAAGACGAGACTTATATCTCTCCCCATTACCTTTCAAATCCCTGTTGGTTTTAAAAATTCATTTACAACCAATAGGCTTCACACCTTCTAGTAATAGGACAAGTTCTCAAACCTTATTGTCTTGCATAGACTTATACTCTTAATTTATGGCACCAATCCACTTTTGAAAGTTAGAACCCTGCATGGCTTTATGGAAGTTGATTGGATCATCTTCCACCATTCCAATGTCTTCCTCCTATTCCTAGAGAAATATGAAAAAATCGTTCGAAATAACATATCTCTTTTCTCTAGTGGATCGCCTTAATGGCATTGGTTCTTGAGGTTGTTGAGTTTGTTTCTCAGGAACAATTACCTCATCTTGAATGGGGGGTTGATCAACATTGTCTGGTTGAAGATCTGAATTTACTTCTTGATCAATGACATGTATAGACATCTGTATATTATCAAAAACGATTGTAGGAATTGAAACTGATTCCTCCTTAAAGATAATGTTTCTGATCTTATTTCTCCCCCCAAACTCAATGTCCTAAAAAAATGTTGCAGTTTCTATCTCAAAAATTATCCTAAGTGTAGGATCATAAAACTTATAGCCTCTAGATCACTCAGAGTAGCCAATGAAGTACCTGCTTACAGTTTTAGAGTCCAATTTCTTTTCATGTGGCCTGTAAGGCCTTGCCTCAATTATACATCCCCAAATGTGAAAATGCTTTAGATTAGGCTTACTGCTTGTCCAAAGCTTATAAAGTGTTTTTGCAGCTGCTTTAGTTGGCACTCGATTTAGAAAATAAGCTGCTATTTTGAGTGCTTCTCCCCAAAGTGACTCTAGTATGGTAGAATGACTGATCATACTCCTTACCATATCCTTAAGAGTCCGGTTTCGCCTTTCAGCTACACTATTCGTGCTAGGTGACCCTGGCATGGTGTACTGTGGGACGATTCCACATTCCTCTAGGAATTTAGCAAACGGTCATGGACGTTGTTCACCTGAACCATCATATCTGTTGTAATATTCACCACCACGGATAGACCTGACACTCTTTTTGCCCTTATCTTTAGAGGTGCTAGCCAAATGAGCACTTTCAGTCCTGTCTTGCTTCAATATCTTTTCCTCTTGCACACGGTAAGAAATGAACTCATTAAGAGTCAATTTCTTCTTTTGACAGTTGTAACTGACCTTAAACTGATTGTATTGTGCAGGAAGTGATTTTAATACTAAATACACGAGCAAGTCGTCAGATAGCTCGAGCTTCAGTGCCTTAAGTTTAGAAGTAATATGAGACATTTCCATATTATACTCCCTTATGTTCCCTTTACCTTTGTACTTCATAGAAATCAAGCTTTGTAAAAGTGTGCCAAAACGTGCTTGTTTCTGCCTTATCGTTTTTCGTAAAACGCTTTTCAATTTCGACTACAAACTCTTTGGTTTTGGTTATCTTTTCAGATATGGCACCCCTAATTGCCTCTGAAATGCCACGCTTGATGATCATAAGACTCATGTGATTTGAGTGATCTCACTTCTCAAAGTTCTTCCTGTCATCAGGAGAACTTGCATCCGTAAGAGAAACGGGCTGCTTAATCCAAAGTGCAAGGTCCAGATCCATGCAGCCGAGAACAATTTCTATGTTCTTCTTCCAATCCTTAAAATTTGTCCCATTAAGCATGGGTAAAGAGTTAATATTAGTTGATATAGTATAAACACTAGCCGTAAAGAGAACAAAACAAACAAACAAACAAACATGCTCACATTAATAACCAAACACAATAATCAACAAATTCAAATAATGGTAAGTCTCATCTCAAGATACCTAGCACAACATTAATATCGAGTCTTTGGATAGTAATATTAATTGTAAGTGGTACTCTTGTTGCAGTGATCAAACATTGACAATAATTCATGTCAAATAATAAATCTATCTTTGAAACGACTTATTATTCACATATAAAACCTTATAACCATCACATGTGTACCATTACAGGTGTGTGTACAATTCAGCCAAGTATTAACCTTCCTTTGGGCCAGTTAATACCCGTATGAATTTATACACACACAAACATCCAATATCTCTCATGAACAATCTACATAAGAGAGGTCACTTTGGCGACATCTTGTTTCAATTAGCTCATTTAGAATGATGGACTACTTTATTTAACCATAAAAGATATACCAAAAAATATTTGAATTTGAGTTGATTCTTTATTTTTTTTTATCAAAATTATACAATGGCCCAAAATAATTACAAAACAATCCCCTCAAGAATTTTGAATTTTCAAGAGAAGGATCTAAGGGAAAAACACAGGTCAAAGACCTGGTTTCTTCATGCAACTGCTTCAGACCACCTCTACGGTCACCAGAGGGCTACGCCGAACGACGGCCAAGCAGCGCACGACATGCAAACGCAGATTGAAGCGATGATCGACGATCGATCTACGTGGATTGAACGAACGGTGGCTGGGTTGGGCTTGGGTCGCCCAATTTGGACTAGATTGTGGTCAATGACCAACGATCTCCCTCCTCGCCGCAAAACACAAGGGTTTCATGTAAAAATCCACCGGAAAAGTGGTGTTGACTGGCGAAGGAAACCGAGTCTGGGTGAGATAACCCATCGACCCAAAAGCAAACCCAAAAAAAAAAAAAAAATCAAATCAGGTGATCCGATCCAAACTTCTTCACCAGATCAAAACGTGATCTGAATTTCCAACACATCATATTTAAAAACTCAAATCTCCAAAAATTCCTCAAATCCTCAAGAATCGATCATGGGTGGCTTTGATACTACTTGTAAGGAATTTGAGTAACACTTAATCTAACATGCAGAGGCACATAATTAATCCAATCTTTTGACCTAAACATGTTTCTATATCATGCTTTAATCAAACCTTAAATACATGTTACTAACCCATATCAATTCAAGAGCAAGGGGAGATAAGAGAAAGCGGAAGCTATTGTACCTGAATCCATTGCCAGAGGTTGGTGGATGGCTTGAGATCTTCCAAATTATCACGATCCTTGGGACACCCAAAAGTGTTCTCTCTTGTTCTGGTGATGGGGATACAGACAAGCCAAAATGTATAGTGTAATTTGGGGACCATAAACCTAAATATAATAATAAGATTATTATATGTTTTGCTATTTCTAATTGGCCCCTCATCAAATTAGAAATAGTACTTTGGTATCTACACATTAACTCCAAGACAATTATACCCTTAAACCTTAAAACTTTAAATCTTAGTTAGACCACTTTAATTTAGGCTTAACCAAAGATAACATAACACATTTAATATTTACATGTGTGGCCCCATATGATGGAATTTTCCAACAACCTATTCCCCTCTACTATATATATATAGTCCATTGATTTTGATAAATTTAATATGAACACTATTAATTTATGTCGCCCCAAGCTAGCTAGAGGACTAATTGCACCAAATCTTGTTCATACAAGACTTTTCTACAAAAAGGTGTCAAAGCTATTAGAAGCAGACAACATATTAGGGTGCTTAAATATTATTGTTGGGATATTTTCAGTCTTTGGAGAACTGGTTGTAACCAGCCATTCTGAATCTTGTTAAAGCAAATTATAAGCCAAGTTTATAGTACTTGAAGGGAAAAAAAAAAAAAAAAAAAAAAAAAAAAAAAAAGGAAGGGCAATTCACACAAAAAATGTTATTATAGGTCACACAAAAAATGTCTAACCTTCTTCAAACGTTTCTAATGAAGTGATCACAAGAGCTATGTAAGATCTGAATCTGAATAAATTTTTGGTGATTCAAACAATTTTTTTTAATACTAGATTTATTCTGAAAATCAAATATCAAAAGATGCATTGTAGCAATTCAAACTCCAAAACTATACAGTAAATGTTGATGTTTGTCTCAAAGTAACATGTATTTTGTATTTAATTTGGGGCATATTTGTAATTTTGGGTTTTAGTAGGCTTTGTTGTAATTAGCTAAAAGTCTCACCATATAAGTGAGCTTGTTTGGTTGAGCTTTTGAAAAACCTCTCTTGGTAAAAGATCTACTTGTAGTAGATCTATTAGAAATAGAATTTTTGAAAAAAAAAAACAATTATAATTTTTTGGTTGATAAACTTTTTTTTTAAAAAAAAAATTATTTGGAGAAGTATCTTTGCATGAGCTTTTCCTTGGTAGAGGTTTAAATTCTATTAGTCTCTACTCAATTTAAAATAAACAATCTTAAAAGTCCAACCAAACAACTCTAAAAAACTCAATTAGACGTTTGTAGACCTTTTGAGGTAGTAGAAAACCCAACCAAACAAGCACTAAGTATTTGTAAATATGTAGAGACAACAACAAAGACAAAAAAAAAAAAAAAAAAAAAAAAAAAAAAAAAAAAAAAAAAAAAAAAACCTAGAACAAAAGGGTGATTGTAAGGTTGATGGATTAAGACCTAGAGGTAGAGAGAATGCTTGTGGGTTAGAGGTAATATCTTGTATATGTCGTTCTCATTATCTAGTGAAATCGGTGTCTCCGTGGTCATAGCCAATTTGGTGAACCACGTAAAAATTGCCTATGTTGTGGTTTTACTTTCTCTCTCTCTTTTTAGTTGATTGTGTTTCCTTGTGCTAGTATTACTTTCATGCGTTCTTATAAGTCCATTCAAACAAGGTCTTGGAAGGAGTTGACCCAATTCTTCAATAAGATAATGGGGAGATTTTATTGATTAAAGATTCTCCACATTTATTTGAATTAAACGTGGTTGATACTCAAGAAGTGAATATCAAAACAACAGTCAATTCTGAAGTTGACTTGGAGAAAATATCATAAGACCAAGATATTCATCGACAAGAAAGAATTTTGCTAACAATAATTGGATTTCTGTGGTGACCAAATCAAAAAGAAAAGTCAAACCAATTTTTAAGATTTTATCTAATTTCAAGTCTCAAATGACTATGGGAAGACATCCTATGTGCTTCCTTAAAGCTAAGACTAAAATTCACCATGATTCTGTAGCTCAAGCAGAATTAAGATTTGTCGTTAATTGAGCCGCGCAAGTTGTTGCCGAAAGGAATGATTATGCTCGTCAGATGGCTAAGCTTACTTAGTTTAGATCATATTTTTTTCCTTCTGTCGAAGCCTGCGTGCCTTAGATTATTGTTTTAGGACATGTGCGTCCCTCTACTTTCGCTTTTTTTTTTTCTTTTTACTTCTTGTTTCTCTTGTTTTTTTATTAATTAATTCTGGATTTAGATTCTTCATCCTTAGATCTAAGACCGAGATACTCGTAGAGTTTCCTAGACAATGTGGAACCATTCTGAACAATATATTATTAGACAGGTCCAGATATTCAAGTGAGCTCAAATTGCAAAATGATGAAGGGATTGCTTCTGTCATGTTGTTGTGTGAAATTGAAAAGAAATGCAGAAAAGGTGGTGGAGCAGGTGGAAGTAGTCCTTGAAGCAATTTAGAACGAAGGTCAATATATTGTAAATCCTTCCATGGAAGCCGTTATATGCTTGTCAAAAAGTTGTGATAGAGATCTAAATTAAACAGAGTGCTAGGGTTTAATGACCACACCAAAATGGGCGCTCACAATAGTACGAGGCCGTGGGTGTAGTATAATGTCAAGAAGTTCGTTCCCACAGAGATTGATATATTGATTACCGAAATTAATCAATTAAACTACTATTTGGACAAGTGAAAATAAGATGATTATGATTAAACTACTTCCAAACGTAACTAAAGCGAAATGCAATTAATAAAGCTATGAAATGAAAACAAACACACAAGCAATTGATTTGTAACTTTATAGAAATTAGGCCAAGACCTTCGAAACCACCTACCTAATCCTCACCAATTTATAGACTTACCATTAAGATAAATTATGCAAGTGTTAAATGTTGATTGTGATACCCTTAATTAGTCTCTAATATCTCTTGAGCAATAAAGACAATATTTATATGCATTAACAACCTATCTCTTGATGGTTATTCGAACTACACTCAAATTCATTAAGCTTTATAGCACACAAATGGAATCCTATAAGCTAGTCTCGCATATTTCTATCTTACTAGACTTATATCATACATTTCATCGAACACGTTATGTGCTTTTCTTCTTGGTATATCACACAATAACCAAATAACTACTAAATGTTAGCATGAACGCAAGAAATGATAATAAAGTAGTGGTCTTTACTAGAGATTAATGGAAATGTTTCATCTTGGCCATCTTGGTCTTAGCCAAGATGATTTTAGTTCATATTACAAAGTATAGCTACATAAGATACGAATTTAATACAAGCCATATCAAATACAATTAATAAATAAAAAAGAGAGGTAAAGAGTAAACTAAAAGTGAAGATATCTTCCTTTTATTCTTTATAATTCTTCACATCATAAAATCAAAATTGAAGTAGGGTGTAGGGAATTTACATAAAAAATTGTATATAGGTATCAAACACGTTTCATTGAATCATAAAAATTGTATATGCAATTTACATTAAAAAAAAAAAATTGTATACGGTCGTATTAATGACATGCATACACAATAAATAATCAATATTTGGGTATATAGAATTTTAGTCTTTTTATTTTTACAGCCACGGAACAAAAAGTTCAACAAAACAATGTCATTCTTTAAGAAAAATTAAATAAAATGAAATGAATCACAATAAATGTTTAAAGAGAAGGCTAATATTTTCTTCATTATTCCTGCATTTTGCATTAGTGAGTGGCCGTCGAGAAAAGTGTATGGCTAAATATAGACTGTGTTAACACCAAAGTCGTAGAGTTTAATAAAAGGAGGAGAATACGGTTAAGACAATAGTTTCCATCCCCTCCATGTCTTTTATTGAACTATGTTATGATGTCACTTAGAGAAGGAAGTGAAGTGTTTTTGGAGTCAATTTTGCTAAATACAACCGGGATCATGGCACCGCCGCGGCTCCGTAGTGCAAAAAATTGAAAAAAAGTATACGGGGCCCCGTGTTTTTTTCTCTTTTTTACACTACGGGGCCACGGCGGTCCCGCACCCCCGGTTGTATATATATTTTTTGTTTTGGAGTAGATGTGCCTCCTCCATTTCTTTTTTCTTTTTTTATGTTGTACGTAATTATTATTTATGACATAATAATTTTTTTTGCTATATTTCGAAAATTAATAAAAAAGATATTTTAGATAATAAGTGGTAGATAATCTAATTTTAAAAAAAAAAAATTTTGATGGTATAAACTAATTAAAGGGTTGTACATATATAAATTAATGGGTGCAAATATGGACACTCCGTGTTATACAAGTGCTCAAGAATCACGCTATTGTGTTTAAACTTTCCCAAGAATCAGACAACTTTGATTTCAGTTTTAAATAAATAAATAAATTTTAGAAAAAACTTTGGTGCTGTTTGGAACCATTTTTAAAATGGTTTTCTTTTTTTAAAATAAAAAACAACTTTAATGTTGTTTGTTTATATATTTTACAAAAAAAAAAAAAAATTAAACAAAAAACAACTTTTTGAAATGTATAACTAAAAAATTAAAAACAATTTTTTATTATTTTTCACCATTTTCAAAAACATCATTTCAAAACAAATCAACCTTTCTCTCCAAACAACTACTTTACCCATTTAACTGAAATTATAATAATGTAATTAATGCTAAATTAAGCAGAAGAGTTGATTATCTATGCGGACCAAAATGGACCTTGTCGTTTTCTAGTTGCTTTCCAGAATCCAGATACAACTATACAAGTATAATACAACCTTCAACTTTCTTAAAATACTTGTAAAATCCTTAACTAATTAATTTAGGTTATACAATTTAGATGAATTATTCATCAAAAGTTGAAAAGAAGAGGGAACAGCAGATTCAAAACAGTTTTACACAAAATGAATATAATTATCCAAACTGAAAAAAAAAAAAAAAAAAAAAAAAAAAAAAAAACTAGAAAATAATCCAAAAGAAAAGAAGCAAAGATTATACAAATCGAGATAGATGCTAATTAAAATAAATAAAAGAATAGAAAGAAGAAGAAGAAAGATCAGAAGTGGCAGCCGCAGCAGAGGAAGAAGAAGCAGAGAGCTGAGACAAGAACGATGGCTTCAACGACATACATGATTCTGAAGATGAAATCGTCAACTCGCTTCCACTTGAAAGCCGACGACAACGCCTCCATGCTCACCACCTTCTTTAACCACCACGCCTTCTTCGCCATTCTATGATCAATCTCTCTGTTGAATGGGGCTTTGCTGTGACTTGTGACTTTGTGTTGAGTGGGCGTGTATCTCTCTCTCTCTCTATATATATATATATATCCAACGAATACGATGCTTTTTAACCAACACAGCAGCATCTATTCCTCATTTTCCTTTATAATAATTTAGAAACGGCTATCTTATGTGGGACCCTTAATGTTGGTTTGAGAAGTATATAGAATCAACCTTATCCCGTCGATTATAAATATTATCGGACATATATGGCATGATGTGTCCCTTGTATGGTTCGGTATTTTACAAATCCTAAGTATAACAGTATACAAACAAATAAAAGCCTCCAAATCCAAATGAAAAGATGAATTTTGTTAAAAATATAGAATTAGATTGCAACTGTCATTGTTAATTGTTTAATTTGGGGCCATTGTAAGCATATGGCTTCTAAGCCAGCATTGATTTTCACTAATAATTAAAAACGACTGAATTTCCACGAGCATTGAGCTGCCCCTTTTTTTTTAGTTGTTCTTTTATGATAATTAATAGCTGTAACGGCCCTAAAACGAATTATTAAAAAGCAAATACTGAATCAAAGTGTCCGTTGTTGCTTTGTCTTCAATTTCTTTAGTTCAAAAGCACTTTTTTGTTGTTGTTGTTGCTAACCGGTCAAAGCGCTTTTAACGGCTAGAGTGCGTCAACAAGGTTTTGGTCCCCACATTTTAATTGGCTTCAGGTTGTATTTCTTTTCTTCCAGTTCACAGTCTAATTAATCTAATGCAATATACAACCACGAGGAGGCTGCCTTGGTTGTCCAAGGATTGGGATGCAAATCTCAAGTATTTGGTTCTACTCTTGGCAATTACATTGTAGCCAACTATTAGAGCGCTAGCTCAGTTGGTGGAAGGACAGGCTTGAGACACGGGTAACTCCCAGATCAGCGGTTTGAATCCTATCCAGATGAAGGCGAGATCTGATTTACTTGCTTGCATCTTTGTGTGGCCGGAGGTGTGGACTGAGGTTTCTTATCTGTCATATTCCATAACATCCAACAAATAGACCGTCATAACCAACAAGTTGGCTATGGGTGTGTCATGCAGTCGGAGAGGACAGGCGGATGGGTGCCTAGACGAAGTCCGGGATCCTCGATACAAAAAAATAAAATAAAATAAAATAAAATAAAAAATCTAAGAGTTAATTCAAGTACCATAGAACTCAAGTGTCAAGACCTAGCGAAATTAATCGCCACAAGTACTGGTTCTTCTTGAAGTGATTCTTTGAAGTTAAACCCCCATAGCTGTTCGTAAACTCATTTTACTAAGAGTTAATTCTTTACGTAAAGGGTTCATGAGTTGATGAAAAGATGAAAATGTGTAATGTGTTCATATGTTTTCTTCCTGTCAGATTTGGGCTGTTAGAGGGAATGGGAGCAAAAGGCTTCTCTTCTCTCAATCTGAGTTTGAGGTTCTTATTCCTTTGCCTAATTGATATTTTTTTCCATTGTGTTTACTGATTGTTTGCATCATGTACCTTCTCAGTTTTTCCTTTTCCTGTTGTTTGCTTTTGGTTTTGGTTTTGGAATATTTTCTCAAACTGTATGTGACTGTGATATATATATGGTACATTGGGTGGGGTTTAAATTTTAAAGCTTTAGTTTGATGGCTAAACACAATCCTCAAGCAAATGCAAATAGCAAATGATAGCTTTCAAAGCACACTAAATTTAGCACTTTAAATAAATATAAAATAATGATATACTGTTTAAATTATTTGTCCAAAATCATACTTAAATGACGTGACATGTGAATTGTCAAGATCTTGTAAATTATAAAATTATGTTCTAAGTGATATGATATTGACAACTCATATACCACATCATTTGGACAACCTAACATTACTCGATAAAATAAAACTTGTAAAAAAATAAATAAAACTTTGATAAGCAAGCAAAATGGGTGTTTGTGTCTATAAAGAATGTTTTCTCAATTAGAATGACAGGTAGACAATAAGAAGAAACTTGTCATGATTCTTCAAGAGCTATGTTTCTAAAAGAAATTTATTGGGAATTCACTATTTGCTTTAATATGGCACTAATGCCATGAGTAAAATCAACGTTGAAATTGCCACATGAAATAAAAGTCAAATGTTTGGAAATTTTAAATTATGTTTCTAATTTTTATTTTTTATTTTATTTTATATTTTTTTTATCTCCCTCATCCGTGTATGATATGAACAATGGAGATCAATTTTTTAATTTTATTAAATTAAAGATGATATGGGTATTTAAGTCTTTTGCCCTTTTAACACGATCAATTATTAAAAGAGAGTTTCTCTTTACAATCCATAAATTATCTATTTACACTTCATTTTAATTTTTTTTTTATTAATGACAATTTTAACATGAATTAAAATTACTAAATAATACAAAAAAATTTAAAGATATTCCAAACTAATTAAATTATTAAAAAAAGAAATTTTCTCTCCTAAATCATTAGATTAAATATTACCTATTAAACTCTCTTTCATAAATATGTTATTACCATATTAAACATACTCTCTCTCTCTCTCTCTCTCTCTCTCTCTCTCCATTTTTCAACAAAAAATAAATAAATAAATCTCATCTCCATACTTTCTCGATCTTGATTAATAGTTAAAGAACAAAAAAAAACTTATGAATATTTTTGTTTCTTACTAATAGTAATATATATATATATATATTAAAAGTCCAATTTTTTTTTTTAAAAATAGATATATAAAAATTTGATTTATCACAACTAGATTCGATTAAACTTAGAATTTATAAGACTAATGAAAGAATTTAAGTTCTCTAGGCAATCACGTATTTACAAAAGTAACAAAAAAAACATTTTCATATTTCGATTTTTTTTTTAAAAAAAAAAACAAGGTACTTGTTTTTTGAGTTTTTTTTTTTAACATATATACGGTTCCTAAAAATCAAGTTTATTCGTAAGTTTTTTTTTTCTTAACTATTAGTCTTGCTTGAGAAAGAATGGAGATAGAAAATTAGAAATATTTATTGAAGGAAAGAGAATTTAATATGGTAATTAAAATTTAGGAGAGAGTGTTTAATATGCAATATTTAATTTAAGAGCATCTCCAATGTAAAAGTGGTTTGCATACCAATAATTGTTGACATTGCCAAAATGTCAAGAGATTTACTTCTTATGTGGCATAAAAATATATTTGATAGACACTCAACTCAAAATTTGGTTTCCAATGCTTTCGTCTAGAACACAATTTTTTTAATGACGTGTCCATCTTTTTTTCCTGTTTTATTTTTTATTTTATTTCCTTACCCAAAATATATGAAAAATTAATGTCAGTTTTAAATGTTTGCTGAGTCAACCTAAAAAATAGCTATGTAACAGACCGTTTGAAAATGGATGGTCATGTTGACAATGTCTAATATTTTTTTTTTTGTCACGTCAACTTGAGTTGAATATGCATAGCTGTATTGGGGACACAATTATTAATATAACATCTATTTATCCTACGTGACATTTTTTTTTTTTCACAAGCCATACTTGTATTAGAGATGCTCTAATGATAGATGATATTTTTTTATTTTTTTTTTTCAGAATAGGAGTATCAAAAGATAAAACGATAATCTTGGAATAAAAGGAAGTGTATTTATAATTGTTTTAAAATTTAAATTTTGAGAATGAAGTGTCTTTAGAAAAAAAATAAAAAATGTAAAAAAAAATAAAAAATAGATTGTTAAAAGAAGTTGTCTTATTAAAATTAGTAGTCAAACATTAATGGTGACCGGTGAGACAAGTCAATGTCATTTTTCGTAAAAGTTGTTTATGCATGTAGATAAGCAAACATAAGGTAATTATTTGTAGGACTTCGTCTATCCAAAATTGATGTCCCAATTTGTGTACAATCAATCAAATTATGACATGTGTTTATATTTATATAAAAAGTTAAAAAAATAATAATTTAATGTAAATATATATCCCATTTTAGTTGATTAGACATAAATTGGGACACCGATTTTGGACAGATGAATTGAGTCCATATTTGTAACTACTTCCAACTTCCAAGTTCCAAGTTCCAATCTTGCAGCTGAATGACCAAAAGGCCCCTAAAGTACAGCGTGGACAGCATGGATTGAGGTTCCAGAAGGCCAAGCCATAGATCATCACACAGAGGATCAAGAATTCACTATTCACTACATAAACCCCGCCAAAACCCACCTCTGATTTCGTAGCAAATCAAAAGCAGTCGATCAAAGAAAATAAGGAAAATTGTTGAAGAAAAATGAGTTGTTACAGCAACCAAGAACAAGAAATGCCTTTCATCAACCACCCATCATCACCATCCGTAGAAGAAGATGGAGAAGAAGAGCTCCTTCTTCTCCAGGAGACCATCGCCGTCGACTCTCCCTCCCCCTCCGCCACCAACTGCTTTTCCCTCCTCAACCTCCACGCCTTTCCGCCCCCTTCCTCTTCCTCCTCCGCCTCCGCCCACAGCCACCTTCATTGCACCCACTGTGGTTACGACTGCGTCGGCGTCGGCGTCTCTCCTGTATCATCCCACAAACGCCCTTCGCCTGAACCCTCCTCCTCCGCCCACGACTGCGAACAACCCAAACACAAGAAACCCAACAATCCTCCATATTTCCACGGCTTCTCCAAGATCCCTCTCCCAACCCAGGACCAGCCCCTTCTCCGCCGATGCTCTTCTGTTCCACACAACGTCGTCACCAACACTGCCACGCAGGTTTTGTTGGATCCTCCGCAATCACCGCCGCCGCAGAACGTTGATATAGCCCGCCCGGAGACCCCATCATCGGCTGTGAGAGCTTCCGCTGCGAAGTTGCCACCTAGGGTGCCGACCCTTATGAGGTCCGTGTCGGATCCAAATCCGTCTCCGTCCAAGACGTTTTCCAATTCGTGCGGGACGATGGGAGGTTACGAGAGCCCTAATGACAAGGTCTCTATCTTTTTCTTGAATTATCAGGATTCTTGAGATTCCATTATATAAAACATTTATGGGTTTAAAAGAAAACAAAGATTTAGTGGGCTTGTTGAATTTAATATGGATTTTTTTGATTCGTCATTTGTATAGTCTGTTTATGTTTCCAATTGTGGTTTGGTTGTAGCAGAGACTGAGGAGGATGAGAGATTGCATTAGGAAGATGAATAAGTGGTGGGATGAAATTCTGCCTGAGGAAGAAGATGCTGGTACTGCGCTGATCAACAACAACGGTGCAACAATGGTACTATTATTGATTAACATAATTTTCGTTTTTTGAATCAAGTATGTATCTTGCATTGCAAATGTATTAAATTTTTTGATGAAACACTTGTTTAATTGAGGAATTAACTTAACTTTGTGTGGTTGTTGTTTGTCGGTGAAGGAAAATTCTGAGGCAGATATTGAAGAATCTGTGAGTGTGGAGAGGGCTGGGGAGTGCTTGATCATTCATTTCAAGTGTCCGTGCGGAAAAGGCTATCAGATTCTTTTATCTGGAAGGAACTGTTACTACAAGCTGATGTAGATTTTGCTGCTGAATAATTGCTGATGACCACTACTCATAGTCATGGTACTGCAGTCTTTAATTAGGTCTATTCTTTGTATGTTTGGATTCTTTTACTTGATGCTTTCTTTAGATGAATTTGTAACTGTTCTTGGAGGAACCTATCTCGGTCACAGTTGTCTACTTGTCTCTTTGTTCAGTTCATATGAACTTGTACATGATACCCAGCTTCTGCATGTTTGAATTGTATACTCTTTTGCTTGTAATGATTGAAGTTCATATGCTGAAAAGATTCCTCCGTTGTGAAATGAAATAGATTTGGAAATTTCCTGCAGAACTCGAAGCTTATATGCAATTGATATTAAGTTCACCAGTTAGTTTCCTATATTCTGATGCCCTATACACCACACAGTCCACAAGAATGTCGTATGTGAATCAGTGTATGGTAGAGCCGTGGTGTTGAATGAAGATCAATTCAATTACAGGGTTTTTTGACATGACAAATGATAATGACCCAAATGACTCTTAAACATGGTGAAGGGGCAACTTTGAGAAGCATTTTTAGGTTAACTGGATAAGGTTAACTATCATTTGATATTAACAAGTAACTGGATGAGAAGCATTTTGCTTGTATTGTTTGAAGTTCATATGCTGAAAAGATTCCTCAGTTGTGAAATGAAATAGATTTGGAAATTTCCTGCAGAACTGGAAGCTTATATGCAATTGATATTCTATGGAAAATTAAGTCAAGCGCAGCAAAATGTGTCTTTATTCAGAAGTTGAAGGACTTAGAGAAGGATTCCACAAAAGCAGAAGTATCAAGTTTGAATCTTGCAAATAATGTTGTAGGCAAATGGACTCCAAGAAATCTTGTATGTGAATCAGTGTAGTGTTGAATGAAGATGAATTCAATTACAGGGTTTTTGGACATGACAAATGATAATGACTCAAATGACTCTTAAACATGGTGAAGGGGCAACTTTGAGAAGCATTTTTAGGTTAACTGGATAAGGTTAATTATCATTTGATATTAACAACTAACCGGATGATATGTCGTTGTATATTCCAATCTCACTTTGATTAATTTTCCGTATGGGGACAACAGCTACTATTTACTTTTTAAGAGGCGGATGCCTTAGGAAATTAATCCGGTATTTGAAAACTATCTCGTAAATCAATATGATTGATATAAATTATATTGTCATGTCATTTAGACGGTTACACCAATTAATGTATTTGGTGGTCCAACAACATCGTACCTCATAGATTCAAAAAAATTATCAATTTGTGCTTCTGGGCCAACACAATGGTACCATGCCAGTTGTCACAGTTAATATATAAATCAGGAATTATGATTTATAAAATATGTATCACAAGTTATTGTTGTTGATTTCAGGTGGCCCTTGTTGGCTGGTTACCAGTTGTAGACGCCGCGTCCCGTTATCTCACATTCTCACCACATTCTCACCACACAAATGTGAAATGTCTGTCTGTGTCTGCAATCTTTTCATATTTTTCGGATGTTGATATATTTTTTATTTTTTTGTATATTTCAATAAACCCACTTGCCCCCTCTTTGGCTTCATCCTTTTTTATATTTCCATCTATGATACAATTCTTTAATTTTATCATTAAGATTATATATATATATAATAATGTTACATTGTCCAAATCTAATGCCCAAATGATGTGACAACACTTTAGACCATTCATTTAAATTGTATTATATTTGCATGATGTAAATGAATGGTTTACGGTATGTCACATCATTTGGGCATCAAATTTTGACACAAAATTTAGGCAATGTAACATTACTTATATATATATATATTTGGAAATCTGACATCGATGGGTTAGAGATCTATTGAAACATGTTGAGATCAAACATTATTTTTAATAATAATAATAATAAGAATAATAATAATAATATTATTATTATTAAAATTTATTATTATTATTATTTATTTATTGTAGATATTAGTCAACATGTCAAAGGGTGTATGGGTGTTATTATTATATTTTTCAGTTTTAATACAGTTATGCATATAATTAGGGTATGTATGTGTAATTTTTCCTAGAGGTTCGCCATTCAATAGGTTTAATGCTAGAAAAAAAGTTTAGGAGGCAATCGCTATTTCGTGAATAATTTAAGGGACATCCGTGCTGTTAAATATTAACCCCTTTCCTTCTTAAAAAAAAACAAAACAAAACAAAAAATTTCTTTTAAACAAAATTGAAAAATAAAGTATTTATTTGATAATAATCTGTAATCATAATAATGAATAAGTGTTAATAAAAGAAAAATTGTTGAGAGAGGGTGAGACAGGGACAAATCACAGACTGATTAGCAACTTAACACTGAACGGATCTCCTGTCTAAATCTGTCCGTACACACAATCATCATCAACATCAAAATAGAAAATCGTCCTACCATATATATATACATATATAGTTATATACACAAACACACACACACACACACAAAAAAACACAATCGCATTAGAGAATATGTGTTGTTAATTCGTTTTGTTAGGTTGATTCATCCATTGCTTTAATCTGTGAGTGTCAGCAAGGAACTGAAAATGGTTTTTGAAATAACCGCTTTCAATTGCTATCCTCTAACCTTGCTTGTACCCATTTTAGCTCTCATGTTCGTCGATGGCTTTCTCGCTTGCATTGCCTTTACTCAGGTTTCTTTCCTTTACCCTTTTCTGCTTTTTATTTATTTGTGATTGTATTGACTTTTTATTTTATTTTATTTTATTTTTATATGGATATCGATGAATTTGTTGAAATGGGTTGTTGGAATCCAATTTCATTTTGTGTTGATCCGAATGGTGGATATATTTTTTGTTTGTTTGTTTGTATGTATGTAATTGTTTATGATCGGTGGTGCTGGGACTACGGGGCTCTTGCTTCATGTTTAATTGGTGGAAAAATTGCAGGAAAAGATTAGGGAGTTTGAAATTATTATGATAATTTGGAGTTTTTGATATTCTACAATTACAGCCTTGACATTGGGTACTTCTCCTTTAATCTAACATGAACTTGTTTTTTTTTTTTTTTTATAAAAAAAATCTTTTTAGGTTATTGCTCTTATTATAAAGTTGTAGGTCAGAGCCAAGCATATGACGATCCCATATTAAAATCATATTAATGTAATCCAGGTATTAGCAATGAAGTTTAGTCAAATTCTATCAACATTTATGGTAGTAAATTTTTAACGCTGTAGTATCTAAGTGACATTGATTCAAATAATTGCTTGTGATCTGAGCTATTTCTAGGACTGGAAAACCTAAAGTATGTTTATAATTCTATAAAATGAGCTATTTCTGAGACACGGGAACCAAACGAAGTTTCCAGTAGGCAAATTATTCTCTTCTGACCTAGACTGTACACATCTAGAAAAAAGACATTCTACTTTGGCAATACTTCATGGACTTTCTTTAGTTTACAGTCTGAGATATGTAATGTGGATGCTCTTCTAGCACAGAAATTTTCTTGTGTCAAGTTTTGTTCCTAGTTAGGTTTGGATTTAAGTTGCCAATGATCAACTCTTGTTTTGCTTGGCATATTGACAATTCTATACATCAAAGACGTGTTTCTTGTTTGACTGTTCTCTTGCTTCTTACATATTCAAGCCACTTTGTCATTGCAGCTCATTAGAATCCACTTGCGGAATCAACAAGTTGGATGGACGCGCCAAAAAGTAAGAAAAATTTTGGAACTCTTTTTTTTCCCCTATTGTAGACAAATTAAGTGTAAGATAGTTACAGTGTGGTTTTAGGAATATTATTCGTAGTAACTGAACATACTACATAGAAAGATGAACTTTTTCTTGTTGTAATTACAGTTTTTCTTCCTTAGAGAACAAGAAAGGATCCTTTTGGGTACATGGACTCAGAGTTATGATTACATGTTCTTATAGATTTTTTAAACAAAGCAAGAGTAATTTGCCCAGGTGTTAACCTAGCTTAGGAAAGATAATTTCTCTATAAACTATCCAGTGAAATGCAATACTGAATGCAGTCTTCTTGATTTCATTTTCCTAGAACTAAAAGAAGACTCCAGTCAAAAACTCTTTCGTGACCCAACTCATTGAATAACAAGTAACATGCATATATAAACAGATTATTATATGTTTCTATTTTAAGCTAGGTTTTTCGTCATACATACTATTTGTTATTTGCAGTTTCCGTGTTGTAACCTCTTTGACAACAATTAAATGTTAATTGCAGGTACTCCATCTTGTGATTGGTTCTTCTAATTTGGGTAAGAATGAGGAATTATCCGTCATATCTTGGAGATTTTTCTTTGTGTCATATATAATTAGTACTAAATTCATCTTCTCAACTCGAAAGGTCTTTTAACAGTTAAATTTTCAAATGGAATTATAGAAATTTTAAGGCAAAAGTCATGCATTAATGTTTAGATTTTAAATCTCAGCTTTAAGCGACTCATTTAGATTTTAAATCTCAGCTTTAAATTTTGAATGTAAACAGGTGTTAATGAATTTCTATTTTGAACTCTTCAGTCCTTTATAAGACCCCTGAAGACCTTTGGATATCATTTTAAAACCTTCTTCTAGGATTGTGGTCTTCTAAAGTAGAACAAAGAAAGCTTTTTTGCACTGAGTTTTGTTGCGATTATGACTGTGCATGAAAATACTGCAATTGGTATTTAAGCTTTGTGACCTCATCTCCTTTTCAGGTTACTTCATCTATTTTATATCTACACTTATTGCTACTTGTGAAGGGTGGCCTTGCTGGTCTCATGCTTGTGGCTTTATCCTCATGGGTATGTTTCTCCCTAAATCATGATAAATGATATGTGGCTTCAATATTTTGCTCTTAAGTTTCTTTACTGCATATTAGCTGGTGGTTTTGAATGATGAAATATAAAATATTACTGCAGCTTTGCCCAATATCCTGTTTCTTGCAGCATTTCTTCTACTCCTCTCTTTCTGGTAAGTTTTTTCATATTCTTTCTAACATGATTAGTTGCTTTTTGTTATTTTAACTATTCTATGCTAACAAAGAAGAAAATGATTTAATGAATTTTCTATTTTCCCATAGGCTTCAAATTTGCACCCAATACTTTTGCTAGCCTCATCATAGTTCTGTTAAAAAAAAAAAGCCTCATCATAGTTACATTGTAGTAACTGTGTTAATTTGGAATATTTAAATCTCATGGATAACCACTAAAATTTTGGATAATCAAATATGCCGTTGTGTCCTTGTGAGCTTTGTGTCCATTAACATGTTTTGTTCTTTTTTTATCCTCATCTGCATAGATACAAACCTCTTGCTGTTAAAATGTATCTTTTAAACATTTTAAGGTCTGCCTAAATAATGTATTAATATTCTTCATATTGTTAAGTTTTTTACTTATTGATGATATAGTTGATGTGCTTATCAATAATTTTATAGTAAGACAACTATTTTCTAGAACCTTTTAATGAAATGAGGTAATACTAATGTAAAAAAATAATTTATTCTTTATATATTAAAAGAAATAGGAATTCATATTTTATCTTTCCTAATTTTAAGAATCTCAACCTTTTCTAAAAGAAAAAATTTACACTTTATATTCTTCCCCTGTACCATGAAATGGTAGTTGATTGTTTCAAGTTATATTGCATGAAATTTTTAATTATGAAATAGTATTTATACGTATCAAGATTATGTTTATGTGTTTATGCATGCCTGTGTATCTAAAAATTTGTTTTACTTCATTTGTTACATTATTAATACCTTGTTTTACAACATAATGTTCTCAACAAAACAAATGGCATACTTGCTTATGCTGTATGATTTGTAATTTGACTAAAGTAGTCAGTTGATAGGGACAAAAAACTTAAAATGGTTATATCTGCAATCTGATGTAACTGGATGTGAAAGTTAATATTAATTATGGGTTATGGATAGTAAAATGATTAACCTAGAATATGATTTAATATTTAGTTTTAGAAGGTGATAGGCTTTTCCAAAGATGAATGATTCGTGATACTACGAATTATATTGATAGAGTATGCATAGTCTATGACTCTATATGGAGGTTCTCTTTCTTGCATTTGTATGACAAGATATCAAATTTAAGTTATGCAATGAAATTCAAAGATATATATATGCTTCCATGGGCAATGATTTTATAGGGTCGACCTTTGCCATCAGGCGAATGATGAAGAGGAGGATGATGAAGAAAATAGTACCCAACAGACTTTACTAGACAATGTGATGAGTAAACCGGGTTCATCAAACAGTCGCAGGCGATGCAGATGTTGCCCACTGCAAGGCATTCATGTTGGTAGCCGACAAAAATTTGTTATTGTGGTATGAGGAGCACTAATTTTCTTTCTGTAGCAGTTATTATTATCATTTTTTTCTCACGTGTCATATAATTTTGATTTGTTTCTTATTTTCCTGTTTCACTAGGTTGTCGTGCTTATCTTTATTTTAATGATGTCATTTGCTATGATAATCTGGATTGGTGTGGGGAAAAATCCTATTGATTCTTCAATAGTTGCTGAGGTATGCAATATAGATCTCCTAGCTCATCTTATTTGGCGTATTATACTATTATTATAATATTATGTGATAAAACACCTTGACTTATTTCATAATAGCATCTTTTTATGACTTTTCTATACTATGTTCTGAAGTTATAATCATCAAGTTGAACCTAATAAGCGTATGGTGTTTAATCATACAATTAGGTGTTCATTGATGAAAATTCTATCAATTGTTACCTATACCTTTAACTAAATCTGGATAAGTGGCTGTAAGGATTTTGATGTGCATATTTAATACTTGGAGATGTATTTGTGCTGAGGCCAGCTTGGATTATTTCCTTACCACAATTTAAATGGGGCATGAAAAAGAAATTATAGTTTAAGGCATCTTCAGTATGTAATAGATGTGGAATATTCTTTGTAACCATAGTAGTGAACCCCCTATCATTGATTTGCTTTGGTTCTTTTGTGATATGAACAAGAAATTAACAACATATAGTCATATAGATAACTATTGTATTCACCATTCACTGTGTATGATTCATTGAAATAATTAACAAGATGTTTTGGCTACTTATACTTCAATGCTATAACTTTTATTTCTGTAACATCATAATACAACTACCCATGAATGATATAAACATAAAGGTCATTTACTGTTCTATCAGATAACATGATGTTTCCTACCAAAAGTCCAAAAAAAGATATGACCTAAAAAAAGATATAAACATAAAGGTCATTTACAGTTCTATCAGATGTTATGGTATTGATGATTTTCCCTTTTTCTCCTCTTAGATTAATTTGTATGTGTGATGTGATATATATATATAGGAAAATTATTAAGTGTGGAGATCCTGAGATCACCGATTATCGGAGGAGATAAACAATGTAAAAAAATTACATTGAAAAATTCATACGGGATCCCGCATTAGAAAGTTATTATATATATATATATATATTAATAGATGCAAACAACTCAGCATTTTGCTATATCTTGCCATGTCTTAATGTTTCACTTTTGCATTGGCCAATGCATAGTATTGTAGTGACTTAATTTGTGAAAGGAAAATGTTAGTATTCTGATACATTAGCTTATTATCATAATCTGAGAGAAACACTTTCTTTCTTGTTAACACCGTTTATGTTGGATTATTGATCCTTACTATTCTTGCTACTGCTACTACGCATCAGATGGAGATCTTGGAGTTTATTTTCAGCGGCATGTCATCAACCTTCATGTCTTGCATTGCAATAGAAAAAAAGCAGCTTTTAAAGAATCTTCCTCCATGAACTTGTCATACTGTTTCAATTTGATCGAATCATTCTTCTTTTATGAACTGGAAAAAAATGTTCCTTTGTTTTTTATAATGTTGATATGACCGTTAAAGTTGCGGTTAATTATTGCAATCATTGAACAGGTATATGTAGATTTTTTCGCTGCAACAGTTCTTCTATTGGGAGGAGCTTTGGGTTGCTATGGTGAGCAAGTTCCTTAGTCATTTCTGCAGTTGGCTGTTTTGCATATTATTTATTGCAGCTCTTTGTTTCTATTTTTTCACAACTGTGCTAATGCGGACAATACACCCCACACACGGTTGTTTTTGGTAAATACTTCCATTTTGAGTTTTATGTTGACAAATTTTGCCTACCGATGGAATTTTCTAAAAGACCACTTTAATTGCTAAATATTACTATTAGTTAATTTAGTAACAGTTGTGTTACTGCATGTTTTGAGCAATATAATTTGAGCTCAACTCTCACCATCTCATATATTTATGTTGAACTATCTTTATGCCGAGTTTGGTTTAATTCTTTATTGTAAATCCAACGTAAGAAAGCATTTTATTGATTAGTATAACGAGATTCTTTTTGCCTTTTTCTCAAAGATATGAGACATTATTAAGGAGGATGTAATACAAATGTTTAGAGGAATTTTCTGAGAGAATTGTTTATAGAATCACCAATGCCACATTCATTTGCCTTGTTCTGAAGGAAAATTAAAGTAGGGAATTTTTTAAGTTTAGTATTGAGTTTGTAAAACTATATAGCCGAGGGATTGTGTTGAGGACCTTGATTAGGATCCAACAACAAACCCTAACTTGTACCCAAAGTTAGATAGATTTGAATCAAACCACTTACAGAATTAAGCGATTGATTCTGTAGAATCAGATAACGGAATTTACCTAACCCTAGCCCAAGCTATTCAAAGCAATTAACTGAGAAAAGCCGAATTCAAAAGAAACAAGAGGAACCCTAACTGGGTCAATTTTATTGATAAAACATTCAAAAGATACCAACCCTAAAAATAATAGTTCTATTTATAATATAATTAATCTTCTATCCTAACTATGACAGGACTAGTGTAAAATAGGAAAATAGTCTAAAACATAAATAAAACAATATAACTAAAATAAAAATAAATAAAAATAGTCTAAAGTCCTTTTCCAAAACAGTTTCAATTTCCTTATAATTTAGGAACCCAAATTGTGCCTCTCGTCATTCAAACTGCTATCATCAATCCGCGGTCTGGACCGCTGTTCCACAATTCTTTTAGATTTTCTAACGGTCTCAACATTCCCCCGCTCTTCAAGAATGCCCTTGTCCTCAAGGAAAAAATCTGGAAAACGTTCTACCATCTCGTCATAGTCTTCCCAAGTAGCCTCTTCTGTAGGGACCCCTCATCACTAGTGGCTTCCTCATTATTGATAACATCATTATCTGAATCACTTGAGTCAATGATCATAAATACCTTCCCAGTTCGGCACCGATGGTCCTTGTTCCATTTCTCTCCGCATTTGAAGCACAGACCCTTTTTGATTCTCTCTTGAACATCTTCCTTTGTCAGTTTTTTTACGTCTTTGCTTTCCTTCTTGGAACTGTCCTCAATAGCTCCTTTTCCCTTCCAAGAATCTTTGTTTGACTCTGGTTTAAAATTTTTACTCCCAGAACTCTCCTTAAACGGCTTCTTGTCACTGTAGTAACTATCCTCTAAAATCTATGCCATCCTCATTGCTTCGGTCAATCTTTGAGGTCGCTTCAGTTTCATCTCCCTCGCTAACCACGTCTTCAACCCTTCAATAAATGTCCCCAATAATGACTCCTCTGACCATCCCCTGACCAGAATCTGTAATCGGCGAAACTCCTCAATATATACCGAAACCCTTCCTTCCTGTTTGAGCTTGGCTAACTGACCATGATGATTGACAACCGGTGATGGTCCCCATTGAGTCAAAAATTCTCGCTCGAAAGCCGTCCACCCCATTTGTCTACCATCTTGCTCATATTGAGCTTTGATCCATCTCCACCAACTATTAGCCTTTCCATCAAGGTAGAAACATGCAGTAGAAACCTGATTGGCCCTTGCCACTTCATAAACCTGAAAGTAGTGCTCCACCTTGTCCAACCACTCATGTGGATCTCCACCATTAAAATGCGGAAAATCGACCTTCGGCTTTCTAGGGCCCCGACTATGGTGCCTTTCTCTTCGCCTATCACCTTCATATTCTGCGGCACCTCTCCACGGTTCCCTTCGTTGCCCATAAATTGGCCTTCGGCCGCGAGGTCTCCTATCAAATCTCGCATCTTCATCAGATCCATCATCAATCTCTCCCTCAGAAACCTCGTTATGCAACCAACGCTCCACCATTAATGGCCCACGTTCCACACGTCCTCCTCGTTTAAACCCTTCATGATTTCCGGTCAGTTTGGGCTCGTCTACCTCACCTGACGAGAATTCTGCCTCCCGCCATGAACTATGTGATCTCCGTCTGTTCCTTTGAGTCCGTCTGCCTATTGTTTCTTTTCCCTTGTTTTCAGCCAACTGCCGTTCAAGTCTCTCGATTGCATCATTGTTTGACCTAGTCAGATGCGCTATGGATGTCGTCAGTTCCGATAAGGACTTGAAAATCCGATCTTGATTCTCCTCCAAGGCTTCAAACCGCTGCTTGTTAGTCTTCGATCCACTCCCTTGAATAATAGAATCCTCCCTAGATCCCATGGCCTTGAATAATAGAAACCGCTCTTTTTTTTTTTTTCTTTTTTGTAGGCTTTTTTTTTTTTTTTCTTTTTTTTTGCTGTAGGCTACCGAACTGTCAATGAAAGCACCAAATTGTTGAGGACCTTGATTAGGATCCAACAACAAACCCTAACTTGTACCCAAAGTTAGATAGATTTGAATCAAACCACTCACAGAATTAAGAGATTGATTCTGTAGAATCAGATAACGAAATTTACCTAACCCTAGCCCAAGCTATTCAAAGCAATTAACTGAGAAAAGCCGAATTCAAAAGAAACAAGAGGAACCCTAACTGGGTCAATTTTATTGATAAAACATTCAAAAGATACCAACCCTAAAAATAATAGTTCTATTTATAATATAATTAATCTTCTATCCTAACTATGATAGGACTAGTCTAAAATAGGAAAATAGTCTAAAACATAAATAAAACAATATAACTAAAATAAAAATAAATAAAAATAGTCTAAAGTCCTTTTCCAAAACAGTTTCAATTTCCTTATAATTCAGGAACCCAAATTGTGTCTCTCGTCATTCAAACTGCTATCATCAATCTGCGGTCTAGACCGCTGTTCCACAATTCTTTTAGATTTTCTAACGGTCTCAACAGATTGCTAGCTATATATTTTGTTGTTAATGATAATATTATTAATTTTTCATAATTTCTTGTCCTCAAAATAGAAATTGTATAAACTGTTTCTTCAGGTCTCCTGTTATTTTTCAAATTGCGGAAAGTAAGGTCTGAGACAACTTCTTCAGAAATGTGGAAGGTACACTCACCTAATAACTTTTTTATCATAATTTTTTCTCTTGTATTGTTTTTATTACAGTTCCACATCTTTCCAATGTACATTCCATTTTTGAATGTAGTGCATTTTATTGCTTGCTTGCTTGAAGATTCTTTTTGTTAGTCTTTGTGGACAATTTGTTCTCCTTCGTAACTGGTTTCATTTCAACCACTATCCAGGTTGCTGGTTTAGCTGTTGTCTCTGTCATATGTTTCTCATCAAGTGCTTTGGTAGCTTTTCTTACTGATATTCCTGTAAGTGATAGACGGTATAAATGGCTAAAGGCATTATTATATATCTTGGTTTTAGTTTGCGTTCTTCCTTTCAATCCTCAATTTATTGTTCACTGGCAGCTTTCCTATCATTGGAATGTGAAGAAACTAAATGGAGTGAAGGCACTAGTTCTACTGATATTGTACTATTTTATAGGTATTGCATCTGCCTTTCATCCATGGAGATGGCTAATTACTAATATTTGAATATTATAATCAAAAGTGACTGATAATTTTCTGAGCAAAATCTTATTAATTATTAAGTGAATTTTTTCCTTAGCCTGCTCTAGTTCTTTTCACTTTAATTGTCAAGTATCAAAGAATTTTCATCTAAATAAATAAAATCTATTGAATTCTCCTTGTTTGTTATGTTTCTTTATTCATCTTTCAATCTGTTGTGCATCATCTAATCAGTGTTGTTTTTAGTCTCAGGTTTCTTTCATTAATAGTTTGCTTGTACTTGTTTAATGCATGCCTTCAGGTTGACCATGTGAGTGATAATGATACGTTTTTATCCTGGACCTTTGAACTGGTATTTGAATCCTTAGGGTAACAATATTTAGCAATGTTATGTCTGCATCGTAAAAAGAAAAGAAAAAAAAAAAAAAAAGAAGAAAAAGGGACAAAAAGTAGCCTGATCCACTGATTTAACTTCATTATAAAATATTTCATTTCATCTCAGATGCACTTTGAAGGTTTTGAAAAAATATCCGTAATAAACAATGGTTTGAGCTTTCTAGTGGATAAAAAGCACTTTCTCTACTTGGTAATTTCTGGAGTTTAATATCTGTCTAATTATGGATTCCTTTCCTTGGAAGTTATCCACTTTTATTTTCTTTAATTTTTTTCCTTAGTCATGACGGCAATACATTTTATTCTCTAAGGCACACCTTTGTTACTGTTAGTGGCTTTTTTTCTTTTCTATTGCTGCCGTACATTATAAAGGAGTTCGATGCCTTGTCTCATATGGAGTAACTAAGACCATGATGTTATTCAACAGGTTCATCAGTGCCCTCAGCTTTTGTGTTATGGATCATGCGAGAATTGCCACCGCCAGTTATAGTTAGTAGACAAGAACAGTCAAGAGTGATAACATTTATCAGGAGGAATACACCGACAAGTACGGATCATCCTCATTACTGGGCTACTGCTACCAGTTTAAAGAATCAGGTTTGCAATCAATTTATTTCCATTTTCTAGAAAGAAAAAAAAAAAATCATTAATTCAAGTACTTAAAATCTCTCGAACAAGCTTAAAAGTTACTTAAAGAGCCACCATTTGAAGTGTCATCAAGATAAGAACCCTTTTATAGAATCTCCCCATCACAAGTAAAGTAAAATTTATTCTTCAATGCTTCAGGTGTCAAAAGCAAGCCCCATATAGGAAGCACACATGACACATTACTTGGTTGAAAAAGGATGATGATGCTCGTTGTATCGCTTGAGAAAGAAACGTTGGAAACAAAGAATATGAGTAGAAGAAACCTACAAAGCATTACAGTTTCAGAGAAAGCTGGTGGCTCGATGTATCTACTACGTTCGGTAACTTGCACATAATTGTGAGCAGCTACAGTGATTCAGATTTAATACAGTAGATAGGTGCTGTAACAGGATTGATATAGGAGAGAAGAGTGCCAACGTTTTCCAGTTGAATCTCAAGTTTCTTTGCCAGAATGAGCATATATTCAATATATAAAGTATAAACTATAATCTTTGTTACCATTTTTTATTACTATTATTTAAATCCGACACGGATCGGTAAGAGGCGTTTTTGAGAACCGACGAAATCAACCACTACAAACTTATCACAAACGTGAAAGTGGAATTGCACAACAGAGTTAGATGTACTATTCGAAAAAATTCCAACCTATTTTTATCTTATGTGAGATGGCAATATCTAGCCATAATGAAAACATTTTTTTAATTCTCCAAAAGTTTCACTGCTATTACTCCATCAGAAACAAACAAAATATTATTAATAATAATAAAAGTATAAAACTTGAATTCATGAATGTTAGGCATAAAAAATGCCTTTTTTCCGAGCAAAATTCATGAATCTACTTTGTATCAAAGAAAAAGTCCCACCATATCAAATTTCTTATCACACACGAATTCCTTTTTCGTATTGTATTGGATTAGATTGAATTGGATTGGATTGAATGTATAATTCTTATACAATCGTAACAATCCTATGTTTGGTGATATTTTGTATTATACTGTACTATGTTATATTAATTAATACAATCTCCTTCCTCCGTAGTAGTTAGTACGACATCCATTGTATTAGATCAATTAAAATGTATTAACTAATATAATGTAGTGAACAATGCAAAACAAACTAAACATTATATTATATTATTCTAATACATTTTAAACTCTTAATACAATACAACGCGGCTTACAAAACGAGCCCTTAAGACTTCAAAACAACCCTTTTTTTCCCTTTTTAAAAAATAACACCACACATAGGGATGTCAATTGGGAAAATGGGGATAGATATTGGATCCCCATCCCTATTCCCATTCCCAAATCCCTTTTCCATCCCTGTTTTCCCTAATCCCTAATTTTTCCTTATTTCACCCAATCTTTCTCGTTTTTCTGTTTGATCTTGTTTGATTGAAAATAATAACTAAAACTTAAAATGAAATTCATCCCCATCCCCACCTAAGGATGATTGAATACCATCTATATTGATGGTAAAGATTGTTCATTCAACTTGTTAATGTTTCAGATTCGAGAGTATATAAAATTAAAAAAAATTAAAAAATAAAAATAAAAAAAACCCTTCTTTACACGTGTCAGTCCATAACGTTAAAAGCACAAAAACAACCACGCATCCGGCCGTCCATTAACCAAACAAAAAGTAGAAAAAAAGAAAAGAAACAGACGTCCTTGACAGTTCCCTTCCTGCTCCGCCTCTAATTCCAATCTCAGGCTCTCGGCTTCCACTAGAATTACTATTTACAAAGCAAAAGCAGAAACAAAAAAAAGCTCATTAGCTTCGTCAAAAGCAGAGTTCCATTTCCATTTGTTTATCATTCATCAAAAGTAAAAGCACTTCAAAACAAAACAAAAAAGAAATCAAGCTATTCTTGTCTGTCACATTCTTTTCTTCGTCTCAGAGCAATCGCTTTGCCCCACTTTGCACCCAAAGTATCTCTCTCTCTCTCTTTCCATACAAATACCCAGAAAAAACCATGTTTACTCTTCACAAACAAAGCGCAATCTTCGACAACAACACCCACAAGACAGTGAAGAAGAGAGTTTTAACAGTAGTTTCATTGATTTGGTGCTGGCTGGAGCCGCCATGGCGAGTTCCAGTGGGACCAAGCCCGAGATGGGCACACCTCGGACTCCATCGAAGAGAATGAGTCGTGCCCAGACCATGTTCGTTGATATGCAGAACGAAGACGGCTCCACTATAGACAGTGAGCTCGTCCCCTCCTCTTTGGCCGTCATTGCTCCAATTCTTCGTGTCGCCAATGAAATCGAGAAGGACAACCCCCGAGTCGCTTATCTCTGTTCGTTCTCTGTTTCTCTTCTCTTTTTATTTACTTTTAATGACTTTCTTCATTGTCATACATGTGCTTTCATTTTTATTTCTTTCTGTTTAGGATATTAACTTGTAATTTTTCAACCCAGTTCAGTCTATCAGATATTAATAAACGGTTCTTGTTTCTGTGACCATGTTTATGAATTTTAAGAACTCTCTCTTTATTTTATTGAAGCAATGGTGTCGGTATTATGGTTGTGGTGACGTATTTGGAATTTGAGAGGCACGTTTTTTTATAAGACCGGAAATGAGGAATTTTAGAGGTCAGAGTGTAGTGTTTATATTTCACGGTTTTTTTATTTATTCAAGTATTCTAATGAAATTCGAGGTGTTTGAGAAAACTGAAAAGTAGTAAATTGTTATTCTAGAAGTGTTAAGATTATGAATGAAAGTTCCTAGTTGAAAAGGAAATGTGATGTTGTTATGGTGGAGAGAAGAGTGACTGACAAAATGTTGCCCAGAGAAGACTTGTGAAGAGTTTCTTGTAGAATTTGGTAAAATGCAAAGGGGTGTCCATTGTGGCATTGCCTGAAGTTAATATACACTGCAGCTGTTTGGATAGCAGATGCATTTCGAGCGTGAAAATACTAGGCTGACAGTAAATTGGAGATAAATACTCTCATGCTGATTTCAAAAGGTCAAGGTTTCCTTGTCTTTCTACATTTTGTACAACAAAACAAGGTCTAGGTCCCTTGCTCTGTCAAGTCGAGTACTACATGTCTCTCAATTGCCTAAGTAGTATAGGGAGACTTCTTGTGGACTGTTGGAGAAGAATGTTGGTTTATCTTGGATTTGTTGTTCTCCAAACACCCTTGTTACACTAAGAGGCCTTCGTCAATCAGCATGAATACCTCTAAACAATTTTAAAATAATTACTGATAATTCACCGCCAAACATTATACCTAAGGTAAAGTGCCTGGATCTGCAGAACAAAACATGAGACAAATGGTTTTGCCGCAACACAGAATGGCCATTGAAAGATTACATGATCTATTGAACTTTTCTAACAGTGCTCTTGCCCATAATTTGGAAAAATTAAGAAAAAAGAGAAATATAACAATTAACATAAGGTCAAGGATCTGCATAACTCAATATAGATGCCAACATTAAATCTATGCAGTCCTTATGACTCAAGCTTTTCCATGATTGTCACAGGAATGGTATTTTTTTTTTTTTTGTCAACTCACCAAAAATGTAAAGGTTTCTCTTTTTATCACTATTTCATATTCAGAAGATACAGTACAGCATAGACATGTATATGCATCTATTGCTCAAATGTTAAATGACACCTCTTACCTAAAAAACAAGGTTTATCCAGTAAACCATTTTTACCTTCTCTGCTGTCATGTTTTGCTTTATTGCAACCATAATATTACTGTATATTTTATCACCTTCTGACAGTGCTTCGTCGAATTTAGTTGAGCAATTAGGAATGGACTGTATCTTGGTGGTTTCCTGGTATAATTTGAAGTAGAATTTCTTGAGTTGGAGTTGAGGGTTTTGAATAAAGGGTTTATGTGAAGAACAAGGCATTGAAACTAATCAATTGCTTTTAATTTTAATTTTTTTTTCTTGCTGTGCACTTTGGTAAATTAATACTTGCCTTTTGGTTAAGTTTTTGGCACAAAGTTGCTTGTCAATGGCAAAATGTACTTTCAACATGCTTTTGTGCTTGGGAATTTTACTTTATCATGAGCTCATTGTATTTCGTTCAACTAGGTCGCTTCCATGCATTTGAGAAGGCTCATAGGTTGGATCCAACATCAGGTGGACGTGGTGTCCGACAATTTAAGACCTATCTGTTGCATAGACTTGAGAAGGTAGATCTTATAATTTTGTAGGTTCTTATAATTTTTCATTTATTTCTTCAATGCATGGCGGCCTTTTGTTTTGAAAAATACCTTCTATTTCTCTTTGCTAGGTATATTGTATGTATATATATGACAGTATACCTTTTTTTGTACTTAATTTTGTTATCAATATAATGTTGTTGTTTCTTTGGTAGTAGACAAATTAGTCTACCACTATTGATTGTTGTAAATCATTCTGTTCACTGTACTTCAAATTATAGGTCATAATGGTTAGGTGAACTTTCGAATCAAATCGTGTTGTTCTGCGACCTGGTCAACATGGTTATTATTTTCATTTTTTAGTTGTTTAGCAGGATAATTCAATTGTAATTGGCTTCTTCTGATTTGTTTGTGTATATAGTCTATGAGTTGCTGAGTCCTGAACGTGGACTAGATTGTTGAAATTGTTTCTCCTGCTTATCGTGCTCGCTTTCACTTTTGAATGTGCTTGGCTCAAATTCAAATTCGAGATTTCATTAAAAAAATAAAAATGATTTGGAAGTCTGGTCTAAAAGGCCATTATAGCTGACCTGCATCCTGCCAAAGCAGGGTTCTTGAAGGGGCGATCTAAATTTGTTCTCGACCGTCAACATTTTGCAAAATGTGACATGCTCAAGACTCAAATTTATGTGCTTGCCGCCTTGCCTTAAGCAGCCATATATTTTTACTGCTGTGAGCTGTGATATGAAAAATCCTTGTAAATCCCAAAGTTTAGCATTCGGGACAAAGTGCTTCTTTTCATTTTCTCACTGTTGTTACCTTTAAAGAAATAAGTTAAAGGTGGTGGTCACCACCAAGTTGGTAGTGTTGGAGTTCATTAGAGGGAACATGCAATCTATAGAAGAAAGTACAAATATATGTTGTAATTTTAAAATTATAGTTAACTCCAAATTGGTGTCCTTGGCAGTTCAGGAGAAATTCAGTGTCCTAAAACCATATTGAATTTTAAATTCATAAACTGAGGATCTACATATGCCATATATGTAGGTATTTTAATTGAATATTAATTTCTGCCTTTAACTCTTTTAACCTTCTTAGCTGAATTGGACATATAAATACACATGAGCCTACCTCTATCTTGTCTATGTTAACCAAGAAACTCACTATATGTTTTTGTTTCTTTTCTTTTCTCTTTCTGTTGCTTTTTGTGCTATTAGTCTCTTAGGTATTGCTCTCTGCTTAGATAAAGATATGATTCAATTTATTATGGTAATTACCTAATGAATTTTTTAAAATATTTGCTAAAAAATATAAATTTCGAAGATAATAACCCCATTGAAGCTTCTGGCAATGAACCTAGTCATGGAATTGCTGTACTATTGATGTTTATCTTATTCATTGTCTATGCTATGTTTCATGAATTTATTGGCTAATTATGTCCTATACATCTTATTAGATTTCAGTGTTCAATATCAAGACTAAGTGACTAACGTCCAATGACCATTCATGTTCCAAAAAACAAATTAGATCATCCTAAATTTCTCCTTGCTGCAGGAAGAAGAAGAAACAGAGCCTACACTTGGAAGAACCGATCCAAGAGAAATTCAGATGTATTACCAAAAATTTTATCAGAAGAATATTATGGAAGGCCAATTTACCAAAAAGCCGTAAGACTTGATTTTGAATTGCCGACACGCTTGCTTTATCTAAGCACAATATTTATTGTCTTATTTTTTTGGGTTTTTGCTTACATTTGAAGGGAGGAGATGGCTAAGATTTTGCAGATTGCAACGGTATTGTACGACGTGCTGAAAACAGTGGTACCTAATGCAAAAGTTGATGATGAGGTTTGATTTGAATAATATTAGTATTGGTATACAAATTTTAAGTTCATCTTTGTGTCTGGATGGTACTGAAACTGCTGATGCCCAATTGATATGTCATTACAGACACGCAGATATGCTGAAGATGTTAAGCGGAAAAAGGAACAATATGAACACTATAACATTCTTCCGCTGCATGTTGTTGGGGCTAAACCGGCAATAATGGAACTTCCTGAGGTTGTATATCTGCAGTATTTGTTGTTCGGGTTATGTTGAGCTCATCAAATATTCACCACAATTACTTTTTTCTTTCCTCTGTAAAATATAGATCAAAGCTGCACTCCGTGCTCTGCGTAATGTGCAAAACCTTCCCATGTCCAGAGTTCGCCCGTCCTCCAATGAACCTCACAGCATGTTTGAGAGGAATAAATTTCTCTATGACATACTTGATTGGCTCTCTTCTGTTTTTGGGTTTCAGGTAACTTATGCCTTGAA
Organism: Acer campestre; assembly: GCA_954870605.1. Classification (NCBI taxonomy): domain Eukaryota; kingdom Viridiplantae; phylum Streptophyta; class Magnoliopsida; order Sapindales; family Sapindaceae; genus Acer; species Acer campestre. Next base: position 12,971,180 of record OX940803.1, on the reverse strand, counting down.
TTTTTTCTTTTCCTTGTGCATCTTGCCTGCTGTAGGCTTCTTGTCATTTATTAGTAACCTAGGTATATGCCTAGTCCACGGTATCATCTTAAAAAATTGATGGAGAAAATCAGAGTTAAATTTTGAATCTGCCAAGAGCAGAATCAGCCGAAAACCCCACACACCACCCCAAATTGGGACTTGAGCTATCATCATTGTCAGTTGAGTTAAATCTCACCATAACTCAACTTGCCTGTGATTTTGTTTATTATCTTGTTTGTTAAGCCATAAAATTTTCTTGCAGCTTTTGTGTTCTACACTATGTACTACAGTTATAATAACCAAATTATCCATGCAAGTTCTGCATCTGGGATATATTCACCTTTGACACAGACTTCAGTAGTGGTCTTGTTATTTAAGGATGATTGTGCTTATTATAATAACATATCTGCTGAATTTTTTATGAGGGAAGAATCTTTTTATCTGACAGTATTCTTTTATTCATTTTTTCTTGAATTGAAGAAAGGAAATGTAGCGAATCAGAGGGAGCATCTGGTGCTGCTTCTTGCCAATATGGATGTGAGGAAAAAGAATCTTGATGATTATACTGAGGTAAATAATGTACTTTTGGTTTGCTTTATACTTTCTGATGTCTTAAGCTGTGTCAGTTTGCTTAATAGCTGCCTTAATTATATGATTTTGTCATCATATATTGAACATGGATAAAAACTTGTTGCAGCTGAGTTCTGACACTGTACAGAAGTTGATGGATAAATTTTTCAAGAATTATCGATCATGGTGCAACTATTTGCGCTGTGAATCAAATCTTAGGCAAGTTATCTTGTTACTTTCCAGTTTAGAAGTTTAAATATAAGATTATTAACTATATATCAATAAGCTGAGCAGTTAGATTTTGCATTTTGTCACTGGATCATTTTAACTTTGCAGGATTCCTCCAAGTTCTGACAAACAACAGCTACAGCTTATCTATATTGGGCTTTATCTTCTTATCTGGGGTGAAGCTTCAAATATTCGATTTATGCCTGAATGCATTTGCTACATCTTACATAATGTATGTTTTAATATTGGCGAAGCTCTATTGATAATATTAGATTTTATAGTTGTAGGGTGGTGCTAATATCCATCATATGTGATATGTCCTGTTAATATTATTTCTTGCAAGGCTGATATTTGTTTGGACAAGTGCATTGTGAAATTTCATTCAATTGAACGTCAAGGTTTTTCGTAGTACCTAGGCTGTTCTTGTTGTAGCTCATTTAAACATCAATCTTATTAATTTTGTCATTTGTTCAAATTGGTTTTGGGATCTGGATCTGGGGTGTTAATACCACGGAATTTTATTAAACAGGTGCTTCTAAATTGTCTTTGATAGTTCTGCATCCAGATTATGTTATACCATCAATAATGCCACAATATTGATTGCCTGTTTGTTTACATATTGTGAATACCACCAAATTCAATTACCCAACCTGCTATTTCATATTGATACATATAGTTTCTCTTCCTTTTTTCTTGTCCTGTTGTCCATACAAAGAGCAATAATTTACTTTGGCAATTGATAGCAGAACTCATTTATAACAAGAAAATTATCCACTCTATGGCTCATGTTGATATGTTACTAGTTTCCTCAATTGTGATCCTTTTTTCTTCTAATGTCTTACAATGCCTGCATCACTGAAAGTAACCTTCTTCTTCTTACTTCATTTTGTTAGATGGCGAATGTGGTTCATGGAATTTTACATGGAAATGTGGATGTTGTAAGTGGTGCCATGTACGAAACTGCTGCACCTGATGAAGAAACATTTTTGCGGACTGTTATAACGCCCATTTATCAGGTCTTACGAAAGGTAATCATTATTCTGTTGTGCTGTATGTATAATCTATTCTTATGCTTGCAAGTTTGTAACCAAAACTGATTATATTTTGGTGAGAAAGGAAGTTAGGAGAAATAAAGGGGGCAAGGCAAGCCATTCAAGATGGAGAAATTATGATGACCTGAATGAGTATTTTTGGTGAGTTTTATTATTATTATTATTTTGGGATAAGAAACAACTTATTTTTTTTGGCTAGTTTTCTGAAGAATAAGCTCTGGTTTATTTATTCTTCAGTCAGATGATTAGCTGAACCTCTCTCCCCTTCTTTTTTTTTTTTTTGGTAGGTCCAAAAGGTGTTTTAGGCTGGGGTGGCCAATGGACATCAAAGGAGATTTTTTTGTGCATTCAGATGAGGTACCACCTGCACACGAGGTACATATTCCTCTCTTTTCTATTTCTTCCTATTTCATATATATATATAGTAACTTTCTAATGCGGGATACCACACAGAATTTTTCGTGCGGTTTCATTGATTCATCAATGTCAGTTGTGATTTTATAGAATCAGAAATTTATTGAATTCATTTATCTGTTATATAATTCCATAATTTGGTAGCTTTATTTTTGTATAGATAGAGACCAGCTCTTGTATATTATAGACTATTTGTGTTCCCCTACTACTTTAAAAGTTTGTAGTTCATATCCTCTGTTTTTTTTCTTTTCTTTTTAATAAAACGGCAAAATCTCATTAAATCAAGGAACCATATACAAGTGAAGGGAGGACAAGCCAATCTTAGCTCACAAAAACTGTTAGGATCAGCAACAATAATAATATGCAAAAGCCAAAAGACAGGCATATACAATAAGCCCTCACAAAAAATAATAATAATAAGACCCTCTGGTTTTTTTCATGTTTTCGTGTGCTTCTTATCCACCTCTCCCTAGTACCTTTTTTCTTTGTGAAATGAATTTTGTTTCTGATAAAAAAAAAAATCAACTATGTTTAATTGATTAATGATATAAGGTTGGATAAAGCCCTTACATCTTCATCCAATTTACAATGTATTTTGATAGTTGGCGCTTTTAAAAATCAAGAAATACATATGTAATTATTAAGTTAGTTAGAATGCACTAAAGAAATAGCTGGGTAGGGAATATTTAATTTAAATGTCAACTTTTATCACTTCGTGAAAAAAAAAAAAAAATTAAATTAAATTGTAACACTATATTTGTGAAAAAAGTTAATTTAAATAGTAACGCAAAGAGGATAAGAAAAGCCACCTCAAAGAGGAGAGTTCATTTGAAGATTATATTCATACATGTATACATATATTTGTGACAAAAGTTGACTGAAATTGTAACATGGAGAGGATTAGAAAAGCCACCATGAAAAGAAGGGAGTTCATCTAAAGATACGTTGATTACATTTATGCCGGAGGATAAAGAATGTAAAAAGATCTTAAAAGTGACAAATCCTTGTGCTGTAACTAGTTTTTTACTTTTATTACAACTAACATGCAATGATGATTTGGAGTTTTAAAATGTTATAATAAATTTTTTCTCTATAAATTAGGTGGGGATTAAAAACAAAATAGTGTTATGGTTGATACGTACAGTCTACTGAGTATGTTAAGAATTTGAGGATGTGTATCTTCGGATTTTGGTTTCTTTCCTCTAAAGGAGGATACTTTTATAGATTTAGAAGCACTTTATTTACACTCTTGTTTAGGCAATTCTTCCAAGGTTTTCCCTGGTTTTTGTAGCAGCTTGTTTATATCTGTGAACAAAACAATTTTCGAGTCTTTGGTAGAAAAGATATTTACATATTGATAGACATTTTAACATGTTGAACCCAGAATTTAACTATTTCAATAGATGAATAGATATCTCTATACGTAGATGTTAAAAATATTATATCTTTTTTTTTTCTTAAATTCCTTTACTTCAATTGACATACTTTTTTTGCAGAGACCTAATCAAGTTCCGACTGGAAAGAGGAAGCCTAAAACTAATTTTGTTGAAGCCCGCACATTTTGGCACCTATATAGAAGTTTTGATCGAATGTGGATATTCCTTATAATGGCTTTCCAGGTTGCCTTACTGAGAATGCTTTCTTACTTTTTGAACATTCTTCGCAAAAACTCACTTCATTATTAACTTTTATGATTTTCAGGCTATGATAATTATTGCATGGAGTTCTTCTGGATCTCTAGCTGCTTTTTTCGAGGAGGATGTTTTCAGAAGTGTACTGAGCATATTTATTACTCAAGCTTTCCTTAATTTTCTGCAAGGTACGGGTGATACTAATATTTGGAATTTGTTTCTCTGCGTCATTGTTTAGTTATTGTACTGCTTGTAAATATACACAAATGTGATAGCTTTATTTTGAGCAATTTTTAAGCTTCAATTTGTTTTATTGGATACTTCCTAGTTTGACAGTTATGTCGTACTCCTACATGATACTGTAGATTAAACAAGTTTTTCGGTGCTTCTTATTTGGCTTACCAATTTCTGTGCAGCTGCTCTGGATATAATTCTCAGTTTCAATGCATGGAAGAGCTTGAAATTTACCCAAATAGTACGGTACCTTCTGAAATTTGCAGTAGCAGCTGCATGGGCTGTTGTTCTGCCAATTGGTTATGCTAGTTCTGTGAACAATCCAACTGGGCTTGTGAAATTTTTTAGCAGCTGGGGTGGGAATTGGCAGAACCAATCATTTTATAATTATGCTGTTGCAATTTATTTGATGCCCAATATATTGGCTGCTCTACTTTTTATTCTTCCACGTTTGCGGAGAACTATGGAGCGTTCGAACTGGCATATCGTCACACTTTTTATGTGGTGGGCTCAGGCAAGAATATTTAGAATAGTTACTTACTGATTCCTTGTCTCCTCTTATATTTCTCTTTCATTCCTTAATGAGTGTTCATCCTGTATATTTGCTTGCCACAGCCAAAGCTGTATATAGGAAGAGGCTTACACGAAGATATGTTCTCACTGCTGAAGTAAGATAAAAGAACCCTCGTAGTTATCTTCTTTTATTATTATTGTTATTTAACTTAAGGGGGGTTTAAAATGAGTTAATTGTCAAAAATGGTCCAAAGAGTTTTTTTTAGCCACATTTACATATTTGATTTTTTAAACCAACTTTATTTTTAAAAAAGAAAACCAAAAAAGTCTAAAATGCCCTTAATTTTATATCATCTTCTTCCTCAATGCTTTCTCTCTCATCTCTGCACTATTTTCTTACTCTTATTCTCACATTCTTGCTCAACCTAGCTATATCAATTCTCTCAGAATCATCAACTCCTGTAAAATCACAAGATCATCAATTTACTCACAATCAACCATAAGATCTAAAATATTCTCATTTAATTGGTACCAACAACCTTGTTGAAGCATAATTCTCATTCTCACTAAAAGTGTTTATAGTATTATGAAGATTAACCGAGAATGTTTTCTTATCTTATTACTTACAACAATTGTAGAGATTAAATGCAGGATATCTAACCTAGAGAGAAGGAAGAATTAACTTCAATATAACAGCCAACTCTCACCTAACAACAACCGATTATACCCACCTAATTCCACTAATTACAAGCATTAAATACAGCTCAACTACATAATTCTAACACTCCCCCTCAAGCAGATGTAAAGATACTTTGCATCCCAAGCTTGCTAATTAGGTTCTAAAATTGGACATTTGGAAGTCCTTTAGTAAGGACATCAACAAGTTGACCATTTGAGGGTATGTAAGGAACATAAATCTGCCTTGAGTCAAGCTTTTCCTTGATGAAATGTCTGTCAATTTCAACATGTTTGGTTCGGTCATGTTGGACTGGGTTGTGAGCAATATTTATTGCGGCCTTGTTGTCACAGTATAGCATCATAGGGCCCTCGATAGAATAATTTTTAGCCACAATAGCTCACATATACCAAGAGCCATGGCTCGAAATTCCGCTTCTGCGCTAGAGTGTGCCAAAATTGGCTGCTTTTTGCTCCTCCAAGTAACTAGGTTACCTGTGGTTGATCTTCTGTCTACCTTGGACCCTTCCTAATCTGCAACGGTATAAGCTTCCAGTTTAAGTTCATCCCCTTTCCGAAATAGGAGTCCTTTTCCCGGTGATCCTTTTAGGTATCCTAGGATCCTATAGACAACTTCAAATGGGATTTTAGAGGAGAATGCATGAACTGGCTGACAATGCTTATAGCATATGCAATGTCAGGGCATGTGTGAGATAGGTAGATGAGTTTACCTACCATTTTTTGGGTACGGTTCCTCTCCCTCTCCCAATTCTTTCTGTGATTGGCCTCCATTGGAGTGTCAATTGGTTTGCAACCAGTCATTCCAACTTCTTGTAGCAAGTCTTGAGTGTATTTTTGTTGAGAAACAAAGATTCCATGCCTTGACCAAGCTACCTCAATCTCCAAAAAATATCTCAAGCCTCCTAGGTCTTTAATCTCAAATTCTCTAGCAAGGTAGGACTTCAAGTTGACTATTTCTTCTTGATCATCACCCGTTATAATGATGTCATCCACGTATACAATTAGAACAGTAATTCCCCTTTTTATGGACTTCTTTATGAAGAGGATGTGGTTGCCTTGACTTTGGAAATAACCTTGGTGTCTTATAGCTCTAGTAAATCTTCCAAACCAAGCCCATGGAGACTGCTTTAGACCATAGAGAGACCTCTTTAATTTGCAGACTTTTTTCCCTCTCATATCTTTGTACCCAAGTGGCATATCCATATAAACTTCCTCTTCCAAGTCTCCATGAAGGAATGTGTTTTTCACGTCCAGTTGATGTAAAAGCCATTCCTTTATTGCTGCTAGTGATAAAAGGATTCGGATGGTGTTCATTTTCGCCACAGGAGCAAAAGTTTCATGGTAGTATATACCATACGTCTGGGTGTACCCTTTCGCAACGAGTATGGCTTATACCTATCCAGTGTCCTATTTGGTTGGTATTTTATGGAGAATATCCATTTGCAGCCAACGGTCTTCTTAGACTTGGGTAGATCCTCAATCTGCCAGGTTTGGTTTTTTTCCAAAGCCTTATACTCATCATCCATCGCCTCCCTCCATGGCCTTGAGTTTAGGGCCTCCTGAACAGAAGTAGGTATCTTTTGAGACAAAACAGATGTAAGAAAGGCCTTATACTTGGGAGATAGGTTCTGCAAGGATACAAAGTGAGACATGGGGTGTTGTGTACTACTACGTACCCCTTTTCTTAGAGCAATAGGTATTTCAATATCATCAATAATAGAAGGCATAAGGTTAGGAATTGAATTGGAACAGAAGTGTTATTTTCATGACCTGACTCGTGAATGATGATTGGAGCTTGGGAAGTAGGGACGTGTCATTTCTTCCTAGAATATACTTTCAGAGTGGGAGTCTCAATGTCCAATTCTGGTTGGCCATCCAATTCGGATTGAATTGTGGTCACGGGTTGGATAGAGAGCCTTCAAAGGTTGTTGTTTGCAATTCTCCCTCAATATTCACAGTGTTCTCTTTTGTCTCCATAAAACTATTTTGTCAACATCCTATTCCCACTTGTCTTCCTCTTTTGATATACTCTCCCCCTGAAGATAAGTGTTGCTAAAATAACATTAGTCTTCCGCAAATACCACATCCATAGTAATATACGTCCTAGTGATGGGATAGTAGCACTTGTATCCCTTTTTAGTAGGAGAGTATCCTAGAAATACACACTTCAGAGCTCTAGGGTCTAGTTTGCTATGCATGTGAGGTTGCACATGAACATAGGATACACAGCCGAACGCCTTTGGTAGTATCCATCAGTTTCTTCACTTGACTTTGGTTTTCTAGGACTCTAGTAGGCATCCTATTGATCAAGTAGGCCCCAGTTAGAACAGCATCCCCCCAAAATTGTTTCGGTACCCCGGTTTGGAATGGGAGAGGTTGAGCAACTTCAAGGAGATGTCTATTCTTCTTTTTGGCGATACCATTCTGCTGTGGTGTATCAATGCAAGTAGACTAGTGTAAAATGCCCTCATTAGATATATATGACTTGAGTCCTTGGTTAAAGTACTCTCTCCCATTATCAGACCTTAAGGTTTTGATATTAACTCCAAAATGGTTTTTTATGAACCAATGGAATGAGGAAAAAATAGATGAGACTTCAAATTTTGTTTTTCATTAGATAAACCCATGTAATTCTTGTACAATCATCTATGAAAGTAACAAACCACCGCCAAAAAATATCAATAATATGAGATGGTCTCCATACATCTGATGGATTAAGTTGAAAGGAGTTGAAAACTGAATTTCTTTTATTGGATAAGATGTTCGACGATGTTTAGCAAAGATACATGACTCACAATGTAGACTACTGACATCTATTCCTTGGAACAGTTTAGGAAACAGTTTACTCAAAAGATCAAAGGGTGGTTGACCTAAACTGTTATGCCATAGGTAAATTTGGTCTGAGTTGGTACTTTGGGAAACTAGGCATTTAGACTCTCCTCCACTCCAATCTGTATCCAAATAGTATAGTCCATCCTTTAGCTTACCAAGCCCCCCAATTGATCTTGAAAATAACAACAAAGAGGGAAAAAATTAATTTAACAGTTTAGGTCTTTTGTGAGTTTTCCAATAGACAATAAGAGAATATTGTTTGAGATTTTGACCATTCCTTTACCAGCAACCGAGGAAAAGGTTCCATCGGCAACCTTGATTTTTTGCCTACTTGAGCATGGAGAATAATTTGAAAAAACACTAGGCATATTGGTCATGATCAAAGGCACCAGAATCAATGATCCAAGTGCAAGAATAGGGTTTTAGGTGCATCATAGATGTCTGTGTACTTGAAAGTGCCATGGAGCAAGAACCTGTAACAGTTGAGCTAAGGCTGATGCTATTGTTGTTGGGACTGTGTAGCTGATTTACCAGATTTTTGAGTCACGCTACATCTTGTTGGTTGAGTTTGTCAGTCCCTTGAACATTGTTCCTGGTCAATGTTGAGGCGTGATTTGCATGGCCCAATTGGTTGAGAGTGACTCCTCCTTGGTTTCCAATCTGCTTCAATTTTTGAGGCTTCCCATGTAGTTTCCGGCGTAGCCCATGTATGCCCCTGTTTGTGACAGTAATCACACTTCACACCACATCTTCTCTTTATCTTGGTTTTTCTTGTTGTCTACAACTCTTCTTACTGTAAGGGCAGAGGTTTCTGAAGTTGTGTCACCATACTCTATGTTCTTGGTACCCATTAGTTTCTTATTGCTTTTGTCTCCTCTAATAATTGCAAAAGCTTCATCAAGATCCAGTAGAGGATCCCTTCCAAGAACCCGGTCTCTAGTTTGATCAAATTCAGATTTAAGGCCTAGCAGGAATTGTATAACTCGTTCCCTTTCCATAAGGTCCTTTATCATCTTCTCATCTTCAGCGGACTTTAGCTCAACATTCTAGTACAAATCCAGTTGTTAGCAGCCCTTTGAGAGTGTTGTAGTAATCTGTCACACTCATGGATCCTTGCTTGGTATTGTAGATCTGCCTTTTTATTTGGAATATCTGTGTGACAAACCCGACCTTAGAATATGTCTTGGTCACAGCATCCCAGATTTCTTTGGCAGTGGAGAGAAGCATATAAGTCTTCCTGATCTTAGGCTCCTTGGAATGGAGAAGCCAGGACATTACCATGTAGTTTTCAGTATCTCAACTTTCATATTTTGGATCCTTCTCATATGGTGGTTCAGCTGCACCACTAACATACTTGAATTTTCCTTTGCTTTTTAGGGATATCTTCACAGATTGACTCCATTCCATGAAGTTTTTCCCATCAAGCTTGGAAGTGGTGAGTTGGAGGGTTGGGTTTTCAACATGAACAGCATGTGCTGAGGTGATAGGTTTAGATGTGTCTTCATGATGTCCTAAAAAAAGAAGAGATGTACTGATTCTCAATAAAACAGTAAAAGAAAAGATCAAAGAAGTGATCGACAATGAAGGTCGATGCTTAGAAATGGCAATGAAGGCCAGAAAAATAGTAGTGGCAATGAAAGCCAAAGAAGTGTGAAGAACTGACGATGAAGGTCAGAAAAATAGTCCTAGAAATGAAAGGGCTCTGACACCATGAAGATCAACTGAGAATGTTTTCTTATCTTATTACTTACAAAAATTGTAGAGATTAAATACAGGATATCTAACCTAGAGAGAAGGAAGAATTAATTACAATATAACCGCTAACTCTCACCTAACAACAACCGATTATACCCACTTAACTCCACTAATTACAAGCATTAAATACAGCTCAACTGCATAGTTCTAACATATTACATATTGCATTATTTTGTGATTTAAGAACATGCATTTTTTATTTTCTCGATATCCATCTAGAATTGCAAATCTATCATGGATACATGGTCAGTAGTGTTCCATAATATATGTTCAACAACATTCTATGATACATTTACAGTGGTAACTATAATAGGGTTTTTTTTTTTTTTTTTTTTGTAATTTAACTCAAAGTTGGTTAAAAACTTTTTAAAAGTGGTTGAAAACAATTAATAGAAAAGTTTAGGAGCTATTTATAATTTTTTCTCATTTAAATTCTGGTGCCGCAATGTTGCCATGATTTGCATTATTTTCTCCATTAACAAAATTAAATTTCATATGCCCAGGTATACATTGTTTTGGATCTTGCTGCTAATCAGCAAGCTAGCATTCAGCTACTATGTGGAGGTAATTTTTTATTATTTGTTAATTATATGAATCTAATACCCTTAGGGTTTTAAGTCTGTTGCTGGTGGTAATATAAACACATGGTGTGGACGCTAAATCAAGTTCATTTGCATTTGAGTTATCAATTCATAAACATGTTTTTGTTTCTGTGCACATGGTTTGTTGTGTGTGTGTGTGTCCACTAATTTTGCAACTTTTGGGTTTTATCATGGGAGATTATGTGACTTCTAAAAGAGGTTAAACCTGCATGATGTGTAATCAACTGTTTTTGATTCAGATCAAATTAGTTTTTGGTTTGTGTTTTGACTTTAAATGTTATACAAGTCGGGGACAATACTGTAACTTTATTAGTTTCACACTAAGCGTAGTGTGAAAGTTTATTCTTTATTCACTTAACTTTTTAATTTGTACAAAACAGCCCTATATATATACACACTAGGCAGTAACAAACTGCTTAATCTAAGGAATTTGTTTCCTCTTTAAAGAAGGAAACTAATACTAAATCATCTAATAATAGGAAACCTAATATACATCATAATTAAATACCTAAATCCCTAGAAAACAGTAACAATATCTCCAACACTCCCCCTCAAGTTGGGTTGTATATGTTTAACATACCCAGCTTGCTACACAGATCTTCAAAGCCGGTCCTCGGAAGTGCTTTTGTAAGTATATCTGCATTTTGTAATGATGAAGGAGTGTATATAGGTTCAATGACTCCCCTTTCTATATTCTCTTTGATAAAATGTTTATCAATCTCGATATGCTTAGTCCTGTCATGTTGAACGGGATTTTTAGCAATACTGATAGCTGCTTGACTGTCACTCAGCAACTTTATAGATCCATCAATAGGAACCTTCAAATCAGCTAACAAGCGTTTCAGCCAAATTCCTTCACAAATCCCTTGAGCCATGGCTCTAAATTCAGCTTCAGCACTGCTTCTTGCCACAACAGATTGCTTTTTACTCCTCCAGGTTGTCAAATTTCCCCAAACATAAGTACAAAGACCTGAAGTTGATCTCCTGTCAGTGACAGACTGCATCTGAATACACCTCAACATCTCTTCCTGTATTCTTTTTAAAAAACAGTCCCTTTCCTGGAGTCATTTTTAGATATCTCATAATCCTCTGTACTGCTGTCATGTGTTCTTCAGTGGGATTGTTCATATACTGACTAACAACACTTACCTGAAAGGCAATGTCAGGTCTTGTATGAGAAAGATAGATTAATTTCCCTACAAGTCTCTGGTACCTCCCCTTTTCAACAGGAGCACTATCCTGAATTGACCCCAGTTTGGTTGTAGAGTCCATTGGTGTATCAGCTGGTTTACAATTGAGCATAGTAGTATCTTTAAGCAAATCTAACACATACTTCCTCTGTGAGACAGCAATACCTTTCTTCGATCTAGCAATCTCCATCCCTAGGAAGTACTTGAGGTCTCCTAGATCCTTGATTTCAAATTCTTTTGCAAGAACTCCTTTAATTCTAGGTATTTCCTCCTCAAAGTCTCCTGTAAGCACAATATCATCTACATAGACAATCAAAACAGCCAATTTACCACTAGGAGAATGCTTTGTGAACATTGTATGATCAGCTTGCCCTTGGATGTATCCTTGCTCTTTCAACACCTTGGAGAATCTCTCAAACCATGCTCGGGGAAACTGCTTAAGACCATATAAGGACTTCATTAGCCTGCATACTTTGTTGTCATTGGTTGCATTTTTAGTCCCACGAGGAATTTCCATGTATACTTCCTCATCTAAGTCTCCATTCAAGAAAGCATTCTTGACATCTAACTGATAGAGGGGCCAGTCAAGATTAGCAGCAAGAGATAATAGAACTCGTATAGAGTTTAACTTAGCCACGGGTGCAAAAGTCTCCTGGTAGTCAATGCCATATGATTGGGTGAAGCCCTTGGATACCAGTCTTGCTTTAAACCGTTCTATACTGCCATCAGCTTTAGTCTTCACAGTGAAGACCCATTTGCAGCCCACTAGTTTCTTCCCCCTAGGTAAGTCATAGATTTCCCATGTACTGTTCTTTTTTAGAGCCCTAAGCTCCTCTTCTACGGCACTTCCACTCGGCTATAGACAAAGCTTCCTCCACACTGTTAGGAATTTGCACTTCTGAAATTTTTGCAATAAACCCTCTGTATCTTTGAGACAACCCTTCATAACTAACATATTTGCCTATAGGGTACAACGGTCAACTTCTGCATTCTCTCACCCCTTTCCGGACTGCTATAGGCAAATCACCATCAGTTTGTTCACTGTCAAGGTCTGAACTGTTAGGGGAATTATTGTCTTCAACCTGTGCATTAATTTCTTGAATTTGAGGTTCGGGCTCAGATGATTGAACTGGCTGAGTGTGTGTTGGAACCACTACTTCTTTCTGTTTTTCCCGTCTCCTTGTGTAAACAATATTCTTTTGATCAACTGTAGCTGGGACATGACACTTAGATGGTTCTCTAGGAGTTTCACTCAAAGACTGACTGCTAGGAGGTTCATTAGAGTTCGGTTCAAGAGTATGAAGACTAACTGAAGGAATTTCAAACAAGCTAGGAGTCCAAAACACATCTAAATTCTCAAGACTTTGTGGTGACTGACTAGGTTTCTCAGATTTCCAAAAATGATATTCACCGGAATTCTCTCCCTGAATAACAGTTTTGGTAAAAAAATGGTTTTGTTTCAAAAAAGGTAGCATCCATACTATAATAAAATTTATGATTAAGAGGACAAAAACACTTATAACCCTTATGAATGGAAGAATAGCCAAGAAAAATCCCCTTGACAGATCGCTTATCCAACTTACCCCGTGAGTGTTTATGAAGATGAATAAAAACAGTACACCCAAATATTTTCGATGGTAAATTAGATAGTAGGCGACATTGGGGATAGAAGTGAAGAAGGGTTTTACTAGGAGTTGAAAACTGCAAAGTCTTTGAGGGAAGCCTATTGATCAAGTATGCTGCTGTAAGAATAGCATCCCCCAAAAACTTTTTAGGCATGTTTGTGGAAAATAACAAGAATCGGGCAACTTCAAGGATGTGTCTATTCTTTCTCTTGGCAATACCATTTTGTTGTGGGGTATCAACACAAGAACTCTGGTGAATGATACCCTCACACAATAGGTAATTGCCAAGCTGAGAATTAAAAAATTCTCTGCCGTTGTCAGTCCTGAAAATTTGAATTTTAGTATTGAATTGGGTTTTAATCATGGTATTGAATGTTTTGAAAATTTGAGAGACCTCGGATTTGTGTTTCATGAGAAAAATCCAAGTAAGTCTTGTGTGATCATCAATAAACGAAACAAACCATCTAGCACCAGTGACATTTGGGGTTTGTGATGGTCCCCAAACATCACTATGTATCATAGAAAAAGGTTTAGATGATTTGTAAGTTTGACTTGGAAAACTTGTGCGAGAGTGTTTAGAGAATTGACATATTTCACATTGGAAAGACACAAGGTTTTTATTATTGAACATTGAAGGAAATAGTTTAGCAAGATACATAAAACTTGGGTGTCCTAAACGGTAATGCCATAACATCACATCACTATCTAGACTAGACTCCCTAACAAGGTCATGTTTGCTAATACTGTTAACATAAGGCCTACTCACTGCTATTGATGCTTGTAGTTTAGGAGAGGGTTGAACTTCCAAAAGATAGAGTCCTTTACTGCCTCTAGCACTGCCAATCATCCTCCCCGTAGTCAAATCCTGAAAAACACAAGTATTTGAACGAAATTCAGCCACGCAGTTCATATCTTTAATAAGTTTACTCACTGATAATAAGTTGCAATTTAGTTTAGACACATATAAAACAGAATGCAAAATCAAGTTCTTAGAAGCAATCACTGTGCCAATGCCCATTACTTTAGATAGAGTTCCATCAGCAATCCGTACATGAGGGCTGTTACCACAGGCTGAGAATTGATGAAAAATGCTTTTATTTCCAGTCATGTGGTCTGAAGCTCCAGAATCAACTATCCATGACTGAGATTTGTCTAAGTTAGCAGCCAAAGCATCAAGAAAATTACTTTTTTGTGCAATAGAACCCGTACCAATTACAACTGGACTAGTAGATATTTGTGTTTGGCTAAGGATCTTATGCAATACATCCAACTGGTCTTTGCTGAAAGGTTCAGTTCCTATGGTGAAAGACAGGTTCGCTCGACCCTCACGGTCCTTAGCTGGTTTCCAATCGGCTGGTTTCCCATAAATCTTCCAACACTTCTCCTTTAGATGCCCAGGTTTTCTACAGTGATCGCACCAAGGTCTACCTCCCCTACGTGGTTCATGATGATTGCGGGCAGCCAAAGCAGAAACTTCACCCCTTGTTTCTGTTCCAAGCATCAGAGTTCTACGACTTTCCTCTCGTCTAACCTCGGAGAAAGCCTCACAAAGACTTGGCAGTGGCTTGGTACCGAAGATCCTTCCTCGCACAGCATCGAGATTGGAAGTTAAACCCAAGCAGAATTTGTTGACTCTTTTAGTCTCGATAATCTTCTTGTACTGTTGAGAGTCTTCGGGTGAACTCCACTTATATTTTTCAAATGCATCAAGCTGCTGCCAATAAGTCTGAAGTTTGTTGTAGTACTTGGTCACTGAGAGATCCCCTTGCCTTTGGTTATGAAGTGCTCCTTCAATTGTCACTAATTCGGGAGTGTTGTCCTTGTGAGAGTATGTCTCTTTTACTGCTTCCCAAACCTCGGCAACTGTCTCATAAAGGAGGAAATTCTCACCGATATTAGGCATCATTGAATTTATCAACCAAGACATGACTTGGTTGTTCTCTCTCTTCCAGGCTCTATATCTAGCATCCTTCTCTTCGGGCTTGACGACGTTTTCTGTAAGATAGTCTTCTTTCTCTCTGCTGCATAGATAAAGTATGACGGATTGAGACCATTGGAGGTAATTTCGACCGTTAAGTTTTTAGGAAGTAATTGACATATGAGGGAAATTTTGAGGTTCTCCACCATTGCCGCCAAGAATGGTGGTTTCAAAACTGCTGGATTCAATTTCTTTGGACATGATGAATGATGAGAATTGTTGCCAGAAAGGCAACAAGAAGATCGGAGTTACTGCTGGACAAAAAAAGAAAGAAAAAAAAAGTAGTAAGGAATTCAAGATTGAGATCACTGCCGGAAAGAGCAGTAAGAGGAGGAAAAAGACAATGCCGGAATGAGCAATAAAAAAAAAATTAGGGTTTCAGAGGAGGCTATGATACCATGTGAAAGTTTATTCTTTATTCACTTAACTTTTTAATCTGTACAAACAGCCCTATATATATACACACTAGGCAGTAACAAACTGCTTAATCTAAGGAATTTGTTTCCTCTTTAAAGAAGGAAACTAATACTAAATCATCTAATAATAGGAAACCTAATATACATCATAATTAAATATCTAAATCCCTAGAAAACAGTAACAATATCTCCAACACGTAGTTTAGTATAATATTGAGCTTCAAAACTTTGAGAACTTTTCATAATACTTCTTTTTTGAATCTAAATTGGAATTTTTGATCTTTGAAGTGGGTTTAAGGAAGCCTATAAATTCTTCTCTACACCTATTTTCTCAATGAGTAATCCTTATTAACTTAGAAATTTTTGAGTTGTCTAGTGTTACTGTTTCTCGATACCCTATCCAATAAAGTTAAAACTAAGATTTTTAAATTTATACACCCCCAATAATCCCGAAAGCTGCTCCCCTTCTTCCTCTTCATTTTCTTTTAACTAGTTAATGAAACTAGCCTTCCTGCCATTTTTCAACAACTGGGGATTCTTTTTGAGATTTAGAAATCTGAAGAGTTGATCTTAGATTAACAGAAGGGCATATTGTGTTAAATATTTTATAATAGGATTAAGAAGCTGAGGGCAAACTGGTCATCTCCCATCAACAATAACTTTTTTAACAGACTTTAACAGCAGGAGGGGTTTTGACGTTTCATGAAAAGTGAGGGGGTAAAATGACGATCTTGCAATCGTCAAGGGGGAAAATAATCATTAATGTGAAATATACAATATGTCCAAAAGTATTGGCTTACAACTAGAATCTTACGAAAGTAGTGGAACTCTTTTTATTGAGGAATGAGGAAATTTTTAACCCAGTCAAGGTGTCAAATAATGAAAAGTTTACCATATGAGTAATTATGTGTATATAATTAAATACAAACTGTTGAACTTCGTTTGGTACCTATCAACAACATTTTACTGAATTTGTGTAGCCTTTAAATCAGGAAGAGTTGCAAATTGACTTATGTTGCATGATCGTTGATGTTTTACACATGTTCTTCCATTTAATTAAAACAGCTCAAAATAAGGTCACTTGAAAGAATTAACTTCCATATTCTGTTTATAGATACTTCCACTAGTTGAACCAACAAAGGTGATTATGGAGATGCATGTTGATAACTACCAGTGGCATGAATTCTTTCCCAATGGTAATGGTTCACCTCTTTTTTTCTTTCGTTTTTCTCCATTAAAGTTTTTTTTTTTTTTTTTTTTTTTTCTTTTTATTCATTTTTATATGTTGCTGAAGCATGTATCATGTTCTGCTGTTGTAGTAACCCATAATATTGGAGTCATTATTTCGATATGGGCTCCAATTGTCCTGGTAAGTGGACCATAAACGAACGATGAGAAATATGAACTTTATACCTTTATGTCCTATTCAATTTAATTAAAGTTTAAGCTATCACCTATTACATTATGACAAGTTTTATTGACTGATAGGTTTATTTCACTGATGCTCAAATATGGTATGCCATATTTTCCACTCTTTTTGGTGGGATTCATGGAGCGTTAAGTCATCTGGGTGAGGTCAGTGGCCATTTATTACCGTACTGGGATAAATATGTTACGAAAAGTCATTATTGGTTCTGTGGCATATGGTGATTTAATGAAACCCATATGTACTCCAATTGTATGTCAAACTACTTGTTATGCTAACACTAGCATTAATTTGATATAATTATTTCTATTCTTGCTTTAAACCATTTTCATTTCTTAGATCCGAACGCTTGGGATGCTACGGTCTAGATTCGAATCTGTTCCTTCAGCTCTCTGCCGCCGTCTCGTACCATCTTCAGATGCAGATACTGAAAACAGCATGGTATTGATAATTCGTTATAATCTATCAGTGTTTGTGTTATTGCTCTTAGTTGTCTGGAACTTTAGTTGATTACCACTTGCAATCGCATTTCATTCTTGACCTAAATGAAAGCAATTCATTCAGGCTTCAGGCTGTATTTGGCATGCAGAATAGGATAGATTGATGTTGTGACTGGACAGGATGGTATATTGAATTTTTTTGATTTCTGTATCTGATGGGATTAGCACTGATATATAATTGTCATGTGAGGGGGCAAAAAAGAAGTTGAAAAAAATGACATTTAAAGAATAATGAGTCAAGAAACAGAAACTACAAGGAAAAAGATAAGACAAGAAAATTTTATCTGCCAAGTGTCATCAGTGTATATTGATAGCACTGGACTGACAAGAATTATCAATGCAAGTTATTAAAACCCACCTGAGTCTCTCTTGCTCTTTCCATGTGGTGGTGGGATTTTTAATCCTGTCATATCCCCTTTATTTCACCTCCCATTGTGGCTAATAAATGCAGGATGGAACTATTCAATCGAATCAATCCTATCTCTTCTTTATCAAGAAACGCCAAATAAATCCTGTTGTTTCTGATCTAATTTGACACGCATCTATTAAGATGCTTTCTTGATCTTTGTTTGATTTGGCTAAAACGAAATTCTTCACTTTGGCAGGGGCCGTCAATGGAACGGAAGAATATTGCATACTTTTCTCAGGTGTGGAATGTGTTCATAGAGTCTATGCGAACGGAGGATCTGATCAGCAATGAGTTAGGACTGCACCTCACTTAAATATTTGCCTTAAATCAACACATCATTTACGAGTTTATAATATTTTCTTCAATTTCTATTTCTCCAGGGAGAAAGACTTGCTTCTTGTGCCATATTCTTCAAGTGAAGTTACTGTCGTCCAATGGCCACCTTTCTTGCTTGCTAGCAAGGTAAATTCTTTAGGCGATTTCTCATGTTATTGTTTTATGCCCAATCTGTGACTTATTTTCTTTTTTACCACATGTCAGATTCCTATTGCATTAGACATGGCAAAAGATTTCAAAGGGAAGGATGATGATGATTTATTTAGGAAGATAAAGAACGATGAATATATGCATTCAGCAGTTATTGAATGTTATGAGACACTCCGGGATATTATATATGGCCTTCTGGACGATGAAACTGATAAGATGTAAGGCTGAATCATTCACATTAAAAGCTTGATATTACACAAAATAATTTATTATAATTCTATTTACTCATGGAAGCCTCTCAATATTTTAATTTTTTCTTTTCAATTTATGAGACAGGATTGTAAGGCAGATTTGTTATGAATTAGACATTAGCATACAACAGGAGAGGTTTTTGAATGAATTTCGCATGAGCGGGATGCCTGTACTCAATGACAAGTTGGAGAAATTTCTAAAAATCTTGGTACTATTTTTTTCCACATTTTATTATTATTTTTTTTCTTTTTCTTTTTGGCATTTTTCTCTTTTCGTGAGCATTGCAGCAATGACTGTACAGACACCTTCTGGAATTAATTTCAGTTCTGAGTACTCAAGTTGGTTTGTTGCAGCTATCTGATTATGAAAGTGTTGATGTATACAAGTCTCAGATAATCAATGTCCTTCAGGATATTATGGAAATTATCCTTCAGGATATTATGATCAATGGTGTCAAGTAAGTTTTGATGAACACAATCTTCTTAGGGATGTATCCAGTCCTTTTTTTTTTTTTTTTTCTCTTTTTGTATTTTTACCACATATGAGCCTTCATGACAAATATTTGCTATGGGTCTACCTTTAGTATCCTTGAAAGAGTCCACAACTACAACCAGTCTACTGATAATGACAAGAAAGAGCAGAGATTTGAGAAGATAAATGTTCACCTTGCAGAAAACACATCATGGAAGGAGAAGGTACTCCTGGCTGCTATATTTATGTTTTGTAGATAATGCACTAATGCAAACAATTTTATGTATCCAGTCTTATGTTCTTTTTATTCTACACTTATTAAAGGTTGTTAGGCTCCATTTGCTTGTGACTGTGAAAGAATCTGCTATAAATGTACCAACAAATTTGGAAGCTCGGCGCCGTATCACTTTCTTTGCGAACTCTTTATTTATGACTATGCCAAAAGCTCCAAAAGTTCGTGACATGCTCTCCTTCAGGTTGGTCATTGTAGAACATTATTTTAGTGAAATATTATAGGTTGCTAGATGGAAAAAAGTCCTTTCTCGAAAAAATCTGTTTTGGAACCAGTAGTGACCAGTTGCAATTATAATTTACTTCCCCTTTTGCTCACCTTTATTGCTTCTGTAATCTGCATCATATGAATGTGTTGCATGCTCTTATCTTTCTATTATTCAGTACTCAGAAATTAATGGTTGCTTATACTTCATTTTAACATAATATTTCTTTTTCTGATTTATGTAAAGTGTTTTGACACCATATTATAAAGAAGACGTTCTTTATTCTGTTGAAGAACTTAATAATCAAAATGAGGATGGAATATCAATTTTGTTTTACCTGCAGAAAATATATCCTGGTGAGTTGGATCCATTGCTTCAGTATGTTTTTTATTGATTAATTGGTAAGAACTTACCGAATAGCTATTTTTTTCTGCAAATTAGATGAATGGGCCAATTTCCAAAAACGTATAAATGATCCAAAACTTCAATATTCCAATGATGTGAAGATGGAGATGACTCGTCAGTGGGTATCTTACAGAGGGCAGACACTTTCAAGAACAGGTCTAGATGATAATAATTTTTTAGTTCATATTGGTCTAGCTTCATTTATATATCTTATACTATTTCAAATTTATCTGTGTCTCTGCCAGTGAGAGGAATGATGTACTATAGGCGTGCTCTAGAGCTGCAATGCTTCCTGGAATCTGCAGGAGATAGTGGTTTGTGGTTTCTGTCAGAAATATTAAATTATGATTATGAATTCATATCCTGTGTCTTCTTTTTAAATTTATTTAAGGTTGTTACCATGGAAAGTGGAATTACATTACTGATGGACTCTTCACTTGTTTCCTTGCAGCAATTTATGGTGAATACTACCAGACCGTGGAAGCAAGTGAAGAGGATTTGAAATCCCGTGCACAGGCTCTGGCTGATATGAAGTTTACCTATGTTGTTTCTTGTCAGGTGTATGGTGCTCAGAAAAAAGCTGATGATCTAAGGGAGCGAAGTTGTTACAGTAACATTCTAAATCTCATGTTAACGTAAGTTGAGGCTGTCGTCCAATGTACAGTTGTAGTTCCCCATGATAATTGAAAAGTGGGTGGCATCTTTAATTAGTTAAAATGTGCAGGTATCCATCACTGCGTATTGCTTACATAGACGAAAGGGAGGAAACTGTGAATGGAAAATCTCAGAAGGTCTATTATTCTGTTCTTTTGAAGGGAGGTGAAAAATTAGATGAGGTATAAAAGAATAATCACTAGTTTGATATTGATTTCATATGATTTCAAAGTTCTTTGCCTTATAATTATGTTTTTAAATGTATACTTTCACTTATCTAACTTTTTATGTTACTGGGTGGTTGGGCATTTCCCATTTACTTATAAGAGACACTTTCTTCCCAAAACCATCTAATTAATATCTCAACTAATTTCTTCATCTGAAAGAAAGAAAATAAAAGATCTTGTTCCTTGATTCTCATATGTATTTGGTCACTAGCACAAGGTGGAGTTGGTAAGTTTCTTCTGTTAAGATCATTACTAATCCAGTTTTTAGGTCTCTGTCATGCCTTGATGCATGACCAACATGATCTCTTGTGTATCTTATCATGTCTTTAGTTTAAGAACAATATTAAACTTTTAAGAAAGGCACTCCATTATTGCCAAGATTTAGCAGTTTAACCTCATTGCTTAAAGAAATATGAAAATAAATATCCAAAATGTAGATTTATTTATGAATTCTCCTGCTGATCTCCTTGATATCGACTATGAATTTTGTACATTTAATTTTATTGATATTTGATTGGATAATATATGACTTAAAACAAAATAGATCGATATACCATTATCAAATGTTATTTTCTCTCTAAACTTTTGTCCTTTAACGTACAATCAACCATTCAATCAGCTTGAGTTACTTAGAACCAGCGGATCCATGATTATTAGAGTATATTATAGCTGAAATAGAGCAGATTGGATACTTTTGAAAGGAGCCTGTATCATAGTGTTACAGCCTTAAAGGAAAGAAAAAAAAAATCCAATTGTGGAGCTGAGTAGCAACACACTTAACATTAAGGTGCCAACCCAATCTCTGAGCAAGATGCTTTTCTTTCTTGGTTAAAATTGAGTTGAGATTTCAGTATTAACGAACTATGCTTTCATATCACACTTTAGTGATATCCGCACAAATAGTGCTCATAGGAAGAACATGTCCTGTCCAAGTGGAGAGAAGGCAGACATCAAGGTTGTGGACTTTGGATGATAAGATTCTTTCTCCTCTTTTTTTGTTTGGTTTCTTCTTGGTGTCTGGTTTAGTTTTAGATCGGGTATCTTTTCTACCTTTTGTCTTGCTATTAATATTTGGTTTCTTTGTCCTTGTTAGAGTGCTTAAATACTATTGTTGGACATTTTCCTAACATGGTACTCTGTATTTGTTTCCTGAATTTGTTGGGTTTGTGTTTGTGTTTGGACTCGAGATATGTGGTAAGCATGTCGGTCTTGCAAGTGAGGAGGTGTGCTAGAGTGCTTAAATACTATTGTTTAGCCCTTTTCTAACAGCTTAAGGTTTTGTGTATGTTGGTTACTAACAGTTTTGATATTATTACTTATTAGAACATCAAGTTCTATAAATTGTAAGTGTCTATGGGCTTTAGTTTTTAAACAGTCAATATTATAAAATCCTTTGGCAAAATGTAGAAAATCCCCTCGAAGTGAACAATCATTGTTCTTTCTCTTTCTTTCAATCTTTATGTTGGAATTGCAGGTTCCTAACAAATTTGGATAAAAGTCACCAAATTTTGGTTGTTGACGTTAGTGTTTGCATTTCAGCTCTTATTTTCCTTGTATCACTTCTAACATCCTTGGATTATTGCTTTCTGCTAGGAAATATATCGGATCAAGCTTCCAGGACCTCCTACGGATATTGGTGAAGGAAAACCTGAAAATCAAAATCATGCCATAATATTTACTCGTGGAGAAGCCCTGCAGACCATTGACATGAATCAGGTGGCTTCCCTTCTCCTCTCTGCTTCTTTTAAATATTATAAAGTGATTCAGTGTGTCTTACTGTACCTTTTTAAGTACAGGATAATTACTTTGAGGAGGCTTTCAAAATGAGAAATGTATTGGAGGAATTTTTAAAATCTTCTGGGAAGCGACAACCAACGATATTGGGTCTAAGAGAGCATATCTTTACTGGAAGGTCAGCCTAACAGATAATCTGTAAATTTACTTTGATCTTTATGAGCCTTGTCATGAAGCTCAAACAAGTCATCACTAGAAAAAAAAAAAAATATATATATATATATAACACATATAAGCGGCTGCATTTATATAAGCTGTTTCTGTTCTCCTTTACAGTGTTTCATCCCTTGCTTGGTTCATGTCCAATCAAGAGACTAGTTTTGTCACTATTGGCCAACGAATTTTGGCAAATCCTTTGAGGTAAACCTGATTTTTAATGTGTATATATATATGAGTTTTAATCTAATACCATCATAAATATTTTTATTGGATTTCATCTTTATGCCATTGGGATTTCCGCAAGATTTTTCTTTTTCCCTCATTAAGGTCTTGCAGGAAGGGTGAGAGGTTTGACTCATCATTTTGAGGCTTCAATGCTGTGCATAGAGTTGTTTACTTAGAGATTGAAAATGAATTCTCCCATAATCATGACAGTATATAGAAATGGCTACAGTACTCTTTTACAAGCTTATAATCTCTTTCCAGCATTAAACCATAAACAAACATAGAAAGTAATGAAAGTTGTCCAATTTTCTAAAAGCTTAGCCTCTCCTTCTCTTATTACCTCAATCTAGTCTAACCGATGTCCATTCACTTGCCTTAAACACGTTCTCAACCTTCACAGCCCCTAAAATCATTATTTTTATACCCCTAGCCATAAAAATATGTACCCGAACTAAATTTTCACCTTAGTCATCACATATGTTCAGAGTAAAAAGGTTTTTGTGATCTCTTCTGCTTCCCGCATCATTAGTGCTGAACACATTGATTGGACTGCAAAATGTGAAGCCAAAAAACAGCAGCCTGTCATGATTGCTCAAATGAATTCTCAAAAAACAGCAGCCTGTGTTTTTTTTTTATTTGAAACCCCAATTAGATATGAAAACATTATTGTGCCATTTTTCTTTATAAAAGAAAGGATAAAAGAGCACGATATTGCTCCAACCAAGCGAACTAAACTACATTTGCATTACTAATTCATAGCATCAATGAGCTCTGGATAAAAACAATTCCATGAATAAATTCCATTATAACAATAGCTAAATTGCAACTTTAAATCAGTTAAAGTTAATGTACATAAACAAAAACAAAAAGGCAAAATGGTGCAAAATGTTATTTACTGTCTAAATCCTAATTTAGTTGATGCCAGAAAATTCCAGTAACCTGTCTCTCCAATTTTTATCCTATTTTTAGCCTTTCAACTCTTAACCAATTTGCACCCTACTTATTTCCGTAATCCTAAAGCCTTTCTTTCTAATCCTACAGGACACTAGTTCTTTAAACCTAGGCAACCGCTGATGCCATCGGGCAGATTTTGTACAATCTTTCCTACTTCATAATGAAAGTGAGAACAATGAACGGAAAAACAAATCCATATCATATGCTCTAATGTATTCATTTAGACTAAAATAAGCTTGAAATGAACTTCCTAAGTCATGAAATTTTCCGTAAAATGTGTAGGAGTGCTTCTATCTTTTGTGTTGCTCTGTCTTCACAACTATCTTCTTTCTTTGCACTCATTTAATTCCGACTAGCGAATGCGTCATTGACTGTTCAAAGGGCAGACTTAATGTCTTAATTTTGGCACTAGCTTCTTTATTGCTCTCTAATTATGATTTGAGTTTCTACTGAATGTTCCATTCTAACTTTTCAGGGTGCGGTTCCATTATGGTCATCCTGATATATTTGAACGCATCTTTCACATAACAAGAGGTGGCATTAGCAAAGCTTCAAAGATAATTAATTTAAGCGAGGATATATTTGCAGGTAATCTTTAGTTGATCTTAATGCAATAACTCATAAATATAGCTTGATCATTAATTTTGTTGAAAACTTCAGGGTACAATTCAACTTTGCGCGGGGGTTATATAACACATCATGAATATATCCAAGTAGGCAAAGGGCGTGATGTAGGGATGAACCAGATATCAGCATTTGAGGCGAAGGTTGCAAATGGAAATGGAGAGCAGACACTGAGTCGTGATGTTTATCGGCTTGGACGCCGGTTTGACTTCTTTAGAATGCTTTCATTCTACTTCACAACAGTTGGATTCTATTTTAGCAGCATGGTATGTTAAATAAACCAGTGTTATTTTTAATATGTTTTCTAGCAAGTCAAATAGAGTTATAGTTCTGTCTTGCTGATACCAACCACTAATTAAATCTCTGAGGCAACTAATTTCATATTTTTTTTCTTTAAACATCGTTTCTGCCCAGATATGTGGAGTTTATAATATTAAATTATTTTATATATAAATATTGTCACATATAGAAAGGGTAGGCAGACAGATACTAACTGGCTCCAGGCCCCTTCTATTTACTTGACATAGGATTTCCAAAGCAACCATATTTAATCTGTAAAAGTGGGAATATATACAGCTTAATTTGGATACTATGTTTTCCAGGTTACCGTGCTAACTGTCTATGTATTCTTATATGGACGTATATACATGGTTATGAGTGGATTAGAACAAGAAATTCTAGAGAGTCCAAGCATACATCAAAACAAGGCACTCGAACAGGCTTTGGCAACCCAGTCTGTCTTTCAGCTTGGCTTGTTACTGGTGCTTCCAATGGTTATGGAAATTGGCCTGGAAAAAGGGTTCCGAACTGCTCTGGGTGATTTTATCATTATGCAATTGCAGCTGGCTTCTGTATTCTTTACATTCCAGCTTGGAACAAAAGCCCATTATTATGGAAGAACAATCTTGCATGGAGGTTCTAAATATCGAGCTACTGGTCGTGGATTTGTTGTTTTCCATGCAAAGTTTGCAGAAAATTATAGGCAGTACTCCCGAAGTCACTTTGTGAAGGGACTGGAGCTGCTTATACTCTTAGTCTTGTATGGGGTTTATGGAGAATCATATCGCAGTTCAAGTCTCTACTTGTTCATCACATTCTCTATGTGGTTCCTGGTTAGTTCCTGGTTGTTTGCTCCTTTTATATTCAACCCATCTGGTTTTGACTGGCAAAAGACAGTAGATGATTGGACAGATTGGAAGAGGTGGATGGGAAATCGTGGTGGTATTGGGATCCAGACCGATAAAAGTTGGGAATCATGGTGGGATGGAGAACAAGAACACCTCAAATACACAAACATAAGGGGAAGGATTCTTGAGATTATTCTTGTATTTCGCTTCTTCATTTACCAGTATGCAATTGTCTACCACCTTGATATAGCTCATCACAGCAAGAGTTTGCTGGTACGTTTGTTACTTTCAATAACATAGTTTGCTTATTGGTCTATCCATTGTTTAGGTTTGTGGTACCATTCTGCTACCCTTGACGTTATACTTGAATTTTTTTTTTTAGGTTTACGGACTCTCTTGGCTAGTTCTGGTAACTACTCTACTAGTTTTAAAGGTATGCTAATGAAACTCTCAGCACTGAAAGAATCTAGGTTCAGAGTAGCTTCAAAAGTAAAATGCCTTATAAAACAACTTAGATGATTTGTTTGTTCTTACAACGAGTGACAATGTATAAACCTGTGATTAGCATTTTGTTGCGGCAGCATACATATTCATTTGTAGTTTGCCTCTTCTTTTTTGTGTGTGTTGCTATTAGATGGTTTCAATGGGAAGACGAAGATTTGGTACCGACTTCCAGCTTATGTTCAGGATACTCAAGGCACTCTTATTCCTTGGATTCATGTCAGTCATGACAGTCTTATTTGTAGTATGCGGTCTCACCATATCAGATTTGTTCGCGGCCATCCTTGCCTTCATGCCCACAGGGTGGGCTCTCCTTCTTGTAAGTTTAAGAGCCAAGTCATTTTGATTTTTGAGACATATTCATATTTGTGAGAAAATAAGTATATCCTGAAAAGACAAATTTAAGTAAAGAAATTTCAGTGCTCACTCTGTTTTGTGCTTTGAAGATTGGACACGCATGGAGGAGTATGTTCAAAGGAATAGGATTCTGGGAGTCAATAAAAGAACTGGCTAGAGCGTACGAGTACATAATGGGACTGATAATCTTCACACCCATAGCCATTTTGTCATGGTTCCCATTTGTTTCAGAGTTCCAAACTCGCCTGCTCTTCAATCAAGCATTCAGCAGAGGTCTCCAGATTTCTATGATCCTGGCTGGAAGGAAAGACTAGATGGATACCAAGTGAAACATGATAGCATTCCACATTCATTCTTCATGTTTTGTTGTTGGGAGTAAAGCAATTATCTTAAAAGATTCATTAAGTATACTGATTTTTGTAATCTCGTTTTCCATTGTTGAGTAACTCGTTTCCTTTCTTGAAATTTAATGTTATGTACATGAATAGCATTTTAATCAAAACATATGTAACATTTTTTTTTTTTAATTGCAGATTCGTTTTCTATTATACTTTGTATTGCGGAACTATTTTTGTAGTAATCACAAAAGGATTATATCTTACATTTTAATAACACCTAAAAGTACTACACTACAAGGTTTGTTTTTTTTTTTTCTCAAACGTTTTTGAAAAATTAAATGAATTTAAATTATTATTTTTATTTTCTATGTTTACATCAAATTGCAAAATTGAAGATGTATATGTTAAGGAGTAAATCTCTAAACACAAAGGAAATATGAAGAACGTTGATGCTCTCCTCTCAATCTTTACTTATTTGCAAGAACCCGTTAGGCAATTTTAGGGTCGGGTCGGGTCGGGTCACGGGTGGTTCATTATTATTGTTATTTTTGTTGCAAAAAAAAAAAAAAAAAAAAAAAAAAATTAACCCGACAAATAACCCTATATATAAATTGAGAGTGAGAGAGTGATTAAAAAATAAAGAAGAAAAAGAACGAGAAGAAGAAGATGAACAGTAACACATTAAAGTCAGGCATAAGTCAAGGCCGATCAGTCTCTTTCGATGAAGTCTCCAACTATTTCTCTCTTCCTCTCTCCGACGCCGCCACTCATCTCGGTAACTCAATCATCTCTCTCTCTCTCTCTCTCTCTCTCTCTGTCTGCCTTTCAATTCAACTCTAAAACTAAATATTTGCAGGTGTCTGCGTTAGTGTTCTCAAGAGAATCTGCCGCGAAAATGGCCTCGATCGCTGGCCCTACCGGAAGGTACACCTACTTTTTGTTTCAATTCATCCCTTGTTCATACATTGATTATTCAGTCTTATTAGATTATTATATTGAATTGTGATTTCTAGTTTTTATCTGGGAAGAGCATTGAAGACATTAAAAAATTTGCTGCTAGAGAAAGAAACAAACAACTTGCTGACCTCTCTAAGCTTGCTAGGCAAAGGTATATCACTTCACTTCTCTTGTTTCATTACCCTAACCTATCTTTCACTCGGTTATTAGGTGACTAGGTCGATGTAATAACTGTTGTTTTCACATCTTTGTGTTTCTGTAAAGTGCTATTTAAGAAGCACATTCGTCAGTCGTCACCACAAGCTTGCATACTGACTACTGGTATGGTCATTAATCAAAAGCGCTATAGTAATTGGGCAGATTCGTTTTTCTCATGATTGCTGATGCTTTTAACATTTCTTGTTCGTTTTTGTACAACTCTGCTTTCTTGATCCCTTGAAATTTACCCTTTACATATCTGTTTTGAACCGATCCTTTAGCCTTCTTGCAAATTTCCCTTTTTCCAATGCTTAACGTCTACTTCTGCCCTTGCATAAGTAGCAATAGCAGTCTTATTAATTCTGGTAAAAGTTTGATACATTATCTGATATCAATTTTATATTTCGTGTTGGTTTCTGTTTTGTGTTATAGATTTTTGACATTGTGGAAGTGTTCTACCTCTAAACTTTGCTTTGTTGTTTTTGAATGCAGTGGTTTGCAACCCCTAAACAACGAAATGTCCAAATTACATGGTGTCACATCTCCTAATTTGCAGCAACAAGGAAGCAAGAATGCTCCAGCTTCCCATACCCACATTTTGCTTAACGCAAGCTCGATAAAAGGACTCATGGCTCATGATGAATTTAAATATGGATTCCCATCAGGTGGCTTATCAGCTACTACAAATAAATGGTGGGGTAGCAGCACTTCTGATGATTATGAGCGCACTCGTGGAGGTGAAGCTGAAACTGATGAAGAAGATAAACATCAACCTGAAGAAAAGGCAGATAACAGTGTCACTTCAACAACAATGGACGAAAAGGAATCCGGAAATGGGAAAGTAGATAGCAACATTAATTCTGAAGGGTCAGGTCTCTTGACAACTATTAGGAAAAGAATTGTGGATGAAGGACGAGAAGCACGTAAGCTTGGTGTCTATAAGAGCAATGGTGTAAAGAAGCTAGGGAGGAAAGAAAAAGTGTTGCTTCTTCGAATATTTAGATCCACATTGCCTAAAGAATGGATATATGACTCTGCCTAAAGTGCAGTGCAGATACCAGGTAAGGCCATGCGTGATAATTCAGTGTCCAAACTTATGTACTGAACATGTGATCTTGATTTATCACCATTAGGTTTTATTTGCTGTTGTTATATTCTAAAATCATTGCATATTTTCGGCTCAGATCTTCTTATGATAGTTAGCTAGATTTATGGAGACTGGAAAGGTAGTTCTGGTCAACCATGCTGCAATGTATCTTTATGAACAATTTAACAATGGCGAGACTTGATTGTTAGGCTCTTAATTAAATGATCAAAATATGCAATCTCTCTTCTGCGCGTAGTATCTGATCTTGTATCTCGAAAATTGAATTTCAAACATCGCATTTGTATAATCTTTCATTTAGTATAACATACAGTATGCACAGATATTGTGCACTTTTATTTTTCAAGAAAATATTGTAAGTAGGTGTAAGATATTGGTTCCTTTGTGGTGAGTTGTGTAACTGTGAACTGTGAAGTCTTAGCTGAACTGGAACGATCTTATTAGACTATTACTATTTACAACCACCATATACTGTTTAACTTTGCCAAGCAATAACAAAATTTATTCTACTTGTTGATTTTGTAATCGGCGATACAACAAAAGCATATAAGATCTCTTTCCATGTAAACTATTTAAAGTGGCTTGTGTTGTGATAATTATTATTCTTTTAGTGATGCTTTGCAGAGGCCAAATCTCATCAAATTGGGAGAGCTATTTTGAAAAACTTCTAAAACTTAAAAGGACAAATATAAAAGTTGGAGTCTAAATTACCCCGTCCTCTCCGTCGGGACACCGCCGGCAGCTTAGGAGTCTTCCTATCACTGATCTTGGTGTTTGGTTTGGTCGTTTTTATGCTTTGCGGAGGAGGGCATCGGAACTGATGGAGGTTTGATTGGTTAGGGTGGTTTGGGGTTTTGATCAGGCATCTCGGCAGCGTCCTTGGTGGGTCTTCTCCGGCGGCCGGATCTCTCCTCTGGATCAGTTTCTGCTCGTGTGTTTCCTTTTTGTTTAGTTTTATGTTTGGCTGTAATCCCACTTCTGTGTGGGCGTTTTTCTCCCGTTGTGGGACTCTGTACTGGGCTTGTGCTCAAATAGTTTTAATTGTGGAGTCCCAGATTTGGTTGTATCCTTGCCCTGGATCTGGTTTTCCAGATTTTCAGGTGCCCTTTCCATCAAAAAAAAAAAAAGGCAGTCAAGATCCTGTTGACCATATCTATAA
This sequence comes from Acer campestre, assembly GCA_954870605.1. Lineage (NCBI taxonomy): Eukaryota > Viridiplantae > Streptophyta > Magnoliopsida > Sapindales > Sapindaceae > Acer > Acer campestre. The sequence goes on along the minus strand of OX940803.1, from coordinate 12,940,598 downwards.
AGTATGTAGGCGGCTGTTCACCCAATCCTTAGAAGAAAATGATATTAACAATCCAAAAAAAGCAACGTGGAGTAGTCTGATTGGGTGGAAAGAAAGCAATCCCAATATGCTGAAAATGATAGCCAGAATAAGATGAAATTGCAAAATATACATATCAACATCTAGCAACCAATGAGAAAACAGTTTAAAGATATCAAACAGATAAGGACCCTTGTACTTGCTCTATAAATACAACATTAACAGTCCTCATCAAAAACACTACCTGCAGACAACTACATATATATACATTCCATATAAAAGCAATGGCTGCTGCATCAACCATGTCCATGGCTGCTCTCTCATCTCCATCTCTAACCGGACAAGCCGTGAAGCTGTCCTCCAACATCCTAGGAGAAGGGCGTGTAACCATGAGAAAATCAGTGTCCAAACCCAAGAAGCAGGTCTCATCAGGAAGCCAATGGTACGGCCCAGACCGTGTCAAGTACTTGGGTCCATTCTCAGGAGAAGCACCATCTTACTTGACTGGAGAGTTCCCTGGAGACTATGGTTGGGATACTGCAGGCCTCTCAGCTGACCCAGAAACCTTTGCTAAGAACCGTGAGCTAGAAGTTATCCACTCGAGATGGGCCATGCTTGGAGCACTTGGGTGTGTGTTTCCTGAGCTACTGGCTCGTAATGGTGTCAAGTTTGGTGAAGCTGTTTGGTTCAAGGCTGGTTCACAGATATTCACTGAAGGTGGGTTGGATTATTTGGGGAACCCAAATTTGGTACATGCACAGAGCATTTTAGCTATTTGGGCTACACAGGTTCTGTTGATGGGTGCTGTGGAGGGATATAGGATTGCTGGTGGACCACTTGGAGAGATCACTGACCCACTTTATCCAGGTGGGAGCTTTGACCCACTTGGCCTAGCTGAAGATCCTGAGGCTTTTGCTGAGCTTAAGGTCAAGGAGATCAAGAATGGAAGATTGGCTATGTTTTCTATGTTCGGTTTCTTTGTTCAGGCCATTGTTACTGGTAAGGGACCTTTGGAGAACTTGGCTGACCATTTGGCTGACCCTGTTAACAACAATGCTTGGGCATATGCCACCAACTTTGCTCCTGGAAACTGATCATCACCTTTTTCATTCATGCAAATAATTGATGTAAATTATATATTATGTCAACAAATGGGAAAAAAAAAAAAAAGAGTTTATTCAGTTTTATGGTTCTTGTAATATCAAATTTCCAAACACAGACAGCCTGAGATCAGATGAATCAGATTAATATAATTACATATTTCAAGAGATCAATGAACTCTCAAGTCTCAATCCACAAGTCAGAATCTCAAGAACTCAAAGCCAACTGGATAAAAATGTAGTAATTTCATGCCAATTGCCAACCACTAAGGTAGTAATTAAGGTGGTTGTGTTCTATACATTGCCTGTTCCAAAACTCTTGTACCAATTAAAGTGACCCAAAAAGTTGATACAACCAAATCTAGTTGAAATCGATCGATCCCACCTTTTTTTTTTTATATAACAAAAATAAAAAATGTAAAAGCACTACCTTGTACAGCTAATGTACTGCTGCATTTTTCATGGTTTCCAACCAAAGTTTTCTCCTCCGTATAAATTTTCCTAATTAGACACATGGCCTCTTGCCAATGTGGCTGGATGCTCTTTGGGAGCCTCCACCACCACGGTTCAATGTCATGGTGTGTGTGCATATATTGTATATATATTCTTTGTCCCATATTGGCCTTTAAATCCCAAGTGTGGGTTGCCCTCTCCCGGTTTTGGGAGTATTCCTCTTTCCAGTTGTGAGAGTAGCTGTATTCCACATGTATCCTCTCCCCGGTCCCGATAGTGGTTATACATAAAAAATAATAATAATAATAATAATAATAAATTCCTAGTTAGGGCAGTCTTTTTTTATGCATACCACAAACCCCACAACACTCGCTCGTGTGATGACATAGAATCAAAAATGAAAAAAAAAAAAAAAAAAAATAGTGTTATTTCCTCCCTATTTCCACTTAAAAATGATTCCACAAGAAAATGTGTTGTGTCCTCAAAGACACCCCCAATTAATTTTAATTTTCCCCATCACAGTTTACCAGTGTGGATTAGGTAATTAACTTATTTACAATATTCTTCATGGAATGTGATGATTATAATAAAAAGCATAATAGGAAGAGATGATTAAGTAGGTGATTATAATAATGAAAATTGAAGAGATAATGGGATGGTTGTGACTTGTGACTTGTGGGAGAACAAACAACCAAAATAACTGAAAATAATATATACATGAAAAGAAAAGATAAGGCAGAAGCATGAGCATCTAATTGGACTGTAAAAGCAGACATAAAGAAACCAACAAAATTTACAAAACTTCTGTAAACAGTAAACACTTTGATTGCTACAACTCCTTCATGTCTCCTTGCTAAATTTCTTTATATTTATATATATAAACATATGGGAAACTCTTTAATTTAAAATTTAAAATAGGAAAAGTGTGTCAGATAAATATATATATATATATATATCAGGATAAAGAACGTTGACCACTAGATTTACATACTTATAATAACTTCTCCATAATATATGGTTCACATTCTTCGTCCTGATATATTTATTATCAGGACAAACTGACAATAGAAAGACTATATATATATATATATAATGGGTTCTTCCAATGGATGGATGTGTAGCTTCCATTTGAAAGTTGAACTATGAATGATTGTCATGATTATAATGTATGAAGAAACAAAATGTTACCCAGAAGAGATTAATTTATTGATTGATCTTCTTTTTTGTTATTTATGATGTATTTGAGGAGCAAACAAATTATAATAAATCATGTATGAGTAGTATTTACATTTTGTGAAATAGATTTCTCATCTCCAATCTCCAAGCAAAGTACAAGTCAAAAGTTGAGCAATCACTCCTATCATTTTATTCACTTTAATATTATTTAATTAATCCATCAATTTCAATATATAACAAATATGATTCAATTATAAGAGAAAGTAATTTCAAATTAAATAAATAAATATTTAAATATTAAGATTAAGATTTATATAAAAATAATAATAATAATAATAATAATATCACCTACCCAACACCCAAGCATTATATATTTATATAAATTAATGCTGTGTGGTTTATTTGTACTGATTTCCTAGAGTTTTTTATTTTTTTTATTTTTTTCTGGATTGCTGGGTGCTTGACACGTCGTCAAATATTGATGATAATTAGGGATGGCAAAATTATCCACGGATATGGATATCCGTAAGAATCCACTCCATTTATAATGGGGATGGATACTATTATTTCGGGGATGGAGCGGGGATGGATACGATCCTAATATCCATTTAATTTTCGGATATGGGGATGGATATCGTCTATGGATATCCATCCCCATCCGGATCCGTTATATATTTTAATATTTTAAAAATATAAAAATTATTAAATAATTATTAATTTTACTTATATAAGTTATTATTAATTTTTTTTTTTTTTTATCATCACAACCCTAAAAGCTATTTTTCTAAAGTAAGCGGCTGAAAGACTGGAGAGTAGAGAGTTGAGACTACATTTGCTTCTTGGCTGTTGGTTGTTGCTGACTTGCTGCTGAATTCCTTTGTAAGTGAATACTAATATAAAACTCTCTATTTAATATTGTTTGTATATTGAAGTTGTTTTGTCTTTATTTAGCATGTGAATATTGGGTTTTACTAATTGCTTCGCGAATCGTGTATGTTGTATGTTTGTATACTGTATAGTGTGTTGCTTTGTATGTCTTTGTGAATCGTGTATGTTGTATGTTTGTATACTGTATAGTGTATTGCTTTGTATGCCTGCATGTGCCAACTACAATAATTGAGATTTCATGGGCGAGTGGCACTGCCCCTATTTGTTACCCGGTAATGTTTTGTTTTGGTTTGCCTTCCAATGGCTTTTATTTCTTATTAATAATATTATAGCAATTTCAAAAAAAATAATTGAGAACCTTGTTTTTTGATTTTTTTTTTTATTAACATGGTTATATTTAATAGGTTAATAATGTCCACACCACATTTAGTTGATGAAGACAATTCGGGTGGCAATGGCATAGATCCATCTCATTCACCTGCTGCAGCATCTAATAAGAAGAAAACATCTGAAGCATGGAAACAATTTAAGAAACAAAAAATAAATGGAAAGGAGAAAGCCGTATGCACGTTATGTAATGCTAAATTGGTTGGGGGTTCCAATTCCGGTACGTCGCATTTGCTCAATCATATAAAAATATGTCCTATGCGAAAACAAACCAACATAAGACAATATACATTAACCAATAATAAAACAAAGGATGGAAATGATACATTGGAGCCATATACTTTTGATCCTATTGTTGTGAGAAGAAAACTTGCTGAAATGATAATTTTGCATGAATATCCTTTAAGAATGGTTGAACATGATGGGTTTAGAGAATATTCAGCAACTCTTCAACCATTGTTTAAACCCGTATCTCGAAACACAATTAAAAGGCATATCATGCAAATTTATGACGTGGAGAAGGAGAAGACAATTAGTATATTAGAGGCTAATCGGTCTAGGATTTCTATCACAACTGATATGTGGACTTCAAGTCACCAGAAGAAGGGTTTTATGGCAGTTACATCACATTTTATTGATGACTCTTGGGCTATGCAAAGTCGAATTTTGAGGTATCATACAAGCTTAAACTTTTATGCAATTTTGTAAGTTTTTTCCAAGTGTATATTGCATTCAATTTATTTGTCCTTTTTTTATTGTAAAATTTAGGTTTATATATGTGCCTTGTCCACATACAACAGAGACACTTTGTGAAGCACTAAATGATTGTTTGATGGATTGGAACATTGATCGTAAATTATCTTCAATCACTGTTGATAACTGTAGCACCAACAAACAAATGATCACATCTCTGTTAGAAAAGCTTAATAGTAGTGACTTAATATTGAATGAGACTTTATTTCATATGAGATGTTGTGCGCACATACTTAATTTGATAGTAAAGGATGGTTTATATGTGATTGGTGAAGGCATTGAGAGGATTCGTAGTAGTGTTTTGTATTGGGTAGCAACACCAAAAAGAATAGAAAAATTTGAAGACACTGCTCGTCAATTAAATATTCCTTATAGTAAGAGTTTAGTGCTTGATTGTCCAACTAGATGGAATTCCACATATTTTATGCTTACTACAGCATTATTTTATAAGGATGTGTTTGCTCGTTTGAGTGTGCGTGAGAAACAATATAAGATTGAGATACTAGGAAAAGATTGGAGGTTAGCTGCTATTCTTCAAGACAATCTAAAATTATTTTATCAAGTGACTGAAATGTTTTCTGGAACCAAGTACCCAACAAATAATGTGTTACATGTTTGTGATATTAGATTGTCTTTATCTGATTGGCTTAAAAGTGAGAATGAGGTGATTAAAGAAATGACAGTTAAGATGATTGAAAATTTTGAAAATATTGGGATGTGATTCATGGAGTGATGGTTGTGGCAATTGTGTTAGATCCTAGGTACAAAATGAGATTGATTGAGTTTTACTTTCCCTCGATTTTTGGAGCTAATTACATGACTCATTTGGAGAGTATTCGAAAACTTTGTTTAGATTTGGTGAAAGAGTATGAATTAAAGTTCAAGTCGGGTGATGAAAATTCTATACATAGTAATTCATCACTTGCTTCTCAACTGGAGATGCCCAATAATTCCAGCAAACGAGATGAACGTCTGTTAAGTTATGATTTGTTTGTGAGTTCTGATGGTTCTACTCATGTTAAGTCAGAATTTGATGCTTACTTGGAGGAAAAGGTGTTACCTAGGACAAAAGATTTTGATATATTGGTTTGGTGGAGGGCAAATGCAAGTAAATATCCTGTTTTGACTCAAATTGCTAGAGATTTTCTTGCCATTCCTGTATCATCGGTTGCTTCTGAATCTGCATTTAGTATAGGTGATAGAATAGTGATTTCGCATCGTAGTAGACTCCATCCAGACACATTGGAGGCCTTAATGTGCACTCAAAGCTGGTTATGGGCCGAAAGATGAGGTATGAAATTTATACTCATAATTTGATTATATTTAAGTCATTTAATATTAAATAGTAATTATTATTATTGCTTGATTTTTTTAGAGAAATGTTCAAAAGCTCCCACAGCATGTGATACATCATTTCAAGAAGAGAACGAAAATATTGAAGAGGTAAATGATTTAATTATATATTTGTTCAAATTTATATCTTCAAATTTCAATTAATACAATTATAATGTTTTTGTTGTTACAGGTCTGTGAGTAGTAACTTTACATACGGTGTTGTACTCTTGTTTGATAGTCTGATGCCCTGATTGTCGTCTGGACCGTGGTGATGGAAGAATGAGAAAATTTATGGTTTTTTATTAAGTTGTTGGAGAAAATTAAATCGTAAAGTTTTATGTGATTTTTTTTTTCGTTTGTTGAATTTATGTTATTTGAGGATTGGATGTATTTGTTTCTTCCTTTTAAATAGGATAAAAGGTATCATTATACACGTTAGTTATATTTTTCTCTTATAAACTACAACAATTTATGTATATTTTTCATTGGATACGGATATAGACGGAGCGGAGATGGATATCGTTATTTAAATTCGCGGATTATCCGAATCCGCTCCGCTCATTTTGAAAAGGGGATGGATACGGGGATGGATATACATATTTTATACGGATATGGGGATGGATAATGTGGTATCCATCCCCGATCCGATCCATTGCCATCCCTAATGATAATAAAACAAAGAAACAAATAATTTCCCATTCTTGAAAAAAGAGATCCTCTTTGGACATTTTTAGCAATTCAAGACGTGTCGATTTTTGTGTGGCTTCTACTTTTCTACATTTTTCCATATTATGTTACTCCATTGTGTCGATGTTCCACCCAAACATTCCCCTATCCCTATGATTTTATATCATGTCATTCTGAGTCATAAATCACTGCCTACGTCATCTAATCAGTTAGACATGAATTTTTAAACCGATTGAGCGCGTTTGGAGTTTGAGTAAATGACTCTCAAATAAACGGTTCGAATTCTACCAATAACAAAAGGCTTCAAAAAAATATTTGATCTATATAGGTGGATAGATAGACACAGTAAAAAAAAACATGTTACTCTTAAATATTAATTAATAAAACAACAATATGTATAGTTTTTTTTAGTGTAAATGTATTTTAAAATAACATTTTATTTTATAACTTTACGGAAACAACTTATAATATTATAAAACTAAACATATAGCTTGGTAATATTACAGTTGGTTGCCGATCGGAGTGAGGGATACCTCGTGAAATTACTGAAAAAAAAATATTACAATCGGTTTCTATAACCTTATAAAATTAAGGTTCTTGATATATATTTTTATAGGAACTTCGTAACTAAAGAAACTCTCGTGCATGAATTTAGATAAATATTTTAAACAGATTATCAAATATTTAATTGTATTTTTAACTAACATTGTATTTGGTACGAGGGAAAGATGAATGGAGGAGGAGGGAGAGGAGGAGAGGAGGGAGAGCTTCTCCCTCTGGGCCTACAAAAATCAATCCCCCCAATTTGGACGGATGAGAGAAAGGAGGGAGAGTGACGGAGAGCAAAGACAAAAATGTCATCCCTTTTTATACTATCCTCTAATTTTTAAAAGTGTAATATTATAATTTTACAAATTAAATACCAATACATCCATCAAACCCTCGTTTCAATACCAAACAATATATAGGATTGATGTTATCCTCTCCGTCCATCTTACTCTCTCCCCCTCTTAATCATCTATCCCTCGTACTCTCCTTCTCTCCTACCAAACATAACCTAAGAGAGAGAGATATCCTTGAACATGCCGCGCACGTGATCCACTTGTTAAGGCTGCTGTAAAGTGGTGTCATACACGCATACTTCTGTACATACACATACATGACCCGATCAAAAATAATGATCGGTCTAGATTCTAGAATGATTCTCGATTCTACTAGAAGTTATATCACATGATTAATGGTGATCCAACGGTCAAAACAGGCCCATTAAAGTCAAAGTTTTGGAAGTGGGACCTATGTGTTGGAACTTATATCCTTTTATAGGGCTATTCTATAGTCTATACCTATTTCTATTGTTGCAAATTAATGAAAATTTCCCATTAATTAATGTGTTAAAAAAAAAAAAAGGATTAATACCTTTAATTAGAAAGTAATGACTTGCCCCTTTAGAACACAAAAAAAAAAAAAAAAAAAAAAAAAAAAAAAAAAAAAAAGTAATGACTTGTAATAAAAGCCTCTCTTGGAATTGGAATTGGAAACTTTATCCTCCTCCTCCTCCTCCTCCTCCTAATCCATCATGATATTCAAGAAAGTTACATTTTTTTTTTTATATTATTATTTTATTTAAGTATAAAGTTTTTATAAGGTGAGATTAGGTTAGGTTTAGTCAATTATATATTGACATAATTACCTTTAATTACCGTTGGGGGGACTTGATTTAAATATATTTGGCCTTGACCTGCTCAAAAGCTCTTTTATCAATTCTTAATATATATATATATACACAAAAAGTGTTACCCACTAAATTTACATTAACCAAATGCTAATGTATTTTTTTATTTTATTTTTTAAAACGATATCTATTAATTTAGGACTATGTATCTATTGTTATTAATCATAATTTATTAGATTTCTTAGCTAATTTATGCCAGATTGACATCTATTTTATTGATTAAAGAAAAATAATATATGTGAATTGTTTTATTCTTAAAAATATTAATTATTATTTTGTATAAAATTATACTAAATATTTACTAAGACACACAGACAAAGCTTTATTTTACTAGATATCAGTAATATTTATCGATAAATTATCATAGAGCAATATTATTTGATAGGATAGTGTTAACAATTAACATGTACCTTGGATAAAACCTAGAAAATTACTATGAAAGTAAAAAGTTATTCAACTCTATTATTATCTCAATATATATATATATATATATATTCAACTCAATCATTGCATTTATTATCCTATTTTTATTAAAGGAATAACCTTTTCCTTTGCCTACCGATGGAATTTTCTAAAAGACCACTTTAATTGCTAAATATTACTATTAGTTAATTTAGTAACAGTTGTGTTACTGCATGTTTTGAGCAATATAATTTGAGCTCAACTCTCACCATCTCATATATTTATGTTGAACTATCTTTATGCTGAGTTTGGTTTAATTCTTTATTGTAAATCCAACGTAAGAAAGCATTTTATTGATTAGTATAACGAGATTATTTTTGCCTTTTTCTCAAAGATATGAGACATTATTAAGGAGGATGTAATACAAATGTTTAGAGGAATTTTCTGAGAGAATTGTTTATAGAATCACCAATGCCACATTCATTTGCCTTGGTCTGAGACAACTTCTTCAGAAATGTGGAAGGTACACTCACCTAATAACTTTTTTATCATAATTTTTTCTCTTGTATTGGTTTTATTACAGTTCCACATCTTTCCAATGTACATTCCATTTTTGAATGTAGTGCATTTTATTGCTTGCTTGCTTGAAGATTCTTTTTGTTAGTCTTTGTGGACAATTTGTTCTCCTTCGTAACTGGTTTCATTTCAACCACTATCCAGGTTGCTGGTTTAGCTGTTGTCTCTGTCATATGTTTCTCATCAAGTGCTTTGGTAGCTTTTCTTACTGATATTCCTGTAAGTGATAGACGGTATAAATGGCTAAAGGCATTATTATATATCTTGGTTTTAGTTTGCGTTCTTCCTTTCAATCCTCAATTTATTGTTCACTGGCAGGTTTCCTATCATTGGAATGTGAAGAAACTAAATGGAGTGAAGGCACTAGTTCTACTGATATTGTACTATTTTATAGGTATTGCATCTGCCTTTCATCCATGGAGATGGCTAATTACTAATATTTGAATATTATAATCAAAAGTGACTGATAATTTTCTGAGCAAAATCTTATTAATTATTAAGTGAATTTTTTCCTTAGCCTGCTCTAGTTCTTTTCACTTTAATTGTCAAGTATCAAAGAATTTTCATCTAAATAAATAAAATCTATTGAATTCTCCTTGTTTGTTATGTTTCTTTATTCATCTTTCAATCTGTTGTGCATCATCTAATCAGTGTTGTTTTTAGTCTCAGGTTTCTTTCATTAATAGTTTGCTTGTACTTGTTTAATGCCTTCAGGTTGACCATGTGAGTGATAATGATACGTTTTTATCCTGGACCTTTGAACTGGTATTTGAATCCTTAGGGTAACAATATTTAGCAATGTTATGTCTGCATCGTAAAAAGAAAAGAAAAAAAAAAAAAAAGAAGAAAAAGGGACAAAAAGTAGCCTGATCCACTGATTTAACTTCATTATAAAATATTTCATTTCATCTCAGATGCACTTTGAAGGTTTTGAAAAAATATCCGTAATAAACAATGGTTTGAGCTTTCTAGTGGATAAAAAGCACTTTCTCTACTTGGTAATTTCTGGAGTTTAATATCTGTCTAATTATGGATTCCTTTCCTTGGAAGTTATCCACTTTTATTTTCTTTAATTTTTTCCTTAGTCATGACGGCAATACATTTTATTCTCTAAGGGCTTTGTTACTGTTAGTGGCTTTTTTTCTTTTCTATTGCTGCCGTACATTATAAAGGAGTTCGATGCCTTGTCTCATATGGAGTAACTAAGACCATGATGTTATTCAACAGGTTCATCAGTGCCCTCAGCTTTTGTGTTATGGATCATGCGAGAATTGCCACCGCCAGTTTTAGTTAGTAGACAAGAACAGTCAAGAGTGATAACATTTATCAGGAGGAATACACCGACAAGTACGGATCATCCTCATTACTGGGCTACTGCTACCAGTTTAAAGAATCAGGTTTGCAATCAATTTATTTCCATTTTCTAGAAAGAAAAAAAAAAAATCATTAATTCAAGTACTTAAAATCTCTCAAACAAGCTTAAAAGTTACTTAAAGAGCCACCATTTGAAGTGTCATCAAGATAAGAACCCTTTTATAGAATCTCCCCATCACAAGTAAAGTAAAATTTATTCTTCAATGCTTCAGGTGTCAAAAGCAAGCCCCATATAGGAAGCACACATGACACATTACTTGGTTGAAAAAGGATGATGATGCTCGTTGTATCGCTTGAGAAAGAAACGTTGGAAACAAAGAATATGAGTAGAAGAAACCTACAAAGCATTACAGTTTCAGAGAAAGCTGGTGGCTCGATGTATCTACTACGTTCGGTAACTTGCACATAATTGTGAGCAGCTACAGTGATTTCAGATTTAATACAGTAGATAGGTGCTGTAACAGGATTGATATAGGAGAGAAGAGTGCCAACGTTTTCCAGTTGAATCTCAAGTTTCTTTGCCAGAATGAGCATATATTCAATAAATAAAGTATAAACTATAATCTTTGTTACCATTTTTTATTACTATTATTTAAATCCGACACGGATTGGTAAGAGGCGTTTTTGAGAACCGACGAAATCAACCACTACAAACTTATCACAAACGTGAAAGTGGAATTGCACTACAGAGTTAGATGTACTATTCGAAAAAATTCCAACCTATTTTTATCTTATGTGAGATGGCAATATCTAGCCATAATGAAAACATTTTTTTAATTCTCCAAAAGTTTCACTGCTATTACTCCATCAGAAACAAACAAAATATTATTAATAATAATAAAAGTATAAAACTTTAATTCATGAATGTTAGGCATAAAAAATGCCTTTTTTCCGAGCAAAATTCATGAATCTACTTTGTATCAAAGAAAGAGTCCCACCATATCAAATTTCTTATCACACACATTCTTTTCTTCGTCTCAGAGCAATCGCTTTGCCCCACTTTGCACCCAAAGTATCTCTCTCTCTCTTTCCATACAAATACCCAGAAAAAACCATGTTTACTCTTCACAAACAAAGCGCAATCTTCGACAACAACACCCACAAGACAGTGAAAAAGAGAGTTTTAACAGTAGTTTCATTGATTTGGTGCTGGCTGGAGCCGCCATGGCGAGTTCCAGTGAGACCAAGCCCGAGATTGACCCACCTCGGACTCCGTCGAAGAGAATGAGTCCTGCCCAGACCATGTTCGTTGATATGCAGAACGAAGACGGCTCCACTATAGACAGTGAGCTCGTCCCCTCCTCTTTGTTCGTCATTGCTCCAATTCTTCGTGTCGCCAATGAAATCGAGAAGGACAACCCCCGAGTCGCTTATCTCTGTTCGTTCTCTGTTTCTCTTCTCTTTTTATTTACTTTTAATGACTTTCTTCATTGTCATACATGTGCTTTCATTTTTATATCTTTCTGTTTAGGATATTAACTGATAATTTTTCAACCCAGTTCAGTCTATCAGATATTAATAAACGGTTCTTGTTTCTGTGACCATGTTTATGAATTTTAAGAACTCTCTCTTTATTTTATTGAAGCAATGGTGTCGGTATTATGGTTGTGGTGACGTATTTGGAATTTGATAGGCACGTTTTTTTATAAGACCGGAAATTAGGAATTTTAGAGGTCAGAGTGTAGTGTTTATATTTCACGGTTTTTTTTATTTATTCAAGTATTCTAATGAAATTCGAGGTGTTTGAGAAAACTGAAAAGTAGTAAATTGTTATTCTAGAAGTGTTAAGATTATGAATGAAAGTTCCTAGTTGAAAAGGAAATGTGATGTTGTTATGGTGGAGAGAAGAGTGACTGACAAAATGTTGCCCAGAGAAGACTTGTGAAGAGTTTCTTGTAGAATTTGGTAAAATGCAAAGGGGTGTCCATTGTGGCATTGCCTGAAGTTAATATACACTGCAGCTGTTTGGATAACAGATGCATTTTGAGCGTGAAAATACTAGGCTGACAGTAAATTGGAGATAAATACTCTCATGCTGATTTCAAAAGGTCAAGGTTTCCTTGTCTTTCTACATTTTGTATGACAAAACAAGCTCTAGGTCCCTTGCTCTGTCAAGTCGAGTACTACATGTCTCTCAATTGCCTAAGTAGTATAGGGAGACTTCTTGTGGACTGCTGGAGAAGAATGTTGGTTTATCTTGGATTTGTTGTTCTCCAAACACCCTTGTTACACTAAGAGGCCTTCGTCAATCAGCATGAATAACTCTAAACAATTTAAAAATAATTACTGATAATTCACTGCCAAACATTATACCTAAGGTAAAGTGCCTGGATCTGCAGAACAAAACAGAATGGCCATTGAAAGATTACATGATCTATTGAACTTTTCTAACAGTGCTCTTGCCCATAATTTGGAAAAATTAAGAAAAAAGAGAAATATAACAATTAACATTAGGTCAAGGATCTGCATAACTCAATATAGATGCCAACATTAAATCTATGCAGTCCTAATGACTCAAGCTTTTCCATGATTGTCACAGGAATGGTATTTTTTTTTTTTTTTTTGTCAACTCACCAAAAATGTTAAGGTTTCTCTTTTTATCACTATTTCATATTCTGAAGATACAGTACAGCATAGACATGTATATGCATCTATTGCTAAAATGTTAAATGACACCTCTTACCTAAAAAACAAGGTTTATCCAGTAAACCATTTTTACCTTCTCTGCTGTCATGTTTTGCTTTATTGCAATCATATATAATTTTACTGTATATTTTATCACCTTCTGACACTGCTTCGTTGAATTTAGTTGAGCAATTAGGAATGGACTGTATCTTGGTGGTTTCCTGGTATAATTTGAAGTAGAATTTCTTGAGTTGGAGTTGAGGGTTTTGAATAAAGGGTCTATGTGAAGAACAAGGCATTGAAACTAATCAATTGCTTTTAATTTTAATTTTAATTTTTTTTTTTCTTGCTGTGCACTTTCGTAAATTAATACTTGCCTTTTGGTTAAGTTTTTGGCACAAAGTTGCTTGTCAATGGCAAAATGTACTTTCAGCATGCTTTTGTGCTTGGGAATTTTACTTTATCATGAGCTCATTGTATTTCGTTCAACTAGGTCGCTTCCATGCATTTGAGAAGGCTCATAGGTTGGATCCAACATCAAGTCGACGTGGTGTCCGACAATTTAAGACCTATCTGTTGCGTAGACTTGAGAAGGTAGATCTTATAATTTTGTAGGTTCTTATAATTTTTCATTTATTTCTTCAATGCATGGCGGCCTTTTGTTTTGAAAAATACCTTCTATTTCTCTTTGCTAGGTATATTGTATGTATATATATGACAGTATACCTTTTTTTGTACTTAATTTTGTTATCAATATAATGTTGTTGTTTCTTTGGTAGTAGACAAATTAGTCTACCACTATTGATTGTTGTAAATCATTCTGTTCACTGTACTTCAAATTATAGGTCATAATGGTTAGGTGAACTTTCGAATCAAATTGTGTTGTACTTTCGAATCAAATCGTGTTGTTCTGCGACCTGGTCAACATGGTTATTATTTTCATTTTTTAGTTGTTTAGCAGGATAATTCAATTGTAATTGGCTTCTTCTGATTTGTTTGTGTATATAGTCTATGAGTTGCTGAGTCCTGAACGTGGACTAGATTGTTGAAATTGTTTCTCCTGCTTATCGTGCTCGCTTTCACTTTTGAATGTGCTTGGCTCAAATTCAAATTCGAGATTTCATTAAAAAAATAAAAATTATTTGGAAGTCTGGTCTAAAAGGCCATTATAGCTGACCTGCATCCTGCCAAAGCAGGGTTCTTGAAGGGGCGATCTAAATTTGTTCTCGACCGTCAACATTTTGCAAAATGTGACATGCTCAAGACTCAAATTTATGTGCTTGCCGCCTTGCCTTAAGCAGCCATATATTTTTACTGCTGTGAGCTGTGATATGAAAAATCCTTGTAAATCCCAAAGTTTAGCATTCGGGACAAAGTGCTTCTTTTCATTTTCTCACTGTTGTTACCTTTAAAGAAATAAGTTAAAGGTGGTGGTCACCACCAAGTTGGTAGTGTTGGAGTTCATTAGAGGGAACATGCAATCTATAGAAGAAAGTACAAACATATGTTGTAATTTTAAAATTATAGTTAACTCCAAATTGGTGTCCTTGGCAGTTCAGGAGAAATTCAGTGTCCTAAAACCATATTGAATTTTAAATTCATAAACTGAGGATCTACATATGCTATATATGTAGGTATTTTAATTGAATATTAATTTCTGCCTTTAACTCTTTTAACCTTCTTAGCTGAATTGGACATATAAATACACATGAGCCTACCTCTATCTTGTCTATGTTAACCAAGAAACTCACTATATGTTTTTGTTTCTTTTCTTTTCTCTTTCTGTTGCTTTTTGTGCTATTAGTCTCTTAGGTATTGCTCTCTGCTTAGATAAAGATATGATTCAATTTATTATGGTAATTACCTAATGAATTTTTTAAAATATTTGCTAAAAAATATAAATTTCGAAGATAATAACCCCATTGAAGCTTCTGGCAATGAACCTAGTCATGGAATTGCTGTACTATTGATGTTTATCTTATTCATTGTCTATGCTATGTTTCATGAATTTATTGGCTAATTGTCCTATACATCTTATTAGATTTCAGTGTTCAATATCAAGACTAAGTGACTAACGTCCAATGACCATTCATGTTCCAAAAAACAAATTAGATCATCCTAAATTTCTCCTTGCTGCAGGAAGAAGAAGAAACAGAGCCTACACTTGGAAGAACCGATCCAAGAGAAATTCAGATGTATTACCAAAAATTTTATCAGAAGAATATTATGGAAGGCCAATTTACCAAAAAGCCGTAAGACTTGATTTTGAATTGCCGACACGTTTGCTTTATCTAAGAACAATATTTATTGTCTTATTTTTTTGGGTTTTTGCTTACATTTGAAGGGAGGAGATGGCTAAGATTTTGCAGATTGCAACGGTATTGTACGACGTGCTGAAAACAGTGGTACCTATTGCAAAAGTTGACGATGAGGTTTGATTTGAATAATATTAGTATTGGTATACAAATTTTAAGTTCATCTTTGTGTCTGGATGGTACTGAAACTGCGGATGCCCAATTGATATGTCATTACAGACACACAGATATGCTGAAGATGTTAAGCGGAAAAAGGAACAATATGAACACTATAACATTCTTCCGCTGCATGTTGTTGGGGCTAAACCAGCAATAATGGAACTTCCTGAGGTTGTATATCTGCAGTATTTGTTGTTCAGGTTATGTTGAGCTCATCAAATATTCACCACAATTACTTTTTTCTTTCCTCTGTAAAATATAGATCAAAGCTGCACTCCGTGCTCTGCGTAATGTGCAAAACCTTCCCATGTCCAGAGTTCGCCCGTCCTCCAATGAACCTCACAGCATGTCTGAGAGGAATAAATTTCTCTATGACATACTTGATTGGCTTTCTTCTGTTTTTGGGTTTCAGGTAACTTATGCCTTGAATTTTTTCTTTTCCTTGTGCATCTTGCCTGCCGTAGGCTTCTTGTCATTTATTAGTAACCTAGGCATATGCCTAGTCCACGGTATCATCTTAAAAAATTGATGGAGA
The DNA here is from genome assembly GCA_954870605.1 of Acer campestre. Lineage (NCBI taxonomy): Eukaryota > Viridiplantae > Streptophyta > Magnoliopsida > Sapindales > Sapindaceae > Acer > Acer campestre. The sequence continues at coordinate 12,924,083 of OX940803.1, read as the reverse complement.
AAATCAGAGTTAAATTTTGAATCTGCCAAGAGCAGAATCAGCCGAAAACCCCACACACCACCCCAAATTGGGACTTGAGCTATCATCATTGTCAGTTGAGTTAAATCTCACCATAACTCAACTTGCCGGTGATTTTGTTTATTATCTTGTTTGTTAAACCATAAAATTTTCTTGCAGCTTTTGTGTTCTACGCTATGTACTACAGTTATAATAACCAAATTATCCATGCAAGTTCTGCATCTGGGTTATATTCACCTTTGACACAGACTTCAGTAGTGGTCTTGTTATTTAAGGATGATTGTGCTTATTATAATAACTTACCTGCTGAATTTTTTACGAGGGAAGAATCTTTTTATCTGACAGTATTCTTTTATTCATTTTTTCTTGAATTGAAGAAAGGAAATGTAGTGAATCAGAGGGAGCATCTGGTGCTGCTTCTTGCCAATATTGATGTGAGGAAAAAGAATCTTGATGATTATACTGAGGTAAATATTGTACTTTTGGTTTGCTTTATACTTTCTGATGTCTTAAGCTGTGTCAGTCTGCTTAATAGCTGCCTTAATTATATGATTTTGTCATCATATATTGAACATGGATCAAAACTTGTTGCAGTTGAGTTCTGACACTGTACAGAAGTTGATGGATAAATTTTTCAAGAATTATCGATCATGGTGCAACTATTTGCGCTGTGAATCAAATCTTAGGCAAGTTATCTTGTTACTTTCCAGTTTAGAAGTTTAAATATAAGATTATTAACTATATATCAATAAGCTGAGCAGTTAGATTTTGCATTTTGTCACTGGATCATTTTAACTTTGCAGGATTCCTCCAAGTTCTGACAAACAACAGCTACAGCTTATCTATATTGGGCTTTATCTTCTTATCTGGGGTGAAGCTTCAAATATTCGATTTATGCCTGAATGCATTTGCTACATCTTACATAATGTATGTTTTAATATTGGCGAAGCTCTATTGATAATATTAGATTTTATAGTTGTAGGGTGGTGCTAATATCCATCATATGTGATATGTCCTGTTAATATTATTTCTTGAAAGGCTGATATTTGTTTGGACAAGTGCATTGTGAAATTTAATTCAATTGAACGTCAAGGTTTTTCGTAGTACCCAGGCTGTTCTTGTTGTAGCTCATTTAAACATCAATCTTATTAATTTTGTCATTTGTTCAAATTGGTTTTGGGATCTGGATCTGGGGTGTTAATACCACAGAATTTTATTAAACAGGTGCTTCTAAATTGTCTTTGATAGTTCTGCATCCAGATTATGTTATACCATCAATAATGCCACAATATTGATTGCCTGTTTGTTTACATATTGTGAATACCACCAAATTCAATTACCCAACCTGCTATTTCATATTGATACATATAGTTTCTCTTCCTTTTTTCTTGTCCTGTTGTCCATACAAAGAGCAATAATTTACTTTGGCAATTGATAGCAGAACTCATTTATAACAAGAAAATTATCCACTCTATGGCTCATGTTGATATGTTACTAGTTTCCTCAATTGTGATCCTTTTTTCTTCTAATGTCTTACAATGCCTGCATCACTGAAAGTAACCTTCTTCTTCTTACTTCATTTTGTTAGATGGCGAATGTGGTTAATGGAATTTTACATGGAAATGTGGATGTTGTAAGTGGTGCCATGTACGAAACTGCTGCACCTGATGAAGAAACATTTTTGCGGACTGTTATAACGCCCATTTATCAGGTCTTACAAAAGGTAATCATTATTCTGTTGTGCTGTATGTATAATCTGTTCTGATGCTTGCAAGTTTGTAACCAAAACTGATTATATTTTTGTGAGAAAGGAAGTTTGGAGAAATAAAGGGGGCAAGGCAAGCCATTCAAGATGGAGAAATTATGATGACCTGAATGAGTATTTTTGGTGAGTTTTATTATTATTATTTTGGGATAAGAAACAACTTTTTTTTTTTGGCTAGTTTTCTGAAGAATAAGCTCTGGTTTATTTATTCTTCAATCAGACGATTAGCTGAACCTCTCTCCCCTTCTTTTTTTTTTTGGTAGGTCCAAAACGTGTTTTAGGCTGGGGTGGCCAATGAACATCAAAGGAGATTTTTTTGTGCATTCAGATGAGGTACCACCTGCACACGAGGTACATATTCCTCTCTTTTCTATTTCTTCCTATTTCATATATATATATATATATATAGTAACTTTCTAATGCGGGATCCCACACAGAATTTTTCGTGCGGTTTCATTGATTCCAACCGGTTGGAATTAGTGATTCCGCACGAATTTTTTGTGTAGGATCCTGCACTTGATAATATATATACATATATATGATATATATATATATATATGTATCTTAATATTTGTTTCTCATGGAAGTTCTTAAGGTTTAGTCAAATTTTTTTATCTTTTACCGGTCCGCTGAGTGTGCTGTGGTTTCTTATGGAATCAACGTCGGTTGTGATTTTGTAGAATCAGAAATTTATTGAATTCATTTATCTGTTATATAATTCCATAATTTGGTAGCTTTATTTTTGTATAGATAGAGACCAGCTCTTGTATATTATAGACTATTTGTGTTCCCCTACTACTTTAAAAGTTTGTAGTTCATATCCTCTGTTTTTTTTCTATTCTTTTTAATAAAACGGCAAAATCTCATTAAATCAAGGAACCATATACAAGTGAAGGGAGGACAAGCCAATCTTAGCTCACAAAAACTGTTTGGTTCAGCAACAATAATAATATGCAAAAGCCAAAAGCCAGGCATATACAATAAGCCCTCACAAAAAATAATAATAATAAGACCCTCTGTTTTTTTTCATGTTTTCGTGTGCTTCTTATCCGCCTCTCCCTAGTACCTTTTTTCTTTGTGAAATGAATTTTGTTTCTGATAAAAAAAAAAAATTAAACTAATGATATAAAGTTGGATAAAGCCCTTACATCTTCATCCAATTTACAATGTATTTTGATAGTTGGCGCTTTTAAAAATCAAGAAATACATATGTAATTATTAAGTTAGTTAGAATGCACTAAAGAAATGGCTGGGTAGGGAATATTTAATTTAAATGTCAACTTTTATCACTTCGTGAAAAAAAAAAAAAAAAATTAAATTGTAACACCATATTAGTGAAAAAAGTTAATTTAAATAGTAACGCAAAGAGGATAAGAAAAGCCACCTCAAAGAGGCGAGTTCATTTGAAGATTATATTCATACATGTATACATATATTTGTGACAAAAGTTGACAGAAATTGTAACATGGAGAGGATTAGAAAAGCCACCATGAAAAGAAGGGAGTTCATCTAAAGATACGTTGATTACAATTATGCCGGAGGATAAAGAATGTAAAAAGATCTTAAAAGTGACAAATCCTTGTGCTGTAACTAGTTTTTTACTTTTATTACAACTAACATGCAATGATGATTTGGAGTTTTAAAATGTTATAATAAATTTTTACTCTATAAATTAGGTGGGGATTAAAAACAAAATAGTGGTATGGTTGATACGTACAGTCTACAGAGTATGTTAAGAATTTGAGGATGTGTATCTTCGGATTTTGGTTTCTTTCCTCTAAAGGAGGATACTTTTATAGATTTAGAAGCACTTTATTTACACTCTTGTTTAGGCAATTCTTCCAAGGTTTTCCCTGGTTTTTGTGGCAGCTTGTTTATATCTGTGAACAAAACAATTTTCAAGTCTTTGGTAGAAAAGATATTTACATAATATTGATAGACATTTTAACATGTTGAACCCTGAATTTAACTATTTCAATAGATGAATAGATATCTCTATACGGAGATGATAAAAATATTATATCTTTTTTTTTTCCTTAAATTCCTTTACTTCAATTGACTTACGTGCTTTTTTTGCAGAGACCTAATCAAGTTCCGACTGGAAAGAGGAAGCCTAAAACTAATTTTGTTGAAGCCCGCACATTTTGGCACCTATATAGAAGTTTTGATCGAATGTGGATATTCCTTATAATGGCTTTCCAGGTCGCCTTACTGAGAATGCTTTCTTACTTTTTGAACATTCTTCGCAAAAACTCACTTCATTATTAACTTTTATGATTTTCAGGCTATGATAATTATTGCATGGAGTTCTTCTGGATCTCTAGCTGCTTTTTTCGAGGAGGATGTTTTCAGAAGTGTACTGAGCATATTTATTACTCAAGCTTTCCTTAATTTTCTGCAAGGTACGGGTGATACTAATATTTGGAATTTGTTTCTCTGCGTCATTGTTTAGTTATTTTACTGCTTGTAAATATACACAAATGTGATAGCTGTATTTTGAGCAATTTTTAAGCTTCAATTTGTTTTATTGGATACTTCCTAGTTTGACAGAGTTATATCGTACTCCTACATGATATTGTAGATTAAACAACTTTTTCGGTGCTTCTTATTTGGCTTACCAATTTCTGTGCAGCTGCTCTGGATATAATTCTCAGTTTCAATGCATGGAAGAGCTTGAAATTTACCCAAATAGTACGGTACCTTCTGAAATTTGCAGTAGCAGCTGCGTGGGCTGTTGTTCTGCCAATTGGTTATGCTAGTTCTGTGAACAATCCAACTGGGCTTGTGAAATTTTTTAGCAGTTGGGATGGGAATTGGCTGAACCAATCATTTTATAATTATGCTGTTGCAATTTATTTGATGCCCAATATATTGGCTGCTCTACTTTTTATTCTTCCACGTTTGCGGAGAACTATGGAGCGTTCGAACTGGCATATCGTCACACTTTTTATGTGGTGGGCTCAGGCAAGAATATTTAGAATAGTTACTTACTGATTCCTTGTCTCCTGTTATATTTCTCTTTCATTCCTTAATGAGTGTTCATCCTGTATATTTGCTTGCCACAGCCAAAGCTGTATATAGGAAGAGGCTTACACGAAGATATGTTCTCACTGCTGAAGTAAGATAAAAGGACCTTCTTAGTTATCTTCTTTTATTATTATTGTTATTTAACTTAAGGGGGGGTTTAAAATGAGTTAATTGTCAAAAATGGTCCAAAGGGTTTTTTTTAGCCACATTTACATATTTGATTTTTTAAACCAACTTTATTTTTAAAAAAGAAAACCAAAAAAGTCTAAAATGCCCTTAATTTTATATCATCTTCTTCCTCAATGCTTTCTCTCTCATCTCTGCACTATTTTCTTACTCTTATTCTCACATTCTTGCTCAACCTAGCTATATCAATTCTCTCAGAATCATCAACTCCTCTATAATCACAAGATCATCAATTTACTCACAATCAACCATAAGATCTAAAATATTCTCATTTAATTGGTACCAACAACCTTGTTGAAGCATAATTCTCATTCTCACTAAAAGTGTTTATAGTATTATGAAGATTAACCGAGAATGTTTTCTTATCTTATTACTTACAACAATTGTAGAGATTAAATGCAGGATATCTAACCTAGAGAGAAGGAAGAATTAACTTCAATATAACAGCCAACTCTCACCTAACAACAACCGATTATACCCACCTAATTCCACTAATTACAAGCATTAAATACAGCTCAACTACATAATTCTAACACTCCCCCTCAAGCAGATGTAAAGATACTTTGCATCCCAAGCTTGCTAATTAGGTTCTAAAATTGGACATTTGGAAGTCCTTTAGTAAGGACATCAACAAGTTGACCATTTGAGGGTATGTAAGGAACATAAATCTGCCCTGAGTCAAGCTTTTCCTTGATGAAATGTCTGTCAATTTCAACATGTTTGGTTCGGTCATGTTGGACTGGGTTGTGAGCAATATTTATTGCGGCCTTGTTGTCATAGTATAGCATCATAGGGCCCTCTGTCATGATTTGTAGATCAGATAAAATAATTTTTAGCCACAATAGCTCACATATACCAAGAGCCATGGCTCGAAATTCCGCTTCTGCGTTAGAGTGTGCCACAATTGGCTGCTTTTTGCTCCTCCAAGTAACTAGGTTCCCTGTGGTTGATCTTCTGTCTACCTTGGACCCTGCCTAATCTGCAACAGTATAAGCTTCCAGTTTAAGTTCATCCCCTTTCCAAAATAGGAGTCCTTTTCCCGGTGATCCTTTTAGGTATCCTAGGATCCTATAGACAACTTCAAATGGGATTTTAGAGGAGAATGCATGAACTGGCTGACAATGCTTATAGCATATGCAATGTCAGGGCGTGTGTGAGATAGGTAGATGAGTTTACCTACCATTTTTTGGTACTCTGTCCACCAGTTCCTCTCCCTCTCCCAATTCTCTAAGTCTGTGATTGGCCTCTATTGGAGTGTCAATTGGTTTGCAACCGGTCATTCCAACTTCTTGTAGCAAGTCTTGAATGTATTTTTGTTGAGAAACAAAGATTCCATGCCTTGACCAAGCTACCTCAATCTCCAAAAAATATCTCAAGCCTCCTAGGTCTTTAATCTCGAATTCTCTAGCAAGGTAGGACTTCAAGTTGACTATTTCTTCTTGATCATCACCCATTATAATGATGTCATCCACATATACAATTAGAACAGTAATTCCCTTTTTTATGGACTTCTTTATGAAGAGGATGTGGTCGCCTTGCCTTTGGAAATAGCCTTGGTGTCTTATAGCTCTAGTAAATCTTCCAAACCAAGCCCATGGAGACTGCTTTAGACCGTAGAGAGACCTCTTTAATTTGCAGACTTTTTTCCCTCTCTTATCTTTGTACCCAAGTGGCATATCCATATAAACTTCCTCTTCCAAGTCTCCATGAAGGAATGTGTTTTTCACATCCGGTTGATATAAAAGCCATTCCTTTATTGCTGCTAGTGATAAAAGGATTCGGATGGTGTTCATTTTCGCCACAGGAGCAAAAGTTTCATGGTAGTATATACCATACGTCTGGGTGTACCCTTTCACAACGAGTATGGCTTTATACCTATCCAGTGTCCTATTTGGTTGGTATTTTATGGAGAATATCCATTTGTAGCCAACGGTCTTCTTAGACTTGGGTAGATCCACAATCTGCCAGGTTTGGTTTTTTTCCAAAGCCTTATACTCATCATCCATCGCCTCCCTCCATGGCTTTGAGTTTAGGGCCTCTTGATCAGAAGTAGGTATCTTTTGAGACAAAACAGATGTAAGAATAGCCTTATACTTGGGAGATAGGTTCTGCAAGGATACAAAGTGAGACATGGGGTGTTGTGTACTACTACGTACCCCTTTTCTTAGAGCAATAGGTATTTCAATATCATCAATAATAGAAGGCATAAGGTTAGGAATTGAATTGGATCAGAAGTGTTATTTTCATTACCTGACTCGTGAATGATGATTGGAGCTTGGGAAGTAGGGACGTGTCATTTCTTCTTGGAATATACTTTCAGAGTGGGAGTCTCAATGTCTAATTCTGGTTGGACATCCAATTCGGATTGAATTGTGGTCACGGGTTGGATAGAGCTTCAAAGGTTGTTGTTTGCAATTCTCCCTCAATACTCACAGTGTTCTCTTTTGTCTCCATAAAACTATTTTGTCAACATCCTATTCCCACTTGTCTTCCTCTTTTGATATACTCTCCCCCTGAAGATAAGTGTTGCTAAAATAACATTAGTCTTCCGCAAATACCACATCCATAGTAATATACGTCCTTCTAGTGGTGGGATAGTAGCACTTGTATCCCTTTTTAGTAGGAGAGTATCCTAGAAATACACACTTCAGAGCTCTAGGGTCAAGTTTGCTATGCATGTGAGGTTGCACATGAACATAGGATACACAGCCAAACACCTTTGGTAGTATCCATCAGTTTCTTCACATGACTTTGGTTTTCTAGGACTCTAGTAGGCATCATATTGATCAAGTAGGCCCCAGTTAGAACAGCATCCCCCCAAAATTGTTTCGGTACCCCGGTTTGGAATAGGAGAGATTGAGCAACTTCAAGGAGATGTCTATTCTTCTTTTTGGCGATACCATTCTGCTGTGGTGTATCAATGCAAGTAGACTAGTGTAAAATGCCCTCATTAGATATATATGACTTGAGTCCTTAGTTAAAGTACTCTCTCCCATTATCAGACCTTAAGGATCTGATATTAACTCCAAACTGGTTTTTTATGAACCGATGGAATGAGGAAAAAATAGATGAGACTTCAGATTTGTTTTTCATTAGATAAACCCATGTAATTCTTGTACAATCATCTATGAAAGTAACAAACCACCGCCAAAAAATATCAAAAATACGAGATGGTCTCCATACATCTGGGGATTAAACTGAAAGGAATTGAAAACTGAATTTCTTTTATTGGATAAGAAGTTCGATGATGTTTAGCAAAGATACAAGACTCACAATGTAGACTACTGACATCTATTCCTTGGAACAGTTTAGGAAACAGTTTACTCAAAAGATCAAAGGGTGGTTGACCTAAACTGTTATGCCATAGGTAAATTTGGTCTGAGCTGGTACTTTGGGAAACTAGGCATTTAGACTCTCCTTTTCCACTCCAATCTGTATCGAGATAGTATAGTCCATCCTTTAGCTTCCCAAGCCCTCCGATTGATCTTGAAAATAACAACAAAGAGGGAAAAAATTAACTGAACAGTTTAGGTCTTTTGTGAGTTTTCCAATAGACAGTAAGAGAATATTTTTTGAGATTTTGACCATTCCTTTACCAGCAACCGAGGAAAAGGTTCCATCGGCAACCTTGATTTTTTGCCTACTTGAGCATGGATAATAATTTGAAAAAACACTAAGCATATTGGTCATATGATCAGAGCACCAGAATCAATGATCCAGGTGTAAGAATAGGGTTTTAGGTGCATCATAGATGTCTATGTACCTGAAAGGGCCATGGAGCAAGAACCTGTAACAGTTGAGCTAAGGCTGATGCTATTGTTGTTGGGACTGTGTAGCTGATTTACCAGATTTTTGAGTCACGCTACATCTTGTTGGTTGAGTCTGTCAGTCCCTTGAACATTGTTCCTGGTCACTGTTGAGGCATGATTTGCATGGCCCAACTGGTTGAGAGTGACTCCTCCTTAGTTTCCAATCTGCTTCAATTTTTGAGGCTTCCCATGTAGTTTCCGGCATAGCCCGTGTATGCCTCTGTTTGTCACAGTAATCACACTTCACACCACATCTTCTCTGTCTTGGTTTTTCTTGTTGTCTACAACTCTTCTTACTGTAAGGGCAGAGGTTTCTGAAGTTGTGTCACCATACTCCATGTTCTTGGTACCCATTAGTTTCTTATTGCTTTTGTCTCCTCTAATAATTGCAAAAGCTTCATCAAGATCCAGTAGAGGATCCCTTCCAAGAACCCGGTCTCTAGTTTGATCAAATTCAGATTTAAGGCCTAGCAGGAATTGTATAACTCGTTCCCTTTCCATAAGGTCCTTTATCGTCTTCGCATCTTCAGCGGACTTTAGCTCAACATTCTGGTACAAATCCAGTTGTGAGCAGCCCTCTGAGAGTGTTGTAGTAATTTGTCACACTCATGGATCCTTGCTTGGTATTGTAGATCTGCCTTTTTATTTGGCATATCTGTGTGACAAACCCGACCTTAGAATATGTCTTGGTCACAGCATCCCAGATTTCTTTGGCAGTGGAGAGAAGCATATAAGTCTTCCTGATCTTAGGCTCCATGGAATGGAGAAGCCAGGACATTACCATATAGTTTTCAGTATCTCAACTTTCATATTTTGGATCCTTCTCATATGGTGGTTCAGCTGCACCACTAACATACTTGAATTTTCCTTTGCTTTTTAGGGATATCTTCACAGATTGACTCCATTCCATGAAGTTTTTCCCATCAAGATTGGAAGTGGTGAGTTGGAGGGTTGGGTTTTCAACATGAATAGCATGCGCTGAGGTGATAGGTTTAGATGTGTCGTTCATGATGTCCTAAAAAAAGAAGAGATGTACTGATTCTCAATAAAACAGTAAAAGAAAATATCAAAGAAGTGATCAACAATGAAGGTCGATGCTTAGAAATGGCAATGAAGGCCAGAAAAATAGTAGTGGCAATGAAAGCCAAAGAAGTGTGAAGAACTGACAATGAAGGTCAGAAAAATAGTCCTAGAAATGAAAGGGCTCTGAAACCATGAAGATCAACTGAGAATGTTTTCTTATCTTAATACTTACAAAAATTGTAGAGATTAAATACAGGATATCTAACCTAGAGAGAAGGAAGAATTAACTACAATATAACCGCTAACTCTCACCTAACAACAACCGATTATACCCACTTAACTCCGCTAATTACAAGCATAGTTCTAACATATTACATATTGCATTATTTTGTGATTTAAGAACATGCATTTTTTATTTTCTCGATATCCATCTAGAATTGTAAATCTATCATGGATACATGGTCAGTAGTGTTCCATAATATATGTTCAACAACATTCTATGATACATGTTCAGTGGTAACTATAATAGGGTTTTTTTTTTTTTTTGTAATTTAACTCAAAGTTGGTCAAAAACTTTGTAAAAGTGGTTGAAAACAATTAATAGAAAAGTTTAGGAGCTATTTATAATTTTTTCTCATTTAAATTCTGGTGCCGCAATGTTGCCATGATTTGCATTATTTTCTCCATTAACAAAATTAAATTTCATATGCCCAGGTATACATTGTTTTGGATCTTGCTGCTAATCAGCAAGCTAGCATTCAGCTACTATGTGGAGGTAATTTTTTATTATTTGTTAATTATATGAATCTAATACCCTTAGGGTTTTAAGTCTGTTGCTGGTGGTAATATAAACACACGGTGTGGACGCTAAATCAAGTTCATTTGCATTTGAGTTATCAATTCATAAACATGTTTTTGTTTCTGTGCACATGGTTTGTTGTGTGTGTGTGTGTCCACTAATTTTGCAACTTTTGGGTTTTATCATGGGAGATTATGTGACTTCTAAAAGAGGTTAAACCTGCATGATGTGTAATCAACTGTTTTTGATTCAGATCAAATTAGTTTTTGGTTTGTGTTTTGACTTTAAATGTTATACAAGTCGGGGACAATACTGTAACTTTATTAGTTTCACACTAAGCGTAGTTTAGTATAATATTGAGCTTCAAAATTTTGAGAACTTTTCATAATACTTCTTTTTTGAATCTAAATTGGAATTTTTTATCTTTAAAGTGGGTTTAAGGAAGCCTATAAATTCTTCTCTACACCTATTTTCTCAATGAGTAATCCTTATTAACTTAGAAATTTTTGAGTTGTCTAGTGTTACTATTTCTCGATACCCTATTCAATAAAGTTAAAACTAAGATTTTTAAATTTATACACCCCCAATAATCCCAAAAGCTGCTCCCCTTCTTCCTCTTCATTTTCTTTTAACTAGTTAATGAAATTAGCCTTCCTGCCTTTTTTCAACAACTGGGGATTCTTTTTGAGATTTAGAAATCTGAAGAGTTGATCTTAGATTAACAGAAGGGCATATTGTGTTAAATATTTTATAATAGGATTAAGAAGCTGAGGGCAAACTGGTCATCTCCCTTCAACAATAACTTTTTTAACAGACTTTAACGGCAGGAGTGATTTTGACGTTTCATGAAAAGTGAGGGGGTAAAACGACGATCTTGCAATCGTCAAGGGGGAAAATAATCATTAATGTGAAATATACGATATTTCCAAAAGTATTGGCTTACAACTAGAATCTTACGAAAGTAGTGGAACTCTTTTTATTGAGGAATGAGGAAATTTTAACCTAGTCAAGGTGTCAAAGAATGAAAAGTTTACCATATGAGTAATTATGTGTATAAAATTAAATACAAACTGTTGAACTTCGTTTGCTACCTATCAACAACATTTTACTGAATTTGTGTAGCCTTTAAATCAGGAAGAGTTGCAAATTGACTTTATGTTGCATGATCGTTGATGTTTTACACATGTTCTTCCATTTAATTAAAACAGCTCAAAATAAGGTCACTTGAAAGAATTAACTTCCATATTCTGTTTATAGATACTTCCACTAGTTGAACCAACAAAGGTGATTATGGAGATGCATGTTGATAACTACCAGTGGCATGAATTCTTTCCCAATGGTAATGGTTCACCTCTTTTTTTCTTTCGTTTTTCTCCATTAAAGTTTTTTTTTTTTCTTTTTCTTTTTATTCATTTTTATATGTTGCTGAAGCATGTATCATGTTCTGCTATTGTAGTAACCCATAATATTGGAGTCATTATTTCGATATGGGCTCCAATTGTCCTGGTAAGTGGACCATAAACGAACGATGAGAAATATGAACTTTATACCTTTATGTCCTATTCAATTTAATTAAAGTTTAAGCTATAACCTATTACATTATGACAAGTTTTATTGACTGATAGGTTTATTTCACTGATGCTCAAATATGGTATGCCATATTTTCCACTCTTTTTGGTGGGATTCATGGAGCGCTAAGTCATCTGGGTGAGGTCAGTGGCCATTTATTACCGTACTGTGGATAAATATGTTACGAAAAGTCATTATTGGTTCTGTGGCATATGGTGATTTTATGAACCCATATGTACTCCAATTGTATGTCAAACTACTTGTTATGCTAACACTAGCATTAATTTGATATAATTATTTCTATTCTTGCTTTAAACCATTTTCATTTCTTAGATCCGAACGCTTGGGATGCTACGGTCTAGATTCGAATCTGTTCCTTCAGCTCTCTGCCGCCGTCTCGTACCATCATCAGATGCAGATACTGAAAACAGCATGGTATTGATAATTCTTTATAATCTATCAGTGTTTGTGTTATTGCTCTTAGTTGTCTGGAACTTTAGTTGATTACCACTTGCAATCGCATTTCATTCTTGACCTAAATGAAAGCAATTCATTCAGGCTTCAGGCTGTATTTGGCATGCAGTATAGGATAGATTGATGTTGTGACTGGACAGGATGGTATATTGAATTTTTTTGATTTCTGTATCTGATGGGATTAGCACTGATATATAACTGTCATGTGAGGGGGCAAAAAAGAAGTTGAAAAAAATGACATTTAAAGAATAATGAGTCAAGAAACAGAAACTACAAGGAAAAAGATAAGACAAGAAAATTTTATCTGCCAAGTGTCATCAGTGTATATTGATAGCACTGGACTGACAAGAATTATCAATGCAAGTTATTAAAACCCACCTGAGTCTCTCTTGCTCTTTCCATGTGGTGGTGGGATTTTTAATCCTGTCATATCCCCTTTATTTCACCTCCCATTGTGGCTAATAAATGCAGGATGGAACTATTCAATCGAATCAATCCTATCTCTTCTTTATCAAGAAACGCCAAATAAATCCTGTTGTTTCTGATCTAATTTGACATGCATCTATTAAGATGCTTTCTTGATCTTCGTTTGCTTTGGCTAAAACGAAATTCTTCACATTGGCAGGAGCCGTCAATAGAACGGAAGAATATTGCATACTTTTCTCAGGTGTGGAATGTGTTCATAGAGTCTATGCGAACGGAGGACCTGATCAGCAATGAGTTAGAACTGCACCTCACTTAAATATTTGCCTTAAATCAACACATCATTTACGGGTTTATAATATTTTCTTCAATTTCTATTTCTCCAGGGAGAAAGACTTGCTTCTTGTGCCATATTCTTCAAGTGAAGTTACTGTCGTCCAATGGCCACCTTTCTTGCTTGCTAGCAAGGTAAATTCTTTAGGCGATTTCTCATGTTATTGTTTTATGCCCAATCTGTGACTTATTTTCTTTTTTACAACATGTCAGATTCCTATTGCATTAGACATGGCAAAAGATTTCAAAGGGAAGGATGATGATGAGTTATTTAGGAAGATAAAGAACGATGAATATATGCATTCAGCAGTTATTGAATGTTATGAGACACTCCGGGATATTATATATGGCCTTCTGGACGATGAAGCTGATAAGATGTAAGGCTGAATCATTCACATTAAAAGCTTGATATTACACAAAATAATCTTAAACAGCCATCTGGCCATTTCTTTTCTTTTTTTTAATAAAGAAAAATTATAATTCTATTTACTCATGGAAGCCTCTCAATATTTTAATTTTTTTTTTCAATTTATGAGACAGGATTGTAAGGCAGATTTGTTATGAACTAGACATTAGCATACAACAGGAAAGGTTTTTGAATAAATTTCGCATGAGCGGGATGCCTATACTCAGTGAAAAGTTGGAGAAATTTCTAAAACTCTTGGTACTATTTTTTTCCACATTTTGTTAATTTTTTTTTTCTTTTTCTTTTTTGCATTTTTCTCTTTTCGTGAGCATTGCAGCAATGACTGTACAGACACCTTCAGGAATTAATTTCAGTTCTGAGTACTCAAGTTGGTTTGTTGCAGCTATCTGATTTTGAAAGTGTTGATGTATACAAGTCTCAGATAATCAATGTCCTTCAGGATATTATGGAAATTATCATTCAGGATATTATGATCAGTGGTGTCGAGTAAGTTTTGATGAACACAATCTTCTTAGGGATGTATCCAGTCCTTTTTTTTTTTCTTTTTTCTCTTTTTGTATTTTTACCACATTTGAGCCTTCATGACAAATATTTGCTATGGGTCTACCTTTAGTATCCTTGAAAGAGTCCACCACTACTACAACCAGTCTACTGATAATGACAAGAAAGAGCAGAGATTTGAGAAGATAAATATTCACCTTGCAGAAAACAAATCATGGAAAGAGAAGGTACTCCTGGCTGCTATATTTATGTTTTGTAGGTAATGCACTAATGCAAACAATTTTATGTTTCGAGTCTTATGTTCTTTTTATTCTACACTTATTAAAGGTTGTTAGGCTCCATTTTCTTGTGACTGTGAAAGAATCTGCTATAAATGTACCAACAAATTTGGAAGCTCGGCGCCGTATCACTTTCTTTGCGAACTCTTTATTTATGAATATGCCAAAAGCTCCAAAAGTTCGTGACATGCTCTCCTTCAGGTTGGTCATTGTAGAACATTATTTTAGTGAAATATTATAGGTTGCTAGATGGAAAAAAGTCCTTTCTCGAAAAAATCTGTTTTGGAACCAGTAGTGACCAGTTGCAATTATAATTTACTTCCCCTTTTGCTCACCTTTATTGCTTCTGTAATCTGCATCATATGAATGTGTTGCATGCTCTTATCTTTCTATTATTCAGTACTCAGAAATTAATGGTTGCTTATACTTCATTTTAACATAATATTTCTTTTTCTGATTTATGTAAAGTGTTTTGACACCATATTATAAAGAAGACGTTCTTTATTCTGATGAAGAACTTAATAATCAAAATGAGGATGGAATATCAATTTTGTTTTACCTGCAGAAAATATATCCTGGTGAGTTGGATCCATTGCTTCAGTATGTTTTTTATTGATTAATTGGTAAGAACTTACCGAACAGCTATTTTTTTCTGCAAATTAGATGAATGGGCCAATTTCCAAAAACGTATAAATGATCCAAAACTTGAATATTCCACTGATGTGAAGATGGAGATGACTCGTCAGTGGGTATCTTACAGAGGGCAGACACTTTCAAGAACAGGTCTAGATGATAATAATTTTTTAGTTCATATTGATCTAGCTTCATTTATATATCTTATACTATTTCAAATTTATCTGTGTCTCTGCCAGTGAGAGGAATGATGTACTATAGGCGTGCTCTAGAGCTGCAATGCTTCCTGGAATCTGCAGGAGATAGTGGTTTGTGGTTTCTGTCAGAAATATTAAATTATGATTATGAATTCAGATCCTGTGTCTTCTTTTTAAATTTATTTAAGGTTGTTACCATGGAAAGTGGAATTACATTACTGATGGACTCTTCACTTGTTTCCTTGCAGCAATTTATGGTTACTACCAGACCGTGGAATCAAGTGAAGGGGATTTCGAGCATTTGAAATCCCGTGCACAGGCTCTGGCTGATATGAAGTTTACCTATGTTGTTTCTTGTCAGGTGTATGGTGCTCAGAAAAAATCTGATGATCCAAGGGAGCGAAGTTGTTACAGTAACATTCTAGATCTCATGTTAAAGTAAGTTGAGGCTGTCGTCCAATGTACAGTTGTAGTTCCCCATGTAAATTGAAAAGTGGGTGGCATCTTTAATTAGTTAAAAATGTGCAGGTATCCATCACTGCGTATTGCTTACATAGACGAAAGGGAGGAAACTGTGAATGGAAAATATCAGATGGTCTATTATTCTGTTCTTTTGAAGGGAGGTGAAAAATTAGATGAGGTATAAAAGAATAATCACTAGTTTGATATTGATTTCATATGATTTCAAAGTTCTTTGCCTTATAATTATGTTTTTAAATGTATACTTTCACTTATCTAACTTTTTATGTTACTGGGTGGTTGGGCATTTCCCATTTACTTATAAGAGACACTTTCTTCCCAAAACCATCTAATTAATATCTCAACTAATTTCTTCATCTGAAAGAAAGAAAATAAAAGATCTTGTTCCTTAATTCTCATATGTATTTGGTCACTAGCACAAGGTGGAGTTGGTAAGTTTCTTCTGTTAAGATCATTACTAATCCAGTTTTAGGTCTCTGTCATGCCTTGATGCATGACCAACATGATCTCTTGTGTATCTTATCATGTCTTTAGTTTAAGAACAATATTAAACTTTTAAGAAAGGCACTCCATTATTGCCAAGATTTAGCAGTTTAACCTCATTGCTTAAAGAAATATGAAAATAGATATCCAAAATGTAGATTTATTTATGAATTCTCCTGCTGATCTCCTTGATATCGACTATGAATTTTGAACATTTAATTTTATTGATATTTGATTGGATAATATATGACTTAAAACAAAATAGATCGATATACCATTATCAAATGTTATTTTCTCTCTAAACTTTTGTCCTTTAACATATAATCAACCATGTTATTCAATCATCTTGAGTTACTTAGAACCAGCGGATCCATGATTATTAGAGTATATTATAGCTGAAATAGAGCAGATTGGATACTTTTGAAAGGAGCCTGTATCATAGTGTTACAGCCTTAAAGGAAAGAAAAAAAAAATCCAATTGTGGAGCTGAGTAGCAACACACTTAACATTAAGGTGCCAACCCAATCTCTGAGCAAGATGCTTTTCTTTCTTGGTTAAAATTGAGTTGAGATTGCAGTATTAACGAACTATGCTTTCATATCACACTTTAGTGATATCCGCACAAATAGTGCTCATAGGAAGAACATGTCCTGTCCAAGTGGAGAGGAGGCAGACATCAAGGTTGTGGACTTTGGATGATAAGATTCTTTCTCCTCTTTTTTTGTTTGGTTTCTTCTTGGTGTCTGGTTTAGTTTTAGATCGCTTATCTTTTCTACCTTTTGTCTTGCTATTAATATTTGGTTTCTTTGTCCTTGTTAGAGTGCTTAAATACTATTGTTGGACATTTTCCTAACAACTTAAGCTTTTGGGTATGTTGGACTCGAGATATGTGGTAAGCATGTTGGTCTTGCAAGTGAGGAGGTGTGCTAGAGTGCTTAAATACTATTGTTGAGCCCTTTTCTAACGACTTAAGGTTTTGTGTATGTTGGTTACTAACAGTTTTGATATTATTACTTATTAGAACATCAAGTTCTATAAATTGTAAGTGTCTATGGGCTTTAGTTTTTAAATAGTCAATATTATAAAATCCTTTGGCAAAATGTAGAAAATCCCCTCGAAGTGAACAATCATTGTTCTTTCTCTTTCTTTCAATCTTTATGTTGGAATTGCAGGTTCCTAACAAATTTGGATAAAAATCACCAAACTTTGGTTGTTGACATTAGTGTTTGCATTTCAGCTCTTATTTTCCTTGTATCACTTCTAACATCCTTGGATTATTGCTTTTTGCTAGGAAATATATCGGATCAAGCTTCCAGGACCTCCTACGGATATTGGTGAAGGAAAACCTGAAAATCAAAATCATGCCATAATATTTACGCGTGGAGAAGCCCTGCAGACCATTGACACGAATCAGGTGGCTTCCCTTCTCCTCTCTGCTTCTTTTAAATATTATAAAGTGATTCAGTGTGTCTTACTGTACCTTTTTAAGTACAGGATAATTACTTTGAGGAGGCTTTCAAAATGAGAAATGTATTGGAGGAATTTTTAAAACCTTCTCGGAAGCGACAACCAACGATATTGGGTCTAAGAGAGCATATCTTTACTGGAAGGTCAGCCTAACAGATAATCTGTATATTTACTTTTATCTTTATGAGCCTTGTCATGAAGCTCAAACAAGTCATCACTAGAAAAATATATATATATATAACACATATAAGCGGTTGCATTTATATAAGCTGTTTCTGTCCTCCTTTACAGTGTTTCATCCCTTGCTTGGTTCATGTCCAATCAAGAGACTAGTTTTGTCACTATTGGCCAACGAATTTTGGCAAATCCTTTGAGGTAAGCCTGATTTTTAATGTGTATATATATATATATATATGAGTTTTAATCTAATACCATCATAAATATTTTTATTGAATTTCATCTTTATGCCATTGGGATTTCCGCAAGATTTTTCTTCTTCCCTCATTAAGGTCTTGCAGGAAGGGTTAGAGGTTTGACTCATCATTTTGAGGCTTCAATGCTGTGCAGAGAGTTGTTTACTTAGAGATTGAAAATGAATTCTCTCATAATCATGACAGTATATAGAAATGGCTACAGTACTCTTTTATAAGCTTATAATCTCTTTCCAGCATTAAACCATAAACAAACACAGAAAGTAATGAAAGTTATCCAATTTTCTAAAAGCTTAGCCTCTCCTTCTCTTATTACCTCAATCTAGTCTAACCGATGTCCAATCACTTGCCTTAAACACGTTCTCAACCTTCACAGCCCCTAAAATCATTATTTTTATACCCCTAGCCATAAAAATATGTACCCGCACTAAATTTTCACCTTAGTCATCATATATGTTCAGAGTAAAAAGGTTTTTGTGATCTCTTCTGCTTCCCGCATCATTAGTGCTGAACGCATTGATTGGACTGCAAAATGTGAAGCCAAAAAACAGCAGCCTGTCATGATTGCACAAATGAATTCTCAAAAAACAGCAGCCTGTGTTTTTTTTTTCTGTTTGAAACCCCAATTAGATATGAAAACATTATTGTGCCATTTTTCTTTATAAAAGAAAGGATAAAAGAACACGATATTGCTCCAACCAAGCTAACTAAACTACATTTGCATTACTAATTCATAGCATCAATGAGCTCTGGATAAACACAATTCCATGAATAAATTCCATTATAACAATAGCTAAATTGCAACTTTAAATCAGTTAAAGTTAATATACATAAACAAAAACAAAAAGGCAAAATGGTGCAAAATGTTATCTACTGTCTAAATCCTAATTTAGTTGATGCCAGAAAATTCCAGTAACCTGTCTCTCCAATTTTTATCCTATTTTTAGCCTTTCAACTCTTATCCAATTTGCACCCTACTTATTCCCGTAATCCTAAAGCCTTTCTTTCTAATCCTACAGGACACTAGTTCTTTAAACCTAGGCAACCACCGATGCCATCGGGCAGATTTTGTACAATCTTTCCTACTTCATAATGAAAGTGAGAACAATGAATGGAAAAACAAATCCATATCATATGCTCTAATGTATTGATTTAGACTAAAATAAGCTTGAAATGAACTTCCTAAGTCATGAAATTTTCCGTAAAATGCGTAGGAGTGCTTCTAACTTTTGTGTTGCTCTGTCTTCACAACTATCTTCTTTCTTTGCACTCATTTAATTCCGACTAGCGAATGCATCATTGACTGTTCAAAGGGCAGACTTAATGTCTTAATTTTGGCACTAGCTTCTTTATTGCTCTCTAATTATGATTTGAGTTTCTACTGAATGTTCCATCCTAACTTTTCAGGGTGCGGTTCCATTATGGTCATCCTGATATATTTGAACGTATCTTTCACATAACAAGAGGTGGCATTAGCAAAGCTTCAAAGATAATTAATTTAAGCGAGGATATATTTGCAGGTAATCTTTAGTTGATCTTAATGCAATAACTCATAAATATAGCTTGATCGTTAATTTTGTTGAAAACTTCAGGGTACAATTCAACTTTGCGTGGGGGTTATATAACACATCATGAATATATCCAAGTAGGCAAAGGGCGTGATGTAGGGATGAACCAGATATCAGCATTTGAGGCGAAGGTTGCAAATGGAAATGGAGAGCAGACACTGAGTCGTGATGTTTATCGGCTTGGACGCCGGTTTGACTTCTTTAGAATGCTTTCATTCTACTTCACAACAGTTGGATTCTATTTTAGCAGCATGGTATGTTAAATAAACCAGTGTTATTTTTAATATGTTTTCTAGCAAGTCAAATAGAGTTATAGTTCTATCTTGCTGATACCAACCACTAATTAAATCTCTGAGGCAACTAATTTCATATTTTTTTTCTTTAAACATCGTTTCTGCCCAGATATGTGGAGTTTATAATATTAAATTATTTTATATATAAATATTGTCACATATAGAAAGGGTAGGCAGACAGATACTAACTGGCTCCAGGCCCCTTCTATTTACTTGACATAGGATTTCCAAAGCAACCATATTTAATCTGTAAAAGTGGGAATATATGTTTACAGCTTCATTTGGATACTATGTTTTCTAGGTTACTGTGCTAACTGTCTATGTATTCTTATATGGACGTATATACATGGTTATGAGTGGATTAGAACAAGAAATTCTAGAGAGTCCAAGCATACATCAAAACAAGGCACTCGAACAGGCTTTGGCAACCCAGTCTGTCTTTCAGCTTGGCTTGTTACTGGTGCTTCCAATGGTTATGGAAATTGGCCTGGAAAAAGGGTTCCGAACTGCTCTGGGTGATTTTATCATTATGCAATTGCAGCTGGCTTCTGTATTCTTTACATTCCAGCTTGGAACAAAAGCCCATTATTATGGAAGAACAATCTTGCATGGAGGTTCTAAATATCGAGCTACTGGTCGTGGATTTGTTGTTTTCCATGCAAAGTTTGCAGAAAATTATAGGCAGTACTCCCGAAGTCACTTTGTGAAGGGACTGGAGCTGCTTATACTCTTAGTCTTGTATGTGGTTTATGGAGAATCATATCGCAGTTCAAGTCTCTACTTGTTCATCACATTCTCTATGTGGTTCCTGGTTAGTTCCTGGTTGTTTGCTCCTTTTATATTCAACCCATCTGGTTTTGACTGGCAAAAGACAGTAGATGATTGGACAGATTGGAAGAGGTGGATGGGAAATCGTGGTGGTATTGGGATCCAGACAGATAAAAGTTGGGAATCATGGTGGGATGGAGAACAAGAACACCTCAAATACACAAACATAAGGGGAAGGATTCTTGAGATTATTCTTGTATTTCGCTTCTTCATTTATCAGTATGCAATTGTCTACCACCTTGATATAGCTCATCATAGCAAGAGTTTGCTGGTACGTTTGTTACTTTCAATAACATAGTTTGCTTATTGGTCTATCCATTGTTTAGGTTTGTGGTACCATTCTGCTACCCTTGACTTTATACTTGAATTATTTTTTTAGGTTTACAGACTCTCTTGGCTAGTTCTGGTAACTACTCTACTAGTTTTAAAGGTATGCTAATGAAACTCTCAGCACTGAAAGAATCTAGGTTCAGAGTAGCTTCAAAAGTAAAATGCCTTATAAAACAACTTAGATGATTTGTTCGTTCTTACAACGAGTGACGATGTATAAACCTGTGATTAGCATTTTGTTGTGGCAGCATACATATTCATTTGTAGTTTGCTTCTTCTTTTTTGTGTGTGTTGCTATTAGATGGTTTCAATGGAAAGACGAGGATTTGGTACCAACTTCCAGCTTATGTTCAGGATACTCAAGGCACTCTTATTCCTTGGATTCATGTCAGTCATGACAGTCTTATTTGTAGTATGCGGTCTCACCATATCAGATTTGTTCGCGGCCATCCTTGCCTTCATGCCCACAGGGTGGGCTCTCCTTCTTGTAAGTTTAAGAGCCAAGTCATTTTGATTTTTGAGACATATTCATATTTGTGAGAAAATAAGTATATCCTGAAAAGACAAATTTAAGTAAAGAAATTTCAGTGCTCACTCTGTTTTGTGCTTTGAAGATTGGACACGCATGGAGGCGTATGTTCAAAGGAATAGGATTCTGGGAGTCCATAAAAGAACTGGCTAGAGCGTATGAGTACATAATGGGACTGATAATCTTCACACCCATAGCCATTTTGTCATGGTTCCCATTTGTTTCAGAGTTCCAAACTCGCCTGCTCTTCAATCAAGCATTCAGTAGAGGTCTCCAGAATTCTATGATCCTGGCCGGAAGGAAAGACCAGAGTTACCAGATGGATACCAAGTGAAACATGATAGCATTCCACATTCATTCTTCATGTTTTGTTGTTGGGAGTAAAGCAATTATCTTAGAAGATTCATCAAGTATACTGATTTTTGTAATCTCGTTTTTCATTGTTGAGTAACTCGTTTCCTTTCTTGAAATTTAATGTTACGTACATGAATAGCATTTTAATCAAAATATATGTAACATTTTTTTATTGCAAATTTTTTTTTTTCTATGTTTACATCAAATTGCAAAATTGAAGATGTATATGTTAAAGGAGTAAATCTCTAAACACAAAGGAAATATGAAGAACGTTGATGCTCTCCTCTCCTCAATCTTTACTTATTTGCATGAACCCGTTAGGCAATTTTAGGGTCGGGTCGGGTCGGGTCACGGGTGGTGTTTAAAAAATTTTGTTGTTGCAAAAAAAAAAAAAAAAAAAAACTCCGACAAATAACCCTATATATAAATTGAGAGTGAGAGAGTGATTAAAAAATAAAGAAGAAAAAGAACGAGAAGAAGAAGATGAACAGTAACACATTAAAGTCAGGTATAAGAGCATCCCCAAAAGACTCTTCTATTTATACTCTTCAAATGTCTATTTGCTTATTTATGTGGCAATTTGAGGAGTGAAAAAATAAAAGCTCTTCCAAAAGAGTCTTCAATTAGAAATAAGTTTATATTATTTTAATGAAAGTGCTTAAATTCCCCCCTCACCACCAAAAAATCTAATTGCCCTATATTTTTTTCAAGTTAGAAATAATAACTTTTTATGTTATTTATATGTTATTATTAAATATTCAATATTAGTCTCGTTTTAAAGATCTACATGAGACCTTTTTAGTGGTATAATTTTTATGATGATATAATTTATAAATTAAAACTTATTATATATTAATTGAATTTAATTAAAAAAGATAAAAGATATAGATGTTAAATATTAATGATGATGTGATATAAAAAATAATATAATAATAATTGAAGAGGGAGAAGTTGCTCTTCAATATTGAAGAGTGAGAAGCAAAATCTTATTTGAAGAATCTCATTTGAAGAGTCTGTTGGAGGTATATATGCTGACGTGGCTTATTTAATTTTTACATATATCTTATTTGAAGAGTTTTTGAGGATGCTCTAAGTCAAGGCCGATCAGTCTCTTTCGATGAAGTCTCCAACTATTTCTCTCTTCCTCTCTCCGACGCCGCCACTCATCTCGGTAACTCAATCATCTCTCTCTCTCTCTCTCTCTCTCTCTCTCTCTGTCTGCCTTTCAATTCAACTCTAAAACTAAATATTTGCAGGTGTCTGCGTTAGTGTTCTCAAGAGAATCTGCCGCGAAAATGGCCTCGATCGCTGGCCCTACCGGAAGGTACACCTACTTTTTGTTTCAATTCATCCCTTGTTCATACATTGATTATTCAGTCTTATTAGATTATTATATTGAATTGTGATTTCTAGTTTTTATCTGGGAAGAGCATTGAAGAAATTAAAAAATTTGCTGCTAGAGAAAGAAACAAACAACTTGCTGACCTCTCTAAGCTTGCTAGGCAAAGGTATATCACTTCACTTCTCTTGTTTCATTACCCTAACCTATCTTTCACTTGGTTATTAGGTGACTAGGTCGATGTAATAACTGTTGTTTTCACATCTTTGTGTTTCTGTAAAGTGCTATTTAAGAAGCACATTCGTCAGTCGTCACTACAAGCTTGCATACAGACTACTGGTATGGTCATTAATCAAAAGCGCTATAGTAATTGGGCAGATTCGTTTTTTCTCATGATTGCTGATGCTTTAAACATTTCTTGTTCGTTTTTGTACAACTCTGCTTTCTTGATCCCTTGAAATTTACCCTTTACATATCTGTTTTGAACCGATCCTTTAGCTTTCTTGCAAATTTTCCTTTTTCCAATGCTTTACGTCTACTTCTGCCCTTGCATAAGTAGTGATAGCAGTCTTGTTAATTCTGGTAAAAGTTTGATACATTATCTGATATCGATTTTATATTTCATGTTGGTTTCTGTTTTGTGTTATAGATTTTTGACATTGTGGAAGTGTTCTACCTCTAAACTTTGCTATGTTGTTTTTGAATGCAGTGGTTTGCCACCCCTAAACAACGAAACGTCCAAATTACATGGTGTCGCATCTCCTAATTTGCAGCAACAAGGAAGCAAGAATGCTCCAGCTACCCATACCCACATTTTGCTTAATGCAAGCTCGATAAAAGGACTCATGGCTCAGGATGAATTTAAATATGGATTCCCATCAGGTGGCTTATCAGCTACTACAAATAAATGGAGGGGTAGCAGCACTTCTGATGATTATGAGCGCACTCGTGGAGGTGAAGCTGAAACTGATGAAGAAGATAAACATCAACCTGAAGAAAAGGCAGATAACAGTGTCACGTCAACAACAATGGACGAAAAGGAATCTGGAAATGGGAAAGTAGATAGCAACATTAATTCTGAAGGGTCAGGTCTCTTGACAACTATTAGGAAAAGAATTGTGGATGAAGGACGAGAAGCACTTAAGCTTGGTGTCTATAAGAACAATGGTGTAAAGAAGCTAGGTAGGAAAGAAAAAGTGTTGCTTCTTCGGATATTTAGATCCACATTGCCTAAAGAATGGATATATGACTCTGCCTAAAGTGCAGTGCAGATACCAGGTAAGGCCATGCGTGATAATTCAGTGTCCAAATTTCTGTACTGAACATGCGATCTTGATTTATCACCATTAGGTTTTATTTGTTATTGTTATATTCTAAAATCATTGCATATTTTCGGCTCAGATGTTCTTATGATAGTTAGCTAGATTTATGGAGACCGGAAAGGTAGTTCTGGTCAACCATTCTGCACTTTATCTTTATGAACAATTTAACAATGGCGAAACTTGATTGTTAGGCTCTTAATTAAATGATCAAAATATGCAATCTCTCTTCTGCTCGTAGTATCTGATCTTGTATCTCGAAAATTGAATTTCAAACATCGCATTTGTATAATCTTTCATTTAGTATAACATCCAGTATGCACAGATATTGTGCACTTTTATTTTTCAAGAAAATATTGTAAGATATTGGTTCCTTTGTGGTGAGTTGTGTAACTGTGAACTTTGAAGTTGGAATAAGAAATCCCTAGTAGAGAATTAAACATAGGTTGGAACCCAAAGATTATCAAAGATAATTACCAGCATATATCAGGACAGTAGCGAACTAAACATGGATTAAGATCACATGCTATCAATAATAGGATAATAATAAGTAATAAATAAAAGAGACAAAACCAAAAATAACCACTCAAAACATCAAACTTTCCTTAATAACCACATTTGAAATTATAATTGTTAATAACCACTTTTTTAAAAAAAATTCACTGTATGTCCGTAATTTACTATAATGCCATTAAAATTAGTTTTTTTTTAAAAAACCTCAAACTTGAAATCATGGCTAAAAGCTTGAATATTGAAACTTGAAATCATGACTAAAATGAAATTTAAAACTTGAAATCATGCCTAAAATGAAATATGTGAAACTTGAAAACATGCCAAAAATGGAATTTCTGAAACTTGATGTCTTCTTCCCCAATTTCCTTTCTCTCTCCTCTGGTCTCTCTCAACAGCCTCTCTCTCTTCCCGATCTACCTCTCTCTCTCCTCTATTGGAAGCTCGCCGGCGTGATGGAGGCTCGCCGGGCGCCGGAGAAGGCATCGCCAAGCATCGGCGAGCCCCCCAGCTGCAGCGGCAGCGCACGGTGCTTGCTTCGGGAAGCGACAGCGCTCGGAAAGCAACAGCGCCGTGCGCTGCCGCTGCCGCTGCAGCTGGGGGCTCGCCGGTGCTTGGCGATGCCTTCTCCGGCGCCCGGCGAGCCTCCATCACACCGGCGAGCTTCCAATGGAGGAGAGAGAGAGGGAAATCGGTGAGAGAGATCAGAGGAGAGAGAAAAAAAAAGAGAGAGAGAGCTGATTTGGGGGTTTTTATACGAGGGCTTTCTTGTAATTTCTCAAAAAAGTGGTTATTAATAACTAAAAGTTCGTTTGTGGTTAAAAACAAATTTCCTATAATTTATGTGGTTAGTTTTGACAATTTTCACTAAATAAAAACAGTTAAAATCCTAACCAAATTATTTGGAGTCTAAATTAGATTGATAATAGCATATGATAAAAAAGGCAGTCAAGATCCTGTTGACCATAGCTAGCTGTTTACCCATTATTCAATCCTTAGAAGAAAATGATATTAAGAATCCAAAAAAAGCAACGTGGAGTAGTCTGATTGGGTGGAAGGAAAGCATTCCCAATATGCTGAAAATGATATCCAGAACAAGATGAAATTGCAAAATATACATATCAACATCTAGCAACCAATGAGAAAACAGATTGAAGATATCAAACAGATAAGGACCCCTTGTACTTGCTCTATAAATACAACATTTAACAGTCCTCATCAAAAACACCACCTGCAGACAACTACATATATATATATACATACATTCCATATAAAAGCAATGGCTGCTGCATCAACCATGTCCATGGCTGCTCTCTCATCTCCATCTCTAACCGGACAAGCCGTGAAGCTGTCCTCCAACATCCTAGGAGAAGGGCGTGTAACCATGAGAAAATCAGTGTCCAAACCCAAGAAGCAGGTTTCATCAGGAAGCCAATGGTACGGCCCAGACCGTGCCAAGTACTTGGGTCCATTCTCAGGGGAAGCACCGTCTTACTTGACTGGAGAGTTCCCTGGAGACTATGGTTGGGACACTGCAGGCCTCTCAGCTGACCCAGAAACCTTTGCTAAGAACCGTGAGCTAGAAGTTATCCACTCGAGATGGGCCATGCTTGGAGCACTTGGGTGTGTGTTTCCTGAGCTACTGGCTCGTAATGGTGTCAAGTTTGGTGAAGCTGTTTGGTTCAAGGCTGGTTCACAGATATTCACTGAAGGTGGGTTGGATTATTTGGGGAACCCAAATTTGGTACATGCACAGAGCATTTTAGCTATTTGGGCTACACAGGTTCTGTTGATGGGTGCTGTGGAGGGATATAGGATTGCTGGTGGACCACTTGGAGAGATCACTGACCCACTTTATCCAGGTGGGAGCTTTGACCCACTTGGCCTAGCTGAAGATCCTGAGGCTTTTGCTGAGCTTAAGGTCAAGGAGATCAAGAATGGAAGATTGGCTATGTTTTCTATGTTTGGTTTCTTTGTTCAGGCCATTGTTACTGGTAAGGGACCTTTGGAGAACTTGGCTGACCATTTGGCTGACCCTGTTAACAACAATGCTTGGGCATATGCCACCAACTTTGCTCCTGGAAACTGATCATCACCTTTTTCATTCATGCAAATAATTGATGTAAATTATATATTATGTCAACAAATGGGAAAAAAAAGAAAAAAAAAAGAGTTTATTCAGTTTTATGGTTCTTGTAATATCAAATTTCCAAACACAGACAGCCTGAGATCAGATGAATCAGATTAATATAATTACATATTTCAAGAGATCAATCAACTCTCAAGTCTCAATCCACAAGTCAGAATCTCAAGAACTCAAAGCCAACTGGATAAAATGTAGTAATTTCATGCCAATTGCCAACCACTGAGGTAGTAATTAAGGTGGTTGTGTTCTATACATTGCCTGTTCCAAAACTCTTGTACCAATTAAAAGTGAACCCAAAAGTTGATACAACCAAATCTAGTTGAAATCGATCGATCCCACTTTTTTTTTTTATATTACAAAAATAAAAAATGTAAAAGCACTATCTTGTACAGCTAATGTACTGCTGCATTTTTCATGGTTTCTAACCAAAGTTTTCTCCTCTGTGTTTGGGATTTTAGAGTCCTTAATTAACAGCCCCACCCAAGTGGACAGCTTTCTTGATATAAATTTTCCTTCGTTTCGTTTTTAATTGTTTTTGGATTTGTTTTTATCTGTTTATGGTTTTGGTTTGTTGGTTTGTTGGTTTTGGTTTTTCTTGGATTGCTGGGTTTTTTAGCTTTCCCTTTTTTGGCATGTTTTGTTTCTTTGGTTTTTTTGGGAGGTGTTCTTTTGTTTTTTTTTTTTTTATTTCTCCCAGTTGCTTGGTTTATTTCCAGGGTTATTCTCCGCCATAAGTGAGGGCACTTTAATATATTTGGATCGGGGCCTCCTTCCGGCTCTTAATAAAAATAAATAAATAAAATTCCTAGTTAGGGCAGTCCTTTTTTTTATGCGTACCACAAACCCCATAACACTCGCTAATTAAATTAGGAACTCGTGTGATGATATAGAGGAGGAAAAAAAAAAAAAAAAAACTTGTGTTATTTCCTCCCTAAAATGATTCCACAAGTAGTTGTGTTGTGTCCTCAAAAACACCCCCAATTAATTTTAATTTTCCCCATCACAGTTTACCAGTGTGGATTAGCCGATTTGGTAATTAACTTATTTACAATATTCTTCATGGAATCATTGAAATGTGATGATTATAATAAAAAGCATAATAGGAAGAGATGATTAAGTAGGTGATTATAATAATGAAAATTGAAGAGATAATGGGATGGTTGTGACTTGTGACTTGTGGGAGAACAAACAACTAAAATAACTGAAAATAATATAAATGAAAAGAAAAGATAAGGCAGGAGCATGAGCATCTAATTGGACTGTAAAAGCAGACATAAAGAAACCAACAAAATTTACAAACCTTCTGTAAACACTTTGATTGCTACAACTCCTTCATGTCTCCTTGCTAAATTTCTTTATATTTATATGGGAAACTCTTTAATTTAAAATTTAAAATAGGAAAAGTGTGTCAGGTAAATAGTTTTTTATCTATATATACAGATTTTCTATTATCAATTCGTCATGACAATAAATATATCAACAAGAAGAATGTGGACAATTAGATTTACATATTTTGACTCAAAACTTCTCCATAATTTGTTGTCCACATTTTTCGTCCTGATATATTTATTATCAGGACGAATTGATAATAGAAAGACTATATATATATATATACACTACAAGAAAATAAGCTATTAACAACGAGTTATCCACCACGGGCATGAAAGACCCGTTTTTAAAAAGCAATATTTACAACGGGCCTTTAAAAGCCCGTGGTTGATATGCACTTAAATATTATTTACCACGGGCTTTCATATGCCCGTTGTTGATGTTTGTTATCTAATAGGGGCAAAATATTAGCCCGTTGTTGATGTATCATTTTTTTTATAAAAAAAAGGACGATCTCAAAATCCCTAAATGTTAAAACTTAAACCCTAAACCTAACTTATTTTTCAGCGAGCAGATCACTTCGACGGCACATTATATGGCTTCATCGGCGCTCCAGGTAATGATTCTTCTTCTAGTGAATCAATCTCTAAGAATATCTCTAAAATCTTTTCAAAATCCATTACAATTTTCTCTTTTCATAGTTGGTATATAAGGTCTAGAAAAAATCCAAAGTCTTTTCAACCTCCACCAATTTGGTAATGAGTTCTGGAAAAATCGACCACCAACTGAAGCAAGTTTTTGTTTATCCCGTAGAATATTCCACTCATGTGCAAGCTCATGGTATCATCTTCTCATCCCTCGATGATATGCGTTTTTTGTTGGCATTTAAAAAAAAAAATATCAAAAATATCATCAAATCAAACATTGACTCAGTTGGTTTAAGCTGTACAAATTAAAATTTAATTTCGTTGACATCATAATTGTATTTTTGTTGGCTTATTTCTTTGTTGTGTTAATTTCATCTTTAGTTTGATAATTTAACCTCACAGTCCTTTGCTTTTTTTTTTTTTTTTTTTTTTCTTGCAATGAAATATCCAACTTTTTATTTTATTTTATTTTATTATGTCAATTCTGACATTATATTTAAACTTGTTTGATTTGGATTATAATTGATTGTTTATCATTATCTAATTTTCCTATCTTTTATTCTTCTTTATATGTTATTTTTTTCTGTGACAATACCATTCTTTTCTGATATGCCCAATATTGTATGCTTATATAATTAGATTTATATTGTTGTAAATCTTTCATGGGACATCAGTCATTTACTATAATTTTAGATGCAATAGTTGTAGGAGATGTATGGTTTAATGCTTTTTTCCTTATTTGAGAACACCCATGTGATTAAACCTGACTAGAATTATTCTTTTTTTAAGGCAAGAGTCATTGGCAGGACAATGCAAGAAAACCCAATCTTTTTGTATGTAGTGCGTGTCAAGAATCGCGATATAGTAGCCGAGATGACCACAGTGATGACACAACCACCTTTTTTTTTTTTTTTTAATTTAAAATCATTTTGAATCTTATCAATAACAAGTTGGGAAAAATAATATACTATGATACTCAACACCATTATATATGTGTACTAGAGGAGGGCAATGCATAATTTGGCTTTCTTGGTGTTGGAAGATATACTATAGTGGATAAGTTTGTGTTCTTTGCATGTGGGAGGTAAATACTAAATTCATATGTGGTTATGATACTAAATACATTATCATTTGTGGTTATTACGGTAATTATTATGATTATTATGATGATGATGCTGAGGATTCAAGCTCATTAGACTGTAAGAAGATGGTGGCTTATCAAGGTTCTGTTATCCTTGATTTTTCTATATGAATGGGCTTTTGACAAGCTACTTCTATGGTAATTTTGCTACTCCCTTTTTAATTTACATGTACCTCTGTTTTTGGTGGCAATTATAGACCTCTATTTTTTATTAGTTTATTTTTTTGTTGATTTAAGTTATTTGGGTTCCAATTAAATTTTTGGGGAGATTAATTAAAAAGAAGTACATGTTATCTCTAATATCATGGTTCTAGTTTTTGGATATAAATTCTTGCCTATTACTTTGTTTTTTTTATTGATCTTTGAGAGTTTGGATGCATTTTCCATTACTTTAACAGTAATTTTAATTTCAGTTTCTTGTCAAAAGTAATAAATAACAACAATAATAGTACTTTCAGTGTCTTTTGCAGGTAGATCAAAAACATGACTTTGCTTTTGATTGTTAGAAACTTGGAGGCAAGGGAAACAGGACTGGCGAAGAAGATGACATGATTACAACTCATAAAGGTTTGGAATGATTATGAACGTGAAGATAATGGTGAGCAAGGTTTTTCTGATTCGCCTATTAGTGATCTGAAAACAATTGAAGTTATTGGATGCACTCGTATACTTGGTTAAGAACCTAATGTTAGGACGTGGAAATTTGTATTTAGGATTTGAGTGAATGTTTGTAGGTGAAACAAATGTTAGAACTTTATTTTCAGGCATGGTGAGCTGCTGCGATTGATCATTTGGCTTGGATTATGCATTTTTCTTTCTACGCATACAGATGTGATTCTAAATGTGTAGGACAACTGAATAAAATTACTGACTCTTTTTGTGTTGCTGTACAGGTATGGAATGTTTTGATGTGTTGAAAATATCATGTTGATTAAGAAGGTTAGTTTCATAAATCTACACTTATGGAATGGTTTGTTTTTACTCTTACATATGGCATTTTTTTTCATAATCCATCCAGTGGTTTTTTGACCTTCCCTTCATTATAATCCTGTTACAGGAGGAGTTCCAATTAGCATTATTCAAGACAAACAAAAAAGAGAGCTTGAAGATTTGTATGGGTGAACTTATTGTTATGACCAGTAGATTTTTTAATTAAGTGAATGTTTTATGGGTGAATGTAATCTTAATACTTAAGATTTTTAATTGAATGTTTATAGATTTATAATTTATAATATATATATATTGAATTCTTATGGAATTTTATATTGAATGCTTTGCAGTTTACTCTTCCAATTATTTGTACTGAATAGGCTACGTATAAAATCAATAAATTTATTTATTATTTTTTTTTATAAAAAAAATACTTATCGACCACGGACGATGACCGTTGTTAGTAATGCATCAACAACGGGCAATGAACGTTTTCAGTAACGTATCGACAACGGGCATTGCCCATTGTAAGTAATGTATCGACAACGGGCAATGCCCGTTGTCGAAAAGCGCGCTTTTCCACTACTGCTCCATCTATAGCGGGCACAATGCCCGTTGTCGATACACATCTACAACGGGCATTGCCCGTTATTGTTAAGTGTTTTTCTTGTATATATATATGTATAATGGGTTCTTCCAATGGATGTCTAGCTTCCATTTGAAAGTTGAACTATGAATGATTGTCATGATTATAATGTATGAAGAAACAAAATGTTACCCAGAAGAGATTAATTTATTGATTGATCTTCTTTTTATTATTTATGATGTATTTGAGAAGCAAACAAATTATAATAAATCATGTATGAGTAATATTTACATTTTGTGAAATGGATTTCTCATCTCCAATCTCCAAGCCAAGTACAAGTCAAAAGTTGAGCAATCACTCCTATCATTTTATTCACTTTAATATTATTTAATTAATCCATCAATTTCAATATATAACAAATATAATTCAATTATAAGTGAAAGTATAAATAAAATAAACAAGAACATAATAACATAAATATAAAGAAAGAAATGAGAGAAAATAGTAGCCCAAGATAGGAGAGATTATTTTATTCCTCAATACTTCTCAAGTTACAAACATCAAGATGAAAGCTCATATTTATAGCCTTACGAATCTTTACCATCATAACTTATACAATAATTGATATAAATTATAACATAAATTGACAATAAATCATTTGGGTGTTACAAGAGAAGTTAGGAAGATGATAAGCTTGATTTCTTAATGTAGACATCCACTCACATTAAACATTGAATAATGTTTTCATAACACTCCCCCTCGGATGTCAATCGTATAAAGAATATGCCTCATTAAAACCTTTGCTAGTAAAAACTCAATGGGATAAAAAACTAGCAGAGGAAAAAGAGTACAATATTCATCTACATATCAAATTAACCTTTGAAGGTATTTGGGACACAAAACTGCCTCGTTAAAACCTTACTAGGAAAACCCTATGGGATAAAAACCTAGTGAAGGAAAAAGATTACAGTATGTAAAATTTTCTCCAAAATCAGTATCTCCCCCTGATAAAGAGATAAATATGCTCCCCATCATTCTGACATGAATGCTTCAATATTTTGCAAAGATATTGCATCCCGATATTATGTATCAAAATTTTGTTTGTTGCAATTGGTAGTGTATTTATAAATAAATCTACAGGATTGAAAACTTGTGCGTATTTTTTATCACCACCTTTTTGGAGATTATATATAAAGAACTTTAATAAAATCGATTTTTGATTTGGTCAAACTTGTTATATACGACATTTTATTGTTTTATTATAAAAACACAAGTTGAACTTATATTCGGTACTTCAGGACCTAAAGTTCTTTAATAACAAGAGGAGATCATACACCACTTTAAGTTATGGAATAACATCGAGGAATCCATTCGATGTGTTTTATCCATGGAAAAGTACTTCAGGACATTTTCCTTATATATATTGATTCATGTTAATATCAAATGTATTAGCCAGGAATAAATTATTTTCCAAGATTTTCCATCTTAAAATTATTCCCTTAATATATATAATTTATAAACTTAGTATAATTTTACTAAGCTTTACACAATCAACATATAATTATTTTAATAAATATGCACCATAACAAATGCATTACATGCATATTAATTGTTTAATTTTCATTATACAAAACTTCATATGGCTTTGAATAACTTACTTCAAGCATTTAAATCCTTCGAGGATTTTTATTCATTGCCAAACTAGGTTTCTACAATAAACCTTTTATCTTAATTCGTACGAAAAATATTCAATAAGTTTGATGTCATCAAACATGTGGACTACAGGTCCAAAACTTTCAAGTTTTACATGAATATAGCTTTGTCTTTTATTTGTTAATAATTTCTATGTTGATATTTCTATAATTTATAATATAAGTTCCTCATCATTTTTCATAATATGCAAAACAAATCATATACGATCTCAATTTCTATACCAATATATTTCATTATGATTATGTAATTCATGTGCCTCTTCAAAGGCTTATTATAATAACTTTAATGTTAAATATACATTATACATGTCTTTCTATACAAGTATCTCTCCAGGAGAAGTATAATCATATTAAAGTTAGTACACGTGCCTCTACTAGGACAATTGAGATTCTTTTATTTTCTTCAATGGTCTCATAGGGAAGATTAACATTTTTATATGACTCTTCAGGATTTTGTTTTCACTTATGAGACTAGCTCTTCAAGAGCTTTATATAATGAAGATTTATCTATTACTGGAGTATTATTTTAAATATGATCATGATCTTTTGAATTCCAATTCTAGGAACCATATCTTTTAAACAAAAATCGTCATTTACGACTTTATTTTCTAACAAATGATTTTGCTGTCATTTCATAAATTGTTCTACAAGAACAACCACCCGGGTTTATATATTGGCAGAATGTAATTTTATTATTTTATTTGAATCATCTGAAAATTTATTTGCATATCATGCAATTCACAAGATGATGCATGTTTTTTAATTTTACGTCATTTATCAACCTATGACAATTCTCCCCCTAACGACAATAAAATTTACTTCAAGGAATTATATGCATCATAATAATTTTCTATATAAACTCATTTATTTTGTCATATTGTCTTTTAGGGACTAACTTACATGATCTTATTGTCCTTCAGGGACATTCACTAGCAAAAAATAATTAGTTATGAAATGAATAGTCATATAAAATATTTCAATATCTCGATGCATCGTTTACTTTTAGTAAAACGTATTGTCCTTCAGGGACATTCACTAACATGTAATCATATAATATAAGAAATATGATAAATTCTTTTGGGTCGAGACAAAATAAATGAAACATAATATTCTTAAATAAAAGAATATAATAAAAACTTCAATCCCACAAAATTCTTGTTCTTACGTCAAGTTCTAAAAAAAAAAAAAATCACATATTTTTTTGGAACTTCTGGTTTGTATAGGAACTATTGGTTCATAAATGAAAAATCATATGTTTAAAGCTCCAGGTTCTTAAAATAAAATCACAATTTTACTTTTCAAATGAAAATAACTATTATTATATCAAATTTAGAACTTCTAGTTCTAATTAAATTTGATATCAAAATTAAATACAGAACTACAAGTCTAATTAGTTTGGATTTGATAACATCGGATTCTAATAAAATAAATATTCAGAACTTCAGATTCTGATTTGTATTAATATTAAGAGCTTTCAGCCTTTGTATTTTCCTTTTCAAATATTTGAGTAGCCAAATATTTATCTAACAAAGGAAATTTAGATCCTCTTTTGATTCAAAACTTCAGGTTCAAATTTCAGAACTTCGAGTTCATATTCAACAATTTGTATTCAAATTTAAAACTGCAGGTTCTCAATTGGATTTGATTTTAAAACTTCTGGTTTTATATATATCGATCAACTCCAATAACATTAAGAACCACGGAATAATAAAACTAAATTTATTTTTTGATGTGGAAGATCCAACGTAGTAGCAACCACAGAGCATACTCATAAAATTAGTTGTGTGGAATAAATAACAATAAGTAAATTATATTGAAATACTTACTTGGATATAATATTCTTAATTGTCTAGGGACAATTTCTTATATAGTAGATCTTCTAGATCTAACTAAATACAAAGTGTTAATTTTCATGTAATTTGATTTCACTTTGTGTCAAATATTAGCTATTCTGAAACATTCATTATTTTTGCTAAAAATCAACAAAATATTTTAGATATATACAACATATAGCAAGCAAACTTTTATAATTATTAGAATGTGTATTTTACATCCTTTTAATTTTCTTGCTTTCTTTTGGTGTTATTCCACTTCTGGTGGAACAATTTAGATTTCTTTATAGTGATCACTTTGACATCAATAATTATTTGATTACAACAATACTCACAATCATCACCATGACTATATGTAACATTCACTTCAAGGAATGATATTGATTAAATTAGGTGATGTCAATGATTTTATAATCAAAACTAATTTTTTTGTTCAACCATGAAAAACATGATATAAACTAAATATACTCAAATATATACGTTATTAACATTTCAAAAAAAAATAAAAAAAAATATTGCCACTTCTGGAGCAAATTTAAAGCATAAAATATTGAAATATATATTGTTACTTCTGGAACAATATTTAAAACAATATAAACTCAATATGTTTCATCGATCATGTCTTCATCTACTTGGTAATCAAAACCCTTTTTTAAGCAAATATATATAAGGACAAATAATACGTTGATCATAAGATATTTCTATTAGAAATAAACAACTAGACTTTTTTTAACAAACAAAATAAAATATAATTCATGAAAAATCATACAATTGACTAAAAATATATATATATATATCTAGCATGACATGAAGTTGTTTTCATGATTTGTTGCAACTTGCAATTACAAGTTTAATGTTAATATAAATCACTAAAACCACATGAATGTAAATCAATTTAAATAAACTAACAATTTTAAATGTCACAAAATTCAATAATTCAAATGTCACTGAAGAAACAAATAGAGACATTTTGTGGTTAAAAAATTTATATTTTTCTAGTATATGAAAATAGAAGATTTCAAACCTTACATACATTGATAAGGAGGAAGAAATAAAGAATAAATAATATTTTATTGATAAGAGGAAAAAATAAAGAAGAAAGAATATTTCATTCATAGTGGTTGAGTTTCTTAATGTGAAATATAAATAACCAATAAAAATAATAGATAAAAAATGTCATATTCATATGAAATATAAACAACCAACTATTTGTAGATAGATCAAAAATGTTTGAAAACAAAAAACAAATTACTTTTGCACTTTTTGAAACTTAATGTTCTATTAAATCATAACTTTATAGTTATGATTTGCAATTCTAGAACTCCAGGTTTTAAACAAAATTCATATTTGATGAAAATGTT
Organism: Acer campestre; assembly: GCA_954870605.1. Classification (NCBI taxonomy): domain Eukaryota; kingdom Viridiplantae; phylum Streptophyta; class Magnoliopsida; order Sapindales; family Sapindaceae; genus Acer; species Acer campestre. The sequence continues at coordinate 12,887,006 of OX940803.1, read as the reverse complement.
GAATTTTATTAGAACTTCAAGTTCATATATAAACTTCTTGTTTATGATTGAAAACCATGAATTGAGAACTTCGGGCTTCAAAATTAATTACATCTATCGAAATTCAGAACTTCGGGTTCTTATTCGATAATTCAAATTAATCTTATATTATTATTTGTATTGCAATTCATTATTTTCAATAATACTATGTCAAACTTTAGGTTTTTTGATTTTGCAAACTCCAAACACTAAATTGAGCTTCAGGCTTTTTGATTTTACAATCTTCAGACATCAGATCAAGCTTCAGGCTTTTTGATTTAACAATTATCAAATATATATCAAATCAGATTGAGCTTCAAGCTCTTTGATTTTGAAATCTTTGGGTTGCAATATAATTAATTTCATTTTTGCAATCTTCTGATTGCAATACAATCATTTAATCTTTTTTTTTTCTTTTATTGGCAACTCAATGAATATTAAGAACAAAATCAAGAAGAGAAATAATATAAACCATGTTTTTTTCCTTAGCCCAAAATTAGAGAAAGAAATACTTTACAATTACTTGGATCTCTTGGTCTCATCAAGAACTCTCAACCTCATCAAGAAATTGTTATCTCTTATCACTTATCGAATTTGGATCATATGACATCTTGTCTTCAAACAATAAACTTTCAAATCTGAAATCTGAAACCTGAAACATATAATGGTTAGAGACTCGTACTGATAACGTGTTATGAAATAAATAAAATAAACAAGAACATAATAACATAAATATAAAGAAAGAAAGGAGAGAAAATAGTAGCCCAAGATAGGAGAGATTATTTTATTCCTCAATACTTCTCAAGTTACAAACATCAAGATGAAAGCTTATATTTATTGCCTTACGAATCTTTACAATCATAACTTATACAATAATTGATATAAATTATAACATAAATTGACCATAAATCATTTGGGTGTTACAAGAGAAGTTAGGAAGATGATAAGCTTAATTTCTTAATGTGGACATCTACTCACATTAAACATTGAATAATGTTTTCATAACAAATATCACCCACCCAACACCCAAGCATTATATATTTATATAAATTAATGTGGTTTATTTAATTATTTGTACTGATTGTTTATTTATTATTTATTTTTTTCTTGATTGCTGGGTGCAGAGTGCAGGGTGCAGAGTGCAGGGTGCTTGACACGTCGTCAAATATTGATGATAATAAAACAAAGAAACAAATAATTTCCCATTCTTGAAAAAATAGATCTTCTTTGGACACTTTTAGCAATTCAAGACGTGTCGATTTTTGTGTGGCTTCTACTTTTCTACATTTTTCCATATTATGTTTCTCCATTGTGTCCATGTTCCACCCAAACATTCCCTTATCCCTATGATTTTATATCATGTCATTCTGAGTCATAAATCACTGCCTACGTCATCTAATCAGTTAGATATGAATTTTAAACAATTTAGGCGAGTTTGGAGATCGAGTAAATGACTCTTAAGTCAAAGGCTCGAATTCCACCAATGGCAAAAAGCTTTCAAAAATATCTGATCTATATAAGTGGATAGATAAATACTGTAAAAAAAAAAAAAAAAAAAAAAAAAAAAAAAAAACATTACTCTTAAATATTAATAAATAAAACAACAATATATATAGTTTTTTTTTTTTTAGTGTAAATGTATTTTAAAATAACATTTATTTTATAACTTTACGGAAACAACTTATAATATTATAAAACTAAACATACAGCTTTGTAATGTTATAGTCGGTTACCGATCAGAGTGAGGGATACCTCGTGGAATTTCCAAAATATATATATTACAATCGGTTTCTATAACCTTATAAAATTAAGGTTCTCGATATATATATTTTTAGGAACTTCGTAACTAAAGAAACTCTCATGCATGAATTTAGATAAATATTTTAAACAGATTATTAAATATTTAATTGTATTTTTAACTAACGATGTGTTTGGTATAAGCGAAAGATAGAGGAAGGAAGAGAGTTGGAGGGAGAGGAGAAGGGAGGGAGAGTAAATCCCTTGTTTGGTTATAGGGAGAAGTGAAGGGAGAGGAGGAGAGAAGGGAGAGCTTCTCCCTTTGGGCCCATAAAAATCAATCCCCCCACTTTAGACGGATAAGAGAAATGAGGGAGAGTGATGGGGAGCAAAGACAAAAATACCCTCCCTTTTTATACTACCCTCCAATTTTTTAAAGGGTAATATTATAATTTTACAAATTAAATACCAATATATCCATCCAACCCTCATTTCAATACAAAACAACATGGAGGATTGATGTTATCCTCTCTATCCTTCCTACTCCCTCTCCCTCTCCCTTTTAATTCATCTATCTCTCATACTCTCCCCTCCTACCAAACATAGCCTAAGAGAGAGATATCCTTGAACATGCCGCGCACGTGATCCACTTGTTAAGGCTGCTGTAAAGTGGTGTCATACAAGCATACTTATATACATACATACATGACCCGATCAAAAATAATGATCGGTCTAGATTCTAGAATGATTCTCGATTCTACTAGAAGTTATGTCACATGATTGATGGTGATCCAACGGTCAAAACAGGCCGATTAAAGTCAAAGTTTTGGAAGTGGGACCCATGTGTTGGAACTTAACAGCCTTTTTCATAGGGCTATTCTATACCTATTTCTATTGTTGCAAATTAATGAAAATTTCCAATTAATTAATGTGTTAAAAAAAAAGGATTAATACCTTTAATTAAAAAGTAATGACTTGTAATAAAAGCCTCTCTTGGAGTTGGAATTGGAAACTTTATCTCCTCCTCCTCCTAACCCATCATGATATTCAAGAAAGTTACATTTTTTTTATATTATTATTTTATTTAAGTATAAAGTTTTTATAAGCTGAGATTAGGTTGGGTTTAGTCAATTATATATTGACATAATTACCCTTAATTACCGTTGGGGGGACTTGATTTAAATATAGTTGGCCTTGACCTACTCAAAACCTCTTTTATTAATTCTTAATATATATATAAACACACAAAGTGTTACCCACTAAATTTACATTAACCAAATGCTAAATTTTTAAATTTTTTTTTTTTTTTAACGATATCTATTAATTTGGGACAATGTATTTATTGTTATTAGTCATAATTTATTAGATTTTTTAGCTAATTTGTGACCGAATAGAAGATTGACAACTATTTTGTTGATTAAAGAATAATAATATATGTGAATTGTTTTATTCTTAAAAATATTAATTATTATTTTGTATAAAATTATACTAAATATTTACTAAGACACACTGACAAAGCTTTATTTTACTAGATATTAGTAACATTTATGAGCATATCTATTGATAAATTATCATATGTAGAGCAATATCATTTGATAGGGTAGTGTTAACAATTAAAATGTACCTTGATAAAACCTAAAAAATTACTATAAAAGTAAAAAGTTATTCAACTCAATCAGTATCTCAAAATATATATATATATATTCAACTCAATCATTGCATTTATTATCCTATTTTTATTAAAGGAATAACCTTTTCCTTTCCTATTTGGTAAAAGATTTTCAATTATTATTTTAATATTATTTTTTTAAGCTTTTATTAAAGTTATCATCCAATCCAAAATCTTAAAAATGATACTTCTATAAAAAACTTTTTTTTTTTTTTTACACTATTACAATATTTTAGAATTGGAAAGGAGCATGGCTCAAACCTACATTCTTTTGGATGTAGGTGTGTGAAACTTAACAATGTGCCAACCTAATTTTGCTTTATAAAATACATCTTGATACCATTGATAAATGGATTAATTAATTATTCAATTCTAGCCACTCGAACGTGACACATTATAACGAGCGTGATTTAGTAAATCCAATTATTGTTTGGGCATTTTAATCCAATTTTTTTCTTTGAAATATTATAACAATTCGAGATTTGTGGGAGGGGTGTAGGTGTTAGGGATGTACACCGGATCAATCTCATTTTCACATTTTAATCTAGTCTAATATTTACATATTACCGCAAGTGAATTTGTTCCTTTGAACCAGAAATTCTTTTCCTTTGTAACAGTAAATGCAATTTATAGTTATTTTTTGTATATGAATAATAAAATTAAATGGGGTTCATGAGCTAGATTTATTACCAAAAATTTGATGATGATTGCAGGCATATGTACTAGCTGTTAAAAAAGAAAAAAAAAAATAAATTGAAAAGCATCAACTTTAGTACATATGGCAATGGCATTTGACAATACCAATAATATTAAGGCTGTAGATACCCAAAAAAAAAAAATGACCAAAATAGTAGGGCTGTTGATACAAAACAATATGGGTTGGAATTAAAAAAAAAAAATGATCTTATCAGTTATCACCCACTTGGTTTTTTTTTTTTTTTTCTGCAGAGAGGAAGAAGATAATATTATGTTAAGGTTTTCTGGAATGGCAGGAAGATAATGCTGTGAATATACAGTATTTAGGATAGGATGAATAGTTAAGTGGAAGACTAGAGTAGAAAGATGAGGATGTCCTCCACTCTCCAGTCACCAGTTGGGTTTTCATTCATGACTCATGAGGTTGACTCTTCCTTGTCTAATCTCATCTCTCTTTAACTTTTTAGATAGTTGGTGTTTTCCAATCAATTTTAATTCTTTATTTGCCTAGTTATAAATGCCAACCTCTGTTGTCCTCACCACATTTTTTGCTTTTCCTTTACTGTTTCTCTCTCTCTCTCTCTCTCTCTCTGGTTTCCTCCATTGCAAACCAAGCTTCCTTTCCAGCTTTCTCTTTGGAGGCCCCTCACCCATCTCCTCTCCAAACACAGACCCACCAACCATTTCACCCACCTCTAACTTTTTGCCCTTCTAAATTGTTTTTGACACTACATTTCTTTTTATACAAATAATAACTCTCTCTCTCTCTCTCTCTCTCTCTCTCTCTTTCTCTGTGCATTTTCCCTTCAAAGATTAGATTTTTGTCTGGACTTGACCTTGCTTGCCATTTCTTTTTATATCATTCTCTGAATTCGTTCCTGGCCCCCACTTTAAGGCCACAAGCCTCTACTTGTAAACTACTCCTCTGCAATTGCAACCCGTAGTACCCTTTTAAAGTTTTTTTGGGCATCTGGGGTTCTTTTTTTTCTTTGTTGGGATTTGGTTATTTGAGGTCTACATTGGCCTATCTATGCTCATTGAGTCTCTGCTGGTTAAAAAAGGATTTCTTTTCTTGCTTCTCTGGTTGCTCAAGGAAGAAGATCAAGGGGGTTAGTTCAGACTTCAGATCAATACCAATCAAAGGTAAATGCTTTCTTCTTCTTCTTTTTTTTTTTTTTTTTTAACAGTCCTCTTTCTTTTTGACTCTTGCTTGGATCATAAGTGATTCTTTCCTATAAGATATTCAATTTTCTCAGAGTTTTGCTATGTGTTCTGAATAATGGTGAAATTAATATGTTAGGTTTTCGTGAAGTGTATTTACAAATGAGTTTTCCTTGATTTGTTATATGCAGCATTTCCTTTAGCATCATTATTTTTCTTTTAGAACCAGAAAAAAAAAAAAATGTTATTGAGCTTCAAGAAATTTGGTATCAGATTCTCTTTTTGATTTTAATTTTTCCCTTTTCTAGTTCTGTTTGATTCTATCTAATAGGTGCAGTGTAAGCTAAGAATCTAATTCAATTCATACAGATTGAATAAAATGTATTTCCTTGCTTCTTTTCTCCATGAGATTTGACTTCTGAAGTAGGATAAGTACTGTAAATGTGCTGGGTTCATATGTATTGTTTCTATTTAGCTTATTCGAAGTAAAAAATTTATTCGCAGTTGATAATCTCATCCTAGAAATTAGAAATTTCATATATATGTAGTAGCTTTTTTGATGTGTAAAGAGTTCCATATCATTTTCTAATATCCAGGAGGGGATGTGTTGATTTACTGGTACTGGAAGTAAGAGGACCACATACAACTTTGACTCTTAATATCTGGAAGATCAGATATGTCGTCGGAGAGTTCTTTGAATACAGAATTGTCGAAGAAGTCATCATTTTTGGGTCTGAAACTATGGGTTTTGATCTGTCTATCTGTCGGTGCATTTATAGTTTTGATTCTTTGTATCTTATCCGTATGGATTTCGTTTCGGAGGAAATCTAGAAGATCACTAAACAAGTTCTCGTTTACTCAAATACCAAATGTCTCAAAAGATATTAGAGTTGATAGAATTGGGGTTCAGGGTATCAATGAACACCCTGAAAGTTTATTCGTTACTGTCCATGATAAACCGGTTGATAAGAATTCGGACAAAATGCTTGTTCATATGGGAACGAGCAAATCGAGCGATCCCGACAATATCAGTCAATGCAGCTCTATTTATCACCATGAGAGAGCATGTAGTTTGCAGTCAGGAGAAGAAGGAAGCTCTGGAACTGTTCATAAGAATTCTTCATTGTCTTATGGAGGACCGGTGACAGCCTCCCCTTTAATTGGTTTGCCAGAAGTTTCGCATCTTGGGTGGGGCCACTGGTTTACTCTTAGGGATCTCCAATTTGCAACAAATCGTTTCTCAGCCGATAATGTGCTTGGTGAAGGAGGATATGGGATTGTTTACAAGGGGAGACTGATCAATGGAACTGAAGTAGCAGTGAAGAAGATTCTTAATAATGTGTAAGGATGCTTCTTTAAAATGCCGTATCTTGCTTTTATTATGCTCTATTTTCTGTGTTTTGTAACTTTGTACAAATTTGGGATTTAGGGGGCAGGCAGAGAAAGAATTTAGGGTTGAAGTGGAAGCTATTGGTCATGTTCGACATAAGAATTTAGTTCGACTTCTGGGCTATTGCATGGAAGGAGTTCACAGGTGAGATTCAGTTACTATTCATTTATCATCAATCTATTCTGGTAAGACAAATTAGCTATTTTGTCCCATATTAATGTATACCGGTGTAGCTTTCTTATAAGATATAATCATGTTAATGCTGTAGTGAGTTATATTAAACTCTGTCTATGACCAAATGAGTTGAGGCTTTGAGAAAAAATGTATTTGAAATAGTGTTCATCTGTACATTTGATTTCCCAGGATGCTGGTGTATGAATACGTGAACAATGGCAATCTAGAACAATGGTTGCACGGGGCTATGCGCCAACATGGTACCCTCACTTGGGAGGCTCGAATGAAGGTTATTATTGGCACTGCCAAGGCGTAAGTTCATCTTTCAGCTCTATGCAGTTTTATGTGATAATTCAGAGCCCTATCTTTTATGTGGTACTAAATTTGGATGGATTTTTATAGATTATCGAAGTTCTAACTTAATTTTTGCCAACTTTCCTTTTCTTTTTTGGCTTAAAAGTAATAATATAAAACATTGCAGATTCACATGATCTTTTAAATGTTAGAACTTTGCTAATTGGGATTCTGCTGAGGGATAGTTGATAATAAAACTGAAACGCGGGGTTATGGGGATTATCTTAACTTAAATATTTTGCTTACATTTTAGACTTCAACATTCAGTCATCTAAGTACTCTGCTTATTCAAAGGTTGAGACAATGTTACACTCATTCATGCCTGATCATATTTGTAATTGACTTTTAAAGATGACATGGCATTGTTGCAACACCTGGGTTATAATTAATTGATGGTTAGATGTGGATGTCAAAATTTAAGTTTACCATAACCGTACCCAAACCGAAATCCTTTCGTATCTTTTTTTTTTTTTAATTCTCTTTTGGATCTAAACAAAATGAAAGAGATGAAATGGTTATATGTATCGGGTTGCAGGCTTGCGTACTTGCATGAAGCAATAGAGCCAAAAATAGTTCACCGAGACATAAAGTCAAGCAACATTTTGATAGATGACGAGTTTAATTCAAAGGTGTCTGATTTTGGCTTGGCAAAGCTTTTGGATTCCGGAGAGAGTCACATCACGACCAGAGTCATGGGCACGTTTGGGTATGAGTAGTTTCTTCTTTGCCCACTTGATAATTCATTAAACTATCCAAAATGTCTACTGATGGGAGTTTTCCATTGTGAATTTCAGTTACGTGGCACCTGAATATGCTAATACCGGCTTGTTAAATGAAAAGAGCGACATTTATAGCTTCGGTGTCTTACTACTAGAAGCAGTTACTGGAAGGGATCCCGTGGACTATGGTCGACCTGCTAATGAGGTGAAAATTCTTAAACTTAGTAACTACTTATACTGATTTTGTGTTGTGTCTTGGTTTATTCCTTGCCCTCCATGATATGTGCTTCTTCTTTTTGAGAATTAAAACTGTATAGAGACTAGTTGCTCTAATAAGTAGCTTGTGTGTTCATTATAGGTAAATCTTGTGGAGTGGCTGAAAATGATGGTGGGAACAAGGAGAGCCGAGGAAGTCGCGGATCCAAACCTTGAAGTCAAACCTGCAACACGTGCATTAAAACGTGCGCTCCTAGTTGCACTTAGGTGTGTTGATCCTGATTCAGAAAAGAGGCCCAAAATGAGTCAAGTTGTACGAATGCTTGAAGCTGATGAATACCCATGTCGTGAGGTATGAGTTTTTCCCAAGTTTCATAAGAGAGTTTTTTTACTTGTCTGAGCCCCCCATCTAGTTTATATGGTCCCCTAAAAGTTTACCGAGTTTCTGCATTTTTTTAGCTGAAGGTTCGACTGAGTGCACTTATATTTTGATTTGCACACGAATTGATTACAGAGAATATTTATTGTTTGGATTGCTTGCAAGGTTATAATACTACCAAGTTTGATACAAGATTTACCTCCCTAATCTGTTCCTACTTTGAGATATTATCAATATTTCTATGGGATATTGAATCAATATGGTTGTGAAGGATTTAATAATTCTGTTTCTGGTATAAAGTTCTGTTGAGAAGTCCATGACCAGGTTCTTGTAAATCTCAATTCAGGATCGGAGGAATCGAAAGAGCCGCACAGCTAGCATGGAAATTGAGTCCTTTAAAGAATCAACTGACATGGAAATCAAGGTAGGAGATTCTGAGAGCCATATAGTATCGGAGACAACTCATGGCTAGGACTGACAAACAAAAAACGACCCGGGCAGATAAAAAGCTTTTGGTAACCATTGACTGATACATAAAGGTTCAAAATTTTGTTCTTGGAAAGTGTCCTGCAAGTAAGATAGGAATATTTGATAAACAGATAGCCAATTTGGTGTTGTGAAGCATTAACCGTTGTTCCGATACAGTCTGGTAAAGGCATGTATGTATAGGAAGCATGGAAGAGCCAAAGAGGTGAGAGATGGAAGTTGGTTGTTGACTTCCTGTTGTTGTACATAGGAGTCTCAGTGGTGGTGTCTTTCATACATAATTATTTCATTTATATTACATTTTGTTGTTATGACTTGATTGCTGTTGTTGTGTTGTCTATTTTCTTCAATTCATTTTACCAGTTTTTGCTGTTCTTGCCGTGGATTCATGCAATTTGTTAGTCAAAGGATTGATTGAAAATAACGTGTTGAGCACTGAGTTTGAACAGAGAGGTGGCGTGCTAAATTTGCCCAAAAACTAATCTAAAAGATGTGGCAAGTGGTATATATTCATCAACTGTTTTAGATTAATTATTTGGGTTGGTTAGCATTAATTTCGGTAAAAAGAAAACGGGAGGAGAGGTAAAAAAATGGGGTTTGAAAGATGTAAAAAGTTGTGGTCGGACCATTGCCCACATGAGCAGCAAGAAATAATTTACATGTCTAGGTCCGACTATGGCATTCGAGATTGACTTAGATATATGGACAAAATGGACTTGCATGGTCGATGTCTGATGAGAGGCTGAAAGTTTTGAAGGTACAACAATGAACAATGTCTTTTTACCATCAAACGTTTTTCATTCTTTGATTCTTTTGATTTTTGAACATGTGATTTTACAACACTAAGAGAGAGAAGGAAAAAAAAAAATAGAAAGCTGCCGAGATGACCCCTAATGATGAACCTAAATCAACTTAAAATGTTAAAGTTAAAACACTTTTATTTTTAAATTGATTTAGGAGTCGTTTGTTTTTTCCGCTTAACACTTAATAATGGGTATGAACCTATTAAGTTGTTTTGTTTGTTTCTTTTAAATGGTTAGATAACTTTAAAATACCCCAAAACAACTTTTCAAGATTATCACTGTATGAACCTATCATTGTATTGTTTAAAATATTTCCTTCCAAGATTATCCTTCTAAAGATAATTATTTCCAATAATACAATGATTTTATATTATACATATTTCTTTCTTTTGATGATAAATTACTATAAAAAAAAATATAAAACAAACACATCATTTAGTTTTAGTTTTCAACTCGAGTAAGAATCTTCTGACAGCACATGGTGTTGAAGAGCTAGAAACTTATCTTGACGATTTATCGATATCAAACTTTGTAGACTTTTCAAATTAATTACTGGAATATGACCGCATCAATAAAATTAAGTCATTTGGTTTTTAATGTTACTATTTTAGGTTTTCTTTCTCAATTTTTCCACAGCTAACAATCCACCATCTTCTTTTCTTCTATTATTCTTCATCAATATCACGACTTATTAAGTTTACATTTAGAGTTGATGTATACTGTTTATAAACTTTTTGAATTATATAAAGTTTACAAGTTATGACATATATTTTATTAGTAATGTTTGAATAATTTATTTGATTTTATTTATTTCAGATTATAACTTTTATATATTACGAATGAATTTATATTAATTCGATCCATCGGATCGGATCGGATCAAATAGTAATTAGATTGGATTGGATCCCGCTATAAAATTTGATTGGATCGGATTACAATTTCTTCGATCCAATCCAATCGAATCGGATCGGATCTTGGATCATGGTAAATCCATTGGATCAAGATCCGATCCGCTGCACACCCCTAAATGAAACCAATAAATATACTTGTACTAATTATGCTACAAATTTTGAAGTGTAATTTCAGAGACCACCCAAAAGTGTGATTTAAATATACTAACTAATCTTATTAATTAATTTTTCATCCACGACCTAATTAATCAACAAGATCAATTTCTTAAAATTTTCAAAACATGAAGGATATTCAAAAATAAATTTGAACTCATTCATATTCGCTTCTATTCTAAACCAAAGTATAAAACGATTCTAAAATTTATTCAAATTTAGAGTTAAAACATTAAATTTTATAAACAACAATACAATGTCATAGTTTTATAAACCATTATAAAACTAGTAGAGTTTTTAAAACTCATCATGAAATCATGACGGTTTTCAAAACCATTATGATTTTATATCATTAATTTACATTTTTCTTGTAGCAGTGATATAAGAAGAATCTAAAATTTACCCATATATAGAATATTGACCGACTTTAAGCTAACATTAAATTTGATAAACATGACAAGAAATCAAAGCAACAATAGGAAATTTCCTCGATAAGATAACACTTTTTTTTTTCTTGAGATAATCAATATTATTTTTTGTAGGAAAAGATAATGAATATATATAATGAAACTTAAAAGCTCTTAATCATAGTAGCTTTGAAACCCAAGGTTGGTCAATAGACTAACAAATAGAAGTTCAAAGGGTGCAATATTCAACAAATAATTGGTCTTCCTTGCATCTAATAACAATGTATATAAGAAATGGAAAAAGCTAGGGGGTTGTGTTGATGATTCTTGACCCTACAAAAAGTACCTTTCAACTTTTTTCCCTTATGATCAATCCGACTGATACCAAATTCAAGTTCAAGATCAAAGACTCTCTCTCTCTTTCTCCAATGTGGGGCTATATTTCCATTTTACTAAAAATTCATCACTTTCCTTGAAAAATATTACTTCTACTTTTGGATTTGGTAGGATGAGGCCATCAAAGGATGGACCCCCATCCCATGAAAAGACATCCTATACGACTTGATCCCATTATTTGATCTGAAAAACCAATAGCTGAATGTCATCTCATTTGCTCCATACCAACCAACTGTATAAATCATCACAACCTCACTTTCAACAACGCCCAACCACACCCAAATCAGCTCCCAAAAAAAAAAAAAAAAAAAAAAAAAAAAAAAATGAAGTGATTTTGATTTGACAACCTCCTAATTCATTCTAATCAAGAGTATTCATTATGTCATTCGTGATCATTATTACTGGGTTATATATGCTTGGACTAAGAATGCTAATTGTTTATTATATAATAACAAATTAAGTATAACAATATTTACGAACATCAACTTTCAGTATAGGTGGTAGTGCATTGATCTTCCACATAATGATATATAGGAGATTCAAGTCCCAACCCAACTGCTCGATATCAAAAGTTATTAAAATTCTTCTTAAATGACGAATATATATACATATCCTTCTTACAAAACAAATATATCATATAATCTGTATAGCTTAAAATGCTAAAAATCCCTTACGCATTTTCTCAACGTAACTTGAGCAATAATGATGTTTAGTTTTCATTTTAATGATTATAGTATTAGGGTAGAAATGCAAAATAACCCTAAACAGCCCATTAAGATGATGATATGTGGACGACTCTAATATGTCAGCAAGTGATCAGTGAAGACTGAACATTTCTGAATTTTTTTAAAGACAGAATAGTGACTGAAATTTGAACCTAAATGATATATATATATATATATATTTTAAAATTTCACATGTGAATATACCGTCAACATGTTTGTTTTTTAAAAATTAAATTGTCTGAAAATAAGTAATTTTACATTTATACTCATGCTAATTAAAATAAGTAATTTAACATGAACCATTTTTTTTTATAAGATTTTGTATATTCTTCTACAAACAAAGTTCAATTTAACAAAACAAAAAAATTTATCAAATAATATAATTTTGCATGTTATGCAAACAATGTTCAAGTTCAATTTATTGTCAAAAAAGAAGAAGTTGAAGTTCAATTTTGCACGTTGTCCACTTTTCCGATGTATATAATTTAGGAAACCATTTTTGGTTTTTCGGTTTCATGGATTGGATCATATGCACCAAAAACCAAATAAAAAAAAGGTTCTTGATTTAAAAATAAAAAAAATAGGCTTGTGAATTATATGCACCGGTTTCTATGCATATATATATAATTATTCTATAACATCTTCAAGCCATAAAATAGTTAAATAAAAAAATAATAAAGAGTTCTTGGCAGGATTTAGTAGGAGAGAAATTTAATTATTCAATCGCAGGAAGATTTCAGTACGAGAGGTTTTTTTTTTTTTGTTTTTTTTTTAATTTTTTTTAAAGAAATATATAAAAAGAAATAATTCTATACCATATCAATTATGATAAATTTGGAAATATATCTTATTTGGAGGGATAGATTTGGAAGAGAATATTTTAATTATAATTAAGTTAAAAGGTAAGGATTTCTTATTTATTTTTTTAAAGTTGTTTTTTGATATTTTTAAGTTGTTTGACCACCTAAAAAACAAACAAAACAACTTAATGGGTTCATTCAGACCTATTAAGTTTTAAATAGAAAAAACAAACAATCCCTAAGATTTAATCGATTGATTTGTCTTGAACTACCTTACACATACATATATTGCTTAGGTTATCTAGAATCTTTACAAGAAAAAAATATGTATGCATTTGCATTAGAAATTTAGAATAATATTATTAAATTGGCAAATATATATATATATTTGTTTCTCTCTCTCTCTGTTGAAAAATGATCAAATAGTACCTAGAATGTCATTGCAAGAAAAAAAATAAAAAAATAAAAAACACCAAGTCAAGATCTGTTGCGCTGCGTTTGCTCTTCAACTGAATTAATTATTATGTGATGTGGGTGGAATCAAGTAGCTAACTTTTGAAAACTGCTTTTGGTAGCAGAGAAGTTCTCAAGTGAATTTTGACCTTTGTGAACCCAGAAAAAGCATGACATAGTCAACTTAATTAATTGTCCTTTGATCATGATTCACAACAAGGTTTATTTATATATAATACATGCGTTTTTGTTTCTTCTGTGCAAAGAATAATATCTTCAATAATTGGTGGAGCAGATTGATGTTTGATTAATGATTCATAAAATATATGGATTTTGTTTTTTGGTTACTACAATATATATAAATTGTAAATGATGTTACTACAATATAGATCCTCTCTTCTTTAATTAATTAGTCTAATTATAAACACTTTAGTGGTTGGAAGAAGCAGTCAAGAATGGTTCAAAGCATAGTGAGAATCTTAATCCTTTCACATTTGAATTTGGACTTTGTGTGATCATTATCTACTTGCAACTCAATAAAAAATTTGATAATTAATAGTGGTGCAACATGAGAGCTGGATTCGCTTCAGTCAGATAACAAACCAACACGAGAACTGTGATTTGATAATCTATGGATTTTTAATTTATTTATTTTTCTAATAAGCAATTATATGATATTGTTACTAGAAGAGTTGTTTTTCTTGAAAAAGAAAACAAGTTTGGTAGAGCATTGGTTTTAAATAGTAATCTAAATCTGAAAACGACGAGAATGTTTTTGGTATCATTTATTAAATTAAGTAAAATAGTTGTTTCGAGAACACAAAAAAGTCAATTATTTGTTTTGGAAACATATTGTTAGTCCAAATTTTGAAAAAACATTTTTCATTTCAGGAAAAACACCTAATTGAACATCTTTTTAAATAATTTTTGTTTTCAAAAACCAGAAACATTTAAATAAATGAAAAAAAAAAAAAAAAAACACACACACACATCCAAATAGCAACTATAAGTAATGGCTATTTGCTAATATTAAGTTCAAAATTGGCTTGTTGCTCAGAGGTTCCAAAATGAAGTTCCAGCACTAGGGTTTAAACCCTGGTATTGTGCATTTAATATCATATTTACCCATTAAACTGCAAAGTGTGAGGAGAACCCTTAGTTAGAGTAAGAGTTACATTTCAAACCGTGTTTGTAGAGTCCGTTCTCGTCGGTTCCTGATAGACCTTTGACTTTGATGTTAGATTTAAAAATAAAAACCTATATAACTGAACATGATCATATACAGAAACAACTGTTTTCAACTAAACTTTTCAAATAAAAAAAGGTTTTTAAATTTGTTTCTAGAGTATATACATGGATAAAACAGGCTGAAAAAAACCTAATATGCCTAACATATATATGTAAGTTAACAACGAAGATACATATCCACATACAAAGTACATTCAAAGACGCTAGCTATAGCTAAAAGTGATTATATCATTTTACAAGAATCAAGATTTTCAATTTTTCTTTCCTATCTAATAATTATATTGCAATTTATCACTTTCAAAAATACATGCACCACATGTTTGAACATGTTCGTAGATATATTGTACAGAAATCCCAGAATATATGCGGCATGTCAAGTTTGAAATGTTGCAGGCGCGCAGCAGCCAAAAAGACAACAACAGTTATCACATCTGCACTGCGTTTGGACTTTGGATTTTGTCTCTTAGTTTAAACACAATCTCTTCAATATATAGATCAGTTTTTCTTTTTCAAAAAAAGAAAGCATATTAATTCATGCAAAGTTTACTTTTATCCCAGCTCTCGTGGTCTACGGATCATCTTGTTTAATGAGAAACAATCCATATATACATGCATGATCATTTAAATTATATGTTACATATTTGAGTAGTTAGCGATTCATCTAACGGCCAAAATTATTTTATTTAACTTTTTTCATGTTTGCATCATGACTACGTAATTTTGTCTTAATAGATATATAGTACTTTGATATTGTAAGTTTAAACATTATTAGGAATATTGCTACATCTTCTTAATTAGTAAGAGAAGAAGAGTCAGCAGATCATCAATTATCAAAGATGTATAAATTTCATTATTCGATGTCTTTGATTAGCAACGGCCAGACCTAACAAATATCCAGTTTTCCATTGACTATTTGACTATCTATTATATAGCACATCAACGACAACTAACGTTGCCATCTTTTACACACTTTGTTTTTCATTTGTAGTTAGGGAGGACAAAAGTCAACAATCTCAAGCTCTTCATTGTGGGATTTTTTTTATTTTTTTTTTATTTTTATTTTAATATTATATTATTATTAACTTTTAAACGATTAATTATAAAAAGATGGCAACAACGTTAGATATATTCTACCCTTATCATGATATATTTGGGTCCCATTCAGAATGTGTACTCGAGCATATATGTATATCTTTGATGTTCAACGTATGAATAATATTACAGGAATGATATATAATAATGTGTGTATATATATAAGGAATATTGTATGTACTTCAATTGTATGCAGTCATGTTCCATGATTGGATCTCGGACCCCATCGTAAATTATGGCATGATCGAGTCCATGATGACCCCATTCAACATCAAATCAATCGGTGTTGTTTATCATATCATGAGTAATACTGTACCACCACAAGCAGTCAAGGAGCCATGAGAAAATGCTTGTTACTAAAACATATATTACATGTTGTTGCTCCATGTGTTTCCAGGATGTGTTGCTGCATCAATTCGCTTTTGGAATATTTTTCTTGACTTTGATACTTGTAGAACGGAAAGACGTGCATGTTTTGCATTTTAATTTCATTCCAAACAAGACAGACTTGTCTGTGAATCATGCAATTAATAAACTGATCAACTATACATAGTAAGCAAGCCAACAATTGCATTCTCATTCAACGGCCAGACATGAGACAATTACTACTAGTGAACTGCCCATTAGAACAAAATTAAAAATAAAAAAAAAGTACAAATCACAATATATAGTACTAATATTTTATTTTTTTTGAAAATTAAATTTATTGAGGAAAAGCAGCACAAGGGCCACAGAAAACATATGTACTAATATTAACGTCTATCATGGCTTGATAGCTTCTGATTGACGCACAAAATATGTACTCGTGGTTTGCGGTCAATAGTAATATAATAAAAACAATTTTTTTTTTTTGAAAAGGATAAAAACAATTATTATTATTATTGATAATATAATGTGTCATGCAAGTATGAATCTAAAGCAAAGATATATGATGTGATTCAGATTGTTATATATATATATATATATAAAAGAGCTTCTCATGAGGGATCTCTTATTTTAATTTTGGTAAGGACCTTAATGAAATCATATTGATTTTTATGAATTTTGATCTATGAGAGGGATATTATCTTATTTTAATTTCGGTAAGAACCTTAATGAAATCACAATGATTTTTATAAATTTTGATCTGAATTATTTTGTGAATGATAAGTTCAGTACCTATGAATAAATTTTGAGAATTTTCAAGCGCCGTAACTATTTTTCTTGAATTTTCCTATATTTTGCCCATTTTTTCCAATGCCTTTATATTTAACAAAATTGGGATAAATAGTTCTAATACTTGAAATTTTTTTAAATTTTATTCATAGGTAGATATTTCAAGTTTGTTGACGAAACTTACAATCGAAATACTTCCTTGATATGTGAATGAAATATGTAATGTATAATATGAGTAAAAGCAATAAACAACACCGAAAATTTTGTATGTGGAAAACTCTGAGGTAGGAAAAAAACCACGGTCGTCGTAACGACAGGAGAAAATGGTTCCACTATATAAAAATTGATTACAATTACAAGCTTTGTATCTTCTTTTTAGTGTTGTATTGCTCTTTGCTTTTCCTTTGCCTAAGATATGTATTTTTAGGGGAACCAGTGTGTTGCCCTAATTTTTGTCATTCAAGCAAGATCCTGCGTTGACGTGAGATCCTGGGAGGATTGTACCTTGGTGATCCTCTAGTCTTGTATAGAGAAATCTTTCCTTTGTAGAAGTCAATCTCCAGATTCTTGGTAATGTTTCCTTTCTACTAACTTATTCATTATGACAATGATTGCCTTTCCTTATTCTGGGCTGATCTCTGTGGAAGTCCAAATTATTAGTGATTCGCCACAAATTTTGTTTTTTACGAATATTGCTTGTGTGGCAAGTTAGTTCTGTTCACCACGCGAGGTTACTTTGGTGAACTGCTAAAAATTTGACGATCTAGTTCACGTGTTGAAGAACAAGTTTGACGACCTAGGATTGCTAATATACACGGTACTGCCACTAGAGGCGGAGATGTTTGAAAACCAGCCTAGGTTAGTTTTTTTGAAAAAAGTTGGAAGTTATTACTAATTACTTATGTTTTACAATTATATTTACCAAACTATTCTAATTAAAACAAAATGTTTCAAACACAAAACAAACATATAAAATAAATTATTAAGCAGTGAATCACCAAGCCACCAACTAAATTTAGCATATTCATTTTCTTAAAATGTGTCTCACTCTCAAGAGTTAAGTTTTGTTGTTCTGGGCATTTTTATTTTATTTTTTTATTTTATAATATGCTAGTTGCCGGTGGGATTAGCATATAAATACTAATGTTAATCAAATCATGCTATTTTCTTTAAATTTATTCTAACATGATTCATTTATAATATTGATTGTTAACCTAAAAAATCATAAAAAGTAAATAAATTTTCTTTGAAAGTAAATAAATTTTATTCATATGCCTAAATAGGTATATATATATATATATTCTTATCTTGACAATCCAATTAATATCATAGATTGTAATATCAAACAATAATATACAAAAGTTTAAGTGGTATGTCTCTCATACTTATATTGAGGTTGTCGGTTTGAGTCTCTCCCCCTCCCAAAATCCCGAATTATTTTAATATTTCAAAAAAAAAATTATATACAAAAATCAAGAAAAAAAATCAATTAATAGATTTTTTTCGTACAAAAAAAATTGGTTTAGCCCCAACTATTTTATCCTAGCTTCGTCCCTGACTGCCACGCATCTTTTACTGACTTGTTGATGATACGGTCGATGATGTAGATCCCCCTCTCCGGTTTGTTTGTATTGACGTGTTAGGCTGATCAAAATCCCCCAAACAAAGTTGTTTTTGAAAAACTTGCAAAACAGGAAGAAACAAACGAGACCCATATTGATGCATATGCACCGGACATAATTAATGTAGCCTAACAGGAACTGCTCCACCATCATGTAAGTGATAATTGGAAGTCTTCATATGACTTATCGATCATCATATTGACCAATATGAAAAACTATAGAGTTATTTTTTATAATATCCTTGATAATTTTTCAAAGGTGTTATGGAAAATAATTTAAGATATAATTATATCAGTACCAATGTCAGGAACCTCTTGATCTTCAAGAATGAGAAAACTGATTTTCTGAAAGCTGTTGACATGGTGAGATTTAGATTGGGTTGGTGGTTTAAGCATTTTGGGAGAGGTTCTTCGATTCCTATAACACACATTCTGCTGAATATTGTCGAATGTTGTTCGGAAGGTCCTAGGAAGAAGCGGATGAGTATGGAGAAATGGTCTCCCCCGCTGCCCAATTCTCTTTTTTTCAATGTTGACGGCTCGGTTCTCGGATCCCCCGGTCCGGCCGGAATTGGGGGAGTTTTACGCGATCATATGGGCAAGATTTTATGTGTTTTCTCTTGTCACATAGGAACTCAAGATGTTATTTTGGCTGAGTTGTTGGCTATTCTGCGTGCGTGTGAGCTGTTTGGTTCGAAATCTGAGATCGCCAGTAGACCGATTACCTTTTTAAGTGATTCCAAGACTGTCGTGAGCTGGATTTCGAAGTGCATTCCAGGGAGTAACAGTCATGATCAGGTTATTAGCAATATTAGAAGTTGGCTGGACAGCTTCTACGTGGCGGCAGTGGAGTTTCGGTCGAGATCGACTAACTCCTTTGCTAATGTTCTTGCTAAGAAAGGGGTGCAGACGGAAGTGGATGAGTTATGGTGGAGTTTGCCTTGAGTTTGGCATGTGTTGTCTGTTTCCGTTTCTCCTTGCTTCTCTGTTTTTCCTCTGTCTTTTGCGTTTTGTGTGTTGTAGGCGCTAGGAGGGGTGGGTGTGGGGCGTGGTTTTCCTCTTGTTGGGGCTGTATATGTTGTTGTTTGCCTGGCTTGGTGCCGTTTTCTAATCTGATTGCCTTTTAAAAAAAAAACAATGTATGTGGACAACTGATTATGGAGAAGATTTGACAAATGCATACACTTTGAGTCAAAGTATATAAATCTAATGACCCACATCCAATGCATTAATGAAGTTATATCAATGTGCACTGACTTGAACATTTCTGATATATTTATATATAGTTTTTCTACTATTAGTTCGTTCTGAATAAAATATATCATGACGAAGAATATGGACCGTAGATTATAAAGAAGTTTTAAGAAGTGCATACACTTGAAGTCAAAATATATAAATCTAATGGTTTACATTCTTCGTCATAGGACGAACTGACAATAGAAAAATTGTATATATATATATTAATTTTCCAATGAGGATTTTTTACAATGCACATTTTAAACACCTTTGATGAAATTGCATGGAATATATTGAATCTTAATTTTATTTTTTGTATGGATTGTGAAAACATTGAAATACATTTATGGAAAAAAAAATTAAAAAGTTTTGGGTGCAAGTACTAATTTTTTTTTTTTTTTTTTTTAAGATAAAACATTTAAAAATAGGGAAATATAAGAAAAAATAGTTCTCAAATCTAAAAAATTTCCAAATTTTTACCAAATATGTATTTTAATTTTCTTAGGATGCATAGAAAAAATCTCATCGAAAAACATTTGATTTCATACAATATCATCAAAGGTACTTAAAGTGTGTATTGTAAAAGTCTTCATTGGAAAATTACTATCTATATATATGTCTAACAAAAATGGAAATATATATATTTGTGACTTGTGAGGCAGCGATTTTTTCTCAGGGATTCGATCTTTGTCCTCTTTTTTGGGGGTTTTCTTGTGGCTTGGTGTTTGGGTTCCCATGTTGCTTGTTGGGTGATCATTTGTTCATCTTTGCTTGGTTGTAGGGCCTCGCCCGCGTTTCCTTTCTAATAAAATTTGCAGTTCAATATATATATATACATACAATTAAAGTTTAAGAAATCTCTCAAATCAATGGTAAAAATTATATTTTCCATCCATTAACATGAAATTAAGAACATGGAAACAATATAATCATATTCATGTAGGGATGGTAAAATAATCCGCAGGGACGGAGACCAGCACTTATAGGGTGGGGATGTGGATAGATAATAAAACTCACAATAGGTATGGGGCGGAGATGGGTTTTATAATCTCCATCCCGCCCCGCCACACTTAAAATATAATATATTTTTTCTTTCTTTCAAGATAACATTGTGGTTGCTCAAGAGGTTCTGCATAAATTCAAAGTTATGAAAGGCAAGAAAAGGGGTATTGCTTGGAAGATTGACCTCGCTAAAGCGTATGATAAATTGCAATGGACTTTTATTCGTAATGTGATTGTTGAGGTTGGTTTGGGGAGTGCTTTGGTGGATCTTATTATGTGGTCAATTACCAGTGTTAACTACAGAGTCATGTTGAATGGGGAGTTGACGGAGGCTTTTAGTCCTGGTTGTGGTATTAGACAAGGGGATCCTCTTTCTCCCTATCTTTTTGTTTTGTGTATGGAAAAGTTGTCTCATATTATTAACCAGAAGTTGAGTTTAGGGTTGTGGAAGTGTGTGAATGTTTCTTGTGGGGGCCCTAACATTTCTCATTTGTTTTTTGCTGATGATCTTATTTTGTTTGGGCAAGCTTCTCTTCAACAAGCTTGTTTAATGAGAGAGTGCCTTGATGATTTCTGTAATATTTCAGGGCAGCAAGTTAGTTATAACAAGTCTAGAGTGTTTTGCTCTAATAATATTAGAGAGGGGGAAGCGAGGAGTATTGCTCAGGCTTGCGGGTCTCCTCTCACTAAGAATCTCGGTAGTTATCTGGGGGTCCATCTTATACATGGGAGAGTTACGAGTCATACTTATGCTGCTGTCATTGATAAGGTTCAACAATGATTGGCAGCCTGGAAGTGCAATACCTTGTCTCTTGCTGGACGAGTAACTCTTATTAAGTCGGTTACTGCTGCTCTTTCTGTTTATCTGATGCAATCTGTTAAATTGCCTATGGAGGTTTGTCGGAAACTTGATAAGCTTAATAAAAAAAATTTATGGGGCCATACTACTGAGAGGAGATCGGTCCATCTCATTAAGTGGGATGTAGTGTGTCGTCCCAAGAGTTGTGGTGGTGTGGGAATTAAATCTATGAAGGACATGAATCAAGCTCTTCTTGCCAAGGCAAGTTGGCGTATTCTTCAGGAGGATAATGGTCTTTGGTGTCATATTCTTAGGCATAAGTATATGAGATCTAAATCCTTTTCGGATCCTACTCTGAGTAAAGGGGTTGTTTGTTCTAGTACTTGGAAAGCTTTTGTGTTTGGTGCTAGTTTGGTGAACAAAGGCCTGCGGTGGAGAGTTGGAAATGGGGAGCAAATCCGTTTCTGGCTGGATGATTGGGTTCCAGATATTGAGATCCTCAAAGATCAAGTTTTGCGTAGTCTTTCGGTGGATATGTTGAGCCAATCTGTTAATGATTATTTGATTGATGGTGAGTGGCGGGTTCAGGAGCTTGCTTTGGTTTTACCTTGGAATATTATTAATAGAATTTCTAGTATCCATGCTGGTAGAAGGAGTAGTGGTAACGATAAAGCTATTTGGGGTTGGTCGAATAATGGGCAGTTTTCTGTTAAGTCTGCTTATAATGGTCTCTTGGATCTTGTTTGTAACCCTTCTTGGGAGTGGAAATTTATTTGGAATCTTCGTTTACCCCCTAAAATTCAGTATTTCCTCTGGCTTCTGTTTCATGGGAAAATTCTTACCAATAGTCAAAGAGTTGGTCGTGGGATAGGTTCTGATGGGATGTGTCCTAGGTGTTCTTGTGGGATTGAGTATAGCGATCATCTTCTGCGTGGTTGCAAGTCTTCTGTGGTGATTTGGGACAGTTTGCCTATCTGTAAGCCTCCCTTTTCTCTTACTTCAGGTGGTATTATGGAGTGGCTAAGGAGCCACTTAACTAATAATGGTTGGTTGGAAGGTAATATCCCTTACTGGCTCTATTTTGCTGTTGTGATTTGGTTTATTTGGAAATGGAGGTGTAATGTTGTGTTTGATACTGAGTTTGTTGTCCCTAAGTATCCCCATATGATTTTTTACCAGTTTTGTAAGGATTGGGTGTGTGCAAATTCGGACTCTAATGCCATTCAGGTTTGTTCTGCTTCCATTGCTTGGGTGCCTCCTCCTTCAGGTTGGGTGAAGTTGAATGTTGATGGTAGTTGTGTTGGTAATTTGGGCACCATTACCTCGGGTGGGGTGATTTGTGATCATTTGAAGAATTGGGTGCGAGGTTTTGTTTTACACAAAGGTGTAGGGAGTGTGTTGGAAGCTGAGTGTTGGGGTCTGTATGAGGGTCTGGACATGGCGTGGAAAACTGGGCATCGGCAGGTTATAGTGGAGATTGATTCGCTTTGTCTGGTTCAACTTCTTGCTCAGGAACTTCCTGTTAACCACCCTTTGTTTAGTATTATTCAAGGCTGCTCTGAGTTGATTTCTGCTGACTGGTGTTGTGTGGTGAAGCATGTCTTTAGGGAGGGTAATAGATTGGCTGATAGTTTGGCGCGCTTGGGGCATGGTTTGGCTGTTGGTATTCAGTATTTTGAGGCTCCCCCGCTTGAGGTTTATTTGTTTTTTCAGGATGACTGGAAAGGTCTAGTCATTCCTAGATCTTATCGTTCTTCCCCTATTTCTTAGTTTTTTGTTTTTCGGGCTGTTGCCCTCCTTTGTACCAAAAAAAAAAAAAAATACTGAATTTATTTATATAGTTGTGAGATTTATGTTTATTTTTAAAGTTTATTATGAGATAATTTTTAATAGTATTTTGAAATTATTTTATATATTATATCATATTCATCGGGTTATTTATTTATTATTTTAATAAAATATTTCTTTTGATATATTATAATAAATAATTTTAATAAATGAATTAAATTGGGTAAATTGGATATGATGGAGATGGATAAAGCATACTCCGTCCCACCCTGTCCCGCTCTATCTATTGTGTGGTTTTTTGTGGTGATGAGTTTTCAGAAAAAATAAAATATATTCATGCATTCCCTTTACTTGCAGTTTTTTTATGCACATACCTCCGAAATCAAACGTATAAAGGAAATCATAGTTGTGGTCATAGACATAACCAAATAGTAATTAATCAGGCTTCTCAAGTTCCTCTACCTCTTACCAAGTCAACAAAGAAACATATCTATTGATGAAAAAGAAAAAAAAAAAAAACCAGTGCTTGCTTTGTAAATAAATATTTAATTTCAATTTTAAATATGTTGGTGCAATAAAACAAGTGAAAACGATTTGATGAAAAAGAAAAAGAGTGTTAATTAGGTTGTAATTAATAATTAGGTGCGGCCTAATTTAATTAATAAATTGATACTAAGAAAAGAACAAGACATGCGTAATTATTATAATTTCCAGACAAAAAACAACGGAAGAAGTTAAGTTTGACCTGAGAGAGCCATAAAATTAGGAAGATAACGGAGATGATGACTTGAAAACCCAATCAGTCAGTGACAACACATACTAACAGAGATATCTCCCACGTACCACTTGCGGTCAAATGCCGGTGCCCAATCTCTGACACGTATAATGTGATACTTCCCACGAAAAAGAAACCCTAAAGTTGTAAACATTGACCACTTTAATAACGTGACTTCCCATTGCTCAGGTCAAGCCTCATCATCTTCCCTTTGCATTTTTTTATATTTTACAATACAAATTACATTATTTCTCTTAAAATTCAATCAGTAATATTTTATTTAATTATAATCGTGGAGGATATGAGGTTGGTCCAATGGCTCCTCTCACCTTCATAATGAAGTTGTGGCCTGTGAGTTTAATTAGTCGCCCATCCATCAAATATTGGTTTTATTGTAATATACTAATATATATATAAAAAAAAAAAACAATATTAATAATGTGTTATTATAACTAATATAATAAAATATCAATGAATAATTAAATATCAAAATGAAGCTTAATCACCACCTTCAAATTTTGTTATTGTAAATATAATCTCACATTTACCCATTAAACACTAAATGTAGGAGTTTTTCTCTCATGGTCATGGACACACATTATAGGTATATCTATAGCATACTAACACATATCACTATAATTTTGTCATGTAAGCAACATAATTTCAATCATAATAATACACATGGAAAAAGGTGGTGATATGTATTAAAATTTCGGCTGTTCAAAAAAAAAAAAAAAGGAATTATTATGCAATATATATGCTTATAACGTGTGCCTATCAAAAAGAAAAAACTCCTAAATGTAGGGAGACCCCCTTTTACCTATTAATTAAATAGTACCCAAGTGTGAGGAGACCCATTGATGGAAGTTGCAATCTGGACCTTGCTTGTAGAACCTAATCTCGTTAGGTCCCGACAGACCCCTGACCTACAATGATATCAGCTTTTAAAAAAAAGTTATAATAATAATTATTTTATCATTAAGCTCCAATAATATAGTGATAAACCCCTCATAACTAGATCAATGAAATTGTAGATTTGAATAACGTCGTGTCCTCAAAACTATCTGTCTACCGCTTAAAAACATTTTATTTCATAACAAAATTTATGATCAACCGGATTATCATTCTATGAGTAGGGTTGATGACAAATTATTTTTAAAAAAATGTTTGATATAGTTTTTAATAAAAACTATGTCAAACCTATTTATTTTGACTAAAACTTTTTATAAAGAAAAAAAAATGATTTTAAAAAATAAATTATTTTGACCGGAATTAAGATGAATGAGTGTTAAACCCCTCCTACTCACATAAATGAACCATGTAGCTAGGTTTTAGTCATATCCCTCTAACTCTCAAAATTATAATAGTTAAAAAAATATCATTTATTTTAAATTATATTTAGCTAAATATTCATTTTTTAAAATACTAAGTGTTTTTTTTTTAATCTTAAAAATATATCAAAATTTGTAAAAATATAAAAGCATTATCATGTAAACCATTTTGCATGCATTAAATTTATGGCGATAGTTTCATTTATGTCATGGATTGAAAAACTACTTAAAGACAAATAATGGAAAATAGCCAAATGGCCAAACCTACCGTCCACACCACACAAAACTCTCTCTCTCTCTGTCTCCCTTTCTCTCTCTAATAAAAGTAGCAAAAAAGTCTTTACGCAATTCACTGAAGAACAAAGCAAACACTACAACCAAAGCACTCTCTCTCTCTCTCTCTGTGTCTCTGCAGCTCTCACTGGATCTTCTTGAAGCCCTAGCTATCAGTGTAATTTCTTGATCAATGTCAAACGACGAGAAAACTCCATACAATTACAATCCTTTTGACTGCAATCCTCATGGATTCAATCGTTTGAGTTTTCAAAGCTTCTTTCAAGACAATCCCTCCTCGGATATTTATGCTAATCAACCTACACCACCACCACCACCACAACAACCACAAAACCTACAACAACCCTTTGATGCTCCGACCCCCTACATGAGCTTCACCGACTGCTTACATGGCTCCATGGATTACAACACCATATCGAAAGCCTTCGACATGTCCTGCTCCTCATCTGAAGTCATTAGCCCCATCGAAGATGCTGCTTCCAATTCTAAGAAGACTAGTGGTTTTGGAGGAGATCATCATTCAGCTGCCACCACCACTGATCAATATCCATCTACCCCTAATTCTTCGGTCTCTTCTTCGTCTAACGAGGCCGTGGCTGACGAAGATTCTGGGAACCTTAACAGAAAAGATAAGCACCCGAAAGGGACCGAAGATGGAGATGACAATTGCAAGTCCAAGAAAGTGTAGGTTTTTATATATTCTGGTTTATATTGTTTTTAATATAATTATCGATATTTAATTTCATCAGGGAGACTTTGAAAGTCTTTCACTGACTAGTTCTAATTATTTTTGTGTTTATAATTCAAAGTCTTTCACTAGCTATAGGGCAATTAATCTTTCTTCTATATATTTTCTTTCGTATCAATTGTATTGATCGTGACTTGTTAATCTAGTTATTTCTACCAGTTTCATCAACAGATTATTAGAAATGAAAAAGGAAAAAACAGCCAGAGGGGTCACAAAACCCTAGTATTTTATATATATAGAGAGAAAGAGAGATCAATTGTCATCATTTTATGTGTGAAATTGCAGACATAGTCCATGGATGGTTGATAAAGTTGTGCACTAATTTTGTTGATTGATCATGATCATCATCAGGAACAAACCCAAAAAGGAGAAGAAGCCAAGGGAGCCGCGGTTCGCCTTCTTGACAAAGAGCGAGATCGATCATCTTGAAGATGGATACAGATGGAGAAAGTATGGACAGAAGGCTGTCAAGAATAGCCCTTATCCAAGGTACCTTTTTTCAAATTTTACTTCCCATATATGTTACAAAATTAAGCAAAACTATGAAATTAATTTCTGATTTCTCAACAGTACTACACCAAATTGTTTTTGCTTGAGATTGAATTTAATTATATTCATTATATATAATTAGTTGATGAATTGTTTTAGCTTAATCAATGAGAAGTTGTACCTTTAATTAGTAACCGATCATGCTGTTGACAATATATGTACCTACTCGATCTAAACTAGTTGCATTCACACCACACAAATTAAACCTTACTGCATACAATCCCCAATCCCAAACTATCATTAAAGCATCTTAAGGAGGTTATGATATATCAGTCATATTTCATTTCATTTAATCAAATTTTAG
This sequence comes from Acer campestre, assembly GCA_954870605.1. Lineage (NCBI taxonomy): Eukaryota > Viridiplantae > Streptophyta > Magnoliopsida > Sapindales > Sapindaceae > Acer > Acer campestre. Next base: position 12,859,417 of record OX940803.1, on the reverse strand, counting down.
TTAACAAATTATGAGTCCATTTACCAAAACAATATATGCTAATAATCATGATCATATATATTTGCATGATAATTTGAAACGTGTTACTTTAGAGCTCTTAGAAACCTTAATTGCATCAAAAGAAGCTTATGTTCCCCAAAAAAAAGTTGAGTTATTAAAAAGTCTAAAATTCCAGCTTGTGTTGATTACACCGGAAAGTCAATGGTTATAAATTGATTGGTTATTTGGCATTTCAGAAGCTACTATAGATGCACTAGTCAAAAGTGTAGCGTGAAGAAGCGTGTAGAAAGATCATACCAAGATCCAACAATCGTGATCACAACATATGAAGGCCAGCACAACCATCAATGCCCAGCTACACTTCGCGGCAATGCCGCCGGTATGCTGTCACCTTCCCTTCTGGCTTCTACCGGATCGAATATGGGTCCCGCCTTCCCTCATCATGATCTCCTGAGCCACTTGATCAATATTAATCCATCATCATCAACAAATAATATTCCTGCTCCTAACTCATCAATTTACTATCAAAATCTTGGTCATCCACAGCAGCAACCGGGACAGCTTCCTCATGATTATGGCCTATTGCAAGATTTGATTCCATCATTAATCCACAAACAGGAGCCATGAAACTCACTGTCCCTCTCTAGTCTCTATATAGTACTACTATAGCCTATAGCTAGTGTTATCAATATCAGTTCAAGTATCATATTCTCTTGCAGTTAGGAAGCTTTTCTCTTCTCAAGTTATTAGAGAAAGGTGATGATCATGATTCATGGTGATGAATTGAAGCTGTTAACGTACGCGTGGGAAATAATTATGTCTTAAATGGTCTGGTGAGGATCATATATGGGGGTTGGTAGTAGTTATTAATTATAAGTGGCCCTAAGTTTATGTATAGTTGCAGTGAATATATATATGGTGGCTGATCATTTGAACACTGAATCTGGAATCTGGAGGTAATATTGCTGTATTGGAGATGAGAAGATGGTTGAGTCTGTTCTATGAGATTTTGTATGTATATATGAACTTTGGCCTTTATTTGTTAAATCAATATTGGAGTTGCATGCGCACTAAGCTTAGTTTATGGAAATTCTTGTCAACTTTTATACACATCACTTGCAATGACGGCTACTCAAACCTCAAACATTAGAGGTTGAATTAGCGCTCTCACCACTGAACTATATTGGATGGTGGTTTCCTATTTATAAATTAAGTTTTACCTTATATAATTATACAATGCACTATACTGTCTATATGTAGAACTAATTAAATTAAGTTTAATTGGTTGTTCGAGAACTTGCGGTGTTGTGCGTAACAAGGTGGTTTCTTTCTTTTTCCATTTATGACTTTTTTTTAGTTTTTGGTTTGGGATTCTTTTCCCGATTTTGTTTAGGAGTTTTAGAATTCTTTTTGTTTAGGAATTTAGGAGATATCGAATCCTAGGAGATTTGGGTTGCTTTCTTGTTTAAGAATTTTAGGAGATATCGAATTCTAGGAGATTCGGATTGCTTTCATTATTTAACTAGCTTGTTTTAGGGTTTTTCAATGAGACTTGAATGAATAAAAATTTCAAAGAGAGAGTTTCTTTTTTTCTCCAAGTTTCAGTATCTTTGTGAAGATCAACAAACTTTGATGTTTGTTATTTTTGTATCTGTGCGTAGATCAATAGATTAATAGAAGATTTCATTTCCGGTATTCATGCTTGAATCAACGGATTCAAATCGGTTATCCCTTTTGTGTATTGACTTTTGCTTGCGTGATTTCTTCCGCTACATCAGATGGTACCAGAGCCACCAATTCTACCTCTATGCTAGGCTCAGCGTCAATGACCATAGCCAACTATCTTCCAAAACGCCAACAATTCACCTTCCATATTTCCCAACAAAAACAACAACAAAATTGAAAAAAAAAAATGGCTAGTTCGTATGAGGAGGATGAGTTGTCGAAATCCAAGTCGAATTCTCTTTCATACAAGGGATGATTATGCGGATCGGGTGGAGAGTTTGTTCATGGACGTCGCGCGGAGCACCCAAAATGGGGCTGCACTTTGTGGGCCACTACAGAGGGCAATGGGGTCAGATTTACTTTTACATTATGTTTTTGGAAAGCCCCAAATGAGCCGTACATTTGTTATAGAGACTTTGTCTTCTGTAACAGGCTGCGTCAGGCCCAAATTCGATCGTTTAATTGGTTGTTAGGGAACTTTTAGTGTCATGCGTGACAAGACGGTTTTTTCCTTTTTCATTTAGGACTTTTTTTAGTTTTTGGTTTGAGATTTTTTTCCTGATCTGGTTTAGGAGTTTTAGAATTCTTTTTTTTTTTTTTAGGAATTTAGGAGATATTGAATCCTAGAAGATTCGGGTTGCTTTCTTGTTTAGGAATTTTAGGAGATATCAAATCCTAGGAGATTTGGGATGCTTTCATTATTTAACTAGCTTGTATTCGGGTTTTTCAATGAGACTTGAATGAATAAAAATTTCAAAGAGAGTTTTCTCTTTTATCCAAATGTCGGTATCTTTTTGAATATCAACGAATTTTGATGTATGTTATTTTGGTATCTATGGGCAGATCAACATATTAATAGAAGATTTCGTTTCCGGTATTTGTGCACGAATCAAGAGATTCAAATCGATTATCCCTTCTGTGTATCTAATATTGCTTGCGTGATTTTTTCCATTGCATCAAAAACCTAGAAATTACATGATGAACCATGAAATATTACATGGATGACTATCATGCAACGTTCATAAAAAAAAAAACCCAATATTTTTGAAAAGTTCAAAATTAATTTTGATAACCACGAAATAATCTAAAATAGTTTGAGAGCTCATGAAATATACATTATTACAAACAAATGTAAAATATTATAAGCATTAAAAACTAACGTATGGTTTAGGGAGTGAGCTCAAGAAGATTTAAGCTTCCAAAAATGATTTTTTTTTTTTCTATTGGAAGAACTTCAATGGTGAATAAGATAGAAACAAGAGAGATGAAGTACTTGGGTGCTGCCTGTTTTGGCACCTCCTCTTTCTGTTTGTGTTGGGGCTGCTCTGCCTTTTGTTCTTCTTTGGCTCTTGCCTAATATATACTTTTTCAAAAAAAAAGAGAGATGAAGTACAAATATAGAAGAAAGAGAGGAAAAAAATAGTAGATTCAAGACAGTAGAGTAAACAAATGAGAGAGACTTTGCTTTGGAGAGAGAAAGTGAAGAAATAAGAGAGAAGAAAGAAAGAGAAGGAAAAAAAAAACTGATGGTATTTTCGTCACTTTTGGGTTATTTTTGAATAATAATTTAAAGATTTGGTTAAAAATGGTTTTATTTCCAAAACAAGGTTAAAAGTGAATTTTTGTTTCAAAAATAGGGTAGATTTGACGAATTCGTCTTATTATTATTGTTGTTTTGATAGTGGGGTTAGGTATATAAATGATAGACTAGTCTTTATTTTTGTACGAATTCGAAAACTAAATATTTTGCGTCAATGTGTCACTTGACAAGGGAATAAAATTTTTGTTTGTCTAATATTCTCTTAAATTATATATAGAGCAAATTGCACTCAACCTCCCTGAGGTTTGACTTTTTGCACCCTAAAACAATTTTATCATTAATTGATACTCACATCCCCTACTGTTAGGTCAAACTTAACTGTTGACTAACTGTTACCTTTAAAAGACTAAACTACATGTGATCCCTAAATTAAATTAATAAAAAAAATAAAAAATAAAAATAAAAACAAAAAGAAATGATTTCCATCAACCCAAACCTTCATAAACATTAAAAATAAAAAATAAAAATAAAATAAAAAATAAAAAACCTTCAACTTCAATTTCCTTCTTAGAAACATCAACCCAAGCCACCACCAAATCCACATTCCACACCAAACCACCACAAAATCCACATCAAACCACCCGAACCCAAACATCAAACAATTTCTTCTCTTTTTGCAACAACCAAATCCACACCAAACCACCACCAAATCCACACCGCTGATCGATTCGGTTCTTGTGGAGTAAGACATGAACTCGCAGATTGGTGGCGATAGAGGCAGTGCCGGATCCAGAGGCGGAGCATTGAAGAAGTTGTTGCCAAGGCTTAGGAAGGTGGTGAACAACGAAGTGGCGTGTTGGGAGTGATTGGAAGTGTTGTTGGAGTTGGTGGAGCCAAAAGCAAAGGAGTATTGGATTGGCCGGTGCCTTGTGTACTTGATTTCTTGAGTACTAATGATGGTTTGGGTGTGGATTTGGTGGTGATTTGAGTTGATTTTTTTGGGAAGGAAATTGAAGATGAAGGTTTTTTATTTTTTATTTTTAATGTTGATGAAGAAAATCTGGAAATTCATCATCAAATGTTTCTAGGTTTGGGTTGATGTTGATGAAGGTTTGGGTTGACATAAATCATTTTTTTTTTTTTAATTTTCTGATAATTTTTTTTATTAATTTAATTTAGGGATCATGGGTAGTTTAGTCTTTTAAAGGTAACAATTAGTCAACTGTTAAGTTTGACATAACGGCAAAGGATTTGAGTGTCAATTAATGATAAAATTGTTTATGAGAACAAAAGGCCAAACCTCAGGGAGATTGAGTGCAATTTGCTCTTATATATATATATAATGGTTCTCTCTTAATGGATCTTTTATTTTATTTTTGGTAAAGACTTTGATAAAATCACATTCGTTTTAATGAATTTTGAGCTGAATATTTTATGGATGATAATTTTAATTAAATTTACATATGAACAAAATTTGAGAATTTTTCTAATATTATAACTATTTTTCTTAATTTTTCCTATATTTTGTTCATTTTTTTAATGCCTTCATATTCAACAAAATCATGATAATAGTTATAGTGCTCGGAATTTTTTCAAATTTTGTTCATAGGTAGATTTTATTGAATTTATCATCCACAAATAAGGGATCCCTTAAAGAGAACCACTTGTATATATTGTCAAGCTAAACCAACTTAAATTTGTGACTTAATTTTTTGACTTCAACATTTCATTCACTCATGCGTTTTTAATCCAATGATTGAGAATTAAAAGCATTTACAACTCTTGGATTAAAACTTGAGATATTAAAATCAAAAAATTAAGTCATAATTTAAATTGATTTAACTTAACCCGTATATATATACACATATATTATACAATTTTTCTATTGTCAGTTCGTCCTGATATAAAATATATCAGGAAGAAGAATGTAGACCATTGGATTTACGTACTTTGACTCAAAGTGTATGCACTTGTCAAAACTTCTCCATAATCTATGGTCCACATTCTTCGTCCTGATATATTTTATATCAAGACGAACTGACAGTAGAAAGACTATATATATATAATTTTTCTATTGTTAGTTCGTCCTGATATAAAATATATTAGAATGAAGAATGTTGACCATTAGATTTACATACTTTTAACTCAAAGTGTATGCACTATTCAAAACTTTTCCATAATCTATAATCTATAATCTATATTTTTCGTTCTGATATATTTTATATCACGACGAACCGACAGTAGAAAGACTATATATATATATTTATTTATACAATTTTTCTATTGTCAGTTCGTCCTGATATAAAATATATCAAAATGATGAACGTTGACCATTAGATTTACATACGCTGACTCAAAGTGTATGCATTTATCAAAACTTCTTCATAATTTATGGTCTACATTCTTCGTCCTGATATATTTTATATCAAGACGAACTGATAGTAGAAAGATTATATATATACATATATATATAGAGGAAATTGCAGGAAATGATCAAAAAATTTATGGACTTATTGTTTTTAGCCACAAGTTAATTTTTTATTATTCTTGTCATCTTTGTGCTTAAATTGCCAAAATTGCCCTGAAATTTGTTTTTCTTGGACCAAAATTTCCCTCCCAATATTTCCCTCTCTTTTCACCTGATACAAACCCAAATTGTCCGACTTTTATGTTTCAAAATCATTTCTCTCTCTCTCTCTCTCCCTTCTCTCTCTTGAAGTAGATTTCGTGACCTCCATTTTGTGGTCTCTTCTCTCTCTTGAAGTAGATTTCGTGACCATATATATATTATGGTGTCTATGCTAAAGTGCATTTGAACTTCTGTCAAACTCTATTACATATTGAAATAAAAGATGTAAAATGGCTCAATCCAAAGTACACAACACATACTACTTTTCTTATTTTGTAAATATTAAAAATATGATTTGATGTATTACATTAATGATTGTAATTATCATTTATAACTAATGGCGGAGCCAATTAAGGCCTAGTGGGACCCCCACTATGCCAAAAAATATTCTTAATTAAGTTATTCTTTTGACAAAATTATACCATTTTGACAATATAAACTTGAGAAGTGGCTTCATTATGAGAATATCTCTAATGCATATGACAATACAAATGCCAAATTTGACGACGACAACAACAACAACAACAAACTGTAAAATACTATATTTGGTGCATCATTTTAATATTGTACTCCAATGTACGATTCTATTTGAATGCTATTTTTATTTTTATTTTATTTAAAATTATAAAAGTCAACAAATATAATTAATACCTTCAATAGTTTTTTTGGAATTGTTTCCTTCTCTATTTTCCCTTTTCCCTTCTTTGCTCTGCTCCCATTGTTTTCTATGATATATATTTTTTGCTTCAGACCAAAACACAAAAGGTTAGGTCGCCATTAGGAGGTGTTTCATAGCAATTTTTTAAATAATACATTGGGAGGAGAGTTTGATGAGTCATTGTCTGATGATGAAGATCACAAAACAAACGTGGTTCAGATTATGGCATCCAACTTTCACATGATGAAAACACAACGAGGGAAGCGTTTTGGTTTGTTATTGGTCGCCAATATATCTGTCGTGATAGAATTTTCGGTAATGAGCGATTATTTCGAGATTATTTTTCTGAAAATCCAGTATATCCAACAAATCTTTTTCGAAGATGCTTTCGAATGAATCGCTCTTTGTTCCTCCATATCTTAAATGCAATTCAACTATGTGATGATTACTTTGTACAAAAGAATGATGGATTGGGGAGACTTGGGTTGTCTAGTTTGCAAAAAATGACTGCATCAATTAGGATGCTCGCTTATGGTGAGTGAGTATGTTTGATGATTGTGTAGATGAGTATGTAGGAATTGAGGAAAACACAACGATTGAATCTTTGAAAAAAAATTGCAAAGCAATTATCTTCACTTTTGAAGAAGAATATTTGAGATCACCAACTAGAGGAGGATGTTTCAAGATTGCGAAAAGATGGGGAAAAACGTGGATTTCCTTTAATGTTAAGGAGTTTGGATTGTATGTATTGGCAGTGGAAGAACTGTCCAAGTGCATGACATGGACAGTACACTAAGCATGCTCAAAAGCCAACAATTATATTTGAGGCAGTGGCTTCATATGATTTATAGATATGGCATATCTTATTTGGAATGTCTGGATCTCACAATGATATTAATATTCTTGATCGATCTCATCTATTATCAAAACTAGTTTAGGGACGAGCACCTCTTGCCAACTATTTCTAAACTAGTTTAGGGACAAGCACAATCTTGCCAACTATACCATTACAACATGGGATATTATTTGGCTGATGGAATCTATCCAAAATGGGTAATACTAGTTCAATCAATTTCTCAACCTTAAGGTTTAAAAAATAAATTATTTGCAACCATGCAATAAGCATGTAGAAAGGATGTAGAAAGAGCATTTTGGGTGCTTGAAGCATAGTTAGCGATTGTTCGAGGGCTTGTAAGATTTTGGAGCCCTAAAGATCTTGATTCTATTATGAAAACTTGTATTATTTTAAACAATATGATTGTTGAAGACAAGCGTAATGAATCTCTAGATGATGGGTATGATTCATCAGACTTGTTACCTACAGTTGAATTATCACATGAGAAAACACTCCACTTGCTTGAGTTTAATGCTTGTCACCACATGATTCAATCTTCTGAGCATCACTATTCACTCCACAATGATCTTATTGAACATTTGTGATCGACAAGAAGATTGATGAGTATTAGAGGACAATAATATTCTGATATGTATCATACATCTCCTTTAAGTATTATACTGTTCTTTTTTTTTTTTCCTTCAATGACAAGAAAGAGATTTTCATTCTCTCATCTGTTATCAAAAGTGAGTATGCAAATATTACCAATAATTTATCAAAAGTGAGTCTGCAATACAACCATGAGACTATCATTCATAACATGTTAAAACTTTAATCTTGATATGGAGAAGGTGGAAAAGGAACATAGCCTTCTAAGTCTAGAGGATGATCAATTTTAGCTAAAAATAGAGCTTTTTGTTGCTCGTAATAGACTCTTGTACGGGAATCCATATTAAAGGTGTCCATTGATGGATAAAATCGTGTTATAAAAACCTAACTCGCAAGTGCACAAATCATGAGATAAGTACAGTGACAAGTAGGGATCGTTCCCATGAGGAAAAGTGATTTATCGACTAAAACTAATTCTATTTAAAGCTAAGCAAGTAACAGTAACCAAAAAATTTGAGATTGATTGATTGATTGGAGATTAAAACTAGATTAAACTAAGAAAGCAGTTAACAAGAATATGTGAATGTGATCAAGAGGTGAGAGAACTAGGTCATCAATGCTCCCCAACTACGTTTACTCAATGCTTCGAATTGACTTTTATAAAGGATGTTAATCAAGTTAAGGGTTCGTTCTTAAATTATGTATAATTAGTACCATGTGGTCCTGAAATGAATCAAGTATTCTCTACTACAGTCTACCTCAAAACCTGCGTATAAACTATAACAGAAAATCCATCAACCACAAACCACGCGTTCTCAATTACAGTCTACCTCAAAACCTGCGTATAAACTACAACTAAAAACCCACAAAGCACAAACCAAGTATTCTCAACCACAGTCTACCTCAAAACCTGCGTATAAACTATGACTGAGAACCCATTAAGCACAAGAACAAGAGAACCAAAATTTACGTGCAATATCCTGCTACGATAAATTTTATCCATTCAATTGAATATTGGCTGAGAATGGTGAAACCCACTCGCATCTCAACCTTTAAATTATCAAACCCTAAATTCAAGACTAGCATAAACCATGCATCAACAAGAATAAATAATCATGAATTGAATGAATCGAACCTTGAATTTAAGAAAATATAGTCAATTATAACAAAGAGTATTCATAGAGGTTCACATTGATTCCCAAGTATGGAGTTAGTTACACATAGTTGAAATAAAGAGAAGAGAGAAGTGAATGATAAAACCCATGAAAACAGTTGACACTCTTCCAATCTCTGATGCTGAAATCCTCTTCTTCGTCTTCGAATCTTCTATGTGCAAGGATAGATGAGAGTTTTTGAGTGAATTTGTCTGTGAAGAAAGTTTGTCTATTTGTTGGAGATGAACCAGACCTCTGAGATAGAAGAATCATCTATTTATAGCATCACGGGCCACTGGGTGAAAAATCTCTATTTTCTCTCGGAATGGCCAAACCGCTGTCGATACCGCTACCGCTTTGGCAGCGGTCTGACAGCGGTTTTGAGAATTTAGGAACGCTGCGTCTTTGACAGCGTTTTGGACAGCGACCTCCTCTGCTCTATTAATCGCTACAACGAATGATACTAAAAATAGCAACGGTCCCGAGAGCATTTTGCTCAATTGCAGAAAAGACCCTTGATTTCTCCAAAATAGCATTTATCATCTGAAATTCTTCAAACATAACAATTTGATCCAATAACCTGTAAACACTCAAACACACCAATTAAACCCCTAAAAGACTCGAGAAACAAGCAATTGATTGGAGGAATGGGGATCAAGAACATATACAATAAATGACCGATCAAATACCCCCAAACCTATCTTTTGCTAGCCCTCGAGCAAAACAAGAAAACAAAAACTAAAAACCAAACCTAGAAAAACAAATCCTAACTAAGCCACTTTCGTAGGGAACACGATAGCATTAGCGTATGCTACAAGCCTTTAAACCTTTAGGTGTCCCTAGTAGGAGGAGTTTTGTCTCCTGAGGGTTTACAGCTATGACACCCACAAACATATCCAGCGACATCCTATCATCCAAAATACCACGATTTATGCCTAGTTTGAGATAACATGCAATAGCCAATAAGTAAAGACTAATACCTAGCCATAATTTGAAAACATTGCACAATTTAAGGTGAAATCATTCTAGCTTCGAGGACACATCATCAAATGCCATAGATATAATTTACCTCGACTCTAATTCTCATAGGACATCGCTCATATTTCACACAGAACCTAGGCAAAAACACTCATCAAGCATATACGAATGGAATTTATGCACAAGAAATTTCAAGTATTATCGCATATGAATATATCATTAAAAGAACGCTTGATTTGTATGCAAAAGATCTCATGAAAAGAGTCAAGCATTATGAACAAGATAATCACATGCACAGTTTCTACTATCATAACAAGGATAACCAGCAGATCAAATAGACTTTCATTTAGGTTGTAATGAGGCCATTGGGTGAGAGTTCACGGAAGAACGGAAAATTGAAATTCAACAACCTAGGATCATACCATGAGAGTCTTCCATTACCTTTTAGTCTTCGCCCCGTCTCTTGGTCTCCTTTTCGATTAGACTAACACCACTTAGAACACCATTTTTTTTTTGAATGAATTATCTTCTTTCCTTGTCAAATTCCTTTTGAATAGATGCAGGCTTTGCAATCTTCTTTGACTCAATTGCACTTACATGTCCTTTTTTCCTTTTTTTTTTTTTGAATGAAACAATTCAGCTTCAAAACTTTTGGATTGAATACAGCTCTTCTTCTCCTCGGTCTTAGCATTGAAATCTGCACACAGTTACGTGCAGAAGTAGTACATTTTCTTCACTATCTCAAAATATGATCCCAAGCTATAAGGTCAGGCTTAAGATATTGGCTCATTTGGGTTACGGTTAATGTGGTGGAGAAAGAAAAAGGCTATCAGGGTTTGGCTTCAAACAGGGCTATGGAGCACACATATAAGGTAGGAAATATTTAAGGCCTTTTAAGCAGCTAAAACACACACAATCTATCATCACTTCCACTGGTTCGACTTACTCAAGATCAAAATTCAACATGTGAAATCTTTTATGATGATTGTTCTATAATGCTCAATGTACTACCTATAGAGATCGAATCTAATGTTAAGAACCTACTGAGTGTTTAAAAAGTAGAAACAACAGGACCCTCATAGTATGTCATTTATATATGCTTTTTGGTTTAATGAACTCACAAGGGTAGTCTCCACTATTAATCATGACAATTCAACTCAGCATCCTATCCACTAATCATATCAGAGCATGTCATAAGTTTCGAAAACTGCAATATAGTACCTTAAATGGCTAGATGTTAGTGTAAACTCATTGAGTAAATCATATTATCTCTAAGGTACATTTCAAAGTATCTTGTCATGAAAGACGCTGGAACGACAGACTCTAAAATAAAACAAAAATAGACTCAAAAACAGACTAGTCAAACCCCCAAATCTAAATCCAACATTGTCCTCAATGTATGAAAATGGAAACACATGACAACACAGATAAAGACAAGGCAGCGAGAAGTTGACACAACAAAATAATAATAGAAGCAAAGCCAATCATAATAAACAGAATCCACAGAGTAAATACTGATTACCATAATTTGAAAGCTAAAAAGAAAAAGAAAAAGAAAATGTGAAAATAAACATATCAGTCTGTAGACTCAGGTCCGTCTACAGTGCCTCTAGCAGTCATCATCACGCTGCTGGCTCGGGCCAATCCCATAAAAGTCACCTCCAGGAGGTGCAGTGAAATATTCTCCATGCTAGGCAGCGGTCTCTGGTACTGTAGCATCGAAACATATGAGCGAGAAGGGTCAGATGGTTAGGCAGGCCGAACTGTGGCTCGATGGATCTCGTTAATTGAAATCTGCATGCTGTTCAGGCGCGAGAACATGTCAGTCCTTAGGCTATCTATCTCAGAGTGGACATAGCCCTTCATTGTGGATAGCATGTATTCTACCCACTCAGGCCTCTGCTACTGTGATGACCCAATGCCTGTACCTGTCTGATATCCAGGCATAGACTCTCCATAAGCTTGCTGAGCTGGATCGCGACCCTGGTGGTCCTCAACCTGTTGGTCCTCAACCTCCATAATATCTTCCATCCGATGTCTCTTCAATGCAGCGAACTCACCGACAATGGGCAGTCCACGCACACTCGCCTGAGTATTCCATGTCAGCAGGGAAAGTGGAGTGTCGGGCTCTGATGTGTCATCCCTGGCATCGTCATCAACTACTAAGCCAGCTGTTGCACACATAGCTGTAATCAGGCACGGGAAGATAATGCTAGTGCTTACCTGTCGCCTACAACCACGAATCTCCTTCTTAATAAAGCTGACGACATCATAGTATCTTTCTATCCTGATCGCATATAGTACCTGGGCTACCTCTTTGAACATCTCCCCAGTATGGCTAGTCAGCTTAAGTGAAGCCGAGATGAAGAGATTCCAAAAGGCACTATCCAGATGCAAGTCACCCCTCAGCAAACTATGCCCATTCCATCCAGCTACACCCTCTTTGCGAAGTTCACATCCTAATTCATACTTATTTGGCCACGCTGCCTCAGTACTCTCAATCGGTGGCAGGTTGTAGTATTCATTGATCTTCTCTGCAGTGACCACCATAGGCACTCTCCTAACCATAACCACCCCATGTGCAGCGAACTGTGTGTCCACCATATTCGCATAGAACTCACGGGCTAAGGTGATGTTGGCATTACAGGGTCACCTAACATACCCAGCCCATACTTTGGCCTCAACAGTGGCAGGGATAAGAGTCTCACCCAATTCTTCAAGTGCTATCCCCCTCTCCAGAATGAAATTCTGCTCATTCTTCAACCTTTCCTTGTAATCTGGATTGCCAACAAACGTCTGCTCAATCTACCTTTTATCTCTTATTCTGCTAGGGTCTGAAGGAGTATGGCCTCCTCTGATAGCTGTCCTCACCATACCTGGGTAAAACGTAAACACACAAAAGCAAATTAGAATCATGAATGGGACAAACATTGTAACAAAATTTCGACAGCAATCTGACAGTGCAATAAGTAAACCATAACTTCTCATCAGTACAAAACCTACATATTCTCCACTTCCGTATCACTAACACAATCAACACACAGTGTAATATAACAAAGTTCAATTTTACGCATAAAAACATCCCAATAAATTGTTATACTATCGTGTTGATGGTTATTGGTGGCTTAAGATTGTTCCAATTAGTTCATAACCCATAGGTAACCAATAATTAAACACATGCACTTAAGAATCATACTTCACAGTTGACATTCCTACTCTATGGCCTAGAAACCGAAATATTACAATGAGAGGAATGGTAGAGAAACAACTATGAAGCAATCATGGCAATAAAGGAATTAAACATGTAATTATTCAAATAGATTAAGGTTGTAGAGCATACCTTGAGGATTAGGGGCGTGAATGGAGATAAGTGGAGAGGGAGGAAGAAGTAGAGAGGAGAAAAAATGGAGACAAACTGTGTCTGACTGTCACATGAAGTGACCTTTTATTTTTAGGGCAGAACCACTGCCACTATCACTATCACTGCCAAAGACGCAGCGATAGGTGCAGTGGTAGGCACTGATTGGGCAGCAGTGTCCCAAGCGCCAAATGCACCGTTTCATTAAGGGACCCCTGCCACATGCACAGTGGTCCGGCAGCGGTTCTTGTCAGGTGTGACCGCTGCCACACCGCTTTGGTTCCCTTATGAAAAATAGCAGCAGTTTGGGCAGCGGTATTTGGGACAGAGGTGACCGCTTCCCAAACCACTACTACACCGCTTTGGCTATTGCAGCGGTGGCATTAGGTCAATTTTTTTTTTTTTAACAATAGGGAGACACTAAATTATGACTCGATAAATAGATGGGTAAAAGAAAATACCTGGGTGGGTTGCCTCCCACCAAACGCTTTATTTAACATCTGGGCAAGACGCACAAGAGCCTTATGGTTCATGAGGCGAGAGAACTTAGCGTTTGTTAGCTCGGGCGGACATAAGTACGACTTGAGTCTATGTCCATTAACTTTGAATTTATTCTGACATTCAATACCTTCAATTTCCACAGCTCCATGCGAAAAAACTTGAGTAACTTTAAATGGACCAGCTCACCTTGATTTCAGTTTTCCTGGAAATATCCTTAATCTTGACTAATAATGAAGGACTAGCATCCCCGGATGAAACTCTTTCCGACTGATTCTGTTGTCATGCAATTTCTTCGTCCTTTCTTTGTATATCTTTGCATTCTCATAGGCATTGTTCCGGAGCTCCTCAAACTCACTCATTTGTAAGTTTCTTTCCTCCCCTACCTTATCTAAGTTGAAATTCAGCTTCTTTAGTGCCCAATAAGCATTGTGTTCCAACTCTACTGGTAGATGACATGCTTTTCCAAAGACTATCCTATAAGGACTCATACCAATTGGGGTTTTGTAGGCAGTTCTATACGCCCACAATGCATCATTAAGCTTAGTTGACCAATCCTTTTGATTTGGTTGCACCGTCTTCTCTAATATCTGTTTAATCTGCCTATTGCTCACTTCCACTTGTCCTGAAGTCTGAGGATGGTATGGGGTTGCCACTTTGTGTTTGACACCATACTTCTTTATCAACAAGGCAAAGACCTTGTTACAAAAATGGCTCCCACCATCACTTATGATTGCACGAGGTGTCCCGAACCTAGTAAATATGTTTTCTTTCACGAATTTTACCACCATGTTGCTATCATTTGTCTTGGTTGCAATTGCTTCAATCCATTTCGAAACATAATCCACAGCTACCAAGATGAAAGTGAACCCGTATGAAGATGGGAAGGGACCCATGAAGTCTATTCCCCACACGTCAAATATCTCTACAACCAACTGTTATAGGGGTTTTTCATCAACATGACACATCAGCAAGGATAGCGAGTAATGCGGAAATATGGTGATTCCACGTCATCAAAAAGTCAAATGTGAGACACGTTATCAAAAGGGTCAACATGAATACATGACAGCACCATACTAGGGGCCATCTGCAGATAGAGTCTACTCAGCCACTCGGCCAAGATTCTACTCAGCCAAGAGTCCACTCAGCCAAGAGTCCACTCGGCCAAGAGTCTACTCAGCCACTCGGCCAAGGTTCCACTCGGCCAGGAGTCCACTCGGCCAAGATTCCACTCGGCCAAGAGTCTACTCAGCCACTCGGCCAAGGTTCTACTCAGCTAGGAGTCCACTCGGCCAAGGTTCTACTCGGCTAAGAGTCTACTCGGCCAAGAGTCCACTCAGCCAAGAGTCCACTCGGCTAGGAGTCCACTCTCCCAAGATTCCACTCGGCCAAGAGTTTACTCAGCCACTCGGCCAAGATTCTACTCAGCCAAGAGTCTACTCAGCCACTCGGCCAAGGTTCTACTCGGCTAGGAGTCCACTCGGCCAAGAGTCCACTCGGCCAGGAGTCCATTCGCCCAAGATTCCACTCGGCCAAGAGTCTACTCAGCCACTCGGCCAAGGTTCTACTCAGCTAGGAGTCCACTCAGCCAAAGTCTACTCGGCCAGGAGTCCACTAGGCCAAAAAGTCCACTCGGCCAAAGATCAATACTTAGCCAAAAACAGGAAATACAGTCCTACCAAGATACGCCATATCAGGAAGAGATCTACACAGATACAGAATCTTAGGATAATATTCTAATAAGGAAATATCCTTATTTTCTCTCCAGTACTAGAGAAGTTTAATCAGGAAAGAACTCTAAGCTTCCAGAAGGATAAATACCAAATGGGAAACGAGTCCTAATTGGTCTACTCTACTAGAATCCTACAAAGACTCTAATTAATGAGTCCACCGGATATACGACAGGAACTAGGGCAACCCTAGATGGAACCATATAAATACACCCTTGTATTCATTATAAGAGGAGAGGTTCATCATGAGCAATTGACACTTACATGAGAAAAGAGATACGAAACATAATCAATTATCTGAGAGAAAGCGAGTATTGAGTGTGTAATCCTTATATTCATAGTGGATCACCTCTCGCCATCACCGGCACCGTGGATGTTTCCCCGCCTTGGGGTTTTACCACGTAAAACATGTGTTATGCTTGTTTATCTTTTATTTTATACTTTCATTACGTTTATCTTGGAGGTTTCATTAACCTAAAACCTTTGACCGGTTGACTTCCAAAAATCACTGTCAACACCAACTGATTTGAAAGGGGCATCTCATCTCTTTTACCAATGTTCCTCGTTCTTTGGCACTTGTCACAAGACATATAAAAGGTATAAACATCTTTAAATAAAAAGGTCCAGAAGAAACCTGATTGGAGAACTTTCAAAGTAGTCTTCTTGGCACTAAAGTGCCTTCTACAATTAAGGTTATTGCAGAATTTTAGCACATCTTGCTACTCTTCTTCAGGGATACTTCTCCGAATGATCTGATCATCACCATATTTGAACAAGTATGGCTCATCCCAAAAGTATTGCCTGGTGAGGGATATGAATCTTTTTTTTTTTTTTTTGCTTGCGAGTTCAGGTCAGCTGGTATGATGCCATTTGCAAGATAGTTCACTATATCCGCATACCATGGATCATTGACTCCCACATTCATCAGCTGTTCATCTGGAAAAGTTTTCATTAATTGGCATAAGCTTGGTACTTCCTTCTCCAGTCTCATCCTCCACTAATCGAGAAAGGTGATCAGCTACCACATTCTCACTGCCCTTCTTATCCCTGATTTCCAAATCAAATTCTTGCAACAAAAGGATCCACTGGAGTAATCTCAGCTTCGCTTCCTTCTTTGTTAGTAAATATTTCAGAGCAGCATGATCAGAATAAACAATTACTTTAGACCCAATTAAATACTGACAAAATTTTTCCAAGGCACTAACAACAGCAAGTAATTCTTTTTCTGTAGTGGAGTAATTCAATTGTGCATCATTCAAAGTGCGACTAGTGTAGTAAATAACATGTGGTAATTTATCTACTCGTTGTCCTAAAACAGCACCTACAGCATAGTCTGATGCATCACACATTAATTCAAATGGAAGAGACCAATCAGGAGGCATGATTACAGGAGTAGATGTCAGTTTATCTTTCAAAGTTTTAAAAGCAAGCAAACATTTATCATTGAAATCTAATGTAGATTCTTTGGTCAAAAGGTTACACAGGGGGCGACTAATTTTTGAAAAATCTTTTATAATGCGCCTATAAAAACCTACATGACCAAGAAAACTTCTCACACCCTTCACCGAGGTGGGGGGTGGAAGTTTAGCAATTATTTCAATTTTAGCCCTATCTACTTCTATACCTTTATCAGATATCACATGTCCTAGCACTATTCCAGATTTCACCAAAAAGTGACTTTTCTCCCAACTAAGAGTTAAATTGATCTCAGTGCATCTTTTCAAAACACTAGTTAAATTATCAAGGCAGTGGTCAAAAGAATTACCAAAAACAGAAAAATCTTCCATAAATACCTCAATATACTTCTCTAGCATGTCGGAAAAGATCGACATCATGCATCTTTGGAAAATGGCAGGGGCATTGCACAACCCAAAAGACATTTTTCTGTAAGCAAAGGTTCCAAAGGGACATGTGAATGTTGTCTTCTCTTGATCTTCTGGAGCAATGGCAATCTGATTATACCCTGAAAAACCATCCAAGAAACAGTAATAGGCATGACCCGCCAAACGTTCGAGCATCTGATCGATAAACGGCAAAAGAAAGTGTTAACCGTAAATTCGCTCTGGGTGAGGAATTTCAATTAACACCCTCAAATTGCTACCTGGCAGGCTGCAGCGGGGTAGGTACCTCTAGGTACCATGGTTTGTACGAGTAAAAGATTCTGGAGTGAGGTGCAGTAGGTAGGAGAAAATATCATCCCGACTGTCGGGGCTTCAAGCACATGGAGAAGATGGCGCTTGGGGGTTCCCATGTCGGAGTAAGGGTTGTGATCCCTCTCTATGGACCCCGATACCCCGCGTTCAGTACTCGGCACCCCGTGTCCCGTCCCTCATACCCCGTATCCCGCATCCCATACTCTTTTCTAGATCTCCATTGTGATTCCCCGACCAGGATAGCAAGCAAGCAAGTAGGATATGGGATAGGAGCTCTTCAATGATAAACTTACATACATGTGTAATAAAATAGATACGAGGGAGAGAATGACGAGTCTTTTTGATAGAAGGTGGACTGGCCTAGGGGGAAAAAGCATCACGCATGATCATATGCTGAAAAACCCCTAGGTAGTATCCGGCGGAAAGAGATCATTTATATATTTATCAATAAGGCGTGCTCTGGGGAGCTTACACAAGTAGGAGAATAATACAACATAAGTGCTCCAGAGAGCTTACAATCATAGGTGGGCATATGCCATTTTCTCTAATCAATAGAAAATAAGAGGAGAAGGAAAGAAGCTAGCCCCCAGCCGAAAAAGTCCCCTCTACCGTTGAAAATCTTGTCATATATATAGGTCTTATTTCTTGTTGTTCACTCCCATAAATTCAATCCAATGACCTAGCAATTTACGGGGCGTTTCCATGTTGATAGGCGAGAAGATCGTGGGATTGATTCCCCAGAATCAAGTGATTCCTTTTAGAACTGAAAGAGTTGACTCCTCTTTAATATAGGACTCTTGAATGGCGAGAAACAAGGCAATTTCCTTGTTTACTTAAACTCTTGGTGTGGTCTAGCTCTTCCTTGGTATTTACGACCTCCTCTATTGATGTCTTGTATGCTAGGTGGTCGGGAGGAGTTTGGAGGACTAGTCACAGGGTACGGGGTACTACGGGGTACCACGGGGTCCAGCGGGGTCCAGCGGGGTCCAGCGGGATCCGCGGGGTACTGCGGGGTCCTGCGGGGTACTGCGGGATTTGCGGGGTCCTGCGGGATCTGCGGGGTCCGACGGGGTCCTGCGGGGTACTGAGGGGTATTGCGGGATCTGCGGGGTCCAGCGGGGTCCCACGTGGTCCAGCGGGGTCCTGCGGGATCCAGCGAGATCCGCGGGGTACTGCGGGATCTGCGGGGTCCTGCGGGGTACCGAGGGATCTGCGGGGTCCAACGAGGTCCTGCGGGGTCCAGCGGGTGCGGCATCCTTCTACTGGGCTATCTAGACCACGATAAATAGATAGGTGTGTTGATCTTGGTTCCTTTCAGAGGTAGCTAGATGCTTCTCGCGGCATCCCTCTACTTGGCAAGGATGGAAAATTCTTCCTTGGACCCCTGCCAAAAAAGGCGGTTAACAGAAAGTGATCTTTTTTTGTTGCCGTGTTGAGTTTGCGATAATCTATGCACACTCTCCATCCTGTTGTCTTCCTAGTAGGAATCAACTCATTGTTTTCATTGGCTACCACTATGATCCCAGATTTCTTTGGTACAACATGGACCGGACTTACCCACTTGCTGTCAGATGTAGGGTATATGATACCCACTTTAAGTAGCTTTAGGACCTCTTCCTTGACAACCTTTTTCAAGTTCGGGTTAAGTCTTCGTTAAGCTTCTCTAGATGGCTTCATACCCTCCTCTAAAAGAATGTGATGCATGCAAATGGCAGGGCTTATTCCTTTAATATCCACTATGGTCCATCCAATGGCGGCTTTGTGCTCTTGGAGTACCGCCAAAAGTCTCTCTTCTTTTTCTGGCTCTAAGTCTGAAGCTATAATCACTGGAAGAGTATCATTCACTCCTAAAAAGGCATACTTGAGGTTAGATGGAAGTTGTTTCAGCTCTAATGCAGGGGGAGAACTCATAGATGGGATTAACGACTTGTTGATCTCATCTTCTACTTCAGCACATACTTCCTCAATATCAGACTCCTCTTCTGAAACTCCAACCTGTTGAAGTTCTTCATCATCTTCAAATACATCACAAACCCAATCTAGCAATTCCTCAGATATTTCTTCTAACAATTCATCTTGCACTGCCGACTTCACCACTTCAATTGCACTACACTCAACTGCATAACAATCATCGACTGCTTCAAGGAACTTAAGGGATTCAAAAACTTTAAACTCTACAGTTTCATCTAACACATTCATCTTTAGCTTTCCATTCTGGACATCTATAAAAGTCTTTGCAGTTGCCATAAAGGGTCTCCCTAAAAGAATAGGCTTGCAGTTTCTATCTTTAGCTCCTTCATCCATGTCTAGGACAACAAAATCAGCAAGAATGATTAGGTTTTCTACCTGTACTAGCACATCTTCCACATAACCCCCAAGGTACCTAACAAAGCCATCGGCCAACAGGAGCGACATGGTTGTCTTTTTCAGATCATTCAGTCCTAATTACTCATAGATAGTTGAAGACATCAAATTAATGTTGGCTCCTAAATCTAACATGGCCCTCTCCAGAGTTGTATCACCAATAGTAATGTTAATGCAAAAACTACTTGGGTCTTGTAGTTTTTGTGGCAATGACTTTTAAAGGACTGCATTAGCACTTCCGGTCATGAATTCTTGATGATTCTCCACAAATCTTGTTTTGTATGTATGAAGGCTCTTGAAAAACTTAGCATATGCTGACATCTTCTGAATCATCTCTAATAGGGGCAAGTTGACATTGACTTTTGAAAGGATGTCATAGATGTCCTTGTATGACTTTTCTAACTTGCTATTTTGCAATCTCCCTAGGAATGGAATGGAAGGAACATATGGATTTGCTGACTTGTGTAGGAGTGGTGAAACTTTGGATTTTTCCACCACTATCTCTTCCTCTTGGGATATAAGATTCTCTTTTGAAGGACCTGAAACAGTAACAGGTTTATCAGAAAGTTCAGCAGGTAAATTATCAGTTAGTACCTTACCATTCCGGAGAATTGTCATAGCTTTAGCTTGCTTAGTGTAACTTGGAAATTTTCCCTGTTCGTTTCTTTGATTGGCTTTAGTTAATTGTCCAATTTGTATCTTTGTCTTCTTCATTGAAGCATGAATGTTCTGAAATTGTACCTCATTATTTTGTTGATGTTTTATCAGGTCCTGCTGTTGATGCTGGAGTTGATCCAA
Organism: Acer campestre; assembly: GCA_954870605.1. NCBI lineage: Eukaryota > Viridiplantae > Streptophyta > Magnoliopsida > Sapindales > Sapindaceae > Acer > Acer campestre. Next base: position 12,838,388 of record OX940803.1, on the reverse strand, counting down.
TCGTTGATCCATCCGTTAAAGCATATCTTTGATTGATGGCCTCTTGGGTTGGGATTCAGAATTTTGTTGAGCTATAGTATTAATCTGTCTCTGATTGCTATTGTTGCTTCCCCATTAATTACTAGTGCCTTGATTATTGTTTGACCATGAAAAGTTTGGATGATTTCTCCAGCCTGGATTGTAAGTGTTGGAATATGGATCATTCCTAGGTCTGGGATTATAGTTGTTCATAGCTTGAACTTCTTCTTCCTCAGGTCCAGGGCCTGCTGCCTGGTGTTCTCCCATAAACACTCTTTGTTTCAATTGCCCAATTTCGGTAGCAAAAGTGTCTATCTTTTCATCATCTGTGTCATTTGAATAGAGCTTTCTGTGTTAGCATCTATGGTATAGATTCCCTTCTTCCTCCTGGAATTCTTATGACAAGAGTTCTGGGCCAACTTTTCAAAAATAGCGTATACCTCATCAGGCTGTTTGTCATACATAGATCCTCCATAGGCATTGTTCACTAAAAGACCTGACACTTCAGTCAAACCATCATAACACCACTGACACAGCTGATTAGTAAGAAACCCATGCTGAGGACAATCCCTGGTATATTTCTTGAAACGCTCTCATGCCTCATAAAAAGTCTTATTGTCTTGTTGAAAGAAGCTTGAGATTTTGGCTCGAATTTCACTGGTTTTCTGAGGTGCATAATACTGATCAGTAAGCTTTTCCCTTACTTCATCCCATGTTCTCAAAGATGCTAGAGGCAATGTCAACAACCATACCTTCGCCTCTCCTTTCGATGCATGCGGAATGCATCTCATGCGCAACTGACTTCAGTAATCCTATAGTTAGGTAAGGATTGTATTGCTGCGTAAAACTCTCTGAAGAACAAAAGTACATCTTCATCTGGTAAACCATGAAAACTAGGCAGCTGATTATAATGGCTACTTTTCAGTTCATAATTCCTTGCTGCAGGTTCTAGCATAATACACAAAGGATGATTGCTCACAATTGGCCTACTGTAATCCTTCATAGTTCTGATGGGTTCTGGTTCTGGCTCATAAACCGGATTAGGAACAAGGTTAGAACCCTGATAGACCCTTTCTTGATTCTGATTTTGCTCATCTTCCATTGCTAAATTTCTGACGCGATCAATGTTATCGTTCAAAGGTAGTAATTCTCCCTGCTGAGATCTTCTACCTTGCATCTGTTGTCAACACCTGCAACGAGACAAGACAAATCACTAGTAAACTTTGAAAAAGAAAGAAAGAAAGAAAAATAATAAAAGAAAAAGCTAAAAAAGCTAAAAATTAATGACTCGACTACCTAGACTAAAATAAACCTATTAACTAAAACTAAAACTAGAAGTAATCAATAAATTCATTCCATTCCCCGGCAGCGACGCCAAAAACTTGATGGATAAAATCGTGAGATAAGTACAGCGACAAGTAGAGATCGTTCCCACGAGGAAAAATGATTTATCGACTAAAACTAATTCTAATTAAAGCTAAGCAAGTAACAGTAACCAAGAGATTTGAGATTGATTGATTGATTGATTGGAGATTAAAACTATATTAAACTAAGAAAGCAGTTAACAAGAATATGTGAATGTGATCAAGAGGTGAGAGAACTAGGTTATCAATGCTCCCGAACTATGTTTACTCAATGCTTCGAATTGACTTTTATAAAGGATGTTAATCAAGTTAAGGGTTCGTTCTTAAATTATGTATAATTAGTACCATGTGGTCCTGGAATGAATCAAGTATTCTCTATTACAGTCTATCTCAAAACCTGCGTATAAACTATAACAGAAAATCCATCAACCACAAACCACGCGTTCTCAATTACAGTCTACCTCAAAACCTACGTATAAACTATAACCAAAAACCCACAAAGCACAAACCAAGTATTCTCAACCACAGTCTACCTCAAAACCTGCATATAAACTATGACTGAGAACCCATTAAGCACAAGAATAAGAGAACCAAAAGTTACGTGCAATATCCTACTACGATAAATTTTATCCATTCAATTGAATATTGGCTAAGAATGGTGAAACCCACTCGCATTTCAACCTTTAAATTATCAAACCCTAAATTCAAGCCTAGCATAAACCATGCATCAACAAGAATAAATAATCATGAATTGAATGAATCGAAACTTGAATTTAAGAAAATATAGTCAATTATAACAAAGAGCATTCATAGAGGTTCACATTGATTCCCTAGTATGGAGTTAGTTACACATAGTTGAAATAAAGAGAAGAGAGAAGTGAATGATAAAACCCATTGAAACAGTTGACACTCTTCCAATCTCTGATGCTGAAATCCTCTTCTTCGTCTTCGAATCTTCTATGTGGTAAGGATGGATGAGAGTTTTTGAGTGAATTTGTCTGTGAAGAATGTTTGTCTATTTGTTAGAGATGAACCAGACCTCTGAGATAGAAGAATCGTCTATTTATAGCATCACGGGCCACTGGGTGAAAAAGCCTTATTTTCTCTCGGAATGTCCAAACCACTACTAGTACTGCTACCGCTTTGGCAGCGGTCTGGCAACAGTTTTGAGAATTTAGGAACGATGCTTCTTTGGTAGCAGTTTGGCAGCGTTTTGGACAGCGACCTCCTCTGCTCCATTAATCGCTGCAACGAATGATACTGAAAATAACAACGGTCCCGAGAGCGTTTTGCTCAATTGCGAAAAAGACCCTTGATTTCTCCAAAATAGCATTTATCATATGAAATTCTTCAAACATAACAATTTGATCCAATAACCTGTAAACACTCAAACACACCAATTATACCCCTAAAAGGCTCGAGAAATAAGCAATTGATTGGAGGAATGAGGATCAAGAACATATACAATAAATGACTGATCATCCATCAACATAATTTTATCATCTTTCTCTGTTTGCTCTCTTTCATGCTTCTGTATCATTATTCTTAGTTCCATTTTCGTCTTTTCTCCGCTCTCTTTCATTTGCCTATTCAAATATTTGTAATTTTCTTTCTTTTGCACAAGCTTTTCTTTCTTGAGCCTTACTTGTTTGCTTATCAAATTCAGACATCAAATCACACAAACAAGTGCTTAAAGCATCGACTAACTTATTTTTTTTCGTGATTTTTTTTTCTACTTTCCTACCGATGAGTCTTTTAGTATTTGAGTCATTGATATCATTTTTCAAATGGAAGATAAATGGAGTCTAGAGAATTAGGTGTTTCAGGAACTTGGGAAGGTGAATATGGGTGTGGCAAATTATTGGTTTTGTAATTGTATGATTTCTTTTAGTCTGTATAGCTAAATCATGTCACTTGACGCGTTGTTTAAACACTTCCCAACAATTATCAAATGTAAATTTTTTCTTCTCGATATCATTATATAGTAGTTTTGCTTGAAAAACCTAAAAATGAACTACGTATTAAAAATAAAAAATTAAATAAATAATATAAATCTTACCTTATCAGCTTCAGTCACTCTATATTGTTACCTATTTTTTTCTATTTGAGAGAGATATCCACGAAATTTGTTGCAACTTCTCATGATTGTGCCCCAATGACATTGAATAGAAGTTTTTGTTCATGCGCTTTGATCATCAACGTGGATAGTGTAATTCTCCAACACCCGATCCCAGAAATTATGTGAAGTTTGCAAGTTAACAAAAACAGGATCTTGGGTGATGGCCAACCAAACATTGCGAATAGCTACATCTTGGTTATTTGTAAATGGCTTGCCACGTTTTGAAAGATTTTGATTCTCATCTTCCATTGAAAAATAATTTTTGAGATATACAGTTGGAAGATATGAAATTTGGAGATGAAAAAAAAAAAAAGGAAAATGAAAAGATAAAAATGGAAGAATACTTGTAAATTTCAATTATTTTAAATATTTAAAAAATATGACATGATATTTTTGTAATTAAAAAAACAACATTTATTGCTGTGCCAAATTTGACATATTTTATACTTTATGTCAAATATGTCAAATTTGACACAAAATGGCACACAGTATAGCTATGCCAAATTTGGCACCACATTTGGCACTGCATTGTGGCATGTTTTTTTTACATTGTGCTGAATTATAGCATTGCATTGGAGATGTTCCGATACAACAAATATAAAACATTTCTCTCCACTAAGTCATTGACCAACAATAAGATTGGATTATTATTATTATTATTATTATTATTATTATTATAAATAAGATACTTGTTGAGATCTACCGCTATAAGTACGGTCCATAAATGATAACTTTCATTACAGGGGATTGGTCTCCTTACACTTTGCAATTTAGTTATTAAATGTGAAATTCGAACTTCTACCAAAGACATGAAATTAAAATTGTACAACCATTTTGTTAAGAGTGAATGAGAAAAAAAAAATTAAGGATTTGATTGCTTCTTTGATTGTCTCTTTGTTGATTTGTGAATTGTGCAAACTGAGTTGTTGGTGCACCAGGGGTCCATGTTTCTTAGGCCAAGTCTCCAAGTGATGGGCTTTGAGAATTCTTAATCAGGACTGAATTTTTTCAGGTTTGGGGAGGTAATGTTTTATATAAGATTAGAAGACTTTATATGAGATTGCAATCTCAAGACTCAAATAATAGTCCAGTATTCTAGTCCAATCTAAAGTTCCAAACTATTGTAAAACTAAATGAAAACTGATAGAAGATTAAAGAAGAAAATTGGAGAGAATAGTGTTCATATATAAGCTCTCGGATCTTACAAAAAAAAAAAAAGATTACAATTATAAGTAAATTGGTTTTCTAATAGAGTTAGAAATCCAATCAAAGGCAAACACCTCCATTGCCACACGGCAGCATTGGATTGATGATGGTCAAAGTATTTGACATTTGTATTTACGTAATGGGTAAACAAATTAGCTGATAAGTATGAAACTCACATGTATCTTCATATGCATATAGAATGTAGTAGAAGGTTTGAGAATATGGTGGAAAGCCATCAATTACAACACAAACCAAGTTATATTTATGTATTTGAATTATTGCGAATTTGAGATGTAGGGAAAAGAGTCTGATAGAGAGACATAATTCAAATCCATAATTCCACTAATGTAATGATCTCAACATATCATAACATAATCATGTATTGTCACGGCCAACGTGCTAGCATGAGCATGTGCGTACGTTTACACATAAACAAATACAATACTCTCTATCGTTTATTACATCTCATTAGTGGAACAGATTGGAGATAACTTATATCATGTGACAGTATCATTCAACGAAGGAAGGACAATACGGGTTGGGAACTTCGAGCAGGTTTTCTTTCTTCCGAACAGACTCACCAAAGACCTCATTCATGTCAAGATCTTCTAGCCTCATCCTAGTATGCAGCTTCCAATCAAAATGGTACAATAGCTGTGCAAGTGGAAGCTCAATATTAGGCAATGCAAATGATATGCTAGGAAACATTCTCCTACCGATGCCAAACGGGCCGGATGTATTCAAAATTCGTTCCCTTATAATCAATTGAACTATCGAGAAATCTCTCTGGATAAAACGTTTCAAATTCAGTCCAATACTGTAGATCTTTTCCCATTGCCCAAGCATTAACTAGAACTCGGTAGGAATTTCGTACCCGTTAATCTCACATCTCTTACGGCTTTCTGATGCGGCAATGGTCAAAGCGTTGGAGTACCTGGATATACTGGATCGCAACAAGGATGGCCGAGTGAAAGTTGTCCAACGTGAGTTGATGGCGTGAGATGGATGCTTGAGCTGGATGTTATTGAGTCAGAGTTAGTTTAGGATTTGGTCTTGGAGTCTTTTACAATTATGTTATTTAAGAAGGCAAAGTCAGTTTAGGATTCAAGGTTTTGAGCTTTTAGGATTAGTTTGTTTTCCTATTTAAATTAATTGCTTTCAGTTGTTTGGTTTACAACTTTTGATGAATAAAAATTCAGAGATTGTTTTTTCAAACTATCCATTTATGTTTCTTGTGAAGAATTCATGTTTTAAGCCTAGTAACAAGAGTTCATGCACGAATTTGTTTGTTATCGATAGGTTGCTTTTCGAATTAGTGTTGCTAGTTTTTCTCGTTATAGTTTCCGCTTCACTAGTTTGGTATCAGAGCAGGGCTCATTCAGGATGACATCGACATGCCGTCGAAGAGACGTCGACCAATTCGGATCCCCGTAGAAGAAGCCAACGAACGTGACCGCATGTCACAATTGGAGTAGCAAGTTACGCAATTAACTGAACAACTCGCAATGTTAATCGCCAACCAAAATCCTTTCCACGCCCTAAATCCAAATACGGGTGGAAACGAAGATGAGAGTGACTAGGAAAGTGACGATAGGGAAGAAGTTCTGCAATAGCGACGTCGAGCACCTGTGCGCGACAAAGGTCGGCTGCGGGAGTCAGGCATGCTGATATAAGTTCTAGAGTTTCAAGGGAATCTGCAACCTGAGGAGTTCCTCGTTTGGTTTGGGGTTGTCGAAGAAGTCTTGGAGTTTAAGAACGTTCCAGCAAACACAAGGGTAGCCTTGGTGGCAACTCGACTTTAGGGACAAGCAGTCGCGTGGTAGCAGCAACTCAAACTTACCCGGAATCGAGGGGGGAAACCAAAGATCATTGATTAGGAAAAGATGACATGACATGACAATTACGGGCTAAGTTCTTACCCCAAAATTTTGAGAAGTTGATGTACCAGAAGTTACAAAATTTACAACAAGGAATGCGAACAGTCGATGAATACACATCAAATTTTTACCAATTACTTATGCGTAATGACATTCAAGAAACTCAAGTCCAGTTAGTGTCCAAATATTACGAAGGTCTACATCCCCAAATACTAGATGTGGTGAACCTCTTTGATCCAGTTACTATCTCAGAAGTGCACCAAAAGACCTTACATATCAAAAAGACTATGTCACGGCGACCGGGAAGCGGACCGTTGAGGAACAGTAGTAGTGGTGTAATAGGCAAAATCGGGGGCAACAACAGCAGTGCAGGTAATCTAGGCAACTGGACTTGGTCTGGTAGCAACAGTGGTGTGTCACATCCAAACCCTAACATGACTCTACCGCCTAGAGCGACAACGAACAGTTTACATTTTTTCAGCTTCAGCGAAGTAGGACATCGACAGTCTGAGTGTAGAAAAGTGGGGAAGAAAGCATTGTTTGTTTAACCGAATGATGGCTAAGAGGAGGACATAGACATGGGAGAGGAACCTGAGTTTGATGAAGAAGAAGCTTTGGAGGAAGATCTTAGTGACACCGGTCCACTTTTAATGGTTCATCATATTGCACGGCATTACAGCAGTTTGAAGAAGAAGACACAGTGGGAAAAGAACATGGAAAAGGCAATTTAAGCTCTTCCTTAGTAGTGCGACCAAGCGAGAGTGATTGGCTTCGAAACAATGTGTTCCAATCTTCTTGCACCATCCTAGGAAAAGTGTGTCGATTCATTGTCAATGGAGGGAGTTGCGAAAACATTGTATCGATAGAAGCAGTTTGGAAATTGGGATTGAAAACAAAAAATCAACCAAAGCCGTATAGGTTGGCATGGCTTTAGAAAGGGGAAGAGATCATGGTGTCGCAATGAGCTTGTGTTTTTTTTTTCAGTGAGTACAAATTACAAGGATCAAGCATGGTGCGACATGGTCCATATGGACGTCTGCCATCTTTTGCTCGAAAGACCGTGGCAATATGATCGTCGAGTGCTGTATGACGAAATTAAAAACACCCACACTTTAATATTCAACATTAACATCATGTTGTTACTAAGTAAGTTCCTTGAAAAATCTAAATCAATGGAAGGTACCAATCTTCTCTCTTTTTCCAAGTTCGAATTAGAAATGGAGAATGCCAAGACGATTTTTTTACTTCTGAGCAAAAAAGAGGCAGTCCTGCAACCGTAGCCCCATTACTTTTAGAATTTATGAAAGTGTTTCCCGACCAGCTTCCCGAAGGACTACCACCTTTAAGGGACATTCAACTCCAAATTGACTTAAAACCTAGAGCAATGTTGCCTAACAGACCACACTATCGAATGAGTCACAGTGAACATGAAGAACTGCGAAGACAAATTAAAGAGCTGCTCATCAAAGGCCACATTCGTGATAGCCTTAGTCCTTGTGCGGTACCTGCACTCTTAATCCCCAAAAAAGACAGATCCTGAAGGATATGCGTGGATAGCCGGGCAATTAATAAAATCACGGTGAGGTATAGATTTCCAATCTCTCGGTTAGATGATCTACTTGACCAATTACATGGGGTTACGGTGTTCACCAAACTTGACCTGAAGAGCGGGTATCATCAAATATGAATTCGACCCAGGGATGAGTGGAAAGCCACATTTAAAACACGAGAGGGACTTTTTGAGTGGATGGTCATGCCTTTCGCTTTGTCGAATGCTCTGAGCACCTTAATTTGCGTGATGAACCAAGCCTTATGGCCATTCATTGGAAAATTTGTGGTCGTCTATTTCAACGATATCCTAATCTACAGTGCTCACCATGAATTACACTTGCAACATATACGAGAAATATTAAGTGTACTTCGCAGGTAAAAATTAGATGCAGTAGTAAACAAGTGTGTGTTTATGACATCTGAAGTGTTATTCCCTGGGTATATAATTTCGGGAAAAGGATTACAAGTGGATGATTCGAAGATTAAAGCAATTAGACAATGTCCCCGATCGAAAACCATCACAGAAGTACGAAATTTTCATTGGTTTGCAGCCTTTTACCATCATTCCATCCCACACTTTAATAGTATTATGACTTCAATCACAGATTACATGAAAGGGGAGAAATTCCAATGGACTCAGGACACGGATGAGGCATTCCGACTCATCAAGGACCAATTGACCATAGCCCCAATTTCAGTCATGTTGAATTTTTCACAACCTTTTAAGCTCTATAGTGACACCTCCAAGGTCGACATTGGGGCCGTTTTGAGTCAAGCAAGCAAACCAGTGGCCTTCTTCAATAAGAAACTAGCAGGTGCATGGGCAAGATACAACACTTATGACATCGAATCTATGCGGTGGTTCAAGCCGTAAAGCATTAGAGACATTATCTTTTCCATCGTGAGTTCATTATTTACATTGATCATGAAGCACTAAAACATCTCCACAGTCAAGACAAAATTTCTGTCTGTCATGCCTCTTGGTTTGCCTATCTACAACAATTCACATTTGTCTTGAAACACAAGGCCGGAATCTAATAGAGTGGCCGATGCCTTGAGCCGTCAAAGCAACTTATTATCCATAATGTCATTAACGGTTTTGGGCTTTGAATCGTTTTATGAGCTATTAGATACTGATCCCTACTTTCCGACCATTTTATCTTCACTTAGCATCAAAGGAAAATCTGATTTCTTATTGTTGGATGGATTTCTTTTTCGAGGTAACCAACTGTGCATCCCCAACTGTAGCTTATGCCTTCAAATTATTAAAGAACTTTATTGGGAAGGGCATGTTGGCAGGGACTACACCCTACAGTTGGTCAAGGCAAGCTATTTTTAGCCAACTATCCGTAGAGAGGTGGAGCATTACGCGGCATTGTCGGATATGTCAGGTGTCCAAAGGAAAGGCAAAAAATGCTGGTTTGTACATGCCATTGCCCATACCAACACAGCCATGGTTGGAATTGAGTATGGACTTCGTCCTAGGACTGACAAGGACTCAACGCAGGTTTGACTAGATTTATGTGGTTGTTGACAGGTTTTCAAAAGTGGTGCATTTCATACCATGCAAAAAGACTACTGATGCTGTAAACGTGGCTCCACTGTTTTTCCAAGATACTTATCGCCTCCGTGGGCTGCCCAATTCCATTGTTTTTGATCGAGACACTCAGTTCCTTAGCCATTTCTAGCAAATTCTATGAAAGATGGTTAATATGCGATTGGATTTCAGCAGTGCATATCATTCGCAAACGGATTGCTAGATTGAGGTAGTGAACCAATCCCTTGGCAATCTTTTGCAGTGCTTAGTGGGTGAAAATACCCAAGCTTGGGATCAAAAGCTTAGCCAAGCAGAGTTTGCCCATAACCACGCGGTTAATCGGAGCACCGGGTTTAGTCCATTTCATGTGGTGTATTCGATGGTACCTCGAGGTTCGCTTGATTTGCTACCATTACCAAGCAAGACACGAATTCATGGAAAGTGTTTGATGTAGGACACCCATAAGCAAGTCCATGACAACCTGTTGAAGTTTACAGCAACGTACAAATCAGATGCCAACAAGAAACGCCGCCTAGTGGAGTTTGAGGTATGGAATTACGTGTGGGTAGTTCTCACTAAAGATCGTTTTCTTGTGGTAGAATGTAACTAGCTGGCTGCTCGGAAAATTGGTCCACTTGAGGTACTTGAAAAGATCAATCCAAATGCTTATCATTTGAAGCTTCCTAGTCACATTCGCACAACCGATGTGTTTAATGTCAAACATCTGATGCCATTCCATGACGAATCCTCTAGGGAGGATACGCCCAACATGTCGAGGTCAACGTTTCTCCATCCTGGTGAGAATGATGTGGTAGCGGCCAAGGCGTTAGAGTACCTGGATGTACTAGATCGCAACAAGGATGGCCGAGTGAAAGTTGTCCAACATGAGCTGATGGCATGAGCTGGATGTTATTGAGTCAGAGTTAGTTTAGGATTTAGTCTTGGGGTCTTTTTAGAATTATGTTATTTGCGAAGTCAGAGTTAGTTTAGGATTCAAGGTTTTGAGCTTTTAGGATTAGTTTGTTTTCCTATTTAAATTCATTGCTTTCAGCTGTTTGATTTTCAACTTTTGATGAATAAAAATTTAGAGATTGTTTTCTCAAACTATCCATTTATGTTTCTTGTGAAGAATTTGTATTTGAAGCCTAGTAACAAGAGTTCATGCGTGAATTTGTTTTTTATCGGTAGGTTGCTTTTCGAATCAGTTTTATAAGTTTTTCTCGTTATAGCTTCCGCTGTTGTAAGAAAAAATCGCACACACAAATCTAAACACACAGATAATATGAAAGCAATAAGAAGAAAAAAGACGACACCAAATATTTTTACATGGTTCAGCAATTTGTCTATGTCCACGGAGCACACCGCCCTCAATCCACTACTTTCAGAGTTGATTACAATCTATCTGTCTCTCTCTCAATCTCTCTACAATTTGTTCTCTATCTCTCTAGCAATTTTTTCTCACACACATTAAAGTTTACATAATGGTGGTATTTATATGGGAGCACTAGGGTTGGCCAAATCCTAATTGGGATCTATTTCTTTTTCCTTTTCCTCTTTCTTTATTGTACAAGTCTTATTTCACGCGGATTTGTGTAGGACCACTGCCAATGTCACAGTGCAGCGTGCTCCTCTGTAACAAATGCCGCTCTCAAACCGCTACCGAAAAATCACAGCGCTCTTCACTAATGTTTGACCACTGCCTTGCCGCTATCGAATGCGCAATGCAATGTGCAGCAATTGGCCGCTGCACACACCGCTGCACATCACGCTGCCAAAGACACAGCGTTGCAAATTCAATTTGCATCTTTGTTTTTGTTGACTTTTGCACTCTGCACAATCCACCAAACTTAAATTTGCTTTGCCTTTAATTTCACAATTCATTTATTGCACAAAATGACAAAACTAATTAATTTGCTTTAATTAATTTTGACCACTTGAAGTCTTCATATCCAACAATCTCCCACTTGAAGACTGAAACTCAAGAGACGTTCTCCATACTTACTCGATGACTTAGTGGATAAATAACGGTTCACTCATCCCCCATGTCTTCACTCTTGAAAACCCACTGAAACTGCGCACAGCTCCAGTTTCTCAGTAGTGACTAGCTTTGTTAACATGTCGGCTGGATTCTTGCTACCTGCTATCTTCACAAGCTTTAACACACCTTCTTCGATTAACGATCGAATGAAATGGTAGCGAAGATCTATATGTTTAGTCCTAGAATGGAACGCCGAATTTTTGGCCAAGTGTATTGCACTCTAACTGTCATTGTGCAACACATTCATCACTTGATTGAATCCCAACTTAGCTAACAAACTTTGTAACCATATCAGCTCCTTGCTTGATTCTGTTACAACCACATACTCTGCTTCAGTTGTAGAGATTGTCACTATCTTCTACAACTGGGACATCCAACTAATTGTGGTACTAGCGATTGTAAACACATATCCGGTGATACTCCTTCTATGATCCACCTCCCCAGTAAAATCTGAATCCACATAACCTTCCAGCTTGAGTTCATCTCTTCTGAAGGTTAGACATATCTCTGTCGTACCCCGCAGGTATCTTAGGATCCACTTCACGGCCTCCCAGTGAGGCTTACCTGGATTGGACATGTAACGGCTCACAACTCTCACTGCATGGGAAATATCTGGTTTTGTGCAAGTCATGGCATACATTAGGCTTCCAATGGCTGAAGCATAAGGAACTTTAGCCATGAAGTCCTTCTCTTCTTCCGTCTTCGGACTCTGGTCCTTGGACAACCTGAAATGACTAGCCAAAGGTGTTCTTACCGATTTTGCATCACCAATGCTGAATCTCTGCAACACCTTCCGAACGTACTCTGCTTGTGAAAGCTTTAATGTACCATCATGTTCGTTTCTGCTAATTCTCATTCCAAGAATCTATTTTGCTGCATCTAAATCCTTCATCTCGAACTCACTCGAGAGTTGCTTCTTCAAATTGTTAATCTCTTCTAAATCTACACTAGCTACTAACATGTCATCAACATAAAGTAGCAGAATAATAAAACTTGACTTAACCTTTTTAAAGTAACAACAGTGGTCAGCATTGTATCTCAAATATCCATTGCCTTGCATAAACCCATCGAACTTTTTGTACCACTGTCGGGGAGCTTATTTTAAACCATACAAGCTCTTTGTTAATCTATATACCAACTCTTCCTTGCCATCTTTTGCGAACCCTTCTGGTTGCTGCATGTATATCTCTTCCTCCAAATCTCCATGAAGAAAGGCAGTATTCACATCTAACTGCTCAAGATATAACCCCTTTGCTGCGACAATACTTAACACTAACCGGATCGTAGTTAGTTTAACAACAGGAGAAAAAATTTCAGAGTAGTCAATACCTTCTATTTGTTGGAAGCCTTTGACTACTAGTCGTGTCTTGTATCTCTTGGAACCATCATGTTCTTCTTTGATCCGAAATACCCACTTATTATGTAGGGCTTTCTTTCCTTCAGACAACTTGGCTAACTCCCAAGTTTGATTTGAAATCAACGACTTCATCTCATCCTTCATTGCAAGCTCTCACTTGCTCGCACCTTCTCCTTGATATGCTTCATCATAGCACTCAGGTTCCTCTGCATTTGTCAACAACATGTATTGCAAGTACTTCCTATTTGGTATAGGAGTTCGAGTTGATCTTCTCACTACACTCTGAGACTGTGTCGCTGTAACATCTCTATGTGGGATAGGATCTATAACCTGGAGCAGCACACCTTGTTCTTCATCATTCTTAATAAGTAGTTCCACAACCTTGTTCTTTGACACATCATTCGACCCAAAATACTCTAGCTCTTCTGGATTAGACACCTGTGTGTTTCTGTCTTTGTACATAACCTTTTTTATTGAAGACAACATCTCTACTTCTGATCATCTTACGGTTTTGATCATCCCACAGCTTGTAACCAAATTCATCTTCTCCATAGCCCACCAAAGTACACTTCACTGACTTGGCGTCTAGCTTATTCCTTGCATGATCACTTATATGTACATAAGAAACGCACCCAAACACTTTAAGATGAGAAAGTTTTACCTCTTTCCCAGTTCAGATCTCTTCTAGTATAGCGAGGTCCAAAGGCTTTGATGATCCTCTGTTGATCAAATATACTGCTGTATTGACTGCCTCTGCCCAAAACTATTTTGGTAACCCTGAATGTAACCTCATGCGTCTGGCTCTTTCAGTCAATGTTCTGTTCATCCGTTCTGCTATTTCATTCTGTTGTAGGGTTCCAGGAACCATTCTACTGAGCTTAATCCCGCTCAAATAGCAAAACCTCTTGAACTCACTGTCTTCATATTCTCCATCATTGTCTGAATGCAGTTTTTTGATCTTTAACCCTATCTCATTCTCAACCCTAACTTTCCATCTCTTGAAAGCATCAAACACCTCAGACTTATGTTTCAGAAAATAAACCCATACCTTCCTGGAGTGGTCGTCAATAAATTTGACGAAATACTGTTTACCTCCGGTTGACGAGACTGAAGCTGGACCTCAAACATCGATGTGCACTAGTTCCAGCTTCTCCTTTGCTGATACCCTTCCAGTCTTCTTGAAGCTCACTCGCTTCTGTTTTTCCAATATGTGGCTCTCACAGAAATCAACCTCAACACTCTTCAAATCTGACAACTTACCTTTTGAATGTAGACACTTCAACCCCTAACTACTCATGTGCCCAAACCTCTGGTACCACAAGTTCGGATCATCTTTTCCTTCCGCCATAGCGATTGAACCATAACCGTCCGTGGTTGTGTAAAGTGACCCATTCTTATTTCCTCGGGCGATTGTCATAATACCCTTCGAAATCTTCCACTTATCATCTTTGAAAGTTGTTATATAACCCTCTGACGCTAGTTGCCCAATAGATATCAAATTCTTCCTTAAATCCAGTATGTGCCTCACGTTATTGAGTTTCCAAACTGACCATTTCAGTTGAATCTTCACATCTCCCTTCTCGGTAATATTACATGCTTGATCGTCACCAAGATACACCTTACCCAAATTTTCGGAGACGTAGTTCTCAAATAACTCCCTATAAGGTGTGGCATGGAAAGACACTCCTAAATCCATAACCCAAGACTCCGACTTACTTTCTAATAAGCAGATGAGGCAGTCATCTGACTCCTCCAACACACAGTTCGCACTGCTCTTGCCCTTATCTTTCTTTTCAGATCTACACTCATACGAGAAGTGGCATTTCTTACCACAGTTCCAGCACTCTACATCTTTCTTGTTTCGTTGCTGATTTCCCGAATAATTGACCTGATACCTGGATTTAGACTTACCTCTTGACTTTGATCTTCCTCGTTGACTCATGTTCCGATTTCTGTTTCTGCTTTCTCTACCTTCCATATTCAAAGCTGAAGATGTAGACACTCAAAATCCCTCTTCACGCATTCTAATTTCTTCAGTCATGATCATGTTCACAACCTGTGAGAAATCCAATTTCTCTTTTCCGAACGAGTTGGCAATTGACTGACATGTTATCTTCCAACTTTCTAGCAATTGGGTGAGCATAAACATCACCAAGAATTCTTCATCGAAACCCATAGACACAGAAGTTAACCCATCCTTCACTTCATTAAACTGGTTTAGATACTCTCTAAAACCATGACCTTCCGTCATCTTTAAATTTGATAGCTTCTTGACAAGATGGACCTTCCTTACTGCAGAAGGTTGTTCATACAGGTTTGATAAAGTCTTCATCAGATCTCTAGCAGTTAGCTGATCCTTTACGTTAAAAGCGACCTGCTTCGTCAAACTGAGATGAATTGCTCTCAATACTTTCCTGTCCAGCAGTTCGAACTCCTCTTTATCCATGTTCTTTAGCATCCGCTTCTTTGACCAATGTGCATCGGCCATGGTTGCTGGCTTCTCTTTTATCGGCTAATGCAGGTCCTTCTAGTACAGATAATCCTCCATCTGCATCTTCTAGAAACTAAAATTCATCCCATCGAATTTCTCAATCTTATGAGAATCTTTCTCAAATCCCATCCCTGCGATAAAATCATTGACCTCGAGATAACCTAGATTTATGTGAAAAATAACCCGCCCCAACCTAGGGCTCCGATACCAATTATTGTAAGAAAAAATCGCACACACAAATCTAAACACACAGATAATATGAAAGCAATAAGAAGAAAAAAGACAACACCAAAGATTTTTACGTGGTTCAACAATCTGCCTACGTCCACGAAGCGCACCACACTTAATCCACTACTTTCAGAGTTGATTACAATCTCTCTTTCTCTCTCTCAGTCTCTCTACAATTTGCTCTCTATCTCTCTAGCAATTTTTTCTCACACACATTAATGTTTACATAATTGTGGTATTTATATGGGAGCACTAGGGTTGGCCAAATCCTAATTGGGATTTATTTCCTTTTCCTCTTTCTTTATTGTGTAAGTCTTATTTCACGCGGATTTGTATAGGACTGCTACCGATGTCACAACGCTTTGTAGAGCATGCTCCTCTGTAATAAATACCGCCCTCAAACCGTTGCCGAAAAATCACAACGCTCTCGTAGCGCTCTTCACTGATACCTTAACGCTGCCTTACCGCTGTCGAATGCGCAGTGCAATGCACAGCGGTTGGCCGCTGCACATCACACTGCCAAAGACACAGCGTTGCAAATTCAATTTGCTTCTTTGTTTTTGTTGACTTTTGCACTCTGCACAATCCACCAAACTTCAATTTGCTTTGCCTTTAATTTTACAATTCATTTATTGCACAAAATGACAAAACTAATTAATTTTGACCACTTGAAGTTTCATATCCAACATCCGCTACACCACTTTCTCTTGGAAGCAAAAGAGGTTCAGGAGGGTGCAGCTCAGGGTCTCTTTGATGACTAATTTCAAGAATTTCAATTCATGAATGAGAGTTTCATCAACAACAAAAATTTTCTGTCATCAAACACTTGTTTTACTTCAGCTTGTGCTTTTTTTATCACTCGGGTTTTTCAACAGCTCTGCCATTATCCATTATCCACTATCCACTCTACAATTGCAGATGATGTCTCACTCCCAGCACTACAAATATCGTGAAAAAATACAAACAAATAAAAAATAGTTTAGGCAATATATGGTCCGTGATGTTTTTCCACAAATGTTGGACAACAACACTGATCAAGTATTGAAAAAAAACGTGTGGAATTTCTACTCCTTGTAAAAAAAAAAAAATAAAAAAAAAAATCACTTGTGTTTTTCCTCAAATGTCGGACAATATATATTTCCTTGCTAAAAAAAATGGCAAGAGGATCATTTTTCAATCGCTGATCATGAGTAATTAACATATAAGAAATTAAATTTCCAGGTGCAAGATTGATTATTGATCCTCCTTCATTAGAATATATTGATTTGACAAGATTCAACACCTCCTCTTCCCTGATTGATCGGAATGATTGGACTCGTTTTGCACTCAAAAGCTTTACGGTGCAGATTTTCCGCAGCTGTCTCCAGTACTTGCCATATGGTGCTAAGGCAATATCGGTGTAATTGTATGATCATACTTGGTAGAAAGAAGAAAGGGCCTCTGAGCAAAGTTGAGGTCATGAGTTTTCGTTACCTCTTTGGCAAGCTCCGGTGAAGAAACTATAATGGTGGAGAGTTCACCAAACTGTAAGTACATCAACGGTCCATATTTCGTCGACAAGTCTCTAAGGCAATGATGGAGCAGTGAACCAACCAGCTGGTGCAGGTTTCCTTCGAAGGGTAATTTACGTGGTCCTTGAGGCATCTTCGGATTCGAGTTATTGGCTAGTCCTTTTACTATTTTAATTGACATGAACAAAAATACAAAGAAGGCAAAGATGATGATGATGATGATGATTGAAGAATTTTCCGTGAGTTATTGTCTGAAATCCATATCAATAATGATTCTGTGATACCTCACTTGACGAAATGTGATCTTTTGTGATTTTTTTACATGATGTTTGAGCAGAGTATATGTTCAGTGTATGACATTCCAGTCAACACATTGTATTTCATATACAAACAACCTGAATCGATACAGATATTGAAAGCAATTCCAATTAAGGTGAGGGAAAACATAGTGACTATTTAAAATGTTGTTTGTGTGTTGGATCTCAACTTGAGTCTTTTCAATGTATGACCAAATCATTTAATCAGATGCACCAAATCTTTCTCTCAAAGAGGAGGAAGGACTGCAAAATCTTAAAGGATGACACTTAAAATGTGACAAGAGTGACCAATGAGAGTTTAGCTAAATGGTCAAATATGTTGCTTGCTTCCGGGTCGAGCTATGGTTTCTTGTTTTCTAAAAATTGTAGAGTTCCACGGGCCCTAGTTTCGAACTCGGGTTCGCTAGGCGAGTTCATAGGATTTCTGAATTATTTATATAAAAAAATGTGATCCATGAGATGGAATTATTGTAGACTTGTAGTAGTGGCTTAATAAATCACTGCAATTAAAACAAAGATTTTCTCATATCTTGAATATCTTCTTTTACTGGATTTAGGAGTTAAATACACTGTTTGGTGCGCATGATTGGATTGAACTATTTTATGGAATTTGATAAAATTGAGATAGGGACGGTGATTATATGAGATTGGATTGGACTGAATTGGACTAGATTAAATTAATATTATCTTGTGTTTAGAAAAACATGGAACTGTACTGAATTAATACTATTTTTTTGTTAAAACATAGGACTGGACTGATTTTGTAAGAAAATAATTACTTAAAAAAAACATAGGTGGAATTATGTTAAACCCAACAAGTTTAGATTCTCCAATTATGTTGAGAGGGATTATGATTGAAATAGTCTTAATCCACTACCGGACGTGTTTTTAATATTTTTCATTTTAGAATACTGTTTTCAATAATTATTATCAAATGCGTTTTCTAATGTTCAAATATGAAATTCAATCTTTTGTTTAAAATTAAAAATTCAATTTTTCGTTTTCAATTGAAAATTGATAAACTAGAAAATGAAAAATGAAAACGTTACTGACTAATAACATTATAAGAGAAACACACCCTACAAGCCTACACGTCTACAATTTGAGTGCATTTTTGCTGACCCACACTAACTAGGGTGAACCGTTACCACCCACTCCGGGTATTGACACGTGTCCCAAACTTAACCCAAAGTTAACTCAAAGTTTAGGACACGTGTCAACATCTGAAGTGGATGGTAACGGTTCACCCTAGTTAGTGTGGGTGAGTAAAAACGTACTCCTACAATTTCTATTACATAAATCGGGATGAACTCAAACCCGTCCACAATTTATCATCGAACCAACGTCATCTTTTGTGTATGTTTGTGGTTTCGATTTGATATTTTACAATGAAAACTTTGTGATATTTTAAAACGAAAGAGTAATTTAGAATTAAGGTTGTTGATTTGATTTCTTTAGAAATACTGTACAAATAATTAAAAGAAAGGTTGAATTGGATTGAGCAGAAAGAGAGATGATAATGAATCGCGGAGTAACGATACTGCATTGCAGGCCAATTGTTGCTCGGCCGAATTGCTGCTCTTCCAAAATCAACACACACCAGCTCCGCGCCCAACTCGACCAACTTCACACCGAATCCGACACCACTCGAGCCAAAGGTAACCAACGATTTCTTTTGCTTAATTGATTTTTAATTATAATGGGGCGTTGTTGTTTGTTCAGCGAACAGTGCAAGGCTCAGACTTTTGCGGTTATCGGAGGCCGCGGAGAAGCTTAAACGACAGGCGGCTGTCAATCTCCATACCGGCAAGGAAAATGATGCCAGGGAATTGCTCTTCCAGAAGAAGAAGGTCATGCAAGCTATGGAGAATTCCAAGCATCGAATCGAACTGCTTGACGACCTTGCTGCTAAGCTTAATGAGGTACTCTTGAAATTTTCTAATTAATTGTTGCACTAGAATGGGGAAAACTGTATCAATTTCAAGAGTAGTAATCCTAGACTGAGACTAGAATTTTTTAAGGTTAATCGCAGCCGCTATAAATGTACTCTTCTTGTGGTATATTATTATTACTATTATTTCAATCTCTATTGATTTTGTTGGTCTTGTCGTACCCTTGTAGTCTACCATATTTATCATAATCTAAATTTGGTTTCAGGCCATATCTGTAAAAGAAACTCAATTGATAGGAAATGTTGCTTTGGATCTTGAAGTTGACAGAGAAGATCCTTTAGTTCGGATTGTATCCCCAAAGCAGAAAGTTGAAGAAGGGGAAAATGAAGATAAAGACTCTGAACCCAATGCCCTTAAGCTTGGTGATACCGGCAATGAAGTTATGCAGTTTTTCATGGATAGTAGAACAATTCCACTCATTGATAAAGACATGAACGACTGTCAAGGATCTCTAGGTGTGGAAATTGGTGCTGAAGAAAACACAATCAGTAGTTTGAGGGGAATATCCTCTTTTTACAGCTTCTTGGAACATCTGGATCAACAACTTAACAATATTGAAGCAGAACTTGTTACCATTTTAAATGTCTCAACCTTAATTCTCAATGACAAGGAGAAGCCAAAAAATTTAAAGGTGCAGCAAGCAATTGAACTTCTCGAGAGCATTCGTAGCATAAGAGAGAAGTAAGTGTCCTTTAACCCTAATACTGTGAGACAATTATGACTATTCTTTACAATATTTTTCACTGTTGTGTTCACAGAGTAGCAAGTTTCATGTCATCGATGGCGGAGATCAGTTAAAGCTTGATATAATCATATAATCATATTCTGATTTTCTACACCAGATGAGGATTAGGTATTACCTTGAAAATGTAGCATTGCTTATCAATCTCTTATGAGTATCGATAAGTATTTCCCTGAATTCTCATTAAGCTTTCAATGCGAATTATGATATATTGTACATCTACAATTACTATAACAAACTTATGTTTTGTTTGCCCTTTACTTGTTTAATAATCTCATATTGTGCTAGTTTCCTAATACTTTTGTTTGTCACACCAGCTGGATGAGGTCATTGTTTACATTTTCAGAAGGTTCATAGGAGCAAAAGTATGAGCAGATCTCATCAAACTTTTTACCTTCTGCTAATGATTTTTCTTCCCATAAGTGAACTTTTTTGTTGCACTGATAAAAAAAAATAACTGAAAAGCAAACTATAGTGTAGATTGAAGAATGAACATGTAAAGCATCCTTAATGTGATACTTAAACGAGGATGAAACGGTCATGTGCCCATATCTTCTTGGATAGATTCCTTTTCACCCTCAGATATTCATCTATTCGTAGAGGTGGCCGCGGTTCAGTTTTGGAACCGAACTGCAGGGGAACCGGTTCCGGTTCCGGTTCTAGACCAGTTCCGAACCTTTTTTTTAAAAAAAAAATAATAATAATAATTATATATATATTTTACAAAACTGACCGTTGGGCCCAACAGTTAAATTTTTGTTATTTTTTATTTTAAATAAAATAAAAAGTAACCGGTGTAAAATCGTTAGTTTCAAACTGTTGGAACCGCCGGTTCCAAAAAAATTAGAACCGGAACCAGAACCTTATAGGTCCCGGTTCAGAACTGGACCAAATTTTCCGATTCGGTTCTTGAGGCCACGGTTCCGGTTCAAACCGTTGGTTCGAACCGAACCGTGGTCACCTCTATCTATTCACTTTCAAACTTAGGGACTAACTTCTGCATCTTAGGCTATCAACAGTAGCCCAACTATGAGAACTGTAGTTATTATTGTACAGTATTAGAATAAAATTAACAATAACAAAAAAAAAAAAAAAAAAAGTATGTAAATGGCAATATTCTTGAAGTAGTCTCATCACTTGATTTTATTGGATTCAGAATTATAATCAACGGCAAATTTAATCATCTTGGTTTTTTTATCATTTTCTTTAACACAATTCCAAATTGTTTATTTTGATATTTTTTGTTCTTTCTGTTTTGCCATTTCTATCTGTAGTTTCTTTTATTTGATTCCTGTCTTGACTTGAAGTAACTTTGTAGTTTACAGAGAATTCTGAGGGCTTTGTTTAAACACAAGCTTCAGCATCAAGCTGCTTGAGATCAATGCAAAGTTTTCAGCAGCTGATTTTTAAACAGAAGACTTGCCAACATGATTGATTTAATCTTATCTTGCGACTGAAGAAAGTTGTCAGTTGTCAGTGAGTGTATCTGTCATTTAAGTTTCTGAAGCATTTTTGCAGTGCAGAGTTGGTTTCTATTTGAATACATGATGCAAGCTGTTCTGCCCTTTCATAATCATATGTCATCCTTATAAGAATTCCAACCTTATAATTAGTTATCCATAATGTGTATAAAAAAACATATGAAGAATTGAAGGTGTGGCCACTAGAGAGAAATTGTGTTATGTATGGTGGCTCCCTTTTTTTTTTTGGATAATGCCAATCAGCACCCAAAATATTGACCCACCAATTGAAGTGTAGCACGTGACCTTTTTTCTTTTACTTTTTACATTTATCTCCTTGCATTCTTCACAAATTGGGCCACGTGCTACACTTCAATTGGTGGGTCAATATTTTGGGTGCTGACCGGTCAGCACCCAAGCATTATCCTTTTTTTTTTTTTCTTTTGTGCGGCTCCCACCCAAAAGTTCCTCCTTCTCTTCTTCAAATTCTTCTCTTTTTTATTTCTTCTCATAGCTAGTTCTTTTTCTAGGGTTTCGATGTATTCGACTTCACCATAGCAATCCAATTCTATGCTTTTAGTTAACTAAGCAAGTATGATTCAATTCTAGTTTCTAAGGTTCGTCTCATCTAATTTATGAAATGTCATTCTTTGGGGTCATTCTCGAGTATTCTCAACTTGCTTTCTAGTCATTCTTGGTGATCAAGATTACAAATAAGAACCCATTAAGTGCAAGAAGAACATTAAAGAACCAAGAGTGTCTTAGCATGGTATGTGCATCAACAACATCCCATTCATTCACAAATCACAAGAGCTATATCAAGATTACCCATTCCTTGTGGCCTAACCTTATCTCAAACATGCATTTAAGTAATGGTGATCAAGCATTAAACAAACACATGATAGCATAAAATACGATGAATGAAATTAGAAATAATATTGTTAACGAAAACATGAATAGCACACGATACACACAATACACATCAACATGTTCAAGTGACACACTGACACATGAATAGCATGAGAAAAAATAAAAAGAAGGAAGAAGAACTTGATGAAGACTTTAAGGTGGAGCCGCACAAGAAAAATGAAGCCATAGGTTTGCTGGGTACATAACTTGAAAAACAAGGGGGAGAAATGCATAAATTGCTTCTTTTTATTTATGAAACCAATATAAATTTTGAGTTTATTATCTATATGTATGATACACATTTTCTAGAACCAGATAATTTTTAGGTTCTTACATATGTGATGTACATTCTTTAGGACAGATGAAAAGCTAAGAATAACAAATTCGATAAAACCAAGGTTATCGAAGCTCCATTTGCTGCCTGAAAGTATCGTAAAGAATAACCCCAATTATGATGGCCAGCTGAGTAGTTCTCTGCTTTTGCAAAGGAATGGTCCCTGTATTGGGCACCTTCCGGCTGTTGTTAAATGATGATTGGTTCGTCTCTTGATTTCTGCTTCTGTACATGTAGATAGCAAGTTGAGGCTATTGCGAAGGCAAGATCTGAAACATTCACCTGCTTCCTATTTCCAATTGGGAACCTGTTTTGAGTCACTAAGCGTTCATGAGGTCGGCTACTGTAATTTTGCCACATTTGCTATCATCTATCATATCGAACTGGTTGCATATCTGCAGGATATCTTTCTCTGCTATTTTTCCCATCTCCTTAAGCTTGTATATGATAAATTCAGATTTACTGCCATCATGAAAGAAATCAACAGAATGCTTATAAATTCAAATCTAGAGAACGGGTGGAATATAGAAAGTTGATGGAACTAGTTTAAGAAACCGAAAAACACAAATAATTGATGAGGAAATGTTATTGTAAGAAGAAAGAACTAATCCAAAACCAAAATGTTTTACATCTGATAAAAAATAATAAAGTGTGAATATTGTTGTTTTTTGGTTTTTTGATAAAAAAAATTCAACAGCAGCGGATTCAATGCCTTGTGATGTTCTTACTTGGAATTTCTCACATGCTTCTCAACTGGTAAAAAAGATAGATGTTTAATGTGTTAAATTATTTTAATATCCATATTTTAATTAAAATTCAGGTGTTCGCATAAGAATGACTGACAAGCTCACTAATAACTGATCTACACTTTGGAGAAGAGATCCAATTTCTGACATATAACTTGTATTTCTTAGTGAAACTTCTTATATTCTTCTTTTATGATTATTTCTCTGCAATATATTTTGTTCTCTGACCAATTTTACAGGCAAGTTGAAACCTAAAACTAATTGACATCAAGCCATGAGCTCTTCATTGACTAGCAAAGCATGGATCCTATGTATACACAACAAAAACATAAGCGAGACTCTGTGAAGTGTGAACAGCAAAGTTGACAGTCTCATTACTCACAGAATTTGTAAGTATCCTATCCCATTCCCTATAGCCTATAGTAATAATGAATGACCTTTCTCTCAACATATAAATTGAATTTTTTCCAGAAATCAGATACAAAAGTTGAATTCAATAAAAAGGTCTTTTAGTCTTACAATGGAGGAGATGCTCTGAATTTTTCATGATCTTCAATTTTCCAAAGTCAAAACTCTTCTTTCTATTTTTCTTATGAAAGAATATTGAATTCCGGTTTAAATACCAGTGGCATGAGCATTGTTCGGTCTGAACCGGAGCTTTCCTTAGCATTCAGAAGCCTAGACATCTTTGTTACAAAACCTTCTAGATTCAGGGCAGAGGAGCTTTTATCCATTTATGGTCTGAAAAATTGATCTCACAAGATCCTTCTTGAAGTTCATTGTTGTTAACAACAAAATTATGTCTAGAAGAGTACATTGAAATGCTCTTTGTAACCTTCTAAAGCCATTGATGTTCCTGATTGTAGTAGTAAACAACTTCTGATGCAACCCTACATACAACTATTGGAATGCGATTTCCCCACATCATCATAACATACTCCTTCACTTAGTTCACTATCAATGCAGTCTTCACAGTTGATTTCATTATAATCCACATAAAGATAATACAGGCATCCTCCTGTTTCACCGTGAATATTGATGATCGTTCTGACCACCTTGTCCATCGATGAACATTGGTGTCTTGCAAAATATCACCTTGTTGCTTTACTAATTCATCCGTTTGTCTCTAATATCGCTAAAAAGTTTGATCTTACTGTGATTTAGATATCCTATTTTCTTGAAACTAATTATTTTACAGGACTTTCCTTCTAGGTTGTAGCATTCTGCAGTCTGGAAAATGCTGTTGATATGTTTTTTTCTTCCGGGGTACTCAACTAATTCCTTCCAAGCTCATCTATGAGTTAAGTATATTTACCCCACCTACTATCTATGACTCTTTATCTATTGGTTCCAAAAAAAAATTAACTTGCATAGGGCTTACAGAATTTTGATTAAATAATATAAAGTATAAATCTTTAAAATAGAAAGACAATGAAAATACCTGATGGATCCATCATTATCAAGGTCTGCAGCTACTAAATCTCCCAAGGTCATCTTCTTCTGAAGAACCCATTTCGCAATCAACCGATTTCTCTTGTCAATCCTAAGCTCAGTTAAGTAGAGAAAAGCCCTAGCAACAGCCAATGTGCTTACAAGAAGCCACACAACGGCAAAACACCTCCCTCTTACCGTTGCAAAAGCATAGTCCCCATAGCCTACAGTTGTCACAGAAGTAACTGAGAGATAAAAACTATCAACCCAATCCAACTCCTCCAAAAAATGAACTGCAATTGTGCCTATAGCAAGACAACCAATCACAACTCCCAAAGCCAAACCCACTTTGATTCTTATTCTCATTCTTCCTTTCTCTTTATCTATCATATATGTTTTTACCATTGTATTGAAGCGATTCTCATCCACTGTGCTTAAAAAAACTGCCTCTTGCCTATCACAAATGTATGCAACCAACCCATTTAGCAAAATATCAACAAACCCGAATCCGACCAATATAAAAGCACAAGTAAATAGCTTTGTGAATGTTGTGTTGGGAACAATATCACCATAACCAATAGTACAAAGAGTGACTACAATGAAGTACAGAGCATCCACAGGCTCAACTGTGGTAGTGCCCCTAAAATTTCCACAAGTAGACCAAAAAATGACAATCCCAATAATTAGATATACAACTAAACCGATAAACGCTTGCTGAACAATCAAAGGGGTTGATTTCCGGGGTGGCCTGGGGTCTAAAGAATCGGGAAATGCTTCCCTATCTTGAGTGAATAGAGATGGAGCAGAGTGGGAGCGGCGAGTACTTTGTCTCTTCTTGTTTAGATTGGCAATGAGGTTTGCATAAGAAGGGGTTTTTGGGGTTGTGATGATGGGGATGATGGTATCGTTGGTGATGAGATGAGCAGTCGATTGGCGTCTTGGAGTGCCAATATCAAGAAAACCTACCGATGGGAATTCTCTTTTTACTGAATTGGGTATAGTACTAGTTCCTTCATCTTGTCTTGTTTTGGAGAGAAGTGGCTCATCCATGTTGAATCTGCATGATAAGAAAGAGGAGGTTATGGTTTGTTTATCTTTCATTGTTTTAGAGAATTCTAGTTTTGTACTTGGTTTACTTGCTAGTGTAGAACTGCAAGTCAATGGCATTTCCACTCTTGGTTTTGGTTTTGATGGGTTGTTCAGCTAACAGTCACATGATTCAAACTTCAAAGCCCCCCTAAAGTGGCTTTTTGATTGGTGTCGGCTGGTAGCTCAGTTGCTTTGATTTTTGCTTATCTGTTGGAACCAAGGGTAATTTCTTGGGCTCATTTGTGGTAAGACTGTCAAAATCAGTGACACTTTTGGAGTAGCAACATCAAACACATGACCCAAAAAAGGATCACGGTAAATCTGATCATCACATTCACATGATGGTAGTTGGCAGCACCTGCATCTGATCTCACCAAAATTACACGTAGACAATACAAGTTGGAACCAAGGGTAATTTCTTGGGCTCCTTTGTGGTAACTGTCAAAATCAGTGACACTTTTGGAGTTGCAACATCACACACATGACCCAAAAAAGGATCACTGTAAATCTGATCATCACATTCACATGAATGTAGTTGGCAGCACCTGCACCTGATCTCACCAAAATTACACGTAGACAATACAAGTTGAAGTAAAAAAAAAAAAAAAAAATGTTATTCATCTTCTTTATAATAAAAAATGCAATATATAAATGGATGCGCGTGGAGAAAAAAAAAACACGAAAAAAAAATAATAATATCATGGGACCACATACACAGAGAGCAAACAACGGCCAGTCGCAATGGCACCTGAAACAAACGTCACTCTCGTACCAATCATCCTTTAAATAAAATATTCAAACCAAATTAACTTTAGAAGACAATAATGTTCTATAATCTTCTATTAATCAAACCATAACTATCAGAAATTGCTTTCAACCCACAGCATCGATAGACTTTTGGTACTTCTATTATTTGCCCTTACCCTTTCTCTGTTTTGTTGACCGGCTGACTTGCGGATAAAGCTTCTTGGCAGCTAGTATTCATAGTCCCAATATCTCCAACACCTAAGGAGCAACTTCATATCATCATCGTAAGAACTTTGAGACCCCTT
The DNA here is from genome assembly GCA_954870605.1 of Acer campestre. NCBI lineage: Eukaryota > Viridiplantae > Streptophyta > Magnoliopsida > Sapindales > Sapindaceae > Acer > Acer campestre. Next base: position 12,811,059 of record OX940803.1, on the reverse strand, counting down.
TTCTAATTGTTGGCGCCATGTTGAATATTGTGCGTCAACACACCCAAAAACTTAGGAGCAGCACACTAGCATGCATGCCCAACGCAAATGAAGAAGCCCATCTACAAATCAACACTTGAATTGTTTCTCATTTCAAAGCTCAATTATCAGTTATTCTAGTGAAAATTTAAAAACAAGTCCCTGTCACTTGACGAGTCACTTTTATCAGAAATTAGGCACAAAATCCCTTTATTTTGGAACACATAATACAACCAAAAGTAATACTCTCTTATAATACCAAGAGTATTATAAAGGGAATAAAATATCAAATAGTAACAAAAGAAACAAAAAACTAAAATAAGATGCCTAATCTAGTGAGACCATCTACCTTTCTGCCATGCTCCATGTACTTTTGTTTCCTCTACTGTTTTAAATCAAGTACCTGCAATATTTGGTTGATTTTAGGCATTACGATTTCTGAAAATGAACCATTAATCTCATCAACAATAGATGGGATGAAGAAAGGCAATATGATTCCACGGTTTTCCTTAATTATGCTTTGCAGAACGATAGATAATGCATAATTCATTCTAGTATTTTGTTTCTAAGAAAAGCTCAATAAACCATTTCATACTAAATAATTCTCTCATCAAGTGCCATATTTGTGTATTATCAAAGGTACACTCTAAAAGAAAATTATGGAATATCTCATCTAAATTAACAATCTCACACATCCTAAATACCCTTAAATGTACTAATGAGCTACACAAAATATTTTGTAATTGCATATGTATACCTAGTATGACCATGCATGCAGTAGGTCTACTGGGGTCATATCTCATATGGGATGAGGAATAATCCTAACCTTGCCCTGACCAAGACCTACCAAACAAGCCCAAATATGTTGGTCCAAGTCCCTTACAGCAAACAAGCCACAAGTAAAAAAAACTGCGAGTAATAGAAAATAATCCTTCTATAAAGATGATTCTTGCCTTTCCATGACAGTCATCCTACTATTTTGAGCATCAATATATATATATATATGTATATATATATATACCTTGAAAACACAACCGAAAACAAAGTCCATACAGAATTATTATTGTATTATATATAATCACCCTGAAGGCCCTTGATTTATTTCAAATAAAACACAAAATGAAAGGCAGTAACGGCTAGAGGTGTTGTGACTTACTTGCATGCACTCTGTTCAGCTAATGAGAACATAACTGGCACCATCTGGAAGTACACCTGTCTCAGTTGGAGGTATGCTGGTACGAGGTACAGTTTTTCGGACCTGTGCATGAGACTCAGCTTCTTGCTGGAACATCCTAACAAGCTCTTCAAGCTCTAATTTTTTCACTTCAACATTTTCATCCTTGACGGGCTTTTTCAACCCAAGGTAGACCAACCCAATTGCAATCAGCACAATTCCTAATAAGAAAAGGATGCCAGAAAACAACGCAAATGCATATGGAGACCTCACATTTCCAGGTATTCCATCAACATTGATCCCAAACAGACCAGTGATAATGGAAAGAATGAGACCACAACCCCCAAAAACTCCTAAATTATGTGTAACTGTAAGGCTTCTGTCCTACAAGTAGAAATTGAGATAGAATTAGTAAACATTGCATTAAAATCTGTAATGAATAAAAAGACAAAAGCAAATAAATACATAAAAAAAAAATATCACTTTATTTCATCAATCATAGTCTGAAAAATTAATACATAGAAAAGCATATTTATAGGCACCTAAACTGATTCATATGGAAAACTGAATCACTTAAATGGGAAAGAAATAAAATCCCAAGAAAATCATAAATAAAAGGAAATTGCTCATTTAAACCCTATTCTAATAAAGCTATAAATCTCTAAAATATAATATTTCCAATTCTCCATTACTAGCTATCTTAAACACCAGCTCTACCATTCCAGAAATTACCTCTACTTTAACCTTGTATCATACAAACACTGTTAGTATATATAGTATAGGTAGTTAGGTTAAGGGTATTTTTGTAATTTTGCTGTTTCTACTTTTGCCCTAATTTGTGTGTTATATATACTTTTGATCGAAAAAGAAATCCGATTTATTTCGTACCCTTTGCTCAATGAGAAAATGGATTAGATTCGATAGGATCAAACCTATATATACCTATACATATATACACTCACACTTCACTAGAGAACAGCCCTTGTAAACTATAAACATGATTTAGCTATGGCTTTCAACATTATTTTTTCATTTGAATTCACATGGTATCAAAGTCTAGGGTTTGGGGAATAAGTTCCTACCGTGTGAACTCAAATGAAAAATAATGCTGAAAGCCCAGGTTAGAGAAGTAAAATATATACACAAAGTGGGGCAAAAGCAGAAACCCCAAAGTTACAAAATACCCTTAACCTAACACACACTATATACTATATACTAACACCCACCCATCCACCCACCCCACCTCTTCTCAAACTCAAGATGGGAGAACCAACTAGACTTTGTAGAGAAATCGGCAAGCTGAGAGGTAGGAGTGTAAGACAAAGAATGATATGGGATTACTCAAAAGGGGTATAGATTATTATTATTATTATTTTGAAGTATTACAACTGACCTACCAAGATCAAATAATACATGTGCGCCCCCCCCCCCCCCCCCCCCCCCCCCTCTTATAAAATGCACATGGTGGGACTCAAACCCCTCACCACCACTCTCCTAAGAGGTGATGTGCAAAGGGTGATCGTTTGTATGTTTCTCGCCATGTTGTCTTTTATAAAAGTTACAAAAATACCCTTAACCTAACTACCTATATATATACACTATATATACTAAGTTACTAACAAACATAACCAATGATATAATGGTAATTCCTTCAGATTAACTGTCAACTTATATCCTTCAATCATGATAGACCCTATCCATAGTTTCATCATTCAGACAAAATTCTACTCTATACTAGTAATATACCAAATTACAGATATATGTGCCAAAGAATTGACAATCTGTTAAGGATAAAATTATGAATTCTGTTAGAGACAATTGAAATATAGAGTTAATATAAAACAAATGCAACTGTTGTCCATCCATCACAAACATATATACGTAGATGACATGCACACGTATAAAACCAAACTTAAACTCTGAGTGCTATGGCTGCTCTGCCCATCACAAACAAATATGAGTAGATGACATGCATAGTTATAAAAACCAAACTTAAACTATAAGTGGCTGTGGCATAGGTTTCGTATGTGGATGTATCTAAGGAGTATAAGCCAAGTCCACCTAAATGTCCTTCTGTTTTTTTTTTTTTTTTTTTTACAAATAATAATAATCGTTCTGTTTGTTTTACAACCTAATTTTGAACCAGAACTAGTATTATTGATTTATATCAGATCAAACAAACATGGCAGAAAAACTACCACAAAATTATAAAGAAAACTATCACTTTTGCATTTAACAAATTTATACTACTTGGTTATAGATGAAACATTCGCGCTGCAAAGAGATGAGCATTTGACACTTAATCATTTCCAGACATCTGGTTAAGAGTAAGAGCACGTAAACCTGCAACCATGCGCGAACAGTGCTCTGCATGACATCTTGAATTGTAAATAAGCGACCACGAACTGCTTCTTGTTATTGAATCATCCCCCTCGTAGTCTTTCTAATTCTCTCAAGCAAGACCCGTGATAGATTCCCACTCAAGTGTTGAAGAAGCTCAAATACAATCTCCTCCCTTGCATGCAATGACCATTTAACTCTTATAACCTACAGGATAAGGCAAAAAATTAAAGGTAAAATAAGGACTTATGTTTTACACAGATTTAATGAGGAACTTAGGCAAAAATTCAAATAATTATAATTTTTTTTATCAAATAAGATCATGCTAATTGCAGCACAAGAGGCATGTGATTTAGTGATCACTTTGCTTGTTTACCATAGCAAGAGAGATTAGTAGTGGTTAATTATGTGTTCTTATAATTCAATTATGCACTGGAGCATTACTTTCAAGATGGTTAACTTTTTTTATTGTTTTTTATTTCAGAACTTCATATTCCAAGTCCATAAAGATTTTGATAAATATAATATTGCTGGTTATCAGGTCAGAATACTTATAAGACCCAGAACAGATTTTCCACAGATCAACTAAATATTTCATTACTCTCTACTCGGAGCAGTAAAACTCCTAATATATTATACGGTTCCATGAACTTAGCAAGCTATTTTGTAATTAACTGAGATCTAACGTTTGTAATACAAATATCAAGTCAGAGCATACAGAAGCCATATGCTGAAATAGCTTACATTAATCAGATGTTACTTGACCAGAAGAAACTGCCCAAATTCACCCGGTGCACAGACAGCTGGCTATTGCATGCTATAAGTGAACTTATGAGGATTATCATCCCAAGATATTCCCCCCTTAATGAGTGAATTTTCAAATTTTATACTGGAAAAGAAATAAAGACCATGTGTCGTTTTTTTTCCAACTCTATACTACTTAGAAACCCTTTATATCTGAGAAAGATTAACAAGCAATTAAGTACACTTCATTCCACATCCTCAGGCAAAGTGCAGTTGAATACTGGTTGACTAAACACTCAATAACAAAGTAAATGCATCCAGAGCCATTTAGTAGAATGATGACTTCACTGATTTAGAGTACATTAATACATCACAGAGTGCTGCATTATCCGAAAACTAAACTGACTATTTTCCCAGTAAAGAAGTGACTTATCCAGAAGGAATAAAGAACTAAGATACCTGAGTTGATAACCTTCTGATCTCTTGGTTCAAAATTATACTGAACAGGTGCATGTCCTCCTGGTTTCTCCTATGCAAAAACAAAAAAAAAAACATTTATTTTGAGTCATAAAAAGGCAATGACAGATGCTAACAATAGACCCACTATTTAGTAAAACTTGATCAGTAAAGACAAAATGGCTCAATGTGCATGGAAACACCTGTTCATAAACTTCAACTCAACTGCATCTGCTGCTCCAAATATGGATTTACGGAATAATCTAAAACAGCAATAATAAGAAATTTTTTTAAATAGAAAACAAAACCTCTCTGTGGCCCAAATAAACATGTATACTTCTCTGTGGCTATGTACACAATATGCAGAACATATCACATGCATAGATGGCCATTTGATTTGGAAGTATTAAAAGTTTAAAGTTGGGTTACAAAGGACAATAGTTCTATAACCTATCATCCCATCGTGCAAGCCGACTAGCTAGATGTGCTATGACCTCATGAACAGTTCGTGGTATGTTATTTCCTCCAGCAGCAAGGAGCTCCTGAATACAGCATGATACTAAATCATGAGATGAAATTTACTAAACAACTTTGAGCCAACCTTTCTATGGGAAAAAAATGCAAATTGGCCACATCAAGATTGTTTATTGATCATGAACAAACCTGAACTTCAGTGATACCTAGCACATTGATGTTTGATGCAGACCCTTTGACATGCAATGCTGTTACTAAAAAATTTTGTGCCTGCCATGATCGTAGAACTATAGGGACGTCATCTTCATCAACTAACGGATCACCAGCTGACTGCCCTAATAGCTCAAATAATAGTCCACCAGCAACTCTTACAGGAACCTGTGGGCAAATAAAAAATTCAAATTGTATTAACATAAATCCTTATAAGATTCAGATGGAAAACAATCCTATGCAAATATAGAAACTATGGGATGATTTAATAATCGTTGTTTAATTTATTATCATCTAAAACCGCCTGATAAACAGTTTAATTTATTATCATCTAAAACCTCCCGATAAACAAAATAAGCATCACGACTGAACTAACTTATTGCAACAAATCAATTTCTTCAACTCTTCCCTTTAAAGTTCATAAAGAAGAAATCTGCCATCAGCTTGTCTTGGAATGTATGATTTATTTGACAGCCGCAATAGTGAATAATCTTTAGACCTTCTGAATTTTCACTTGATCCACCTAATTTGGCTCTTGATCTCAAAGACAACAGACTATTGTCCTGACAAGTAATCTAAATTTGTATTTAAGAAAAAATTGATTGCAACACCTTCCTATATTGTAAGACACGTTTATGGGATTGCATCCACCAGAAAAGAAGATTTCACACGACGTCACACGTTATATTAAGCATCGCTGAGCTTTATAGACAACAAATCAGACATCACACCACACTACAATGCAAAGGTGTGCTTCAGCCAAACGCCAAACATATTTTTTTATAAACTTTTTTGTGTTTCAGTCCAAAAGAAACCACTGAAGGAGTGAAAGACAATGGCAAAAGCAAAAGTTGAGTGAATTTACAAAGGGATAGAAATGATAGGTAATTGCATATAGAGCTGCAGGAGTGGTTGTTAAATTTCATAGCTCTTTCTTGTTTCAGTTTACCACAAATCAGAGGTCACTGCGAACTTATTCGATTTTCTGCAACATATCATATTTAATTGAAAAGAAGAATTATCAGCTTTTGATATTAAAAAATGAGTTCACAAATCATCTCTGAATACCTTTATTGTTGATTATTCTCTTTTTCAGCTTATAAAATCAATCCCAAGTACAGACAGGATAGATACTTTCAGTGTTTCACATGACTTAAGAATAAAACCAGTGCCTTACTCTCCGTGTGGCACCCAAAACACTTGGATAATTGGTTCTTAAATATTGAAGACTTACATAAACTGGCATGCTTAAATACTAAACAAGCAAAGCAATTTACCTCATATAGAAGGTGCTTCATTCGCTCGCTTATCAGCTTACTTTCATCTCTCAAGGCAATACAAATAGCAGGATGGATCCATTGAGCATTTCTCAACCAAGCATTCACAAATGGGTGAGCTGCAGCCATATGACACCACCAAGTTGGACCCACAGGCCTTTCCCAGTAAGGAGCAGCCAAATCCGCAACGGTAACATCATCCTCTTCATCTTGGAAGAAGTCAATAGGCTCCCAGCAGCCAGCATCAACTTGCACTGACCTTACAAGCTCAGAAATTCTGTCCCACCCAATTGGTACCCAGTAACTTCTTGGTAGAGCTTCTTCCCTGCCACCGGGTTTAAGATTATGGTCATCTAACATATCTTTGACACTGACTTCAAAATCTATTATGGGTGGAGATTTACTTAGATTGTAATCAGTAGGGTCATATGTAGACACTTGTTTCTCGGGCATTTCTACGAGCAGATGGTGGGCTCCTGATTTTGATTGAACCTTAGTCGTCTTCTTCCGGCTTCGAACAAATTCAAAAGCACAAATAAGTCCATCAGTCCAAAGATCACCACCACCAAGCATCACATCTCTACTGAAATGATTCTTGTGGTTTTCTTGCTTCTTCAATCCATTGCTCATGAAAACTCCCAAATCACTCATAATTGCATTTCACCTCTGCAGAGACAGCCAAAGTAATTTAACAATTAAAAAACCACATCTCAGTTCTTATCAGTAATCAAGCATCTATGTTCAATCGCAGCTCTTCACAAAAACAACCAATACCCATATTTCAGCTGAATTATGTGATTATTTTGAATCATAAATTAAAATCTTTGAAAGAAATAAAAAAAGGCATGCATGTAATCCCACAACATTCAAATGGAGAGAGAATGACAAGGCAACAGATCAATACAAGGTAAAATAACATTGAAAAGGAACCAAACACCATCAACTAAACAGTTATTAGAATTCCAGTAAGTGATCTGTAAATTAAACAACACTATAATTACAGTAATGAGATTGTAATTCCTACAACTTAAGTAGATGATGATGATGATGATGATTTTACACGATTCTGTGACTTGCGAATTTCAATGGGCCTGAGATTTTTAACAAAAATATAACGATGCTGCATTGCGGTGTTTGTAAATTGCAATGCCACCGAAATGTATGAAGATATGTGGAGGATTGCTAACGTGTGTACGTCATTACGTGGACAGAGACTGCATTTTTGGGATTTTCCGGTTGTTTGGTTTTTTTTTGTCCGAAGATCAAAAGGTCTTGAATTTTACGAAAGACCGAATAGTTGAAACTAAAACGGAATGACATGCTCGATTATAGTTTTAAAACAATTATCGCTGATTAGCACCGATGACCCCTCAACTATAACCGAATTTACACCTTACCCCTAATACTTTTTTTTCATCATTAAACCCTTTGAACTATCATAAATTGGCAATGGCTAACGGAAACCTAACAAAACCTGATTCTGTCTAGGGAAAATTGCTCTAAGTTACCCTTATTATATGCATAATTGCATTAAACCGGAAAATATAATAATATGATCTGAATACCCCTTTGACCAAATTTTAAATTGAAATAATGGTTAAATAATAATAAAAATCTGAATTTTATTATAAAGACAATTAAATAAATAGATAAATGAAAAAATTATTTTAATTTAACAATTATTTAAATTATATTTTTTATTTAAATATCCTTAAATATAAAAACCCAAATAAATATTTAAATTATTTAAGAAAAATAAAAATAATGGTTAAATAATAATACAATCCCCTTTCAAAAAAAAATATACAATTATGATTTCTTTTATAAAGAAAATAAAATCTTGATGAAGATCTAAAGATCCATCAATGTTCTTCTTCTTTTTTCTTTTTCAATTTTTTTAATTGGATTTCGTTTATTGGTTTGTGAATTGTGTTTTTTTAATTAATTTTTTAACTTAATGAATATAGAGAAGGGAAATCCTTAAAATAAAAAATTTCAAATAAATATTTTTAAATGAACATTGATCCATCCAATTAAATGAACATCTATTTCTCCATCCAATTTTTGAAAATTTCCTTCCTCTAAAGGAAAAAAAAAATTCCAACACCCAAAAATCAAAAAATAAAATTTTTAATTTTTAATGTCTATATGTGTTTTTAATTGGATCAATGTTCAATTTTTTAAAATTTGTATTTTTATTATTATTATTATTTTGTAATTGAGATAAATCATTCTATTTTAGAAAAAAAAATACTTTTTTTTATTTGAATTTGTTTTAATAAATATTTCTCCACCGTCCATTTATGAGATGGATAGTAGAGATTTTAAAGATGTTTTAATTTTTTTAAAGATTTTATTTTCTTTATAAAAAAAATTAGAATTTTATTATTATTTTTATTATTTTTTTCAAAAGGAAATTGTATTATTATTTAACCATTATTTTTTTCTTAAATAATTTAAATATTTATCTAGGTTTAATATTTTGGGATATTTAAATAAAAAAAGATAATTTAAATAATTGTTAAATCAATTTAATTTTTTCATTTCTCTATTTATTTAATTGTCTTTATAATAAAATTCAGAATTTTATTATTATTTAACCATTATTTCAATTTTAAATTTTAAATTTTTATTTTTAAAATTTGGCCAGAGGGGTATTCGGGTCATATTGTTATATTTTTTTCCGGTTTGATACAATTATATATATAATCAGTGGAACTTAGTGTAATTTGTCATGACAAAAAAATGAACGGCATTAAGATTTGGGACCACAACGCAGCAAAAGAAGAGTTCAAGGGGTTTAAAGGCGAAAAAAAAAGTATAAAAGGGTAAGATGCAAGTTTGGGTATAGTTTAGGGAGCATCAATGCCAATTAGCTAACAATCAATTTGAAATTTATACACTTATTATTATTATCATTTTATATGATACAAACAACTCAATAAAAATAATTTAACAAATTCTAAATCATTTTTATGTAATAATAATAAGATATTATTTATGATTAAGATATAATATGTAATTTGTTTTAGGAGAATTGCACAAACATCCCTCGAGATTTGATGAAATTACACAGATATGACAGTTTTTGTTATATACACACAAATTTCTCTCAACGTTTGAAAATTGTTGCACAAACATCCCCTGTTGTTAGACTAATCCGTTAATTAATGGTCAAAAGTATAAAAAGTCTAAAATACTCTTTATTTTTATTTTAAATAAACTAAAAAATTATAAAAATAAGATTAAAAATATATATTTTAGATAACATGAATGTATATTAAATCTGAAACCTGAAAAAAAAAAATTCATCTTTACAAATAAAATAAAAAATAGTTTTTTCAACAATTTAATAATAAATAAATTTAAATTTTAAAATTATTTAAAATCAAGGGGGATTTAAAACCAAGGGGAAATTGCACAAGCTAATTTTTTTTTTTTAAGATGAATTTTTTTTCCAGCTTTTTGATTTAAAATACATTCATATTTTCTAAAAGATTTTTTAATATTTTTTTATCTTACTTTTGAATTTTTAATTTTTTTATAATAAAAATATAGGGCATTTTGGATTTTTTACACGTTTAACCATTGACTAACGGTAGGGGATATTTATGTAACAATTTTCAAATGTTAAGTGAAGTTTGTGCATATATGATCAAAACTATCAAATTCGTGCAATTTTATCAAACCTCGGGGAAATGTTTGTGCAATTCCCCCTTTGTTTTATTTTTAAAATATGATAAATAAGGATTTAAGAATGGTTTTGAATATTATATATATATATAATTAAAGGTTCACGATGGTGTTGAGAGTGACAATATAATTAATATATAGTCCTTTTCTTCTTAGTGCGCACTGATATAAAATACATCAGTACATTGCATCTGGGTCACAGATTATAGAGAAGCACTGACAAATGCATGCATACCAAGTCAAAGTATATGAATCTAATGGTCCAACTACAATGCACTAATATATATTCCTCAGTGCGCATTGAGGTGAACATTTCTAGATTAATATATATATTTATATATTTATAAAGCGACTTATCATAAGTAATAGGTTAAAATAAATAAGTTTGTATAATATAAAATTATGATAAAATTAGAAATATTATATTTTTGGGAGGATAATCTTAAAAGAAAATATATTAAATGCAATCCAGTTATTTGAAATTAAGTTAAAGGTATGGATTTCTTACTTTTTATTTTAAGTTGTTTTTTGGTATTTTTAAATTGTTCGACTACTTGAAAAAAAAAAAAAACAAAAAAACCTTAATAATTTTAATTCAGACCCATCACCCTAGTCTGTAACATAACTACCTCGTTGTCTGACCATGTTAACTATAATGAAATTTCAAGATTTCTATCACACATCTCAACAATTCATTTATTATTATTTTTAGGGGTAGATACACCCATCTTCCCTGAAGTTTAGCATAAATACAGATATAGAGCATGCTCTATAAAATTGAATTAATGAAAAGACCAAATTGCCCTTATCTATTAAAATTTCAAAATGAAGATAATCTTTTTATAAAAAAAAAAACAACAATTAAATTAATTGAAGATAATCATTTCAACAGAATATAAATTAAAAAAATAAAAATAAGTAAATAACTATTTTTAAAATTTTAAATTATCTTAATTTTTTTAAGGAAAATTGTTTTCATTATAATTTTTTTTTTCTATTTTACAGAAAATGAAAAAAAAAATGTTTAACTTTAAAAAAAAATTCCATAATTTTTTGAAATTTAAATTTTATTTTTTATATAAAAAGATTATCTTCATTTTAAATTTTAATAACTATTGGCAATTTGATCTTTTTATTATTTCAATCTTAAGAGTAGGGATGTAAGAGTATTTATTATTATTATTATTATTATTATTTTGATGTTGTTACCAAGCTGGTTCGAACCATGATGGTATGAAACATACATACTCAAGTCATCATACCACCAAATCCAACGGAAGCTTGGTGGGATGTATGAGTAAATAAATGCATATTTGTTCTTTAACTACATTTATGCTAAACTTTAGGGGAGGTTGGTGTATGTACCCCCTTAATTTTTTAATTGTTATTATTTTAAGTTTGACATTGGTCGGGTTATGAATCTGTCGGATCTGGTGAGTTCAATCACTACAACACACGACTTGGAAAGCAATTCTTACTCCGAGGAAGGGACTCCCCACATTTTGTATGCTAATTCTATAAAGGGGAAGTGTAAACACTTATGATGCGTTTACTAATCAGGAATTAAATGAAATCAGAATTAAGTTTCATTAGGAAGGGAAAGAAGGGAAATCAAAATTAAGTTATAAATTTCATTTCTACGCTTACCTTTTTTTACATCGTCTTACTAATTTTTTTATGAATTATAAATAAAATCAAATTTATTCTATTTTATAGTGTTTATTATTCTAAGGAATGAGAATGATACAAAGTTGATGACAAAAATACCTTTGTATATATAACATATTGATTAGTAAACGCATCCTTAAGATATGAGTGGATGTGCATTTATTATTATTGTTGTTGTTGCCATGGTCGTCATATTTTTTGGGGTAATTATCAAAATTCTTTAAAGGTTTACGGTATTTCCATAACCCCTCTACAATTTGTTAATGGCCAAAATCCCTCTATCGTTAAAAAATACATAAAATGCCTTTATCGTTATATACTCCATTAAATATTTTAAATATATAAAGGAAAATAGGTAAATTGATATAAAATAATTTTTTTTAAAAAAAAAACCTTAAATTAAAAATTATTTAACAAAATATTAAAATAAAAATAAGGAAATTTTTTATATATATAAAAAAAAAAAAAATAGTCTTTCTACATACCTAGATCACAATCTTTTCTCTTTCATCTCTATCTTCTTTCTCACTTGTCTCTTGGTTGTCGACGAGGAGCATCAATCTCTTCCGCTAAAAGAACATCAACACTATCTTCATTATCTCGCATTCATTCTTCTCTTTATCTCTTCCTTCTCTCTCGTATGTACTGGTTTCTAATTGGTCGTCAGCGAGGAATAGAGCGTCAATCTCCTATGTTAAGAGGAGATCGATGTCAATGGGGTGATGATTGTTGGATTGTAATGATGGTAATAGTGGTGTTTGTTTTGACACCGACGAGGAGATCGAGTGTCAATCTCCTTTGTTGAGACGGGATCAACTCTAGTGGTGGTAGGGGTGGTGCAGGTTAGATTTGAGAGTTAAGGTTTGACAATTGAGATGAGATGGTAGGATTTGGTTATTGAGATTTATGGTGGTGATTACTGTCTGTGTGTGTGTGTGTGTGTGTGTGTGTGTGTGTGTGTGTGTGTGTGAGAGAGAGAGAGAGAGAGAGAGAGAGAGTTAGGTTAGGGTTTGGTGTTGAAGATTGATGGTAGTGGTGATGATTATAATGGAGAAGAGATGAATTTTGGTTGTGAATTTGAAAAATGGTTTTAGAATGATTTTTTCAATTTTTAAATTAAATTTTCATATTGTCCATATAATATATTTTATGATTGTGTATTTATATTAACGTCCATCAAAGCCCATCTATAAAAATTCTTCCAATAACAAAGCAATGCATTGAATGTGTCTTTTTTTTTTTTAATCAAGTGGGCATAGATCAAGAGAACTTATATTTTATCCAAAAAAATGATTTGCTGAATATAATGTGTTACCACATATAATATTGGTCCAGTGGTAAACCCCTCACACCTGCACCACAAGGTTGCAGATTCGAGTCCTCCCCCTCCCTAAAAAAAACCCCTAATTTATATAATAGAGTAATACTTATAAAAAAGAAAAAAATGTTACCACATAAATGAGTTTTTCTTTTATATATACTACATGTGGTGACAGCACTTTGAAGCGGAACATTATCGATATGAATGAGCTCTTACTACCAACCTATATTGGGTGGTCACATAAATGAGTTTTTGAGCCAACATTTTTTGTATATACTAAATAGCATAATCTAATTTTATTTGGCACAACATTAGAGCATCTCTAATGCAAAAATGACTAACATACCCAAAATCATTGACATGATAACAATGTCAAGAGATTTGCTTCTTATGTGGTATAAAGATAGACTTATAGACAATCAATTCAAAATTTAGTCTTCAATGTTTCCGTCTAAAACACATTTATTTGTAATGACGTGTCCAATTTTTTTCCTTTTTTCCTTTTTATTTTATTTTCTTACCAAAAAAAAAAAAAGGAAAATTAATGTTAATTTTAAATACTTGCTGAGTTAACCAAAAAAATAATTGTGCAATGGGCTGTTGGAAAGTAGATTGTTTATTTAGCCTATATGTATCTTTTTTTTTTTTTCCACAAGCCACTATTACATTAGAGATGCTCTTAGTGTCATCCATATTGAAATTTTGTCATTTATCCTCAAGATTTTCTTTCTTCTTTTATATATTATTTTCTTCTTCTTATATATGGAAAAATAAATTGACTTTTGGGTGTCACATATATCTTGATCAATTTGATAGTTTTTCTAAAGTAGAAAAATATAAAATATCTTCCACAACTAAGACTAAATAACTTAAAAGGGAAATATATTAATTGTAAATTCATAATATTTATATATTAATTTTGTTGACTGTGGATATTGTTGAACATAAAAGTTAACGAGTCAACATGCCATCTAGGTTTATTCAACTTTGCTATAAGTTAATGTTGAAGTTGTTGGATATTGTAGCTCAAGTCATGTCCAAGTGGAAGACACACGAAGGATTAAGATGTCTAACTATTGTCATTGTTTCGGTGAACTTGAAACCAAAGAAAACTATTAGAAGTGCATACGTTTATACTCTAACGGTCAAGTCAGGAAGTGCTTATGTTTATACTCTAACGGTCAAGTCAGTAAGAGAACAAAGGAGAGATAAATCTAATGTAAAAAGAAAAGCCGACTTTTGGCTTGTGATTCATATATGAGATTCTTATAAAGACATCTATTTATAAAGAAGGTTGAGTGTTCAACCAGAAAAACACTTAAGTACTTCCGGTCATATAGGATTGCATGTCAGATATGCCTTGTTAAGCGACGTGGTGACACATGCCATGTCAGTTGGATAGCCATATGCCTAATCTCTATCTCTTCATTCAATCACTCATTGATGCAATGGATTAGATGATCACATGGGTAATTGTCTAAAATTGACAAAATTAGGTGAGTTAAACACGTTGCATTTATTTCACTCATGGGTAATCATCGTTTCAAACAGCTTTTACCCGCTTTGTAGGTAGGACAAAACTTACTAAGGCTCCGTTTGAAAGAGCTTCTTCAAGTAGATCTTTTAGGAGTAGACCATTTAAAGTAGATCTTCTATGGGTAGATCTTTTAATGGAGAGATGTTGGTCATTTAGCTGTTAATTAGAAAAAGCTTTTTTAAATGGTAGGATTACCAAAATATTTAAAAATTATTTTAAATGATAGGGTTATATTAGACATTTTAGTGTTATTAAAAAAAACTAAAAAAGATCCATTTGAAAAAGCCTTAAATTTAGGCTTCTCCAAGTATATGTAAAACAAATTTTTTTGATCATCCAAAAGCTCTACTGAGTGACAACCAAACAACACAAAAAAAATTGAAAAAACTTTTTTAATTAAAAATGATGTGTTAGTTAGTAGACAAACTCTTTCAAACGGACACTAAATAATATCGTGCATATGATTTTGTACATTTATTGTTAAAAGATCAATTTTAAAAACTATAATTGAAAAGTTGTTATAAACATGTCCTTAATTTATTACTCTTCAATTGACTCATTGTGCGTCCCATGTTTTACTTTCTATGTTAAGATGCCTATAATTAGATTGCACCTCAGTATGTCTTAAATTTTCATATCATATAAGATTTGTGTCATTACAACTGAGAGTCCATTAATAGTTTAAGAGATCGGACGATCACCTGGGTAATTGTCTAAAATTGGTGAAATTAGGTGAGTTAAGCACGTTGCATTTATTCCACTCATGTGTAATCATTTTTTTTCAAACTTTTAATAGCTTTTACCTGCTTTGCATGTGGGACAAAACTTACTAAATAGTGTCGTGTATATAGTTTTATACATTTATTGTTAAAAGATCTACTTTGAAAAATTTACTTGAAAAGTCGTTATAAACAAGTCTTTAATTTGTTACCTTTCGATTGACTCATTATGGGTTCCACGATTTACTTCCTACTACATGTTAAGATGACTAAAATTAGATAAGACAGTTTTATTTCAAATATCACACATCTTTATGTCTTGAATTTTCGTATTATATATGATTTGTGACATTGAAACATAATGTCCATTAATAGTTTTCTTCTAATTAGGTTTCTTCTTTGAATGACCTAATTCTAATATAATGGATGTTAACAATGCCCTTAGATCAAAAGTATGTAGAAGATTGAATATTAATCTACAAATACTGAAGTTAAAACATTATAACCCAATCCATAATACAAAATCCATTTAAAGTTTGTTGATTTTAAGCACACACCTTCCATTCCACTCAATCACCCTCCGGCCTCCACTCCACTTAATCATGCATACAAATACAAATTTAACTAAATTCTCATCCAAAGGTTACTTAGGTATATCAATTCCTAAACTTTTATCTAACAGATTAACACTATGTTTGGTTTGATGGAATTGTAGATAAAGGAAATGATAAGTTAATGAAGAAAATGAAAGGAAATGATAAGTTAATGAAGAAAAGGAAAGGAAATGATAAGTTAATGAAGAAAAGGAAAGGAAAGGAAATTAAAGGAAAGAAAAGTGTTTTTAATGATAGTTGTTTGGATGATTATGAATATAAATAAAAGGAAATTAAACAAATTTTTTTTTTAAAGAAGAGAAATAAATAGATCATTTTTATTTTATTTACGAAAATATTCATCTAATATGATTACCCAACAGAAGCATAGCAATATCTTTCCAAAAAAAAAAAAAAGTTGCATGGCAATAGAAATGCAAATTTTATTTGTAGAAATGATTCAATCAAATTAACTGCAGTAATTCAAGTCATGACATAATAATAATATAAATAATAATAAGTTGTTCAATGTTAAACGGTGCATAAAATTAAAAGCATATACACCAAATAAGTAATAACAAAGTAATAAAAAAAAAAATAATATTATAAAATAGTTTACCTTGATTGAGGACATTGATTTGAGCAAACAATTGTCGATAAACAAATATGAATGAGAGATGAACAAAGGATATGTCTTGATATTTTGGTTATATAGACTTTAGATATAAAGATATCAATTAAAATTATTATTTAATATTAATAGGGTTAGTTTTGGAATATTAAAAATATCATTAATTCTATATTCATTTCCTTCCTTTTCTTCCCAAATATGGTGGAAAATCAAATGGATATTCTCTCCCTTTCCTTTCCTTTCCTTTCCCTCATTTTCATTTCTTTTCCCTCTCATTTAAAAATATATTAGAAATCTATCAAAATTCTTTTTTTTTTTTTTTTTTTTTTCCATTATCTCATATTCCATCAAACCAAACATAGTGTAAATGATATACCAACAACTAGTAAACACCTATTTAAAGTTAAAATGTAAATTTTGCAAAATATAAATGAGGTGATATTAGACAATTCAAATTATATAACAGTGATTTAATTCTCAATGATGCAAAGTATGAGTTGTAATTTTATTTTATTTTACATCACATGTGGCGACTTGAACTTGAAACATTATTAAACTGAATGAACATTTTTAACACTAAGTCACATTAGACGGTACGTGTTAAATATGAGTTGTAACCGACACATTATTTATTACAAATAATAACATTGTCGTTGTTTAGCCTTCCTCAAAACCTTAATAAAATAATAAATAAATAATTATAATCACTAATTGTTGATAATACAATGCCACAAAATTAGTAAGAATTTTTTTTTTTAACGAAATTAGTATAAAACTTAATTGGTTACAGTTTTAAAATTTATTTATCATAATATCCAGTGATCTAAACAATCATATAATTCACTTATTATGTTGTTTGGTCAAACATATATGTTATTTCTCTTATAAATCATTATATAAAACTAAAAAAAAAAAAAATTGATTTTATTGTATAATGTAACTTGATGGTAAATTACGCTTATTTTGTTCGATAAATATGACGATTGATAAATAATAAATAAAAATTTAATTTCACAATACGACAGTCTTTGAAGGCAAATAAGGAGTGAGTAGTGACAATAATAAATAATTTATTCCTAAACCAAAAAACCCAAACAAGTCAAATTGAAATAGAAATTGGTAAACCTAAGCAGAAATCAGAAGAAGATTTTCCCAGTATTCTAGTAAATGCCTTATCAAAAAATAGGTAAATAAAATTTTCTCTTTCTGATTTATTTTTTGTCGGGAAGACAAAAAATTCTTCTCCTCACAATCATAAGTACCATACAGCTATGACTATAAAAGACACTCTCTCACACGAAGCCACGAATTTAAAACATTATAACCCAATCCATAATACAAAATCCTTTTAAAGTTTGTTGATTTTAAGCACACACCCTCCATTCCATTAAATCACCCTCCGGCCTCCACTCCACTCAATCATGCATATAAATACAAATTTAACTAAATTCTCATCCAAAGGTTACTTAGGTATATCAATTCCTAAACTTCTATCTAACAGACTAACACTATGCTTGGTTTGATGGAATTGTAGAGAAAGAAAATGATAAGTTAACGAGGAAAAGAAATGAAAGGAAAATGTTTTTAATGATAGTTGTTTGGATGATTATGAATAGAAATAAAAGGAAATGAAACAATTTTTTTAAAAGAAGAGAAATAAATAAATAATTTTTATTTTATTTACGAAAATATCATTTCAATATGATTACCCAACAGTAGCATAACAATATCTTTAAAATAAAAAAATAAAAAAAAAGTTGCATGGCAATAGAAATACAAATCTTATTTGTAGCAATGATTCAATTAAATTAACTGCAGTGATTCAAGCCATGACATAATAATAACATAAATAATAATAAGTTATTCAATGCTAAACGGTGCATAAAATTATAAACATATACACCAAATAAGTAATAACAAAATAATAATAATAAAAAGTAATGTTATAAAATAGTTTACCTTGATTGATGACGCTGACTTAGGCAAACAATTGTCAATAAACAAGTATGAATGAGAGATGAACAAAGGATATGTATTGACGTTTTGGTTATATGGACTTTAGATGTAAATATATCAATTAAAATTATTATTCAATATTAATATGGTTAGTTTTGGAATATTAAAAATATCATTAATTCTATATTCATTTCATTCCTTTTCTTCCCAAATATGGTGGGAAATCAAATGGATATTCTCTCCCTTTCCTTTCCTTTCCCTCCTTTTCGTTTATTTTCCCTCTCGTTTAACAAGATATTATAAATCTATCAAAATCCTTTCCTTTCCATTCTCTCATACTCCATCAAACCAAACACAGTGTAAATGATATACCGACAACTAGCAAACACTTATTCAAAGTTAAAATGTAAATTTTACAAAATATAAATGGGGTGATATTAGACAATTCAAATTCTATAACAGCGATTTAATTCTCAATGATACAAAGTATGAGTTGTAATTTTTTTTTTTATATCACATGTGGCGACTTGAACTTGAAACATTATTAAACTGAATGAACGTTTTTAACACTAAGTCACATTAGACGGTACATGTTAAATATGAGATGTAACCGACACATTAATTTTTACAAATAATAATATTGTCATTGTCTAGCCTTCCTCAAAACCTTAATAAAACAATAAATAAATAAATAATGATAATCACTGGTTATTGATAATACAATGCCACAAAATTAGTAAGAAATTTTTTTTGAACGAAATTAATATAAAACTTAATTGGTTAAAGTTTTAAAATTTACTTATCATAATATCTAGTGATCTAAACAATCATATAATTCATTTACTATGTTATTTGGGTCAAACATATATGTTATTTCTCTTATAAATCATCATATAAAACAATAAAAATTGATTTTATTGTCTAATGTGACTTGATGGTAAATTACGCTCATTTTGTCCGATAAATATGGCGATCAATAATAATAAATAAAAATTTAATTTCACAATATAGCAGTATTTGAAGGCAAATAAGGAGTGAGTAATGACAATAATAGGTAATTTATTCCTGAACCGAAAAACCCAAAAAAGTCAAATTGAAATAGAAATTGGTAAACCTAAGCAGAAATCAGTAGAAGATTTTCCTATTATTTTAGTAAACACCTTATCAAAAAATAGGTAAATAAAATTTTCTCTTTCTGATTTATTTTTTTCTGGGAAGACAAAAAAATCTTCTCCTCACAATCATAAGTACCGTATAACTATGACCATAAAAGACACTCTCTCACACGAAGCCACGAATTTAAAACATTATAACCTAGGGCCAGTTTGGTATTGATTTTGATAAGCTAAAATCAACTTATTTCATAATTTTGGAAGAAAATTTTGTTTGGTAAAACCTTCCCAAACTGATTATTTAAGAATCTACCTTGATTTGACAGTGATTTTGAGAAGGAGGTAGATGGTTACTTTTCAAAAGCAATTATAAAATAATCAATTTTAGGATTTAATGAATCTTTTAAAACACCCAAATTGCCCTCATTAGTTTAACTTGAAGACAGATTTCTCCTTTTATTTTTTTCCTATTCTAATATCTTACAACCCTAATTTCTACTTAATTCAACGTTCTTCTTTCATTTATAACACAAACGTTGCTTTGAGTTTGAAGATTTTCCATCACTTTCTCAAGAAACTTTCAAAAGTAAGTCAAATTTATATTTATATGTTGAATTGAATAATTAAAAGATTTGATGTATAATTTTATCGTCTTTGAATAAACAAGTTCATGTGTAATACAAATGCATTACTGCACTGTTTATTCACTTTCAATTATGTCTCAAGCGTGAGTGAAGTTTGATTATTTCAATTTTAATTTTTTGTCATTTTTTTTATATATATATTCTATTACTGTTGTGCATACTGTAGGCGTGGTTTAATTTTTTGTCAATTATATATATATATATTCTATTACTGTTGTGCCTGTTGTAGGCGTTCAATTATATATATATATATTATATTACTGTTGTGCTGGGGGGGGTGGCGGCGGGAAGGTGCGGTTGGGTTTTCCTCTGTGTGTGTTGTTGCGGTTCCCCCCCTTGTTGCTTTGTTTTACGTTGTTGTTTTGCTTGCCTTTGGGATTTCAATAAAACTGGTTGTTGTTAAAATATATATATATATATGCTATTACTGTGCATGTGTTAGGTTAATGGTTTGATTATTCCAGTTGTTAGGGATAATACATTGTCTAAATATTTATACTTGTTTGAATACACATGTTGTTTATAATAATAACAATTTTCCAATTTTTTTTCTTTTAGCATTTTTTTTTCTAATTAAGTAAATAGTAATTTAGATGGAGAATATCAACAAGACAGCCAACAGTACCGAAAATATGAATAAAGGACCCAAGGGTAAGGCTATATGGGACATTGCTAGTGTAGCCTTATATTGTGATTTGTGTATTGTGGAGGTTGAGCAGGGCATCACCCCGAGACTCATTTTACGAAACTTGGAGCACAATGCTAATACACCTGGAGCACGAGAAGCGAAGAAATTGAGAGATAATATTGCGGCAAGTTTGATGAGGGCATGACATTGCCCTACAAAAACTACAATGACATTTTAATTACTGATTTTTTTTTTTATATGCACTATTGTTATGTATTATTATTATTTTTTTATAAATGTTTTACTATTATTGTTTGGAGACATCTCAACATTTTATTCTATATTTTTATTGGTTAAATCTCAAAGGTCTAATATCTTATAATGAAATCCATTGTTTGCTCTTTGATTTAAAATCTGTAATGGTTTACAGGGCTAGGTATTACTCGTTATTCTTATGTGTCATATGTTCCTCAGTTAATTTGTCCTAACTGTAAAAATAGTGTAAATATGAAGATAATTGATGTTGTTTCTCATGTTACTGGATGTAAAAGCAACAAAGATGATAGTGTAGGTTTTGTTAAAAGTTTAAAGATGGTGATAGATAATTTAAGGTTACTGTAGTGCCATTTCTTTTACATAAATAAAGTTGTGTATATATAAATATAAATATAAATATATATACATTGAAAGATTATATATATAAAAATTTAGAGATCAATATCATATCATATGAATGATATCAATTTAACTTTTTTAAAATTTAAATCTACTTTATTTTATAATAAAAATACTTTGATATTTAATTTTCCTGTTCAAATAAAATGTATTGTTTAAAAAGTGAATAAAATACAAAATTGAAAGTATTTCAATATCATACCCATTTTGGTCATTGTATACTGTCACAGCAGTTTGACAGCATAACTTACCAAACACATATTCAGTACTTTTAAACCTCACAGCAATTAAAAAAGTACGGTTTGTCAAACGCATACCTGCTTAACTTCACAGCTGATTATTCCTCCAGCACAGCTGACAGTGATTATTTAAGAAGTTACAGCAATACCAAACTAGCCCCTAATCCATAATACAAAATCCATTTAAAGTTTGTTGATTTTAATCACACGCTCTCCATTCCACTCAATCACCATCTGGCCTCCACTCCACTCAATCATGCATACAAATACAAATTTAACTAAATTCTCATCTAAAGGTTACTTAGGTATATCAATTCCTAAACTTTTATCTAACAGACTAACACTATGTTTGGTTTGATGGAATTGTAGAAAAAGGAAATAATAAGTTAATGAGGAAAAGAAAGTAAAGGAAATTAAATGAAAGGAAAGTGTTTTTAATGATAGTTGTTTGGATGATTATGAATAGAAATAAAAGGAAATTAAACAATTTTTTTTTTTTCAAGAAGAGAAATAAATAAATAATTTTTATTTTATTTATGAAAATATCCTTCCAATATGATTACCCAACAGTAGCATAACAATATCTTTCAAAAAAAGAAAAAAAGAAACAGTTGCACGGCAATAGAAATAAAAATCTTATTTGTAGCAATGATTCAATCAAATTAACTGCAGTGATTTAAGCCATGACATAATAATAATATAAATAATAAAAAGTTGTTCAATGCTAAACGGTGCATAAAATTACAAGCATATACACCAAATAAGTAATAACAAAGTAATAAAAAAAAAGTAATATTATAAAATAGTTTACCTTGATTGAGGACGCTGATTTGAGTAAACAATTGTCGATAAACAAGTATGAATGAGAGATGAACAAATGATATATCTTGACGTTTTGGTTATATAGACTTTAGATATAAAGATATTAATTAAAATTATTATTCAATATTAATAAGGTTAGTTTTGGAATATTAAAAATATCATTAATTCTGTATTCATTTCCTTCATTTTCTTTCCAAATATGGTGGGAAATCAAATGCATATTCCCTCATTTTCCTTTCCTTTCATTTCATTTCTCTCTCATTTAACAAGATATTAGAAATCTATCCAAATTCTTTCATTTCCTTTTTCTCATATTCCATCAAACCAAACATAGTGTAAATGATATACCGACAACTAGCAAACACCTATTCAAAGTTAAAATGTAAATTTTGCAAAATATAAACGGGGTGATATTAGACAATTCAAATTCTATAACAATGATTTAATTCTCAATGATGCAAAGTATGAGTTGTAATTTTTTTTTATACATCACATGTGGCGACTTGAACTTGAAACATTATCAAACTGAATGAACGTTTTTAACACTAAGTCACATTAGACGGTACGTGTTAAATATGAGTTGTAACTGACACATTATTTATTACAAATAATAATATTAACATTGTCTAGCATTCCCCAAAACCTAAATAAAACAATAAATAAATAAATAATGAATTATAATCACTAGTTGTTGATAATACAATGCCACAAAATTAGTATAAAACTTAATTGGTTAAAGTTTTAAAATTTATTTATCATAATATCTAGCGATCTAAACGATCATATAATTCATTTACTATGTTATTTGGGACAAACATATATGTTATTTCTCTTATAAATCATCATATAAAACAATAAAAATTGATTTTATTGTCTAATGTAACTTGATAGTAAATTATGCTCATTTTGTCCGATAAATATGATGATCGATAAATAATAAATAAAAATTTAATTTCACATTATAGCAGTCTTTGAAGGCAAATAAGGAGTGAGTAGTGACAATAATAGATAATTTATTCCTAAACCAAAAAACCTAAAAAAGTCAAATTGAAATGGAAATTGGTAAACCTAAGCAGAAATCAGTAGAAGATTTTCCTAGTATTCTAGTAAACGCCTTATCAAAAAATAGGTAAATAAAATTCTCTTTCTGATTTATTTTTTGCTGGGAAGACAAAAAAATCTTCCCCTCACAATCATATGTACCGTACAACTATGACTATAAAAGACACTTTCTTACACGAACACACTCGGATAATTATAATAATTAATTTTAAAAAAAATGGTGGAGCCCACTGGTCAAACCGATACTTAGGAGGTCTGATTTGATGCAGATCAACGGAGGATATATGGACAGCGAGGCAGGTCTGTTTTACAGACGGTGAGATCAGGAGAAGTTAATTAACTTACAGTGATACGGCTGATTTGCTAATTAAACTATAGTGTCAGTCTCTCCAGAGAAGATTTACCTGCGCGTGTTTTGATTAATATATATATATAAATATAGAGAGAGAGAGAGTGATAGAGAAAAAGAATAGGTTTTGTTCGTTTGTTGGTTTTTGTTTTGATCTGCTAATCCAAAAAAGCAAAAGCGAGAAGAGGAGGGAGCCGCAAGAGAGAGAGAATATAGTTTCATTTTTTCTTCTTTCTGTTAGAGAGAGAAAGTGATAGAGAGAGAGTTAGGGATGGGTAGTGATAGCAAGAAGAGCGGCGGCAATGTACAGGTAGGAGGAGGAGGAGGAGGAGGTTTACCGATACCGGCAGAGGCGAAGAAGATAGTCCAGAATTTGAAGGAGATAGTCAGCAAGAACTTTACGGACGCCGAGATCTACGCCGTTCTCTTGGACTGTAACATGGACCCCGACGACGCCGTAAACCGCCTCCTCTCTCAAGGTTCTTTTTTTCGCCTTTCTCTTGTCTTTTTTCCTTTCTCGTATGACTTGATTTTATCTCTTGCTTTCTTTTTCTATGACTTGAAAAAAAATTCTATCTTTTTGTTCTCTGCTACATTCTCTTTAGTTGTAGATAATGGAAAATCATATACGATGATATCTTTCTTCGTCTGTTCTTTCTTTATCAAGATATCTAATTAGTTACAAATATATTCTGCATTTCTTTGTTGTTTGGGGATTTAGCTCAAAATATTTGTTTTCTGTGTAGATACTTTTCATGAAGTGAAGAGCAAGCGTGAAAGAAGAAAAGAGGTATTCTCTTGGAAATGTGCTTTCTTTTATTTCATCTGTATAGGTTTTTGATTTTCCAGCTATTTTTTTGTTTTGTTTTGTACTTGTCAAGAGATTTTGATAGCCTTTTTGACCAATTTTAACTGTTGATGTGAAGGCCTTTCTTTCAGGCCTCTGTTATCTTTATCTGTTTTATATGTTATGTTTTCTTGTACTGGTTTTTTTCAGGTGAAAGAGACGCAAGAATCACGGAGTCGAAACAACAATAGTGCTTCTAATTGGGGGGTTCGACTTGGTAGTGAACATGCTGCTGGATGGACTGGGTCAACAGAAAACAACTACAATGGTATATTTATCTTGCCATTCAATGTCAGACCATCATCCAGTGCATGCATCGGTTATATTGGTGTAGGTTATCTTCTTGCTTTGTAAACTTGTGGTTTCCTTGCAGAGCTTGGTAAAGCTTCATACAAGAGAGAGAACGTGTCTGCTGCGCCATCAGTATCTTCATCATCTTCTTATGTATATCGCGCGACCGGAAAGATTTTAAATGAGAAGCCTTTACCCCATAGGTTGGTTGTATAACAAGATATGTTGTATGATGGAGAATATTATTAATTAGTATTTTGGTGTCAAATCCTTATGCTGCATTTTATCCAGTCATTAGAAATGGTACTCCTTGTTCAGACATCAAATAAATTAGATAGGATTTGCTGTTGAATTGGACTCTGAACATGTATGTTATATTTTATAGCTGATGCCATAAGAATGTCTGAACCTTTTAACTTTGTTCGTTGTTTCTCGGTCAAATAATTTTCATATTGTTTGAGTGCTTCATAATTACTGTTGCAGTGACTCTTCTAATGCTGATAATAGAAGACAGTCAACAGGAGCAAGTGATACCATCACTTCATCTATGCAACCGTGTTCAGAACTTCAGTCTTCTTGGTCAGGGGTTTCCAAAGGACATGTTTCTATGGCTGACATTGTGAAGATGGGTACGCAACTAAGCAAAGGCTCACAAATGTCAAGTGACGTATCATATGCGCCTCAACATGACGCTTCATCAAACTTACCCCATTATTGTATCAAATCTTCACAAATTTCAACAACTCCAGATTCAGAAATGCACCAAAACCTTTACTCTTACCATCCTTCTTATGTATCGGAGACAATACATGAATCTGGCATGACTGCTGGCCAGCATGGTTTTGATAATAAATGGCCTGTGTATGAGCATCAAACAGCTGCTAGTGGATCATCTCTATTTGATGCTTCTGGTGCCTTAGATGCTGACGTGTACTCTAATCAGTCTAGCTTACATAGTGATAGAGCTTACATGTCTAGGAATTCCCAGTCACAGGAGCTCCAAGTATCAGAGAGGGATGTTGATAGCCAGAATCTAAATTCTAACTACAATGGGTCTGATTCAGCTGCTAGTAGACAGATTTTTGTGAATAGTGCTGGAGGAGCATCCAATGATGACTCACTGAAAGAGACAAGTTCCTATGTTTCTCACAGCCACATGCATAATCATCAGGAAGGTAATTTTCAATTTTTAAAAATTGATGTTAGTATTCGTTATTATGTTTTTGTCATATGACTATTGACTATTGTAATAACTTTAATGCCGTGCCAATAACAGACTACTATTATAATTACTATTTACAATGTATATTTATGTTCCCAGAAGTATTCTGGTATTATGTTGATGTTGATTGCATGAACTACATCTATATTTGTATATCCAAGACTATGCATTTGTGAGGAATAGATGCATCTCTGCCTACACTATCATTCTACTGCTTTATCTTATTTTTAAACAGAACCTTCTGTTGGTTCATATAGTTCCTTGGGTTTTAATTGCACATTAACAATTTGCCTTTCTATCTTTTAATGACTATTTGTAAGGGTTTTAAGAATCCTTCAATTACTCTGTTATGTAGCGGGAAGACTCAATTCTGCAGGGTCTTAGTTCAAACGTTGTTTACATAGAGGATGTATTAAAGAAATATTTTATGTTTAATTGAATCTTGAAAGTCTAGATTTGCTATCATTTTGTTAATAGTTATATTTATTCTCACTAGGGTTATTAGGCCCAAATTTCTACCATAGTCTTTGGATCTTAAAACGGTCTTAATTGACATATCAGCCTTATTGCAATTAATTTAAATTTGAAGTCGATATTACTTAACTGTTACTTCCTTAACTTGCATGCCTATTTTATGCTTACATTTCATGTGCGTGAAGATCTGTGCCTGGTTTTGTGCCTATTGGCCTTTAATTAGGTTGAAAAGAAAAAAAAAAAAAAAAAAAAAGAAGAAGAGGGGATCAGGTCCTCAGGATATACCTTGGTCACGTCAGTTATCTCATGGCCTTTCACACTTGAAGAAAAAAGAATGGAGGGCAGAAATCTGTGCTCCTGGTATAAATATTGAGGAAAAGTTTGAACTTTGGCTGCATATTGTGCAGTCACAGTTTCTTGATGTTGTTGTTACTTTTGGCAATTGATGAAAACATATGAAACCTTACACTTCAAGACATGTTATTTATTCGATTTAAAAATGGAACGGTGCCCAGGCTACAAGTAAAAATATGATGCTTGACCTTCCAAAATAATTAGAAACCTAAGTGGAGGTGCAGCATCTGAAGGTCTAGTCTAGTGAAATTGACCTATCAGAAGAACTATATTTAACTCAATTGAGTTGTCTATTTTATCTGCCAAATTGACATCTAAATAATATGCTTTTTTACTGTATTTAATTTCAGTTTCAACTGGGTCTTTGTCAGTGAAACTGAATTCTAATTCAACAATCAGTCTTTGGTATATCATGGAGTTTGAATCAGCATTACCATTTGAAAAAGTCTTATTGGCACTTGAGGAGTATTATTGCTTTGTTATAAATTTAGATTGGAGGCTACATGACAGTATATGGCAGTTCCTGCTGTATTATATATTTATATTTTGCGATAAAATTAGCTTATGTTTGTCTTTATTTTTATGTATTATTTCCTTTATTTTTATTTGAATAATTGAGTAGTACCAGTTTGTAGCAATTGGTTTTCCTGTTTCCTTCGTAATGTGACTTACATTTCGTCCTTATTTTTTTTCCTTAAAATTTCAGGAATAAGCAACAGTTCAGATTTATCTTTCCCAAGTTACTCTGCTTCTTTGAGTGATGACGTCTTATCAGCAGTATCATCAGCTGCTGCAAATTTGCAGCAACTAAACATAGGGAGGGTGGAACCAGCTAAGCCTCTGACAGAGGATAACAGTGCTGTGGTGCTTCCAAATTATCTGCAAGCCTTTGCTGCTGATTGTTCGCATTTGAGTTTTGGTACCTATAAATCCGGAGTTGCTTCTGCACCTATTGCACCAATATCATCTAATGCGTCAAAAAGCGATTTGGAGGTTTCTGCAGTAGTAGATGGTTCATCTGCTCTGCACTGGAATATTAGGCATGAAAACCGTTTTAATTTAGTTCCACTGCATAATTGTTTGGTGATCATGGTTCTTAAGTTTCTCCTTTTTTATTTTTGTGCAGAAATTCAGGATATCAAGATGATGAACAGCTCGGTTTTATGCATGATACTCATAGAGCAGCTGCAGATTCTAGAAAGTATGAGTCGCAGGTACCTTCACAACAAGAGTTTATGAAACAAGATATCCCTGAAACAACACATGGGGATCAATATATGGCCACATCATCAGTGCCAGATTCTAGCAACAAGAACACCCAACAATCGAATTCTAACTTGGCTTTTGCGAGAGATCCAAATGCAATGAATCTTCCTCTACCAAATGAAATGGTAATAACATTGAAATTTCTCGCATTTTCTTTGATTCTATTTTATTAGTACCTTAGTGGCCATTGTTTAAAATAAGAGTATCTAAAAGATCCTTATTGTATTGACTGATTGCCAGTTAATGGCAATTGCTATTAGTTCATATTACCATTGTTTTCTTTCTCATTTCTGTTGACAGAATTCTATTTTTTTTTTCTTTCGATATATATATATATATATATATAAGAGAACCACTAGTTCTCCAAGAATACAATCTTGATTAGAGATTTTTTTTACAAAAACATCTTAAATGACAATAGTAGTTCATTTGTTTTCTATTGTTAATGACATACAAAATGCCTTTTTAATTGCAATTGCATATGGTGAATCAAGGTTGGCTAAATATACATATTTATCTAGTCATGTTGTTAAGTTGCTCTACCTTCTGTGTATATGCCTTTTCTTTTAATATTAATTTTTAGTTCCTATAAAAAAATCATGGTGGATACCGAATTTCTCTTTTCTTTATAGTTTCCTTTTGTCTTAATATACAACTGCGTGTGCTTATTGCTTGCAGCAGCTATCCATTCTTATTTGTTATCAAGCTTGATTAGAATTTTTTGTTGAATCTCCGGCAATGGTGCCTTTCAGTTGTATTTTCCATATATATGACTAACTTCAGTATTCTCTCTCAAACAACTTTATGCACTTTGTGATGTCAATATTGCAATTATATTTGTTTTTCTTGCCATTGGCAATGGTGCCTTTCAATCATATTTCTCATTCAAATGACTAACTTAAGTATTGTCTTTTGAACAAGTTTATGTACTTTGTGATGTCAATATTGCAATTATATTTGTTTTTTTACCATTGGCAACGGTGCCTTTCAGTCATATTTCTCATTCAAATGACTAACTTCAGTATTCTCTTTTGAACAAGTTTATGTAATTTGTGATGTCAATATTGCAATTGTATTTGTTATTGTTTATTGCCATTCTTGCCCTGCTTTCTTATTTATTCTTGGTAGTAATACATTCCTGTTTGTGAATTAAATGTTAATATACTCCCTTAGATTTACATTTACTCTTTCCGCTTTGTGTTTTCCATTGATTTAATGCTTATCTCATATATTTTTTTACAGCTTTCGTATGCTAAATCTATGCCCAGTCCAAGTGGTTTGTTGGCATCAACTGTTCAGTCCTTGAGAGCGAGAGATTCTTCACCATTTCTTGCGGCACAATCAATACCCTTAAAATACAGTGCTGCTATGCCTTCCTTGAACAGTCCTATTTCCATGTCAGAGGTACACAAAAACTGGTCTTTTCAGTATGCTCACTTGATTACTGATTAAGTAGTTTTCTTGGAAAAATAGTGAAAACAAATTGATTATGCATGTTTCATTAGTTGAATCTTGGACAGGTGAACCTTGGATACTTGTCCAAGACCACCATAACCATATAATCTTTTAAACGCGATTACAAAGTAGAGGTTTGAGCCACCAAATTTGGAATCATAGTTGTAGGTGTTGCAGTTAGAACAGATAATTTTAAATTATGCAGGTTATTGATTGAGATGAAGATTTTATCTTTTTCTTCCTTAAGAAATCAAATTTGATCTTCCAATATCATCTGGTTCTCATGAGACATGGATGTCCAATATCATAGGCCTCAAATATCATTTTGATCTGTTCATGAAATTGTTATTTTGCAGGTTTTGAATTCTAGCGCATATTCTTTACATCCGCCGGCCTCACAGGCTCTGCCTGATTCCAACCTTGCCAAGGGAAATGTACTTCCTCAGCACCTTTCAGTGCATCCATACGCTCAACCTGAGATGTCTTTGAGAGAATTAGCAAATATGACTGGCTACCCTTCCATGCCCCAGAGCCAAACATATGTTCCATCTGCTATGCCGCAACCATATCCGGATAGCAGTGCATTCCATGATTCTCGGGCAGGCATGAACTACAATCTTTCACAATACAGAAGCGGTGCTGCTATGAACAGCATGCATCTGCCTAAGGGTAGCAATGCTGGATATGGAAGTTTTGTCGGGAGTTCTACCAACCTTCCTGGAAGCTTTTTGCATAACCTGTCCACCTCACACACAGGCACTGGAGCTGGTTATGAGGATCTTTTACGCTCTCAGATCAAGGATGGAAATGTAATTCCACAACAACAGGTAAAAGCGATAACTATTAGTTTTCCTCTCTTATATGCTGCCTACTGTTATGATGATAGTGATAGGCAATGCTATATTATTGAAATATATGATTAGTGATTACTGTCATAGAAGGGGGCTTAGCCTGGTAATTTTCTGTTGAAAAAGGAACGTTTTAAGTGTTTTCTCTTCCCCCTTTTTACTTTTACCATTTGTCATAAGCTTGAAAAGGAAAAAAAAAAAAAAAGGTTCTTTTAAGCCCGAAGGTCAACTTTTAATGTGTTCTTGTTTGATTATTCTTTTTTTCTCATCCCCCTCTCTTCTACACTTTCTCCTATGTTTACCAGAATAGTGGCTTTTATGGAAGGAATTTTGGGAATAGTACAAGAACAATGTCTGCACTTCCGGATAGTGCGTACTATAACTTGCTTGGACAGAATCCACAGCATGCTGGATATCAACAGAGTCAGCAGGCTTCACAGCATTATGAAACTCTAGGAGGGGGGTACCCAAAAATGTATCGATCTCGAACAGGGACTGGAAGAGAACAACAGCAGCAAAACCTTGGAGATTACACTTTAAACGATTCTCAGGACACCACATCTAACCAGTTTAACCAGATTTGGGGGCATCGCTACTAACGGCTTTAAAATTTCCTTAAATTTTTTTTTTGGAAGCGGCAGAATAGGGTGTTGTTACAGTTGAAAGATTTTATGTCAATTTTGAGTGTTGCAATGTCCAATTGTACATACTTCAAAGAGAAGTTGGCTGGCTGTGCCCTCTTGCCTCAACATTGTATTTTATCTAATTTCATGTTGGGGTAACGACTTGTGATTTTAAAGAGGTAGAGCCTGTGTACGCTAATTTTCTCACAGTGCTGAAAGGCTCTTTTTGGTTGCATAGTTGAACAGAAAAGCAATTAACAAAGATAGTCTAGTTGTTCTCACATATATTGATTTGATGTTTTGGTATAAATAATGGCTTGCAAGTAAGATTTTCAATGCTTTTAGTTTATTGCAATCCCAACTCATTCAATAAATAGTATATCTCTCCAGTTTTGGGATGCAATCTTCCACCTGCTACAAACTCATGAACTTCACCGTTCACCTCTATCAAACTACACCCTGGTTCTTTCTCTATCTTCTTTTCCTTCATCAGAAGCCTCTCCTCCATTGCTTCTTCAAACCGATGGGAAGCAGCGTAAAGATTAGACATGAGCACATAGCTACAGCTTTCATTTTTATCCAACTCCATTATATGCTTCGCTGCTTGCTTAGCCAGATCAACATTTCCATGCTTCCTACAAGCTGAGAGCAAAGATCCCCATATAATAGCATCTGGTTTCCAAGGCATTCTTCGCACGAGCTCTTCTGCCTCTTCGAGAAGTCCTGCTCTACCTAGCACATCAACCATACAACTATAATGTTTTATGGATGGCTCAATCTTGTATGTTTCAGACATTAATCTAAAATAGTCCTTCGCTTTGTCGACCATCCCTGAGTGACTACAAGCTGTTAAGACTCCGATAAAACTTACATAATCCGGTTTAAGATTCGAAGGTTCGAGCTCTGAGAACAACTCTATTGCTTCATTCTCATAGCTATTCAGAGCTAGGCCTAAAATCATGGAATTCCAACACGACAATCCTTTCTTTGGGACTGACTCGAACACTCGAAGAGCATTTGCAGGACAACCACACTTGCAATACATGTCTATAATTGCAGTAACAACTATAGAATTCAAATCAAAATTATTCTTCCTCAAAAAAGCATGAAGCCACTCTCCTTGTCTGATTGCTCCTAGTCTAGCACAAGCATTTAACAAGCTCACCATAGTGAATTCACTTGGCCTAATGTTCAGCTCCTGCATTTCACCAAAAAGCTCCAATGCCTCCTTAAACTTGCCATTCCTAACATACCCACTAATCATTGAGTTCCATGAAATTGTATTTCTCGAAACCATTTTATCAAACAGTTTCCTTGACTGATCAATCTCCCCACTTTTAGCAAGCCCCATAATCATTGAATTCCAAGCAACCAAATCAAACTCCATATCTTCATGATCAAACACAAGTCTTGCTTCACTCAAAAACCCACAATTAGCATACATGTAAATGATAGTGTTACGTATAAACTGATCAAATTGAAGTCCAAGTTTTATAACTCTGCCATGAAGCTGAGCTCCAAAACGGGCCGCCATACCCATCTGAGCATATGCCTTGAAAACTGAAGGATAAGTCAACCTTTGTGGTTCCACAGATGAAGTAACCAACATGTCAATAAAAAGTGATATTGCTACTTGTGGTGTTGAACTTTGAGAGAAGCCTCTAATGATAGTATTCCAAATAAAGAGATTTGGGTTTTGGATTTGTGTAAAGACCAAGTAAGCGTAGTTGATGTCACCGGCCGGAGAAGCTGAGAAGGCCAAGACACGGCTTGCGGCAATGGGGTCTTTGACTAGGCCAGTTTTGATGAGTTGGGCATGGATTTTATGTAGGTCTCTCATGGTGGTGCACTGTTTGTCTAGCATGGAAAGGTATGGCTGCTCTGAAATGAATTTGGAAATGGAAGTGGAGGTTGGTGGTGATGACATTTGTGACCAACAACAAAAAGCTCTCATTTTTTGTTTTTCTTTTCTTTTCAATTAATGGCTCTTGTTTTCTCTGTGTTATCCAACTGTGATTTGTGAAGGAGGAGCAATGGAATTTTATCTAGTGTGATTGTGCAATATTTGCCTAAACAACCATAACAATTAGTCAATTACAACGCTGACCCTCACTACTAGTTAATTCAACTTCTGTAAATTGATATTAATAACCATCCAATGCGGTTCAATGAGAACGTCCATTCATCCCGACAATATCTATATTCGAGTCGTTGCAATTGACACCAGTACAAATTTTGGCATCAACAATATTGTTGTCAAATGCTTGTTGATGAAGCAAAGATGATCTTTTAAATTCTAAAATTTTCTTCTTCTAGTTTGAGATAAACCCTTTTAATTTACATATTAGAGAAATCATTTTAAAAGATTGGCTATCAACTATCATGGTCAGGGATGATGGGGTATATAATTGTATAAAAAAATAAGGTTGAAATGATGATGCTCAATGTTTAAAGAAGAGTTTCCAAACCTATAATATATATATATATATATGTATATGGATATGCTTGAACCTAAAAGGCTATTATATTCACAACAAAGAAGCCACCCTATACAATTCAAATGTATTGTTAATGTTTTGTTTGGTGAGAAAGAAAAAAGAAGAAGAAGAAGAGTAGATTGATGGAAAAGGATAAGATGAAGCATAACATTCCCTTCAATCCCAAGGAAAATAAAAAAATAAAATAAAATAAAATAAAAATGACAAATATCTATGCTTTTGTCTCCCCTCTATGTCTCCCAGTTGTTCTACTTTTTCCAATTTGCTCCTCCATGCAAAAGAGTTGGAAGTTGAAGATGCCTGCAGCTGTCACTCTTGATCAGATTCCTCGTGTTTAGTAAGTTTCCAGAAGGAGGGTCCAGTTTCTACTTTCTGCTTTGTGAATTGTGAATTGTGATCAAGAGCTCACTTCACTTAATCACTTGCCTCTTTTTTTTTTTCTTTTTTTTTTCAGCTTTCTCATTTTCAGCCTCCAACAAAATACCAACATTTGAGGATCATGTTTACACATCATTTACTGGTTCTATTTCAATCTAAAATAATCAAACTGGTACTGTAACAAGTCAACAGTTTGTTTACAAAAACATATATATATATATATATATATATAGATATACATCCAAGATTTGATTATATGAAAAGTGGAAATTTGTTATAGATATGAGGCAATTATTAATTAAAAGATAACAATAATTATTGCCTTCTGGAATTTCTTACCCTTTGGAGTCTTTATCAAACACATTCCCACCTAAAATAATCAAAGAGTGGCTACAATCAATCAACAACTGGCTTTATTTGCAGCTAATTAAAAATAAAATAAAATTATCTAGGAGTCTAGGAATTTATTATTTTTATTAGAGTAGGGTATCCAATTGGTCAAAAGTGTAGCCACAGCATTGAATTTTAGGACTCCCCCACTTTATAAAGCCTAAATTTCTTCACTAATTTTTTTATTATTATTATTATTTTTTAATTTAATAATGGTAGTTTAAAGATTTAACCATTTGAATGTTTACATGAATCTTTGCTATTAGAGGCAAATCTTAGATTAAACAACCATATGATTTGTGAGGAAGTGAGAACTAAAAAGTAAAACCAACCTGTTTTTTTTTTTTGTAGTCTATAGAATATAGAGTAGTAGGATCAAATGAGAAGACAATAGCTGGGATGCTCTTATTTAGATCTCATCTCCACCACCTTGAAGTGACAATTTTGACAAGGAGAGTCACACAAATTATAAATAAATAAATAAAAAGAAATTGTCTGTTTAGTAGTTGTAGAGTCACATGAACAAGCAAACCACTCAAATAATAGCAATAAAAACAATTCCACAAAGACAGGGATACTTGATTACTTGATTGTTACTTTTGTTTTAGTGTTCTCACCACCACCACCATAACCCACAGATTACTATTTATTTTCTTCTCATTTCTATTTCCTCCCCAATAAGTGTTTCCCCTTATTTACCCGTACCTTTAAAAACCGGTTTGTAAGGAAAGAAAGAATGTTTAATCCGTATAAAAGTGATTTCACGATATGGATAATTGTTTAAACGATTAAAGTTTGTTTAAATATAAAGTGCGGACGTCATTACCTACATTTCTTATCTAGGATACAGTATCCGATAAGACAGTAGTAAAAAGGTGAAGAATAAATTTTTTATAAAAAAAAAAAAGAAAAAAAAGAGAAAAGCAAAATGCATAGATGGAGTGCCATCATTACAATCATCACTTAGCAGTCCACATACCAAAAATAAATTCCAAAACAATTCTCTCTTTTTCAATCTTTTTTTTCCCACCGTCGCTCTTGCTTGCACCTCCCTTCCACTTCATGTTTCCTCTCATTACATTTTCTTGAAGATCAGTGCACTTACCTTTCAAAATATATTTGTATATACAATAATGGGTCATACCCAAATCTTCTTCTTTCCACAAAATCCTTGACATTGTTTGTTACTTTATCTCTCACCTTCTCTTTCTCTCTTCCAGATTGAAGAAAAGCAGAAGAACAAGACTGATTGCAGAGTTTGTATTTGTGACTGCAAAGCTTCATTTGATGGTCTGCTCAAATGGGTACTATTGAGGACGCAATTTCGATTCAAATATTACTCCTACTATTCTCTCTCTTCCTCTGTTCAGGTTTAATGCTCTGTACTCTACTCTCAGTTTTGTATTTTATATTTTCTGGGATTGTGAGCTAGTCTTTTGAAACATGAATATGAATCCAAATTTGGTATGAATTTTGACATTTAGAATATGAATATAGTATTTCTCTGTTTCCGATTCAAAGTTTAATCCTTTTTCCATGTGGGTATACTTCTCTTATTAGTTTGTCAAATCGAATTATCTTCAAATTAGCAAATTGAACTACCAAGTTTTTCAAATTTTCAATGATGGTTTCTTTATTCAATTTTAACTTTTTTTGTTTGTTCTTTTTCCCTCCATTATTACATATGACCCAGACATGAAACTTTGTTGTCTTGTTCCTAAACAAGTTATGCCTCTAAAATGAAATCAAATTTCAATCAAGATAGTTTGAATTTGAATCGTTTTATTTTATTTTATGTTTCAGGTTCAAGGGTTACAAAAATATTAGTGAATGAAAAAGAAGGACAACAAGTAGTATTAACTTCTTCTATATCCAATACTAAAAGGGACATCACCACACCAATAACAACGATTCCAACAATAATTCCCACCACTCCAACTCCATCAGCACCAATCATAAACCCTACTTCAAACCCGGATTCGATGTCTCCAGCAACGTTGACCCCGAATATAACTCCGGGCAGCACGAGCACGTATCCAGTAGTAGTAGGAGGTGGGGGTGGGGGTAGCTGGTGTGTTGCTAGCCAAAGTGCATCAAAGACAGCATTACAAGTTGCATTGGACTATGCATGTGGGTATGGTGGTGCTGATTGCTCAGCAATTCAAAGTGGAGGAAGTTGTTACAATCCAAATAGTCTTCGTGATCATGCTTCTTATGCATTCAATGTTTATTATCAGAAGAATCCTATTCCCAGTAGCTGCAATTTTGGAGGAACTGCTGTTACTACTAGCACTGACCCCAGTAAGTCCTTTCACTTTCTCTTTTTCTCTATGTGTTTGTGGGGTAGATATTCGGATCAATAGGTATCGACATACCTGACCCGTTCGATGTCAGATTTATGGTTGATTGTTGTGATTTTTGGTTAATTGTTTTTATTATGTTTTACCATGATTTTCAGGTACAGGATCATGTCAGTATCCATCGACAAGGTGAACTTTCGTAGCCCATATTTGCTTATTTTTGTTATAAAAGCATGCACTTGAGAAACAAATTCTTACAGATAATGGGAATTAATTACAGCACCAGTTCATCAGTCTTAAACACAACAAATTCAAATGGAGCAACAGTTTATGGTGCTGTTCCTTCAACCCCCACAACCTCTGCAGCTGCTCCCAATTTTGATGATGGCAGATCACTTTTCTTTCCTGTAACATTTTCTCTGATGTTGTTGCTCTAAGCTTTATAGTTTTCAAATTTTTTTCTCTGATCATGCAATTGCCTTCTAGGGTTTTTGTACTTGTCTTACAAGGAAAAGGTAAAAAGAAAGAAAGAAAAAAAAAGTGGGGATCAACATTGAGATTGAGAGGCATAGATTTGGATATGTAAATGAGTTAGAGATGGAGAGACATATCACATATGTTTATCATAGGCAAAGACACAGCAAGAGTCTTGAGTTTTGTATTGTTAGATTCTAGATAGATAGTATCTTTCTTGTTTGTAGTTAAGACATTGTTGCTACTTGTTATATAGAACAAGTGAAGTGTATTGGGCCTTTTGGACTGTTTTGTTGATGATATAAAATTATAAATATAAGTAAGAATGTCGAATCCTCCACCAATTACACTTTTGTGATCAATTGAGTTTATATATATATATATATAGTTGTTGCTTGTGACAGCGACTTGAACCTGAACCTGAACATTCTCATGTTAAATGAACGTTCTTACTACCGAGCTACATTGGTTTTGATTACTCTCGAGTCAATGAAGTTGTTTATTGAATAAATGTATGGATGATATATTATTTCAAAAAGAAAACAAAACCAAATGTGAGAAGAGATGACATAGATTATAGGCCCATCTGGAAACAATTGTAAATGGTAGCCCATTATGATCTGAAACGTCTCTCTTGCCTGTAACGGCTCTTTGCCTATTTGCTTTGTTGGCTTCTTGTCTTCCATGCATGTCTGCTACATCTTTACTGGGTAGGGGTGTACAGGCACAGCGGATCGAATCCAATCCAACAGATTTTATAAGATTCCATATTTGATTCGATCCGGTTGGTTAAAAAAATTATAATCTAATTCAATCCAATCTTATAGCGAGAGTCGAACCGATTCGATCCAATTATAATTTATTAATTTTAATCTATTTGATTTGATGGAATTACTAAAAGCTTTAATCCATTCTAATTCTATTGTTTTTTTTTAAAAAAAAATCTTTAAATAATTCAGTACAATTAAACTAATAATCATAATATAATATCTTAATTGAAAAAGTTTCCTCTACCAAAGATGTCGATGAGAGAGAAAGTTTCCGAGAGATTCTCCCAACTTCTCAAGCATGAAAAGGGAAGGGATTTTAGGGAAAATCTCTTTTCAATATTTGTTAACAATCTGAATCTTAATGTGGACTTGGTTTGTTTGTGGGGATTTTTCAAGTCTTTTGGTAAAGTGAAAGATGTTTTTTTTTTATATTCCAAGAACTATCTTAAAAGGAGTAACTTTGCCTTCATTCGCTTCGATACGTTGGTGGAAGCAAATAAGGTGGCGGAAGAAGTGAATGGGAGGCTTTTTTTGGGTGGCCTATTTATGCAAAAATGGCTTCGGTTGGTTGGAATAGTCGGAGGATAGAAATGACAAGTCAGGCTATTTCGAGAGAGGAAGAAGAAGTGTCGGGTGGTGGAGGAAACATAGGTCGTGCTCTGAAGTCTGGGTTTCATAACCATTGTACCCAGTCATTTGTTGAGATGGTTAAAGGTTTCAAGTATGAAAGTCATGATGAAGGTTCTGAGGTGAAAGAGAAAGTCTTATCTATGTCCTGGGACAACAAGAGCTGTGATGATGGATGGCTTTCTAAGTGTGTAGTGGGTGTTCTAAAGAAGTTTGCCAATGTGTCTTCTGTGAACAATAAGTTGAGCTTGAGGGGTTTTTCTTTCTCCTCTTCTTATTTAGGTGATAAAAGCATTGTTTGGTGCTTTGGTTTTGAGAAAGAAAGGGAGGCTTTTATTTCAAATAAATTCTTTTGGGAGGATTGTTTTTCGTCTATGCTCAGGTGGTGTAATTCTCTTGTTCCTCAAGCTAGGTTGGTTTGGTTGGAATGTAGAGGAGTTCCTTTGAATGTTTGGTGTCACTCGTTCTTCTTGAAGCTGAGATGGATGCTTAGGGAACCTCTATTGGTGGATGAGGATTGTTTTCATAGAAGAAGATTAGATATAGGAAGAATTCTTGTGCTAATTCCTCTTAATTATGCATGTTCTAGCAGAATTAAGGTGTTGGATGGCTCTCTTTCTTTTGAGGTTAGTGTTGAGGAAGCTCCGGTGCCGATGGATTTGTCATGGCTTGCCCGGTTTTTAGGCTCTTAAGGATGTGTTCTGACATAGCGGAAAACACAAAAGGAATAAGACTAACGTCTGTATTCTGTAATAATTTGGAATCCACCAGAAAACAAAGAGAAAATCTTTAAAACGAACTCTGAAATTTTATTAATTGAAAGATAAATTAACCTTTCGACTTACAAGCATATTTAAAACAAAAACTCTAACACTAATCCTTGATGGACAAGAAACGGACCTAATTACTAAAAATTACTAAAAATAACAAAATTGAGATAATTACGGAAATAAATACTACTAACGACCCTAGGCAAGCCAGAATTGATGTTAGACGATTCTGACTTGTAAAACTCAACTTATGACTAAAATAAAACTTTCCTAAAATAGCAAAAACAACAATTACGGGATCTAAACAATGGAATTCGGCCTAAAAAAGGTATGCCACACGACCATCGGTCGTGATTATTAAAGATCTCGCCGAAACGCATCAACCGTGAAAGTTTCACGTCATTCTAACTCCGACGCCCGGACTAGTAGGATTGAAAATTCATTTAGCTTTGAATTTAGGATGGTCTCTTATAGCCATGTAGGAATCTGCCACTTGTTCTACATCATGTTCCTCGGTTTCAAATTCAAATTTGAATCTTTTGCTAGAAAAAAAATAGTCTTGACTCCTCACCTATGATGGAGGCTTGCAAGATTCCTTTTTTTTAGGTTGGTCTTGATGAAATTGCTTTGGGAGTTGGTTTGGATGGTGACCAGTTAAAGATAAAAGACAAGAAGGCTGTAGAAATCTCAGAGGTGCAGAAGTTTATCAAGAATGTGAATGATGAAGAGGTGAGGGTGAGAAAAGAGTTCATTGGTTATCTTTCTAAACCAATCTTGTAGACAACAATTAATGGGGTTTGTCTCAAGTCAGTAGGGGTGAAAAGAGGGGTCAACTTTTTCCGTTCAAAGCCAATTTTGGAGAATGCTATTAATGGGTTTTGTCTCAAATCTGTGGGAGACAAAAAGAAAGGTAGTTGGTTTCTAAAGCCAAAGTAAAAGCCCGGATGTTAGTAAAATAATGAATTTTGTTAGTGAGGAAAGTGATGCAGGTCCTTGCTCTTCTTTAGTTTTTTGAGAAGGGGTGTTATCTAATATTATGGTTATGAGAGATGGAAGCTCAAAAGAAGTTCTTTCTCCTTGTTTAAACAGGCATGGCAATAGAGGATGATCGAAATCTGAAAGGGCTTAATAGGGGTAAGGTTATTATAAGTGGATATGGAAATGACAATGAGGTTTCTTCAAGCAATTTTTATATTGACTTATGCCCAGCAGAAGTTGAGGTCCCATTCTTATCTAAGAATTTGAAAGGTAGGAAATCTTTCATTCTGGTCAAGAGGCATAGCATGAAGACAATGAGCTTCGGCGCTTTTAATAAAGTGTCTTGGAACTTAGAGGATGAGATTGTTAAGGTGATAGAGATAGGGGAGGCTATGGGTTTCAATTTGATTAATAAGGTTGTGGAGACGAATGAAGTTATTGTGAGAAGTGAGTTTAAGAAGAAGAGGGGGACGTCTTAAGGGGTTTAGAGGCAGTTTTATGAGGTCTTCAAGTAGTGCGTTTTTGTTTAGTGGTGGCAGGTTTTTGGTTTCTTGGCTTTTGGCAGCTTAGTTGTGGTATGTTACTTGTGATCTGTTTTTTCGCAGTCTCTTTTTAGTCATAGTCGGCAGTGTTATTCTGGGTTCTTTGGCCCTTTTTTGTTTGTTTGTTTGGTGTTCATGTCTTGCTGCTGTGTTTAGGTGTAGGGCCTTACCCGCATTTCCTATATAATATATTTGCCGTTCAAACAAAAAAATTAAACTAAACTATTCTTAATAGTATATATAAATTAAAACATGCATAAATTAACAAAACGAAATAATTATTGTACTACAAACTTGTTTTTAACCATAAATGAAAATTTAATTATTTGTAATCACATTTTTGTTAAAATTACCCATATACCCTTATAAATCCTAAACCACCCTTCTCTCACCATAGGCAGCCGACCTGGGTCACACCCAGAGGTGGAACTCTATGGAGGCCGGGCCCATGGACCTCTAGTCAACAACAAAAAAATAGTTAAAATAATAATAATAATAAAATATATAAATGTATATTTTACATATTAGTGCTATTAATTTTAAGTTTTTATAATTTTATCCCCAAATCCAGACTTCAAGATCCATCACTGGTTGCTCCATCACTTAGGCAACACCGATACCGCCTGGGGAGTGCCTTCGCCCTTGTCGACGGCACGTTCTTAATCTAAATCACATCTTACAACTTGACCTATAGCTAATTATAATAAAAAAGAATTAACTTAAGATTGGATCTAACCTATTTTTGAAAGGGTTGATCAATTATTCAAATACAAGACATCATAGGAACAAAACAATACCATAATAATTGTTTATAGGTACATGTTGCACATGCTGATTCGAGGCCCAGGAGCTGGAGGGCCCCCCCTCCCTTAAAGTTTACAAATTTCAACCACTCATCGTGTATGCATTATCTATCATATACATATTCATGTTTACTTCTTTTTGGGCCATATTATTTGTTGCAATTATTATAACCACTACTCTTTCCAGCCATCAAATTAATCCTTCATGGAAGAGCACCACCACCTCTTCCAACCCCTCCTATCCACCACAACCACCACCTCCGCCGCCGTAACCATCACTAATGAAGATGAGGATATCAAGTTTCTATCCTCAGATAAAGCTATAAGTTTCCGGCTTCTCTCCATTATTTTTATTGGATTAATCTCCATTTATGCAAATTACGAACAATCCAAAGGTTTCGATATAATCATCATCAACGACATCAAAGACTCTCCGACCGGAAACCGCTTCGAGCTCTTCTACCTATCAAACGACAAGGCCACAAGAATCCTCCAAAACACAAGCTCCTTCATCGAAAACGTTCTCTACCCAGACACCACCACCTCCACCAACCACCCCAAGAAGCAAGTCCGCCGCGTCACTCTACGGCTTTCGACCAAGAATAACCGGACACGAATATTCCCCACCGTCGACGCACCCAAAAGCGACGAGTTTGTCATCAACATAAGCCCGTCCATAATAATGGGACACTCATCAAACGACAATCACGCAATGGTCTCGGCCATCCAACGTGGCATGGCTCGAGTGTGGCTCTGGGACGGCGAGTCCAGGGCTCCGCCGTGGCTGGTGGACGGTTTGGTCGAGTACATGAGCGGGTTGGCCAGATTTGGTGAAGTCGTGAGAGGCTTTGGTGGCAGCAGTAGCTGGGACGACAAGGACCCGAGAATCGTGGCACAATATTTGGACCAGTGTGAGAAGAATAACAAGGGTTTCATCCGACGGCTTAATCAAGCCATGAGACAACGATGGGACGATCGGACGGTGGTGGAAGCTAGAAATTTGTGCGATTAATACAAGAAATTGTACGATTCTAAGACATTATAGGTAGACTTGTAGTGATAATAATTGTAATTAGGTTGGGACATGTTATTCGGTTTTGATGAGCTGGCATTATGGACAAGCACATGGATATGCATGTATGATGAATATGTAGGGATATGCATGTATGATGAATTGGTATGGGGTCTGTAATTACTAATTAGATAGGGATATGCTTGTATGATGAATTGGTATGGGGTCTACTCTCTACTCCAACTCCTGTGGGTGAGGAATTTTGAAGATGATGATTGATTTCACATTATCATTAATTAAAGGGTAAATGGGTGGCAAATGGATAAGGATGTGGTTATATATATATTGTCATTACATTAATTTTCAAGGCTTCATGAAAATTATGCAACGCACAGTGCTGTTGTTTTTTTTCCTGTGTTGTTGTGGCCTTCTTTGGCCTGCTTCTCTAATAAAGCTACTTTTCAATATATATATATATATTATTTATCTTCTCCAATATATATATATTTTTAATATTAATAAAGCAGCTCAAACCTCAAACATTGTTACGTTAAATAAGTGCTCTTTTATTTCCAAATCAAATTGAGATATCGACAAGAATATTATTTTGACAAATTTAAGGCGCAAATATATATAGAGTTCAAAAATTTTATAGCACTCTTCACTCTCTTACTTTTAAGAATATCATCAAATTAATAACTTAAGTTTTAATAACACTTAAAGTATGTTTTATTCTGACAAAATACCCTTAAAACACTCACAGAAATAAGTCTCGCGTTTTTTTTCCGAGACATATTTTTCGTGTTTCTCAGATTTGTTTGGGTATTTCTGAGACTTATTTTGATATTTTCGAAACTTATTTAGATATTTCATAAACTTATTTTGTATTTTCGAGATTTATTGAGCATTTTTACAATTTATGAGACTTATTTGACAAATAAGAATTTTTTCAAAAAAAAATTTCTTCTTCTTCTTCATCGACCTCCCACGGAGGTCTTTTATATATATATATATATAAATTGTTTTGTTTTGTTTTTTTTAAGCTTATTTGTACTCAGATCGAATTACTAAAATAAATGGGATTCATTGAGTTTGTAAAAGAGGTTGAAGAAGATGAGGAAGATATGTTGAAGAAGATAGAGAAAGGAAAAATAAATAAAAGAATAAGACAAGAGAGGCATTTTTGTCACTCACTTACTTTGATGCTAGGTAAACTCAGAGAGTTTCTCCTTATAATCCAATATTCTTCTTTATATACTTCATTTCTAAAGTCACTTCATTCTAAAAATTTAAATTTAAACAAATTCTAAAGACACTTTCTTTTTTCC
Organism: Acer campestre; assembly: GCA_954870605.1. Lineage (NCBI taxonomy): Eukaryota > Viridiplantae > Streptophyta > Magnoliopsida > Sapindales > Sapindaceae > Acer > Acer campestre. The sequence goes on along the minus strand of OX940803.1, from coordinate 12,766,467 downwards.
AAAATTATCAATTTTATCTTTTGGCGCTCCTATTCTAAAGAAATTCCATTTAAAAAAAAAATTAAATTTCTAAAGACAATCCATTTAAATCTTAATATTACTCATTTTGAATACCTTTCTTTAGAAAATTTAAAACTATAAATAGAAAAGAGATGTAAAAATAATCAGATGAAAATAGAATAGAGAATAAAACTGAACAAAAGTGAGAAGATCGAAACTTTTTTTGAGATCAAATTGTGAAAATAGGAAAACAATATTTGATTGGATTTTAAGTTGAGTAAAAAAATTTCTATAGAGTACAAAAATAATTTTAAATATATTTTTTTGGAAAAAAGAATTATATATATTTATATATTCTAGTGATGGTGATGATTGAACTTGGTTTGTGTTTGAGAAAAATAAAATTGATTTCAAATTTGGTTGAACAGGAAAACAAGAAAACTTATATATATATACGGTCCCGTCCACATCAATGCGTACCGATATAACTACATTGGTACTAATGCATGTGGACCACTAATTATGGAGAAACTTTGATAAGTGCATACACTTTGAGTCAAAGTATATAAATCTAATGGTCCACATCCAACGCATTGATGAAGTTATATCAGTGCGTACTGACTTGAACATTTTTGTATATATATAATACTTCTCTAATCAGAACCGTCATGACTTTATAATTTCAGGACGTCCAACCGTAGCCACACATTCGCAGTGGGCCCACAACCACACATTAACAAATACTCACACCAAATATGAATGTGTGGCTATGATTGGATGTCCTTACTAGAGAACCACTATTAGGGTCTATAAAAAAAAAATAAAAATAAAAAATAAATAAAAAAATAAAAAAACCTGTTTCCTAAAATTGGAGTGTCTTTAGAACTTTTTTTGTCTAGTTTAGTAATTTTAATTAAAGTTAAAATTGTCATAAAAAAAAAAAAAAAAAAATAGGGTGTAAACATGTAATTAGTGGATTGTCAATAACATTTGTCATAAACTTAATTTATTAACACACTATATATATGGATAAAACATTTTTTTTTTCAATTGGTTTTGTAGGGTGACTAAGGGGTCATTTGTTTTTTCCACTTAAAACTTAATGGATCTAAATCATAATTATTAAGTTGTTTTGTTTGTTTTTTTAAGTGGTCAAACAACTTTAAAATACCAAAAAACAACTTAAAATAAAAAGTAAAAAATCTTGATTTTTCACTTAATTGTAAATCACTGAATTGCATTAAATGCAATATTAATCTAAAATCTTCTCTTCCGATACTATTCTCCATATATAACATATTTCCAATTTCATCATAATTATATATTGTTTAGAAATCTTTATTTTAATATATTGCTTATTTTAAATAGTTTAAAAAAAAAAAAAAAAAGAACCCTAATAACTTCTCATATTGGTATTTAATATGATCAATACTTTATTATGATATTATGGTGATGTATTTATATATATATATATTTTTTAGAGTGTTTTGTGTGAGTTTTTCTGCTCCCCCTTTTATTTTTTATTTTTATTTTAAAAAAAAAACCCTTTTCTTTTCTTAGTAAAAATAAAGTTTGTTCGTAATCGAAGAAGAAAATCATGATCATATGTGTTTATACGTAATTATTATTTTTGGATTGTTTAACATGGGTATAGATGTAAAATTACTTCTTTTCAGACAATTTTATTTGTAAAAAACAAACATGTTAACAATACATTTAGATATAAGGAAAAAAAAAAAAACAAACATATCATTCAGATTCAGGTTTCAGTCACTATTCAGTCTTCAGTAAAATTAAGGACTATTCAGTTTTCAGACAAAAAAACAAACGACCCCTAAGTTAATAACTTATTGTATTCACTTTTCTATTCTTCCCCCTCTTTCACTCAATAATAGATTCTCTCAGAGAAAAATGTGGAGAAATCACGATTTTATCTCTCTTTCAAGTGATTGAAGCGCGATAATGAGACGTAGAAGAGGAATCCACAAGAAGAGGAAACCTAAAAGAAATCGGCAAATCGCAAAAGATCATAAATCTAGAAAAACAAAAACACATATTTGGAAAGTTTTCCAAAATTTAGTCTTGATTGAAGAAAAAATAAATCTCGATCAAAAACTTGAAACAAAAAAGCACAGCACTTATTTTATGTTTGTGTTTGAAGAGTATTTTTATTAAGAATGCATTTTATTTTATTTTTTACTATTAAATTAAAACCCGATTTATTAAAGTGGTGTTAATCCTATAAAATCAGTAACGAAAGGTACTAGAAATTTTTTTGCTATTAAATTAGGAGGAATGTCGACAGAGTGGGGCATACAACTATACAAGGACAGACCATGGACATGATATCCCCACTTCCCCATCCTCTTCAAAGAATGGGGCATGGTTCTCTGACTAGTCTATTGAACTTTTGGTAAGTTGGACTATTGGGCTTTTAAAGCCATTAACATTTTTTTTTTTTTTTTTTTTGAGATATTACAATTAATTAGAGGTTTTGGGGAGAAATATATGACTCGAACTCATAACCTTAATGGTGTAAGGTACGGGGTTGTTTGTTTTTTTGTCTGAAGACTGAATAGTCCTTAATTTTTCTGATGACTGAATGAGAACTAAAATCTGAACCTGAATGACATGTTTGTTTTTTTTTTTTTCTCACATCTAAATGTATTGTCAACACGTTTGTTTTTTATAAGTAAAATTGTCTGAAAATAAGTAATTTTACATTTATACCCATGTTAAACAATTATACATATAATATGAAATAAAAACAATCCGAAAATAATAATTATATATGAACACATATAATCATGATCTTCTTCTTTGATTATAAACAAACTTCATTTTTACTGGAAAGAAAAGATTTTATTTTTTTTTCAAAAAATAAATGGGGCAACAAGAAAACTTACACAAAATACTCTAATATATATATATATATATATCACTCTAATATCATAATAAAGTATTGATATTAAACACTAATATGAGAAATGATTAAAGTTCTTTTTTATTTTTAAAGCTATTTAAAATAAGCAATACATTAAAATAAAGATTTCTATAATATATATGATCATGATGAAATTGGAAATATGTTATATATGGGGATAGTATTGGAAGAAAAGATTTTGGATTGCATTTAATGCAATTCAGTGATTTGCAATTAAGTGAAAAGTCAATATTTTTTACTTTTTATTTTAAGTTGTTTTTTGGTATTTTTAAGTTGTTTGACCTCTTAAAAAAACAAACAAAATAACTTAATAATTATGATTCAGTCATATTAAGTTTTAAGTGAAAAAAACAAATGACCCCGTAATGTTTGTTAATCAATCTTAAATCTGAATATATTTGAATTCTAGAAAGATCTAAATGGATAAAACTTAATAACATGATTGTTTTTATTATTATTTATTATGTCTACATACAAATATCTAAAAGTTAGGGGACGTTTGTTTTTTTGTCTGAAGACTGAAGAGTCCTAAATTTTACTAAAAACTAAATAGTGACTGAAACCTGAATCTGAATGACATGTTTGTTTTTTGTTTTTTTTTTTTTTCTCACATCTAAATGTACTGTTAACATGTTTGGTTTTTAGTCTTTTACAAATAAAATTGTCTGAAAAGAAGTATTTTTACATCTATACCCATGTTAAACAATTATACATATAATATAGAATAAAAACAATCCAAAAATAATAATTATATATGAACACATATGATCATGATCTTCTTCTTCAATTACAAACAAACTTTATTTTTACTAAGAAAAGAAAATGTTTATTTTTTTCAAAAAATAAAAGGGGTAATAGGAAATCTCACACAAAACACTCTAAAAATAATAATATATAAATATATCACCCTAATATCATAATAAAGTATTGACATTAAACACAAATATGAGAAGTGATTATGGTTCTTTTTTATTTTTAAAGCTATTTAAAATAAGCAATATATTAAAATAAAGATTTCTATACAATATATAATTATGATGAAATTTGAGATATGTTATATATGGAGGATAGTATCGGAAGAAAAGATTTTGGATTGTATTTAATGCAATTCAGTGATTTACAATTAAGTGAAAAGTCAGAACTTTTTACTTTTTAAAAAAAAAATTTTTTTTGGTATTTTTAAGTTATTTGACCACTTAAAAAAAAAAAAAAAAAAACAAACAAACAAAACAACTTAATAATTATGATCCAAACCTATTAAGTTTTAAGTGGAAAAAACAATGAGAATTCTATTTTACCTTTTAAGTATAAAATGTTGATTTTATATAGATATATGATTGTTTAGTATAATTAATTTGATCAAATATTCATTATTATTTTTAATTTAAATTAATTCAAGTAATATTTTAAAACTTGATAAATCTTGTTTTTTTTTTTTTTTTTTTTTTATAATTATAAATCACACAAATGATATTTAAATATCAAAATCAAAACAATATTTTTAAATAAAAAAATTTAATAAATAATTATTTTTATTGAAAATATAAAAAGAAACCGTGGAGATTATCCTTAGAATGTGTTTGTTATGGCTTCTAAACTACCCAAAAGAGCTTTTTTAATGTTAAAAACTCTTTTGATATTTTCTTTGGTTGTTTGACAAAACTCAATAATAGGTTATATATATATATATATTATAATAAGGTTATTTTATGTTTATTGAGAGAAACCTAAATTTGGACTTTTTCTAGGAAGCTCTTTTGAGCTTTTGATTTTCCCATCCTTGCCCTACTCTAACCTGATATCATTTTCTATCATGGGTGAGTTCACATACTCATAACTTGGTGACATACTCCTTTTATTTTGTCACGTGGGTAAGTTGTAAATAGCCCTTTAGAATATGCTTTCTATCTCAGGATCCTATTTATCACCGGCTCCCTGATGGAAGGTTCGTTGTTTAAAAATAGATAAATTGTCTTGACCACCATTTATAAACTTTAGGTATTTCACTATATACCTCTTTCATTACAAATGCTTTTTCATTGCATGCCATATTTTGTAATTAATAATAGCAAAAACTCTTTTAAAAATGCATTGTCAAACAATCAACTAACTGCATTTTTTTTTAGTTTACTATCAAGCAACATATACTTTTTGTTTAAAAGCTTTACTTAATAAAAGTTCTACCGTTAAAAGATCTACCCAAGAAGCTCTACAGGTAAAAAAATCTACCTAATAAGCTCTACTTGAAAAGTCATTCCAAACACGCTCTTAGTTCCATCTGCAGGATGCTTGTAGTGGACTCCTTTCATTACAATAATAAATAATTAGGGATGGCAAAAATCTCTGATCTACCCCAAACAGTAGGGATCCGATCCATTTGACTTGAATAAAACGTTGTTGACCCAGTTTGTAATTGGGCTGGGTAGGTCAAACCATTATGCCCCGACCCGCCCAACTGAACCGATATTTATATAGTTATTTTTTTAAAATATTAAAAATATAAAAGGAAAAACAAAAGTCTAATCTTTTTATCCTTTTGTCTAATTGTATTTTATATTTGAATTTAAGTTTTATATAATTTAGATGTTATATTCTATTAAATTTAAGTTTATATATGAATTTTTATTGTATAAGTCGAGTATGAAGCACCTTGCAATACTCCTTGCCCCAACTAGGTTTTAAGTATGAGCCATGCTAACTATTAACCTTTTTAATTTCAAACAAACTCACAATTTTCAACTCTCTTTTTTTCATGTTTTTTTATACTCTTTTAAATTTTAGACCACTGAAAAAAATAAATAAAATGTCGGAATTATACCTTTTAAATCCTTTAAGACTTCAAATATTAAAAACATCCTAACTGCAAAGGGTATATTACTGAGCCAACCTCATCTTGTCGATTTGTGGATTTTTTTTTTTCTTCATTTGAACTACCCATTAAACATGATTTAGATTAATTAGACTCTATGGTTGAAAGAAATGGACAGGACAATCATGTAACGATTAATATATATTATCTCCAAACATCAACATTCTTATTTTTTAAAAGGGTTAATTGCACCAATGCCCCCTAAATTATACGCGAGGTAGCAATGTGCTCTCTGAACTTTTTTTTTTAAGCAATAAACCCCTTGAAGTTTCATTTATTGACAGAAACTGACGGAATAGTATCAGAACTTCATTTCCTTCCTTTTTTTTTTTTTTGTCACGTGCTCTTCACGTGGGTTCGTGCCAAAGGGCAAATCTGGAATAACATCTTAGGGTTAATTGCACCAATGCCCACTAAATTATACGTGAGGTAGCAATGTGCCCCCTGAACTTTTTTTTTTTTTTACAATAAACCCCTTGAACTTTCATTTATTGACGTAAGCTAATGGAATAGTTCCATTTTTTTGTCACATGCTCTTCACGTGGGTTCGTACCAAGGGGCAAATTTGGAATAACATAAAAAAAATTGATGTAACATATTTCCCATTTTCCAAACCTTCTTCTTCTTCTTCGTATTTTGGCAATTGTCTTTTATATATATATATATAATTAAATTTAAATCTGGATCTCAACCTAATAAAAATAAAAAAAGTAAAAAGTAAAAATAAAAAAATTCAACCCATATCTAGTGGCCACCCAAATTGAATCACCAACTCAAACCCTAACCACCATCGTCAGAATTGAATTCAATACAAAACCCACATTCCCACAACTTTTTTATACAATCAAACACCTACTTCAGCACACACCAGATCCAACATAAAAAAAACATTCATATAATTCCAAATAATAATAATAATATAATTTAAAACAAATGGATCTTGATGAATCTTCCATTTATCTGCTACTTTTGTTCTGAATCCATCGGCCAATCACCTCCATCCATCGGTGAATGTTGAGTTTTGGGTCTTCATGGGTCGAATCGTCGAATTTTTGGGTTGTTGAAGGAACCGGTGGTAGATCCTTGGATTTTTTATTTTCGATTTGGGGTTAGATATCTCTCTCTCGATCTTGATCTCATCACACAGGTTTGGGATGAGATTTCTAGTAGAGATTCATGGAAGAAGCGGCTGAGTTATGGAAGAATGAGATGGGTGGGATGAGATTTCGAATTGGGTTTTTTTTTTTTTTTGAAAAAAGGCAATATATTAAAAAGGCACAAGCCAAGAGCAACAAGACAGCCAAAAAACAGCCCAAACTAGCGCCCAAAGACCACCAAAAACAACAAGAAACCACAAAAAATAAGCCACCAGCCAAGGGACTACAAAACCCAGGCACACAAACCCCCACCAGCAAAAAACAACAACAAAAGCCAAACCAAAACAACAACAAGATCCCACCACCACAACACCAGAGAACAGCCATAGACAGGCCAAACCACACACCTACAGAGGCTGCAGCCACACACAGGAGGAGCAACCACAAAACGAACACAGCAGAGGCTACAGACGCCGTCAAAAAACTGTGATAGTAGCCACCTCAAGCAGCTGTCGCAAAGCTTTGACAGGCACTGCCCAACAGAAGAAAAAAAGCAACAAATCGAAACCACACCAGAAAGACCAATCAGAGCAGCCTCCAGTCCAGAATGTCACCCTACGAACTGGGTTTTTGTCATTACAATTGATTGTATTATTGAAGGTCTTTTCATTTTGACTAAAACCCATGAGAGAGAGAGAGAGAGAGAGAGAGAGAGAGAGAGAGAGAGAGAGAGAGATGTTTCAGGTAAGAAAAGAGAGAAGAAGATGAAGTCCGTAGAGATGGAGATAGGTTTTCGCAAATGGAAAGGAGATGGGATTTTTGTATTTCACAAATGGAGAAGAAGATGGAATTTGCTTTGTTTTGATGATTAGATCTGGAAATTATTTTTTGCTTTTTGTTTTTAATATAATAATCTTTATAAAAAAAAAATTCAGAATTTCATTCCAATTTTTCCCTTACACATGCAAGGCACATGATGAGAAGATGGATGGAAAGTGCGTTCCGTTTCCATTCCATCCATTATTACCAATTTCCGATAGTTCAAGGGGTTTACTGCTAAAAAAAAAAAGTTCAGGGGACATGCAATTTAAAAAGTAATCATATATCAAGCACTTACAAAGAAATTAAAGATAATGAAATAGAAGAAAGCATTTTGATAAAAATCCAAACACATGAACTTGGGATGAATGCACATTAAAATCAACACAGGCAGGTATATTAGTTCATTAGTTGTACGTTAATATCTAGCTACCATTCAAAGTGCACTCTAAAGTTACTTAAAGTTATGTCATAATTTGTGTAAAAAACAAAACAATACCGTTGATCCTACCAATCCGCCAATCCAACATGAACTCTTAAAACCCATATAAAATATTTAATTCGTAATACATATATTTGTTCTTGCCTTAATTAATTACCACATAAATACGTTGCATAGATCACACTCAGAGTCACATATATGATGCATGATTCAACTACATAATGTTTGTTCTTTGGATGACTAATTTTCAAATCGTCTGCTAAATTTTTTGAATCGGCTGATCGATATAATCTAACACTCATTTCAAATGATTGTATCTTCACCGAACAATTAACGAAAATTACGTGATCGATTTCACCTACCAAATCAACAAAATGCCCCCCCAAATAATAATAATAATCGGTGTCTACGTATTTTGATAGGTATACGTTGAAAATAATCTGTATTTCACATTGCCTACCCATAATGCATTACCTTACCTGCAACAGCTGCGAAAACGTCGGTTATAAATGGCCAGAAATTATTTAATATATTTAGAAGTCAAACACGATACAGTGAACCAAAGTCAAGTGTTGCATGCCTCAGAAGTTGTGAACATTACTAATGAGATTTGACCTTCAAAATTTTGCATCAAAAAGAAGAAGGAAAAGTCAAAATTGATCAGACGGTATGGGTTATCTAACTTGTGATTCGTTGAAAACGAATAAAAAATTGAAATTGAAATTTCATTAATAAAGGTGCAGAGATTTTCATGATCTCTCCCAGTCCAGCTGAGCTAACCTTATATTCATATTAATAAAACGCGTACACGAAAACCAAAGCCCAAAAAATGAAAACTGTTGAAGAAAGAGTGAGAGAAGCTTCACTTTGCAGAGGCGGTCACCAATAATCCAACCTAACATTTGTAAGAAAACCATTACAAAAAACTGTACAAACCATGTTCATGTAACATGGTTTGAACAAAAATAAATTTAAATTAAAGAAAAAATGGGAAAGATAAATCGTCAGTGCAATTAATGCTAGCGGTGTGGCTAACCGAATGCTCTAGTCAAACTACTCCTCCAAAAACCACTTTAATGACTCCTATAAATACATTCTTATACTCTTCTTCTCTTCTCATCAAGCATCACAAAACCTATCCTTCCTTTATTTGCCTCTCTATCTTATCTTTATCTATTTGTCTTCTTCTCTCTCATCTTGTTTTTTATTCTCCCTCTAACAAACATTATCGACATAGAAAGAAAAAGCAAAAAAGCTTATAGCTATTGTAGCCTAGCAGCCATGGTGTTTCCAATGGTGATTTTGAAGCTAGTAGAGTGGATTTTGTACCAACTACTAGCAAACTCATGTTACAGAGCTGCTAAGAAGATGAGAAGCTATGGCTTCTTCTTTTCAAAGAACCCTTCTCTTAAATCTTCTTCTTCTTCTTCTTCTTTGCATCAGCAGCAACCTCCTATGTACCCTAGTGTTACCAAGTGTGACTTGGAAAATAGAGGGTTTGATTCATTGGTATGTGACATGAATGGTGTCCTTTTGAGATCTCATTCTTTTTTCCCTTATTTTATGCTTGTTGCCTTCGAAGGTGGCAGCATTTTCAGAGCCTTCTTGTTGCTTTTGTCGTGTCCTGTCTTGTGGGTTTTGGATTATGAGATGAAATTGAGAGTCATGATTTTTATATCCTTTTGTGGGCTTAAAAAGAAGAATATGGAGAATGTGAGTAGGGCTGTTTTGCCTAAGTTTTACCTAGAGAATCTCAATGCTCAGGCCTATGATGTGTTGGCTTCAGCTGGGTCTAGGGTTCTGTTCACAAGTGTGCCTAGGGTTATGGTGGAGGGATTTCTTAAGGAATATTTGAGAGTTGAAGGTGTTGTAGGTACTGAGTTGCATGCTGTTGGTGACTATTTCACTGGTTTAATATCCGGGTCTGTTCTTCTTCAAAAGCATAGAGCACTTAATGACTACTTTGGAGACACAAAACCTGAAATTGGCCTCGGAACTTCAAGTCCCCATGACCACCTCTTCCTCTCCCTTTGCAAGGTACTATTCTTCAATTACTTTATCATTGACCAGTTTTCCTAAAACTTCATATTTTTAGTAAAATAATTACTCTTTTTTCTATTTTGGGTAATCGATATACCTAACAGGTGTATATATTCCTGCTGTTCAAAAAAAAAAAAAAAAAAACATTTCTTACAGTACGTACAGTGTGACATGAAAAATTCCCTTTGAAATTAATTCACTGCACCAAATTGATTACTATTACTTTTTCTAAAACGAGTACATGTCTGTAATTATTTATTATGCTGCCTAGCTAATGAGGTTATGTAATAATTTGTGAACACAGGAAGCTTATGTGGTGAACAAGGAAGATATCAACAAAAGCAGTTCAATAATGCCAAGAAACAAATACCCGAAACCCCTAGTATTCCACGATGGAAGGCTGGCTTTTTTGCCCACACCACTCGCAACTCTATGCATGTTCATGTGGCTTCCACTTGGAATACTCCTAGCAATTTTCAGACTCTTTGTAGGAATATTGCTTCCTTACAAAATATCCATTTTTTTGGCCACATGGAGCGGCGTTGTGATAAGACTCAAAGGTCAATGCCCACCTTCCTCCACTTTACACCCAAGAAAAGGAGTCCTATTTGTCTGCACACATCGAACCCTCTTGGACCCGGTTTTCTTAAGCACATCTTTAGCCAAGTCTTTGACTGCAGTGACTTACAGTCTAAGCAAGATGTCTGAAGTCATTGCACCAATAAGGACCGTTAGATTGACAAGAGACAGAAACCGAGATGGTGAGACCATGCAGAGATTGCTTAGTGAGGGTGATTTGGTGGTGTGTCCTGAAGGTACTACTTGTAGAGAGCCTTATTTGTTGAGATTCAGCTCGTTGTTTGCCGAGTTAGCAGATGAGATTGTTCCAGTGGCGATGAACACACGTGTGAGTATGTTTTATGGTACAACTGCTAGTGGGTTGAAGTGTTTGGACCCTATTTTTTTCCTGATGAACCCTAGTCCGAGTTATTACATACACATTCTGGAGAAGATGCCTAGAGAGCTGACGTGTGCTGGAGGAAAATCTAGTCATGAAGTAGCGAATTATATACAGAGACAACTGGGAGATGCTTTGGGATTTGAGTGCACCGCTTTTACAAGGAGAGATAAGTACCTGATGCTTGCAGGCAACGAAGGGATTGTCCCCGATAGCACTAAAAGAAAGAAACCCTAGTTTAGTTACCATTATCCAATTCTTTTTTCTTTTTCATTTTTATTATTCTTCTTTTTTTTTTTTTTTTTTTTTTTTTTTGGATATGTCTGTGATATTATCTTGCAGAAGCAGTGAGATTTATCTGTTATTATTAATATTAATTTTGTTGCAGAATGCCTAAATATAATTAATTGATTTTATTTTATTTGAGGGTACGTATGTATTTTTATTAATATGACATCAACCATTTTTAGAGAGCTTCTCCTTACAATCCACAAATTATCTATTCACAATCCAATTTAATTTTTTTTATTAATGACAATTTTAACCTAAATTAAAATTACTAAAAAGGACAAAAAAAAAATTAAAGACATTCCAAATTAAATTATTAAAAATATATATTCTCTCTCCTAAATCATTATATTTAATATTACGTATTAAACTTTTTCTCCTATATCTGTTATTACCATATTAAACATTCTCTCCTACTTTATCTCTCTCCATTTTTTCAAAAATAAAATAAAAAAATCATATTTTCATGCTTTCTAATCAATCTCTGATTAATAGTTAAAGAAAAAAAAAAAAAAAACTTATGAATATTTTAGTTTTTTTACTAATAGTAATATATATATAAATTAAAAAGTCAATTAAATATATATATATATATATATGAAAGCTTGAATTGTTTCAACTAGATTCGATTAAACTCAAATTTCTAAAACTAATGAAAAAATTAAAGTTCTCTAGTCAATTACATACCTACAAGAGTAACAAAAAACATTTTCATATTTCGATTATTTTTTTTTTTTAAAAAAAAAAACAAGCTAGGTACTTATTTTTTGAGTTTTTTATTTTTATTTTTATTAATAAATATATTCATACATATGGTTCCTAAAAGTCAAGTTTATTAGTAGGTTTTTTTTTTCTTAACTGTTAGTTTTGCTTGAGAAAGAATAGAGATAAAAAATTATAGATATATATTGGAGGAGAAAGAGTTTAATATGGTAATTAAAAATTTAGGAGAGAGTATTTAATATGTAATAATTAATACAATGATTTAGGAGAGATAATTTCCCTTTTTAATAATTTAATTCAAAAAAGATAAAATGGATAATTTTGTAACAAAATGAAGTGTCTTTAGAATTTTTTAAAATTTAAATTTTGAGGATGAAGTGTTTTTAGAAAAGAATTGTGAAAAGAAAAAATTGGATTGTCAAAAGAAGCTCTCCCATTTTTATTCAACTGGATCTGATTATTACAATGATTACTGTACAAACCTGAAACTTTATAACTTATTTATCAAGGTAAAGGAAAAAAATATATATTAAGGAAATATTTCTAAAAAGTCATGCATGTTACAGAATTCAATTCTCTCCACTTACCCTGTCAGACGACAAAAACTATTATTGTCACTCAGTAATGCCTTTAATAAAAAATTATATGGATAACTAATGAAAACAGTCTTAAACATTTTCTCAGGCTACATTTGATGTATAAATTAGGAAAAAAAAATATTTTTTGTTTTTTTTTTTTTTTTTGAAAGCTAAACATTTTTAGATCAAAATACGGCCGTTTGGTACTCATACTCCAACTCACTCAGTCACTCTAACGTTAATGCATTTAAACAGTAAAAACTAAAGAGAAACCCTCGGTTGAAATTAATAAAGAGAGAAACCTATTCAAAAAACGAGAGAAGCCAATGAAACACCAAAGAGACAACCAGAGAACCCCACTTTATTTCAACAGAGAAGCAAGCTTTTTGTAGGCGAGTAAATAAAGAATCATGGCTTTTCCACTTCAAATCTTGAATTTTTGACTTTGGACTTTAAAGTACAATTAACATTTTAGTTAATTACATTTGAACATTTTCTTTTTTTGTTTTTAGCATGTAAATATTTATACTTTTGGCGTGCGAACAATTTTTAATTATTATTCTTTGCATCTAATCATTTCTACTATTGGTGTTTGAATGTTCTTGTTCTTGACGTGTGAACATTTCTTAATTAGTTACTTCTAGCATGTGAACATTTTTTGTTCACATCGTGATGTAGAACACTTCCGAAGAACTTTTAAGGGGGGCAAATGATATTGATTTGCGCTAATAATATGTCATTGAAATCATTTCAACAAGGAGAGAGGTGATCAGTAATTTAGGATTTTATAAGGAGGTTAAAATTACCATATAGGTAACTTGGTCACTCATTTTATTATGTAAGATATATATTTTTGTCGACTCAATGACAAATGCTGATAATTAAGAAAAAAGAAAAAAGAAAATTTCGTGAGTGGCTAGTTTTGAAATTGTCATTAATATTTGAGGGCCAAAGAAGCAAATTTCCCTATTTTCTAATAACCCTGTTTCCTCCATTAGTATATTCAAATTTCAATCAATAAAAGATAATCTTGTTGTTTTATCTTTTATGTATACAATTTTAGTTGTCTATCTACACTCTACAGTATATACAAATGTTGAGTGCAAATGTGGGTAATAATTCTTCAAGCAATCAAGCTTAATAAATACGGCATGCAACGGAGCTACCCAATTTCTTTCCACAACAATACATAGAGATGTGTGCGTGTAGACACGCATTCATGGGATGGGTTTCACTCTGTATGTAGTCAGTACTTGCAATGAATGTTGCCATAAATGCAAGCATTTCAATGCTCGACCCACTGGTTCAATTCAACTGCTTGGCGGTATTGCGCTCCTCCTGTTCTCATACTAAATTAAACACAACAGTGCTTATCTTCAATATTCTATTATTTATTCTTTTTTAATTCTTATATACTTTCATTCTTGAATCATCAGTACCTATGTTTCAGTGTTAAGTTAGTTCAAGATGATGCTTGTCAACTTGTACGTATTCCTTGGAATGACAACTCAGTTACTCAGCAAAAGAAATATTCTGTGAGGAATTGAATTCGTTTGACATAAATTAGAATTATAAGTTACAAATATTGTACGTTTTATGCATGTATGATCATTAGTAGTGTGATTACTGATTAGTCTAACAATACTGAATATAAATATCGTAAACATTATACTCAGTTGAGAAGTCAATTCGATACAGATCAAAAGCTCAATTTTTTTAGGTTTTCATTTTTCTTCTTCTCTCTAGAATATTGCTCTGGAATATTCCTCCGTTTTCCATCAAGTTTTCATGGTAATAGAGCCCTCGACTAAGGTCACCATGGGCCGAGCTTTGTCAAACGGAAACTCAAAATAAATAAATAAATAAATAAGTAATTAAAGCTAACCCGAGCTCACATGTGAGGGGGTGTTAGAGAATCCACATGTGAACTCTAAAAAAGATAGGAATGAATCCCACGTCGGAAAGGTAAAACCAAAGAGATCGAAGAGTATTATATATGAATGGATGTCAAAATCCATAGTGTTTGAGAGAGTTTGTTGTACTGATATTGTTATTATTTTCTTCTCTATGTCTTTATGCTTTATCAGTGATAATACTATAAGAGTTATCATGTGGAATTTGATCCGTGGACGTAGGTTTACACCGGTCCACATAAAATCTTGATGTTATTTATTTTTCTACGTTATATTTGTTTACTTGATTGGTTGTGGCTTCGTGAAATTGTTAAGTTTGTTTGGCGTTTTATATAATCCACACAAATAAGTGTAGTACAAAAAAACCGTTATTATTATTTGAATTTGACACCGAACATAGGGGTCTGCCCATATATTTATTCTCACACGATCGTAAGCTTGTAAAATATATATGGTGTGACTCGAATCATCATCATAAATGTAGAAGTAGAGGTGCACAGTTGCACATTACCTTTTTTTTTTTTTTTTTTTTTGGTTGAAGCTAATTAACATTATTGTGGGTACAAATATGGTCTGGAATGCAACTTTCACTCTATGGGAGAAATCACATCACATGGTCAAATATGATATTATATTTACAATAATAGAGTTTGAACCCTAGTAACGGAGCTTCATTTTGAAGTCTTCAACCACCAATACAATGGATGCATACTAGAGTATACATGAAATACCATTAATTAAAGGTTCAATACTTCAATCTTAAATTAATTTTTATTTATAATCTTGATCATGAATCACGACCGCGAACTTTAAACACTATGTTATTTAAAATTTATTCCAAAAGCAATAATTTACTTTGGGGGTGGGATCCACTTGAAAAGTAGTGATCAGTGAACAGCTAGCTTGAACGGAACGGTTGTGACCAACGAACCAACAAATGAACATAGATTAGGGTAATATGATTATATTCACGATGGTGGAGCATATTCCATTGGTGGTGTACGTGTTTATTAATTATAGTGAGATATATTCAAATTGGTAGGGCATAATTAGGGATGGATAAATAGCTCTCGGGGTCTTGGGGTCCACGCTTATGTGGTGTGAATTGAGTTTTAATGTGATTTAAATCAGAAAGGATGTGGAAAAGGCATAGATAGTAAAACCCATAATAAGTATGTGGTGGGAACGGATTTTATACATTCAAAACCTTAAACTTGATTTGTGGTGTGAAATGTAATTAACTTACGTAGTTTTAATTTTTAAATAGATTTTTTTTTTCTTTGCATTTTATGTGTTTGTGTGAGCTAAATCGAATGAAGAGGTTATGTGTGTGACTAAATCGATGGAATTGATTTGTTGTTTTTATTAGTGGAATTTGATTGAAGAAAAAGTTTTGTAGTGATTGAAAATTTGTTTTGTATAAATGTTGAGATAGGAAAATATTCAATTTATGGTGTTTGAGAAGTGAGAAAATGAAAAATATATATATTACTTTTAATGATTTTTAAATTAGTTTTAATTAATTAATTAATTAAATATTATATTTGATATTTTCTAAATACAAGTGTAAGGGTAAAATTGACTTTACCCCTTTTTCATTATTGACTAACGATAGTCAACCGTTTATCAACGAGTTAAGGGGTAGTGAATGTTATTATGATTTTTTCATCGGTTTATATGTATTTATTTATATTATTATATAATCAAGTAAATTTGTATAATTTGCCATTTTTTTAAAATTAAGGAATTGTATTGAGGGCGGGGATGAGATGGGTAAAGCATCCCTTGTTCTACCCCGCCCCGTTACAATCTCTAGGCATTTGTGATGCGTTTACTAATCTATAATTAAAATAAAAAGTATTCGAGTTCTATTGGAAAGATAATTAGAAAAAGAAAATTTAATTCATTAGGTAGAATTTGTGAATTAAGTTTCATTTTTAATGGTATTTTTCATTGTGTGTGAGGTTCACGAAACTTGTTTTGCAACAATAGATTTTAATTTAATTATTTTTTTTGAAGCATCACTATTACATAAATTCATGGTTTGTTTAAGGGAGGGTGAAAGATTAGAACCCGTAACCTCGTGGTGTAGGTGTAAAAGGTTTACCACCTGACCAACCTTATCTCATCCCAATAATAGATTTTAATAAATACACAATAAGAGCATCTCCAATGCTGTGCCAAATGATTGTGTCAATGCTAAAATTTAGCATAGGGTGTAAAAATCTTCTTCCAATGCAGTGCCAAATGATGTGCCAAATTTGGCATATGTTATATTGTATGTCAAATTTGGCACACAATATAGCATATGTCAAATTTGACAAAACAATAAATGCTTTTTTTTTTTAATTACAAAAATACTATTATATATATATTAAATGAAATAATGAATGCATTAATGGAATTTTGCATTGGAACATTAAAAGAAATAATGAATGCATTTATGGTATGTGTTTACTTTTATAATTTTAATTAATAAAATAATAAAAATAGCATTTTAAATAAGATTATGCATTGAAGCACAATGCTAAATTGATGTGTCAAATATAACATTTTACACTTTTTTGTGCCAAATTTGACATTGGCATTGACATATGCATTGGAGATGGTCTAACCTTTATATATATATACAGTTTTTTTACTGTCAGTTCGTCCTGATATAAAATATATCAGAAAGAAGAATGTTGACCATAGATTATGGAGAAGTTTTGACAAGTGCATGCACTTTGAGTTAAAGTATATAAATCTAATGATCTACATTTTTCGTCCTGATGTATTTTATATCGGAACAAATTGACAATAGAAAAACTGTATAACTAAATATATATATATATATACAAATATATAGATTTTCTATTATCAGTTCGTCCTAACAATAAATATATGAGGACGAATAATGTGGACCACTAGATTTACATACTTTGACTCAAAGTGTATGCACTTGTCATAACTTCTTCATAATCTATGGTCCACATCTTTCATCTTGATATATTTATTGTCAATACGAACTAACAATAGAAAGATTGTACATATATATATATATTAATTTTCCAATGAGGACACTTTAAACACCTTTGATGAAATTGCATAGAATATATTAAATCTTGATTTTATTTTTTATATGGATGGTGAAAACATTGAAATACATTTATGGAAAAAAAAAAAATTTTAAAAATATGGGGTCCAAGAACTAATTTTTTTCCAATTTTTTTGAAGATAAAACATTTAAAAATAGGGAAATATAAGAAAAAATAGTTCTCAAATCCAAAAAATTTCCAAATTTCCAAAACATTTGATTCTCTCTCTCTCTCTCTCTCTCTCTCTCTCTCTATATATATATATATATATTACACCAAGAAATGAATTAGTTATATAAATTTATATTCATTATTTTCTTTTTCACCAAAGCAATGAAAAATCTTACAAAATAATGTATCCAAATTTTATTTTATTTTTTGAAATATATATACATATATATATATAGGGCTCAAAAAATTTCTGTCACTATTTGGACCGGGTTTTGTAAGAAAGTCATCACTTTAATAACTTAAGTTTAAAAAGCACCTATTACAGACAAAAATGCCCTCCACAGTAACCTTTTTCACCATTTTGGTTTTTTTCTTCTTTCAAAATCCTCCATCAATGGACGACAGTGGACCATAAACACGCGTACATCACTGCCGACGACCACGACCAAACACAATAACGACTTTTTTTATGTCCGAGCCTTTGTTAGTTGCATCTGAGATACAAACCCTTTTGTTAGTTATTTTTTTATTTTATTTTTTTCCAATTTAAAACCCTCTTTTGTAAACCTTAAGTTGATTGTGTTAAAAAAAATGATTGTTAAAAAGGCTAGGGCAATTCATTAAAAGGCTCGAAGAACAAATGAAAAGGCTTGGAGAACAAATGAAAAGGCTCGGAGAACAAATGAAAATGCTCAGAGAACAATTGAAAAGGCTCAGAGAATAAATGAAAAGTCTTGGAGACTAATTGAAAAGTCTCGGACACTAAATGAAAGGGCTCGAGCCTTTTCAATTAGTCTCCGAGACTTTTCATTTGTTATCTAAGCCTTTTCAATTAGATTCAAAATTCACATAACCAGCTTAAGGTCTTGAACCCCGAATGCGTCTGCGTAGCGCCACTAAACTAATTATCAAATGAAGATGCATTGATAATATTATAATGTTCAACCTCTATTGGAGGTATGTTAAACAGACCTCTATGAGAGAAGATGAAAGAATAAAATCTCAGAAAACTTCAGGCCTCGTTTGGTGCTCAGGATTGGATTAGACTATTTTATGGGATTTGATTGGATTAAGATGAGACTGAGATTAAATGAGATTGGACTGGACTGGACTGGACTGGATTGGATTGGACTAAATGAATACTATACTGTGTTTGGGGAAACATGGGACTGGACCGAATTAATACTGTGTTTTGTTTGGTGAAACATGAGATTGGACAAAATATAATAATATTTTTAATTTGATAATATTTTAAAATTGAATAATAAACATGAGAATTTTTTTTTCAGGAGAGATCTTCGTCTTCTTCCTTCTGAAGAGAACAAAAAAAAAAATCAAAAATCAAAGTAGAAATTGAAATAATAAAGTTCTTCAATCATTATTAACAACATCAGTTTTTAAAGGAAAAAATTAAGAAAATATGGAAACCCATATTCGTATATTCTTCATATATTCATATATATATATATATATGGAAACTCATATATTCTTCAATCATAAAAACTCATATATATTCTTCATATATTAATATATATGGAAGCTCAAGATCTGGAAACTCATTCATATTCTTTATAAACTCAAGATCTGAAAGCTCCTATATTCATATTCTTCTTTCTCAATCATCATCATCAATTAAGAAAATCAAAGAAAAATCAATGAAAAATTAAAGAAAAATAAATATATTTTGTCAAGAGATTTGGGATCCCATATTTGTCTTCTTCTTTCTTATAGGAGAAAAAAATCAAAGAAAAACAATAAAATAATAAAGTTCTCCACCATGTAGATCTGGAAACTCGGAAAAATAAAGAGAGCAAGAAGATCTGGAAACTCATAAACTCATAAAGGCTTGGATTGGACCGAATGGAAGGAGAAGAAGACGAAGGCCGCGGTGGCGGAAGGAGACGAAGACAAAGGCAGAAGGAGAAGGAGAGGTTGAAGAGAGAGACAAAAGGTTGAAGAAAGAGAGAAAGGAAGAAGAAATTTGGGTTTGGTTTCAGAGAGTGAGAGGAAACGTTGTAAGAGAGAGGAAACATAGGAAAAAAGTGAAGAAAATAAATTAAATGGGTGGGGTCCACATGGTAATTAGTCCTGGTATAAACAGAGATGAGGTGGGAGGTGGGTATATTTTATCCCATGATCATGGGACTATTTTGATGTTAGGATTAATAGTCCAATGCTTCAGACTCTCACCAAACGCAAGACTGAGAATAGGACGGTGTATTCAATTAGGATTCTTAAGGACATTTAAAGACATTTTTTAAGTGACAGATTTTCATGAATTTTTACAGATTTTTATGGACTTTTATAAATCTACATGGATTTTCATTTATTTATTTAGACATTTATCTCAAACTTTTATGGATTTGTTTAAACATCTATCTTAGACTGTTATAGATTTGTTTAGACATTCATGGACTTTCATGGATTTATTATCTCTGACTTCTATTATAAATGGAGAAGAGTGACGATATTTGCACCCCTTAAAAGTTGTATGTACACCCCTCTAGTAAGTCCAATCAACTTTATTATTATTTAAAAATTTGTTATTGAATTTATTGTTTTCAAAAAAAAAATAAAAAAATTCTTACTCTTAAATACATAAATTATATCAAGATGAGTTGAGGTTTGAGCTAATTTTATTTTAAAGTGGTATATTAAAATAATAAAAGAAGATTAAAAAAAAAAAAAAAAAAAAAAGGTAAGTTAAATGCATAGAACCTGTATTAAAGGCAAAACACGGACAAATAAAAAAAAAAAAAAATCAACATTTTTGCTTGTATGTGTTGCCTCTTGCCAATGTGTGTAACTCACAGCGAAAAAAAAAAAAAAAAAAAAAAAGGACGCTTTTTTTTTTTTTTTTTTTGGGTGGGGGTGTTGTTGGGTATCATAATTATTAAAGCAGAGAAGAAGTGAGAAGAAGCAACATGTTTCTGTTTTGAGAGAGAGAGAGAGAGAGCAAAGTCCACCAAAATCTTTTTGATATTTATATCTCCCACTATCAAGTCCACCAAAATCTGTGACCTAAGAAAATCCTTTAAAATATAGTCCTAATTGAATGCACCTTAATTCTTGTAGACATTTTTAAAGTCTCAATTCAATACACCCAAATTTGGAAAGATTCTTTAAAAGTCCATAGAAATCCTAATTGAATACCACTGGATTAATATAGACTCTTTTAAAATCTTTAAATGTCCTAATTGAATACATCAGGATTTATAATGTCTTTAAATGTCCATAAGAATCCTAATTGAATACACCCCCTTAAATTAGTCCAAACCCACGCGCCAAACAAGCCCTCAAAGTAAGAGAATGTGTAAAGTAAGGGCATTTTTAAAAATCACTTACATTAGTGCATTTTAAACTTAAGTTATTAAAGTTGTGACTTTTTTCCAAAATCCGATCAAAAATGTGACATTTTCCACCATTTCCACTATATATATAAGCATTATACTGAACCAAGAAATGAATTACCTATATATAATAATATTTATATTCATTAGTTTCTTTTTCACCAAAGCAATAAAAAATCTTAGAAAATAATGTATCAAATTTTCATTTATTTTTTAAATACAATGTATCCCACTTTTTTTTAGGCCATTTGCAACTAACATTAATGGTTTAATTTTGTTTTTAGAATATTAGAATCAAAAGTTTTAAAACAAGTTTTGCAAAGTGAAGTGAATACTCCACTTAAAGTACTTAATTATATTAAACGTGTGTATATATATATATATATAAATAAATTTTCCCATTTTTACAATGCACACTTTAAGTACCTTTGATGAAATTGCATGAAATATATTGAATTTTGATTTGATTTTTTGTATGGATGGTGAAAACATTGAAATACATTTATGGAAAAAAAATTAAAAAAATTCGGATACAAGAACTAATTTTTCCCCTTTTTTTAAGATAAAACATTTAAAAATAGGGAAATATAAGAAAAAATAGTTCTTAAATCCAAAAAATTTCCAAATATTTACCAAATGTGTATTTTAATTTTCTTATGATGCATACAAAAAATAAAATCAAGATTCAATATATTCTATACAATTTCATCAAAGGTACTTAAAGTGTGCATTGTTAAAGTCTTCATTGAAAAATCTCTTTCTCTCTCTATATATATATATATTAAGTGGGCTTATTCTTTTCTTTATACAAAAGTATTTCAAAACTAAAACTAATAAAATCCTACTTAATATCAACAATGCCATAAGAAATATTAAATGAATTAACTTTACAATCCATCGAAAAAGATATGTTAGAAAAAACTATAATGCAAAAATTTAATCAATATTTTTGTATCTAAAAAGCAAGAAAAGTAGATTTTGAGTAAAATAAATTTGATATTGTTTTTAAATTATTTCACAAAAAATTGATAATAAATTTCAAAATATAACATTCTTCATAGTTTTTGAAATTATAGAATCTTTCGAAAAGATTAAAAGATTAAACAGTTCTTTTTGTATTCCTTTCATATATTATTATTTTGAAAGAAAAAAAAAATCAATTTTAGGCTTAACTTAACATGGGACTATAGGAGATTAGGAGGGTGTGCACTCTATATTTTTATTTTGCTAATTGTCGCATCATGCACTCATGCTCTGCATTAAAGTGTGAATAGAGTGTGGGGAGAAAAATTCATTTCAGTTGGGGTAAAGAGATTCTCATCAAAGCTATGATCCAAGCTATTTCAACCTACACTATAAGTCTCTTTCGTATTCCAAAAAGCCTCATAACTAAGATCCATAGGTTGAGTGTGTTGGAAAATTCCATCATGTGGAGTCACACATGTAAATATTAATTGTGTTATGCTATCTTTGGTTAAGCCTAAATTAAAGTGATCTAATTAAGATTTAAAGTTTTAAGGCTTAGGGTATAATTGTCATGGAATTAATGTGTAGATACCAAAGTACTGGCTAAATTAGAAATAGCAAACCTTATAATAATCTGATTATTATATATTAGGGTTATAGTCCCCAAATTATATGATACTTTTTGGCCTGTCTGTATCCTCGTCACCAGAACAAGAGAGAACACTTTAGGGTTCACAAAGATTGTGATAATTTGGAAGATCACAACCCGTTCACCAACCTCCGGCGATGGATTTAGCCATTTAGGTACGCTTCCACTTTCACTTTCACTTATCTCTCATTTCTCTTGAATTGACATGGGTTAGTAACATGTATTTAGGGTTTGATTAAATCATGATATAGAAACATGTTTAGGTTAAACTATGGATGTATTATGTGCCTATGCATGTTAGATTCGGTATTAATCAAATTCCTTACAAGTGGTATCAGAGCCACCCATGATCAATTCTTGAGGATTTGAGATTTGAATTTTAGGTTTTAAGAAATTTCTGAAAATTTTAGGGTGTTTTGATGCTTGCATGTTGACTTCATGATCTATACAATACCATATTGATTTTTACAAGACATATATATGGTGAATATTCTTCACATATAATATAAACCATAGAAAATTCATTCACTGTTTATTCTCTATTTGTGATGGCTTTAGAAAGAAAGAGGGGCCATCTCTCTTTAATAAAGCTTGCAGTATCCCCATGAAAATAGCCGTCGCTTTATGATTTTTTGAATATTCCCACACTATTTTATGCCATCATTTGAAACTTATAAAAATTCATGATTTTCACGTTAATTGAATACCATGACTAGAGGCTTATGACTCAAATGTCCAAGCCCGCCCATATAATGAAAGATTTCTAGGGTTTCTTGGATTGTTTTGTATGGGCCACTTTTTGAGAATATGACCAAGTTTTGGAATGTTTTGTAATTTTGTTGGGCAATTGTGTGATTTTAATAAAGTTTTGGGGCCAATTTATAATTACCAAAACTTTTTGGGCCAGCTTGCAATTTCGAAACGTTTTGGGTTCGAATTATAATTAATAAAAGTTTCGGGGTCAGTTTTAATTTTCAAAAGTGTTGGGCTAATTTTTAATTATTGAAAATTATTGGGCAAGTTTATGATTTTGACAAATATTGGGGCCGATTTATAATTAGTGAAACTTAAGGGGCCTTTCTATAATTTTACAAAATCAGGGCAGTTTTGTAATTTTTGATATTAAAAAAAATTACATTTAAAGAATAAACTCAAATTCTAAATTTTTTTGGTATATCTTTTATGGTTAAATAAAGTAGTCTATCATTCTAAATGGATTAATTGAAAGTTTAAAATAAGATATCGTCAAAGTGACCTCTCTTTTGTAGATTATTCATAAGGGATGTTGGATGTTTGTGTATATGCAAATTCATGAGGGTATTAGCCGGCCCAAAGGAAAGTTAATACTTGACCGAAATACACACACACCTATGGTGGCAAACATGTGACAATTATAAGGTTTTACATATGGGTAATAAATCGATCCAAATATAAATTTATTATTTGATAAGAATTATTGTCAATGGTTGATCACTACAACAAGAGTATCACTTACAATTAATATTGTGTGTGTAAATTCATATGGGTATTAGCCGGCCCAAAGGAAGGTTAATACTTAGCCGAATTGCACACACACCTGTGATGGTAAATATGTTACAATTATAAGATTTTACATGTGAATAATAAGTCGATCCAAAGATGTATTTATTATTTGATATGAATTATTGTCAATGTTTGATCACTGCAACAAAAGTACCACTCACAATTAATATTACTGTCCAAAGACTTGATATTAATGTTGTACTAGGTATCTTGAGATGGAACTTACCATTATTTGAATTTGTTGATTATTGTATTTGGTTAATTATTGTGAACATGTTTGTTTGTTTTGTTCTCTTTACAGCTAGTGTTTCTACTATATCTGCTAATATCAACTCTATACTCATGCTTAATGGGATCAACTTTAAGGATTGGAAGGAGAACATATAAATTGTTCTCGGCTGCATGGATCTGGACCTTGCACTTCGGATTGAATAGCTCACTTCTCTTACGGATGCAAGTTCTCTTGATGGCAGGAAGAACTTTGAGAAGTGGAATCGCTCAAATCGCATGAGTCTTATGATTATCAAGCGCGGCATTCTGAAGGCATTTAGGGGTGTGGTTTCTGAAAAGATAACCAAAGCTAAAGAGTTCCTAACTGAAATTGAAAAGCATTTTGCGAAAAACGATAAGGAAAAAACAAGCACGCTTTTACAAAGCTTGATTTCTATGAAGTACAAAGGTAAGGGGAACATAAGGGAGTACATTATGGAAATGTCTCATATTGCTTCAAAGCTTAAGGCACTGAAGCTTGTGCTATCTGACGACTTGCTCGTGCATTTGGTATTAATATCACTTCCTGCACAATACAGTCAGTTTAAGGTCAGTTACAGCTGTCAAAATGAGAAATGAACTCTTAATGAGCTCATTTCTTACTGTGTGCAAGAGGAAGGGAGATTGATGTAAGATAGGACCGAAAGTGCTCATTTGACTAGCACCTCTAAAGACAAGGGCAAAAAGAGTATCATGTCTGACCGTGGTGGTGAATACTATAGCAGATATGACGGTTCAAGTGAACAATGTCCATGATCGTTTGCTAAATTTCTAAATGAATGTGGAATCGTCCCACAGTACACCATGTCAGGATCACGTAGCATGAATGGTGTAGCTAAAAGGTGAAACTGGACTCTTAAGGATATGGTAAGGAGTATGATTAGTCATTCCTCCTTACCAGAGTCACTCTAGAGGGAAACACTCAAAACAGCAGCTTATATTCTGAACCGGGTGCCAACTAAAGCAGCTGTAAAAATACCTTATGAGTTTTGGACAGGCAGAAAACCTAGTCTAAAGCATTTTCACATTTGGGGATGTCCAGCTGAGGCAAGGCATTACAAGCCACATGAAAGAAATTGGACTCCAAAATTGTGATCAACTACTTCATTGGCTACTCCAAGCGATCTAAGGGCTATAAGTTTTATGATCCCACACTCAGGTCAATTTTGAGACGGGAACTGCAACATTTTTTGAGGATATTGAGTTTGTGGGGAGAAATAAGGTTAGAGACATTGTCTTTGAAGAGGAATCGGTTTCGATTCCTACTATTGCTTTTGACAATGTGCATGTTTATATATATGTCATTGATCAAGAAGCGAATCCAGATCCTCAACTAGACAATGTTGATCAACCCCTCATTCAAGATAAGGTAATTTTTCTTGAGGAACAAACTCAACAACCTCAAGAACCAGTTCTATTAAGGCGATCCACTAAAGAAAGGAGAAATGCTATTCCAGACGATTTTTTCAGATTTCTCCAAAAGCATGAGGAAGACATTGTAATGGTGGAAGATGATCCAATCAATTCCATCAAGCCATGCAGGGTTCCAACTCTCAAAAATGGATTGATGCCATGAATAAAGAGTATAAGTCTATGCAAGACAATAAGGTTTGGGAACTTGTCATATTACCAGAAGGTGCATAGCTCATTGGTTATAAATGGATTTTTAAAACCAAAAGGGATTCGAAAGGTAATATGGAGAGGTATAAGGCTCGTCTTGTAGCTAAAGACTTTACCCAAAAGGAAGGGATTGACTTTAAAGAGACTTTCTCTTCGATTTCAACGAAAGACTCTTTTAGGACAATCATGACCCTTGTTGCATATTTTGACCTTGAGTTTCATCAGATAGATGTCAAGACGGCTTTTCTCAATTGTGACATTGACGGAACAATTTATATGGTACAACAAAAAAAACTTTGAGTTGGGAGACCCAAAGAATATGGTTTGCAAATTGACAAAATCCATCTATGGACTCAAGCAAGTTTCCCGTCAATGGTACTACAAGTTTCTATCTCTTTTGGTTTTGAGATAAACGCCGTTGATAATTGTGTGTATCACAAATTCAGTGGGAGTAAACACATATTCCTGGTTTTGTATGTCGATGACATATTGCTTGCCACAAATGATATAGGCATGTTGCACTAAACCAAGAGATTTCTACCAAAGAAGTTTGAGATGAAAGATCTTAGTGACGCCTCATTTGTATTAGGGATAAAGATTATCACAAATGAGCTATATCGATAAAGTGCTTAAAAGGTTTGGCATGTAGGACATCAAACCAAGTGACACCCCTGTCGTTAAGGGAGACAGGTTCAGTCTCAATCAGTGCCCTAAAAATAACCTTGAAGTTAAGGAAATGCAGAAGATTCCTTATGCATCAGCTACAGGGAGTCTAATGTACACTCAGGTGTGTATGCGTCCGGATATTACGTACATTGTTGGTATGTTAGGCAAATATTTAAGTAACCCTAAGATGGATCATTGGAAAGTAGCCAAGAGGGTTATGGGGTATTTATAGAGAACAAAAGATCACATACTCAAGTATAGGAGATCGGATCAGTTGGAGATCATAGGGTATTCCGACTCCAATTATGATGGATGCCATGACAGTAGAGTTTGTAGCATGCTATGAGGCATCCAACCATGGGATATGGTTGTGGAATCTTGTTACTGCCTACGCATTCTGGAGGATATTGAAAGACCACTCAAACTATATTGTGACAATAAATCAACAGTGCTATATTCCAACAACAACAGGAGCTCATCTAGGTCAAAGCATATTGACATTAAGTTCCTAGTTGTGAAGGAGAGAGTGTAGAGGTGACAGATATCCATAGAGCACATTAAGACAAACTCCATGATAGCGGATCCGTTTACAAAGGGATTACCATCCAAGGTCTTTCATGAGCACACTGCTCATATGAGTGTCATTTTGTGTGAGGATATCACATTATAGTGGGAGTTTGTATCATTTTTCATTTTATTACTTTATGTTTGATTTTGGACATACTTATGCATTTATGTATTTGAATATTTTTTTGATCATAAATAAAGTATTCAGTTTATTTCACTCTGTTACATTGTGTTAAGTATTGATCTCACTAAAGAATAAATTAGGACTAGTTGGAAATAGACATGTATAGATCATATTGCATGTAATTTCCATGCTACACATCCATGATTGATCTATATCATTTGGTTATGTTGGTGTACGTGACCATTGATGGGTTTAGTCATGCTAAATGTGACAAAAATTGCTTTGATCCTATAACGGCATAATCAATGGATGAGATTGTTCAGATATACCCTAAAACTATGATAGCAAAAATTTTGAGCTCTTAAAGTCATACACATTTGTAAAGTTACATATATGACCCGATGGGAGATTGTTGGAAAATTCCATCATATAGAGCCACATATGTAAATATTAAATCTGTTATACTATATTTGGTTAAACCTAAATTAAAGTGATTTAATTAAAATTTAAAGGTTTAAGGCTTTGGTGTCTTTTAAACGTAAATTTTAAATCGTTGATAGTCTTGAAACATCAAATCAAAAAAGTGACAAAACCCCCTTATTTACTCACTAAACGAGCCCCGAATGCCACGGCCGCACAAAAACGTGCGGACCAGGCCGCTGAAGAGAAAAAGCAGACTAGTGTCAAAAACACGAAAGTTGATTCCAACAATTGACTAGTTGACTCCTACGGTTCTACCCGCGAGTTACGTTCACGAGAACTTAAATTTATACACTGTCGGTGTCCCTAAGTCCTAAGAAAAACTAAAACCCTTTCAATATTCTCTCATTGCAGACAAAGAGAGAGAGAAAAATGGAGATACAAAAAGAGTTACAGAGACCGAAGAAACAAGTCCATCTTTTCTATTGCGTCGAGTGCGAAGAGCTCGCCCGCAAAGTGGCCGCTCAGTCCGACCTCATTACCCTTAAATCCATCAACTGGAGGTCCCAATACCATCTATCTTTCTCTCTCTTTTAAATTCAATATTTTTATTTTATATTCATACATGTCTCCGCTTTGTGTGTTGGTTTTTGTTGTGTTCTGCTTTGCTGCCTGAATGTGATATGGGTTTTTTTTTTTTTTTTTTCTGTCTTTGGTATCGTGCTGAAGAGGAAGGAAAAAAAAAGTTTACTTTTTGAATTATGCTGTGGAGTGAGTGTGAAACTCTGGAAAATAAAAATGGGTGATTGAGAAGGAATTATATCTAATAAAAGAAGAAGATTAGTAGTTTTTGTATTTAAAATAAAATATAAAGAAGAATAAGAACCAGAGGCTTTTGCTCCAATTAGTAGGGTGATAGGTCACTTGTAACAAAACGGTCCAAGCTACAGAATTTCTATTTAAGAGAGGTGCATCACACTTTTTGTAACTTCCTTGTTTCATGTTAGGGGAAAATTGTTAATTCTTCAATGCAGGTCTAGTTTTTTATTGCTCAGGATTGACTGAGGAATTGTGTCTTAGTATCATTGATTGTGCATTTATATGGAAAAAATACAATTTTATTTTAATAAAATGCAGGTCTAACTGTTCAATGTTTATTGGGATCAAAATTGGGGACTATTATGGACCCTACAACCTCGACCATCAGGAAACTTGTGCGATATAATCTCATTTAGGTGTCTCAAAGGGGGGTTTGAATCTTTTATCTCTTTGTTGGAATTAGATAATCTTTGCCACTTGTCCCACCCCTTGCGGTTCCTATCTAAATATTACCTTTCTGATGCATTTTTATGACATGAAATAAATTTTGAGTATAGAGCAACTGTCTTTAGCTTGAACTAACTTTGTAAGATACATTGTTAATTTCTGTTGTTGATGAGTATTCTTATGTACGAGAGAAAATTGTTAAAATATGCTATGCTTGTATCAGGAACTTTGCCGATGGATGGCCAAACCTCTACATAAACAATGCACATGATATCCGAGGTCAACATGTTGCCTTTCTTGCATCTTTCAGCTCCCCAGCAGTTGTCTTTGAACAAATTTCTGTCATATATGCACTCCCGCGGCTGTTTGTTGCTTCCTTTACGTTGGTGTTTCCTTTCTTTCCGACTGGTTCCTTTGAGCGAATGGAAGAAGAAGGAGATGTAGCAACTGCATTTACCATGGCGAGGATATTGTCAAATATCCCAATTTCAAGGGGTGGCCCAACTAGTTTAGTCATCTATGATATCCATGCTTTGCAGGTTGTTTACTAAGAAAACCATTAAACCCTTGCTTCTTTTGTGTGATATCTTCTTCTTATCTTTTCAACTGGTTTCTTGTCTTTTCCAAACTTTCTAAGTTTTATATACCAATGTGATGTTGTGAGTAACTCTTGTACATTTTTCAGCTTCACATACTGCATAACAGAATGTTTTAGGGAAGATATCTAATTCTGTAACCATCCATGCTTGACCTGTATTGCATTGACTCTTACACTCTTTATTTTCTTAGAATACTTAGCAGGAAATCATGACAAGGTTTACAAAATGTCGGGAGTGAAATAGAATTCAACGAGGCTTGGCAGCTTTTCAAGTTTGACTTCAATGTTACCACTTTTTCTGTTCTTAATTTGTTAGTTTTCCTTGTGCAGGAAAGGTTTTATTTTGGGGACCATGTCTTGCCTCTTTTTGAGACTGGAATTCCTCTGTTAAAGCAACGTCTTCACCAGCTCCCTGATGCTGATAAAGTGAGTATATTCAACTATTCAATTACAAAACATCAAAGCTGCCTGGCTTTTTGAAATATATTCTACAGTTTTGTGGTTAATCATTGTCACTAAAGGATTGTCATTGTTATATTTATTATCACAATTATTGTTCTATGATAGATTTCTTTGAATGGTTTGTATTAAAGTAGGACTGGCATTTGCATAAGCCTATAATTTTTCTTGAATTAAATTTCAGATTGTTGTTGCATTTCCGGATGATGGGGCTTGGAAGAGATTCCACAAACTGCTTGTTCATTTTCCCATGGTTGGTTTGAGTTTCCTTGAATATTTGTATAATATATAACCAATTTATCATATCATTTGGGTTAATCGATCTTGTTGAGTGGCAGGTGGTGTGTGCAAAGGTTCGTGAAGGCGATAAGAGAATAGTTCGGATCAAGGAGGGAAATCCAACTGGCTGTCACGTGGTCATTGTTGATGATTTGGTGCAATCTGGAGGCACCCTTATTGAGTGCCAGGTATTCTTTTCTTCTTGTACTGTACCTTCTTCTAAGAACTTCTGATGCATAGTGTAAATGGATTCATTTTGTTTGTGATACAATCAGTCTTTGTTTTTGGCTTTTTGCTAACATAGTTTAAACATAAATTAAGTTTCAAGTGTATGAGTCCTGACTCAAGCTTCTTAAATAAGCATATTTTATACATGCAATCCTGGAGCACATCTTACACTTCTTTCTGGGTAATGGCTTCTTAAATTTTTACTACCTTGTTTATCCTTTTTCCCAAGTTTCTTGCAATTTTTGTTTATTCAGCTGGTATGTTAACTTCATCACATTCTTATGCAATTGTAGGAAAACCATGTCATGCTGCATTCAACTTAATTTAGACTAGTCTATGGAGCCTAAGTAACTGTTCAATTTGATTAAGATTGTGAAATTAAAACATTGATCTAATGTTTAAGATGGTTGGCCAATCTATATTCGTAAATTTCCTCTGTTCTCTGGTTTTTTATGAAAAGGATGAGGCGTCTTTTGATCAAAACGGTTGGCCAAACATGGGTTTTTTGTGAAAAATTCTACTTGCGCAAATTATGCTATGTTTCTTTTTTATCATACCCTGCATGAAGAAACTTTGGGTGATGGATGTAGTAATAGAGGAGATAAATGTGAGGTGCTTTGTTTATTTAGCATTAGGTTTGATGCTTAGTATCATGGCTGTGTATCTTCAATATGCAGCACATAACATCTGAATCAAAAAATTTCGTACATTCTATACGGTACCAATTGTGAAACACAGAATTGCCTTTCATGGTCTTCCCTTGCCTTTTGTTGTATCAGAAAGTTTTGGCAGCTCATGGTGCAGCGAAGGTGAGCGCTTATGTCACCCATGGTGTTTTTCCAAAGGGCTCCTGGGAGCAGTTCACTCACAAGAAAGATGGTAGTGTCTACATACATGTTCTCATCCATATTGTGACTATTGTCTCTTTAACTTAAATGATCTTATTGTTCTTTGATTTGTTTTCAGCAAACTCCGCTAACGCATTTGCCTACTTTTGGATCACTGATTCCTGCCCTCTTACTGTCAAGGCCATAGAAAATAAGGCTCCTTTTGAAGTTTTGAGTCTTGCAGGATCCATCGCAGATGCTTTACAAATTTGAATGACATTTAAAGGGACTTCAGACATCTATGAAGTCAAAAATGCTGATAGCATTCTTTCAGCACCCTGTAATTTTTATCAGCACTGTAATTTTATGAGCCATTTTAATGATTGATAAATAATTGGAATACCAATTAGCTGCTCTATGAAGATTATCAAATTATTACTCAACAAAGAGGCGTTGCTTTAGTTTGGATTGCCATTAATTGTATTTTTTTTTTTTTTTTTTTTTTTAATTGACGACCAAGAGTATTTTGTCAGATATCATTTCCAGGTGAACCGATATGTCAAATATCCGATATTCTGTCAATAAAAGAGGAAGAAACATAACAACTGTACAATCATTTATCTCTTCAAATACACATTGTCTTAGCTACATAATAACAGTATATTTAACACATTGTCAATGAAAAGCAGTCTTTCTAGTTTCTATACAATTTTGTGCACAGCTCTCAACTGTAGACTCCCCGGCAGAGTATTACCCATGCAAACATAAGATGATATCTGCAAATGGACTCAGAAACAACAGAAAGGATGATAAATAGCCAAACTCAAGAGGGAAGGACCATCAACACATCGGTGAGCAATGAACTTCACTTCTGAGCAATGTGCTGCTCCACCTTATTCTTCTCCTCTGGTTCACTAACAATTTGTTACTCTAAATATGAACAAAATGCTGTCCGTCTCCTTTACTCTAGTAAACGTATGGAGTGTCCGTGACTGAAAAGAGGACACTGCTCATAATGCAAGCATAATATGTACTTGTTCCACGGTTTCTCTTCCAACTTTATACACTTAAATAGGTACACAAAAGTCAGCATCCAAGCCACCATATCTTGAGGCTATAAGTAAGATCTCAAATGCCGTGTTAACTATTGTCCGGCTTCTCATCCAGATTTCCCTTTAAGCTGTCCAAGGAATCCCCAGAATATGACCCGTCTGGCTGACGAATAAATATGTTCAAATTGCTAGAGAGGAAAGGTTCCTGGAGGAACCACAAAAGTATAAATAGTCAGAAAATGACTTAAAGCGGAAGATAGCTACCAGCTAATTTTATACATAATGTAATAAACTTATAAATGTGTTCTCAAAATTACTCCAGTTGAACAACTTTGTTATTATAAGTATAATATTAATACAGGCAGTAGGGTGTGACCCTGTTAGCTTCTTAAACGTCTGATGTTCTGGTTAGTATGAACATATCGCAAAATTTTCTCTCCCTTGGACTGCCTCTCTCCTTCTCCATCTACCTCTCTATATCTATCTATCTATCTATTTTGTCCTAAAGCTTTTGCTGGACCAATTCCAAATTGACAGATATTGAGATTTATTTAAGTTCAAAGTGTGTTTTCACTTCTATTACCTTTCTCCACCAAATTTTATTTATTGCAACACGCATTATGCAATATAAATAATATTGACAAAATAAAGAAATACATAATTAATAATCAACAGAAATTAACATAATAGTCAAGTGGACTTGAGAATAAAAATTGCATACTTGATTAGGAAAACTGTACCGAGAAAAGTTAAGAACTAGGGGAAACTTCCAACTTATTGAGCATAAAATTCTGAGCAGTTTTTGTCTCAACAAAGAAAAGAGAACTAAAGAACTTTACCTGGTCACCTGTCTCTTGGCCCTCGGAGTGGAAGAGAATTGGTCGGCATCGCTTATCTTCATTCATCAGGCTTGAATTTTGAAAGTGTGTCACAAGGGCAGCCTTGCCCTGGATTCGGGCATATGCCAGCGATGCAACTTTCTCACTGTTGAACTTCTCCCATTTCTTCCCGTTAAATGCCTGCACAAGATTTCCATAAAGCCTGCCCTTAGTTAACTTAGAAGATTCTCATGTTTCTTCATATTGGCAATATTTATTACATATTTAGGGACTCCCAATCTGAATAATTTGAAACAAGCAATATTCTCAGAGGACAAAACCTCACAAATAATGACTGGCAATAAATTGTGCCTTTATGCAACATTGCAGTTATTTAAAAACAGTGGAAACAGTGGGCTAAGTTGGGGAACAGCAGGCTGAGTAGGGTCTGTTTGTGATGGTTGATGACCCTATTGTGGAGCTGAAGGCGCAGCAAAGATAATACCAGCGGTAGCAGAATTAAGCTTCATTATTATGTTCGCCAGGTGAGGAAAGCTTGGCTCAGACTCTGAATATGCATGCTTCCCACAAGCACAAAGTTCCAAATATAAGATCCTTGTTTTTAATTGCAGAGAAGCCTCTTTATGAGGTGAGACGCCTATTTTTTACTCAAATCCATGGTTGTACTAGATGAGTTGGAACTTGTGGATCCTGTGCTAGAGTCCAAACTCCAAAGCTAATGCGTATACTGATAACAGCATATACCGGGTGCTAGGTGAGTCCAAACCCATGGAACCAATGATAGAGTTTGAATCAATTATAGTAGTTGCATTCTGCTACATACTTCCTCTCTATCTCATAAACACAAATTTAAGTTATCTTCATCATTTGGTTGACATTGTAACGGATTTTTGGTTAAATATTAAAAAACTCAAAAATAAAATAAAATTAAGGAGTATTTTTTTAGGCTAAATTTGGGTATTGTATGAGAATTTACGGTTCAAACAGTGAATACGACAATAAGAAGAATTGTTACAATAACATGATTGATTATTCGATCTAAATGCCTATGTGATTGCAAAGGAATTCTCCCACGGCATTATTAAAATTTTGATCTGTTGATGTGGTGCACTATCAGTGTTTTAAAGCTCAATTTCAATTTACTAAAATAGAGACAGCTTTTAATTATTTAATAAAATTTGTGTTTTTGAGATAGAGAGGAAGTATAAACTATAATACAACAAATACAGTGGATTCAGACTCTACCACGGGTTCTAAGAGTTTGGACTCACCTAGGCCCTAGCACCCCAACGGATTATGAGTCTGTAATAACTATGTACCGGATTTGGACTTTAGCATGGGATCCACAAATCCCAACTCATCCATTACAACCATGAAAAAATGGGCCAGAAATATGCATCTCACCATAGGAAGAGGCTTCTCTACGCATTATAGGAAAAGGATCCTGTATATGGAACCTCAGGCTTGTGGGAAGAAAGCACGTTCCAAATTTGTGCCAAGCTCAGCCACCCAACACACAAAAATGATGAAGCTTAATTTTGCTATTGCGGCTGTTATCTTTGCTCAGCATACTGTTACTTCTTCAGATCCACAACAGAGGCATCAGCCATCACATACAAGTATACAACCATTACTCAGCACACTGTTGCTCCTCTTTTAGCTCTACACTCCACAGCAGGGGCATCAGCCAGCACATGCCCTACTCAGCCCACTGTAGCACTTATTCATATTTATCTTATAATTAATGTATAAATATACGGATTACTGTCATGCATAAAATATAAAAACAGTGAAGAAGGGGAAGCCAGATATTGAACCTTGTAGAAGGAAATAATGTGAGATGGAGAGACCATATTGATGAAGGCGTAACCCACATTGCACTTATTCTGCAAAAAAGATATCATTTTAGCATCACCGCAATTCAAGTGAATAAACTGTATGACAGTGATTATGAAATTCCCAAATTTAAATTACCTTAAAATCAATTGGCAAGTAGAGAAAATCATAAGTACCGCCATGAATCTCATCAATAGCAGCCAGCAGCATCTTTGAAGTATACCTAAAAGGAAGGCAACAGAAGTAAAAATTAATAAGCAATTAGCCACCTTAGTCAGAAGCCTAAAAGAATAGCAATTATTAGATAAGGATACTTATAGATTGTCTTACTTATTAGGGATGTTTTTTATCATTAAAGTAGTCCTAGTATCTTCCCCACTAATGATTTTTTCCAAATCAAGCTGATACTGCTTCTTGCCATCAATCTGGCTCCCACTACCCTCAACTCGCTTAGTACGACCACGTTCAGTCAATCCCTCACTGCTGGATGTACCTTGTCCTGGGAAAGAACCATTTCCAAGGAATATAGGAGCAGGCCTTGGCAATGGCATCATCCGAAAACTAGGTGAACCATTTTCAGTCACATTTCCTAGAAGGCCAACTCCAGCACGACCACCAACATTCATCATATAACTTCCATTGTTGCGACTTAGGCCCATACCCCCAAATCCAACTGTGCTCATGAAGGATGTTTCTGGTGACTCGGGGAAGAAGCCAAAATGCCTATCAAGGTTAACACCAGAAGGTGCAGACCCCACATGATGATGATTATGTGAACCAATAATAGATCCATGTCGACTAGCATATGGAATGCCCCTTCCCTGTCCACCAGAAGAAAATGGGTGG
The DNA here is from genome assembly GCA_954870605.1 of Acer campestre. Taxonomy (NCBI): domain Eukaryota; kingdom Viridiplantae; phylum Streptophyta; class Magnoliopsida; order Sapindales; family Sapindaceae; genus Acer; species Acer campestre. The sequence goes on along the minus strand of OX940803.1, from coordinate 12,730,144 downwards.
CCCACAGAGGATGTTGGCCAGGCAGATGAACTGGAATGCTCAGAGTAAAGCGTGGGACTTCCCCATAAGAACTGAGGGCCTGATAAAGTCCCAACAGCAGAAGAATTTGAACTTGATTCACCAAAAGGAGATATACTTCCTGGACTTGCACTTAAGTTCTGTTCAGGAAAGGATCGAGAATGCTGATAGGCTGCTCCTTGCAGAGATGTATTGTTATTATATATCTGGTTTGCATGATTAGTCCTTGTTTGGTCCTTACCAATTGGAGCAATCTTTCCTGAATTAGACAAATGAGGTGGAAGAATCGAAGCCAAACCAGGCAAATGGTTACTGTTAATAGGACTGAGTGATCCCAGACCTGGGGACTTACTAAAACCATGCAAAGGATCATGTTCCACCGGACTACCAAATTGTGGCCAGTTACCTGTCATGGATATACCACTGACTGAGCAAATAATCGGCAATGCATTTCCAAAAGGAACTAATAAGATTAAGCATACAGATACTGACTTATCAGAACACAAAGTACCGGGCAGTTTACCTGGGGGAGAGTTGGTCACTGGTGAACCCACTTGATGCCGAAATCCTCGGGCTTCATCTTGTTCCAGCTCTTGACTTAGTTGCTGCATCAAGCTAAAATAAAAGGTACCTCCAAATTATTAAAATAAAACAGAATATTCAACAAAGTAGGATTCACGAAAGACAATATATACATAAACAAAATATTCACCGAGTATAACAGCAGGATCCAGACACCACGGGAAACAAGAGCCAGCAAAAAAAAAAAAAACCCATTACCATGTTACATAGTAACCAGAACAGAGTTTTGAAAAAGATCAAAGGAACCACAGTTTTAAAAGATTGATGCATCAAATTTATTTCCTTTTTCCTTCTATTATAGATCCTAATTTACATTCCACCTAGATCTTTGCATTTTTTTAATTAAGAAGTCTCTAAAAATTTCAGTTCTTTCAAGTTAAAAATGCCTATATAATTATGTAGTCTCAATGTTTGATATATTGGAAATAACTATGGACAGAAGGATCATATCCCTAGTTTACTAAACTGAATAATTTGACTTAAATTTTTATGATGGAAGCTGTGCCTGGTGTCAGAGGAATTGGTTATGGAGATAATGTGCACTATTTTATTATATAGAAATGTCATTGAAAATTCAAGAGGCTATCAATGTCTCAAGATGCATATACAACTACAAACACTGTACTTTAAGCCACTACTACACTGTGTTTACCAAATAGAATTCTTTGGCACTCCTTTTGAGGAGGGCAATTGTGTAACCCAAGACATCTGTCATAAAATCAACTAGAAATTTTCTTAATCATTCAATCAAATCCTCCGATGTGCAACCCACAAATTGTTTCTTCTGTAACCTATGTTATAACATGCGATAATCCACACGGGAAAGATTTGGGTTCTGGAATGTTAGTGCTGTAACACTAACACCAACATTTTAATTAGCAGGCCAATACTTACTTCCGACGTGCTCCACCAGGGCGGCTAGGTTCAAGCTTTATGCGTTTCCCAGCTATGTCACTCCTGTTCAATGCTCTGAGTGCTGCCTCTGCACCTCTAACATCATAAAACTCTATAAATTTATGGTGTCGCTTGTGTGGAGTTTCCCTGATCTGCATTATAAAAATCAGAAATGTAAACAATCAGTATAGTAAGCACAGTATAATTTGAAAAATGAAACCACCTAAAGAAATGAAGATATCTATCAAGCATGTACCTCTTTGACCTCCCCATAAGCCCCAAAAATTTGACGAAGGTCATCATTCGATACTGAAGCATCCAAATTAAACACTACAAGAGTCCCTTGATTTATATCCTTTTCTGATGGATTATCCTGACATTTAGCAAAGAAAACAATGCATGAATAAGATATTGATGGAATCGACAATCCAAACTGAATCATGTGAAAAGATAGGTTTTCAAACCTTGGGAATTGAAAAATGGATATCCAGTTTTCTTCGTCTTAAGGGCTTATTCTGTAAAGCACGCATTGCGGTCCGAGCATCTCGGATGTCATAGTAAGATATCATCACGAAACCCCTATGCTTGCATGCAGTGTATAAAGTTCTGATATCCCCATATTGCTACAAAAAAGCACACACATTCAACAAGCAGTGGCACTAGCAACTAAAGTTTAAAAAACCACTTTTGCCCACATAAGTGAGAACATATCACACGACACTGCCAAACCACAAGCATAAACCTCTTATTAAAAATCAGAAAAACACATCGGTGCAGCAATTTCAGGAAATTGTTATAGAAATAGTTACCCCAAATGCTTTAAATTTGTTAATAATTTCAATGCATATGTAAATTCAACACACAATGCATATGGAAACAAGATTAAATTCAACACACCATTGACACATCAAAAACCACAATTCAGAGACATAAACAAATAGAAGAGGATTCAATTATATTGAAGATAACATCTTTAACAATTTCCATAAGGATAAGGTAGCATGTCATCTGTAATTATGAATTCTCTCCCCATCTTAAGATCCTTATTATAACTTGATAATATTATCTTTTTCCAGCACATGGACCAACATATTGTAACCTTTCTAGTTTACTTCTGATACATTCTCATTCACAAGTAACCCGCTCTTCTACATTATATTTTAAGATGAGCACATCGAGTCCAAACCCATGTCCACCATGTTTCCATAATTCAAAAGGTTTATTTTTCAAATGTCAAACATAGTCAAGGAGGTTCCAAAAAAATTCAGTGAAACTCAAATCTGGAAGGAAACAACTTCTCTTGAAAATTCCCAATTCTGCCTAAGGATTAGTGAAATGGATAGAAATAAAAATTATGCCAAGATTTACATAAACAAGATGTCCTGATTGGCAATGGCAACTTAAAATCCATTAGGCCAAAGATTATACCCACATCCTAAAAAGACCTCCAAATTCTTAAAAACCTTGAGGATCCTGGAAACATGTAATGCTAGTTAGCCTGGTTACCATCGTATATATATTTATTTGTTAGTCACAATTCATGCGAGTGTACTCCAATCTACCTATTTTTATTTGGCTAATATTACTAAGCAGGAAAAAGAAGCCCAAAAGGGCTTTCTCCATTAGGATTCCACAACCCTACTGGAATATAATTAAAATATGCATCATAACAACTAAGCAGCACATATTGTGACAGACAAATCAGAGATACAAATAATAATGATTACATATTAAGAAAGTTGGAATTTAAAAAAAAAAAAAAAAAAAAAGAGATCATAAGGTCATCTGCAAGAAAAAAAACAAATAAAAAGAAAACAGCACCCAAGCCAAGTGAAAAGAAAAAAGAAATCCTGAATACTGCTTAAAATCCCATCCATTTAACCCACAAAAATGAATATAGTTGAATTAGTAAAATACTAAGAACAAATTCCAGAGATCCAAAAATTTTTATCTAGAATTACTTATTGAATAGGTTGTATTTCTAACATGAACCTGGGGAACCTAAATTGTCAATGATGATTTTAATGGGAAAAAAGAAGAGTCATTAAACACCAGTCACTTAATCATCTAACACCTAAAAGGCCAACTTGCATTCTGACAAACCTCGCCTTTGACAAACAGCACATGGTTTCAGATTATATAAACTCAATGACCAAGAAAAAAAAAATACAGAAGTACTAAAAGCAAAACGCATCATTCACGACAAAAACATGTTGCAAACAAACAATTTTTGCAGAAATACACAGCAATAAAATTGAAATTAGACTAATATGAAGTACCTCAAAGAGAGTTCTCAATTCAGAATCCTCAACATTACTATTGATATTTCGAACAAACAGTGTTCTTGAAGGATGCTCCCCATATGGGTGTTCCCCAGCCAATGTCCCCACACCATTTGTAAGAGGATAAGGACCAAACCCATTTCCAGCAACCCCATCAGATATATTAAGTGTTGACATCCCAATACTAAGGCTTTCATGGGATTCAAAATCCAACTCCATCCCCCCTCCACTGCCAAATAGATCATAGTCTTCTAATTCCTCCAATTGACTAGGCAACCCACTTAGATCAAAATCATCTGTTATGCCAGCTAGAAGCTCATTTTCATCATCAGGAAGCAAGCTTCCAATTGCATTCAGTTCAACACCTTCAAGTGGATCCTTTTCTTCATTCTCTAGGTCAGTTTTATTTAACTTTGGTGTACTATCATCAATTGATCGACCATGATGCTCTGAATCAGCAAAGTTCACTGCATTTTGGCAAAAGAAGTCCCCATAAATGATTTTAAGTAATAAAAACCTATTATATGTCGTAAGAAGAGCTCACACATACACTTCGCATGAGGAAGTACAGGCAGTGAGCTGGAAAACAAGCTTGCATCACTTGATGCATGATATGCATATGTTCCAAGTGGGATCCCCCAAGCACCATTTCCCCCTTTTCTAGGAATAGTCAATGGTGGAATATTAGATGGGCCTACAAAATAAATAAGAATGACAAATCAGGATACAGCATAAACAAATACACGTATAACATATAGGTCAATATTTATATCTAAGCTTTCATCAGATAGAGAGAAAAAGAGAGGGGTACCTTCAGAAAGAGCTGATACTGAATCTTTCAAATGTTGCTCCATTTAATAACTTTCTAGTTTCTACAACAAAATGTAAGCAAAAGAAACCTGGAAGTTAAGCTATTTTAAAATTCTCAATTTTTTCATAGTAATAAAAACTTTTTTGAGAGACTAACAGAAATATAAGTGAATAAGTACTAAAGGTTACAAGGTGAACAGTACTAAGAAAAGAAATGAATGACAAAGTAACTATTAAGAACTTCATAATTAACTGAATTCAAATGCATGTACTTATACTTCAATAAGATGAAGGTGCAAGCAAACAAGGTCCAAAGCCAAAGCTCCCAACGGACATCACGAAGAATAGAGTACATCACAAACAACGGAAATCTCTGATTGAGCTTTTATGATCTTAGTCCTGTCATCTAGTTATGTGATACGACTTCATTATCAATTAGTTGCCACAACTTTTCTTTATTATTCTAAAAAAAATTCATGATAAAAATGTTTCCAAAATGTTGATCTGTTGATGCGCATCTCATATCCAGGAATCTAATTTAATTAATCATGAACTAAATCATCCTGTTCAGTAAGAAAACTTAGCTCCATGTGCTCAATTCCTTTGAATCTAAGGTAATTTATCAAGCATGCAACAATATTTTCTTGATCACATTTCTGTTCCTAGGTAAAAAGCTGCACTTTTCACTCTTTCCTCTATACAAGCATAGAGCATGCAAATGCTGAAGAGTGAAGATCAGCAGAGAACTGAACAGAGTTTAAATTAAAAGCTTCGATAAACTGATAATCATAGCAAAAATAGTGCCGAGATAATTCAGGACATCGAAATCAAAGAGAATCAGTAACAGTTGGTATAAAGTCAACACCCGCGTGAAGTTTCAAGCAATATCTTCAAAATAATTTTTTTGGATACAATCAAACCATAATTAGACAAAACAGAAACTCAATTAGCAGAAAAAAGTTCCCTGAACAGCAAGTCAACAGAATTCCAAACTCAAATTTAGTAAACATTAGGCCCCATAAAGCAATCATACCCAGAAACTCCCACCAATTGCTCTCAACATCAATCAACTATTACAACAACAACAACTGATCACAACAAAACAATAAGAAAAATAAGAAGAAGAAGAAGAAGAAAGAATTGAAAAAGAAAGTACCTTTATAGAAGAAAATGAAAGGAGAATGGTTGTCAAAGAGAGTCCATTGAAGATGGGTGTTGGGCAAATTCCAAACGGAGTTTTTTTCTTTTTTCTTTTTTTTTTCTTTTTTTTTTTTTAGTCTCGATCAGGATAATATTATTTATATAAAAAAACACAGATAATAGTTTCGTAGAAGCAGAGAAATTTCTTACTTATACTCTTCTACTTCCTTTTCTCTCGCCGGAAAACTAGACACTTAAATAAAATAAATAAAACAGAAAATAAAAATAAAATATCTGAGAGAGAGAAGAGAGAAATGATTGGAGGGAAGTACTGGTACTTATGCAACTACAACACACAAATTATTGAAAGAATGAATTACAACTTTCTCTCTCTAAAAACATAAAAATTCGACTCTATTTGAATTCTGTTTGGCGTCCGTTGACACAACTCAATTTATAACACAACTCATCTCTCATTCTCTCCGGTGTTTATTTTTTATTTATTTATTTTCAAAAATAAATAAATAAAATAAAAAGTTAACTATCTGGTTCAGATAATTTCACAAATAAAATAAGCCTTATATTTCGTTATAATTACGCGGACTGCCACGGCGAGTTGAGTGATTGAGTGTGGGTTGCAAACTTGCAGTGAAAGTGGCACGATCGTACGATACCGTTTACTTTGGTTTGTTGCAACCAACGAGGAGATAACACGTGTAAATACCTACTGAGATTGAGTGCAGAGAAAAGGTTGAGGTGTTTTAAAGTAGTGGGGTATGTCGTATGTGACGTGCTGTTGGCGTAGGCAAAAAAGGTAATTGGATTCAGCTGCTTCTCTTGTGGAATCTACTTCACCAATCATATGCTGCCACGCCTTCTTATTCTGTGGTCCTACCATGATGATTTTGCCTTTCCATTTACTAGATAATATTGTGCAATCGTGTGCTAAGGATGAAATGATCATATGGTTAATAACAGAAAAGAAAAGGGAAAAAAAATGATGTTATTGTTTATTTATTTTTCTTAAATTTAAGGGCAAAGTGCACTAATTACCATGGTTCTAGTTATTTCAATATATATATATATATATATAATAATTTTTCAATGAAGACTTTTACAATACACACTTTAAACACTTCTGATAAAATTACATGGAATATATTGAATTTTGATTTGATTTGATTTTTTGTATGCATCCTAAGAAAATTAAAATACACTTTTAGTAAAAATTTATAAATTTTTTAGATTTGAGAACTATTTTTTTTTTTTTTTATATTTCCTTATTTTTAAATGTTTTATCTTCTAAAAAAAAAAAAAAAATTAGTTCTAGCACCCGAATTTTTTTAATTTTTTTTTATAAATGTGTTTTAATGTTTTCACCGTCCATACAAAAAATCAAATCAAAATTCAATATATTTCATAAAATTTTATCAAAGGTGTTTAAAGTGTGCATCGTAAAAAATCATCATTGAAAAATTATTATTATTATTATTATTATTATTATTATTATTATTATTATTATTATAAATATATAGCGTAAGTGGCCAGGCTCCTAGGCCGGCTAAGCAACCGACTAGGCAGCCTAGGCTCCCAACTCCATTTGACATATTTTGCATCGTTTTGGCTAATTCGACTCCGTTACCTATACGATCCAAGTGCTAGGCACCAATCTGTTGTACTACTGGTGTCTAACACATACTCTAACACTGCTAATTACCATAACTTTACGTTAAAGTCAACATACCAACATTTGATATTAGTGTGTTAATTATACAAATTTATTTGTTATACTAGTTGAATTTTGTTGAAGCTAACTATTGACCAACGCAAAATTCAAATTCCTAATTAAATTAATAATAATAAAGTATAACTTTTATAAAAAATAAAAATAAAAAAACCTATACCATTAACCTTCCACGCCTGAAGGAGATTTCTTTCCGGTTTGCCAATAAGGGCGTAGCTCAGCTGGTAGATGGACGAGCTTGAGGCTTGGTCAAATGACTCACAAGTCAGCGGCTCGAATCCTACCAATGGCGATAGCTTTCAAAAAAAAAAAAAATGTGATCCCAAACTAATAGATATTGTCAAAAAAGGCATCAGAGATTCAGAAGTAGTTTTTTCCACTATTATTTTGTAATTAATATTTAGTTTGTTTTTAGGTTTTAATTAATTTGTAACTTTTAAGGTGGTGATTTGAGGGTTATGATTATGCAAATATATATATAGGGCAGTTCTCTAATAAAGACGTCCTGAAATTATAAAGTAAAGGCAATCACCTAATGCCATACATTTACATTGAGTGTGGGTATTTGTTAATGTGTGGTTGTGGACCCAATGTGAATGTATAGCAGTGGTTGGACATCCTAAAATTATAAAGTCAGAAATCCTAAAATTATAAAGTCAGACATCCTAACTAGAGAACCATTGTGTGTGAATTTTTTATTATTATATGAATGGATACTGCTTAGGGATTTTTTCAACAAAAAAAAAAAAATGACAATAGAAAAATTATATATATATATATATTAATTTTCGGTTTTTCACTTACAAAAAGATTGAATTTCCGTCCACTACCAATGCATTATTGCAAATGCCTGATTTTCACCCAAAATCAAAGATAAGTTATTGCAATTTGTACAAATTTAATTTTATCATTTATTTTTTTTTTGACAAATAAATAACACAGAACACCCTACAAAGGCATGTCCGTCTGCACCACACTAGCAGCACAATAAGGGTACTCTTCCATCCAAAACATATCCTCTATAAGCAGAAGAGCATTTTTGGCAAGATGGTGAGCAACCCAGTTGGCTTGCCTAGGGCAAAAACAAAACACAAACCAACCATCTTTGTAGAGATGAGACTAGTATCAACAAGAATAGCACCATACAAAGAATCCATGTGACTATTCATGTTGATCCAACTAACCACAATTTCCGCATCATACTCAATAATACACGTAGACAAACCACAGTCTATGCTAAATTGAATACCCCTTAGGATGGCAATCGCCTCTGCAACCTAAGCATTTAAAAAACCTATCATCGCTTGAGAGTTAAAAGCCATAACCTCACCCGAAGAATCTCTTATAACCAAACCAAACCCAATGCGCCCTCCCTTGACATCAACCGTAGCATCACAATTCACCTTATAGAAACCAGGAGAAGGAGGAGACCTAATCACATTTCTGCGACCAAGCCTATCACCAATCAAGACCACCCCTATTTGACACTCCTTGTGCTTCGACAAGAAGCAATTTGCCCACTCAAACACTTCATCAACATCCGCAGCTGGGGCCCCATGAACCATTGCATTGCGCAAAGACCACACTTTCCAAACAATAACATAGAACAACTCTAACTCCACCTCACTCAAAGAGCTCAAGGATTCAAGAATTAAATTAAGGAAAGATTTATACTTACCTCGAGTCACAACCTTGTTGGGAATCCAATGATTACGAGCAACCTTGAACTTTTTACAATCCCACAGAGTGTGCATCGTAGTCGCGCTTCCTTTGTTATACCTTGTAGGAATCCAATCATAGCACCCTTTCCATATAAAGATTTTAATCTTTTAGGGAATTTTCAGCTTCCACAATTTCCTCCACCAATCAGAGCTAACACTGGAGGTCGAATTGGAGGAGCTTGCCTGCAGAACGATATTTCTAGCAACCCGATACCCACTTTTAACATTGAAAATCCCATTATCATCAAAATGCCAACGGTATCTTAATACTTTAATTTCTTTGATAATTTTTAATTACTTTTAGAGCATGTTACACTGTCCAAAAATTTAACTTGTTATATTATTGTCGATTTGTCGGATATACTCCATCTTAAAGTATTATTGTATGATTTATTTCAAAAACTAATAATAATACAGCATGGGGTGTTTTTTATTATATATATATAAATTAATAAAAAAAAAAATCTTGCTACAACTTAAAACTTAAATTATAAGATAAAAAGATTTATTTGCTTCGGAAAAATATATATATATATATTTTTTGTTTTGACAGTTTTTTTTTTGGTAACATTGCTTTTACAACTTAAAACTTAATTAAGATGCATATGTTTAGGAAAAAAAAATCTAATTAGTTAGGTTGTATCTTAATTATCATGAGTTCCAATTCTGCTGTAACTTCGTCTCATACAAACTTTTTTTTTTTTTTTTTTTTTAATCGGAAACAAACCAAACAAAACATAAACTAGCCCGAGACATCCTCTAGAACTATCCTTCCCACAAGTGCAATTTTGCTCACCCACCTTGACTAAAGGTAACCATTACCTCTCTCCTCAAATATTCTCACTTATCCAAAACTTCGAGTCAACTTTGATTAACTTTGAACTTTGGGTTAAGTTTGGGACACATGGCAACATTTGAGGCCTTCTAGTTAAGGTGGGTGGACAAAGTTGCACTCCCTTCCCACAGTCTCATACAAACTTTATAGGTTAATAATTAATACAAGACAAAATGACAAATAAGAAAGAAAACATAGGAGATATAAAATATAATAAATAAATTATTAATAGAGGGGAGTGAGAGAGAGAAATTTTTTATATATAAAAATATTTTTAAATAATTAGATCACAATTAATAACTATAGGTTAAATTTTATAATATATTTTTTAATTAATAAATAATTTAGAGCAGACATGGCATATTTTGATTGGATAATATTTTTTTATTTTTTAATAATAGTCACTAAAAAGACTATACTGCCCCTCTACCTTAACTGACTAACGGTGGTCAACTGTTAATCGACAGGACAAAAGGGATGTTAGTGTTATTATGGAGATGTTAGTGCGATTTGCCCTTTTTAAAATACTCAAACCTTTTTTTTTTTTTTTTTTTTTTTTTTTTTTTTTGGAGAGAACAGGGTGGAATGGGCTTTGCCCAACTCACAAAAGAGTTCATTCTTATAAATAAAAATCTAAGGTAGATTTGGGACTAGGAGTTGGGTTTTGTGATTATAAAGACTCCAGTCTCTAGTTACAAGGGCCTGGATGTTGACTGATATGGGCTAGAATTCGAGGATCATATTGGGTCACAACTTTGCTGATTTGATATTTTGATGACTAAAATGGGTCTCTCTTTTTTCTTGTTGTCCCTGCAACTTAATTCCATTCCATAATCAATAATAGTGTAAGACATAATGGACATGCCACTGTATCCACTTTTATCTTGTCACGTTAAAAATCTTTGATGAGTTTCTCATTTTCCAACACCCAACATAGAAAAGAGGACCAATCTCTTAATTATTAATCCATCTTTCTAGATGAGCCATACTGGTCTCCTTTAAAAGACACTTACATTATAGTTTGCAATCCTCAAGAAATTATCAAGTATAGGGGTAGTGAATTGTCATTACCCATCATCATCATTTTTATTTTTTTTTATTATTATTGGTCTTTTTTTAAAGGGAAAATTGCACTAAAGAATGACAAATTAATACATTGACCAATCGTTAACTACTAGAGTTAACTTGGCTTCTTACATCAGAAGGGTAATAAAGTCATTTTACTCTCAAAGGAAAATGAAGAAATACAAATCTTGAAAAAAACAAAATGTGGGCAAGAAGTAAAAATTGGAAAAAAAAGAAGAAGAAGAAGATTAAAAATCCGCTTTTGGTTCATAGATATTAATGGGAACCAAATATGTCTCTCCATCGGTTCCTCTAATAAATAATACTACTTTATTCAAATTTGGTGTCCAAATCCAGTGTCCAAATGATGTGACAACACCATAATCCATTCATTTAAATTGTATTATATTTGCACAAATTAAATGAATGGATTAGAGTATTACCACATCATTTAGGTACCAGATTTGGACAAAGTAAAATTACTCTTCTCTAATTCTCTAATTCTCTAATTAAAGAGTCTTTTTTATTTTCCGTGTTCTCTCTCATCCATGGCAACCCACAAGAGATGAAGAGAGTCGATAAACCCAAGCAAAATGTGTTGTTGCGAGAAGAAGTCGACGATTTTGAAGACTAAGAAGAGGTTTGAATCCGAAGGTTGTGGGTGTTTTCAGGGCTTTGTTTCAATGGAAGAAAAACAAAAATGGTGGAGGAAATACGTATTAGACCAGATGATTTCGCTCTATCTTTTTTTTCTTTTTCTTTTTCTATTAGTGATGTGTGTTTGGTGATATTGAAATGTTTTTATCAGTTATGTGTCTAAATTTAAGCAAAGTATGTGGGTTTGTGTGGGTCTGTAGTAGTCTGTAGAGACTAGAAAGACTTTGTATGTGGGTGCCTGGATGCCTACAAGGTCTTTAATGATTTGGGTGAGATAAGTGATAGAAAGGGAATAAGAGTTGGATACTTGGATGCCTATAAGAAATAAGATGTGCAGTGTACCTAAAAATTGGTATTAAAGTTTGTTGAGAAACATGCTGATCACTTGAACGAAAAAAAGTCAAGCATGTACGAAAAAAAAGTCAAATATATATAGCCAAGAACACAAGAGAATTATAAGATGAGGAGCTCTGTTTCACAAAAAAAAAAAAAAAAAAAAAAAAAAAAAAAAATGGTATTCAAAGTTGGATATAATTAGTTGATTTTTCTATGAGTTAATTGCGGTGGTCAAAAACCGGATATTCAACCCAAGAGACAGGCCCATAAATTAATTAAAATATAAAACAACTTTCAAGCTTGTTTCAAAGACCTTTAAATGGCCCAAATAAGAATCAAAATAACTAAAGCCCAACATGGACTAACAAGGGAATAGGCCCAAACGCATGACCCACTAGGGTATATGGCAAAACAAACATGTGGTCAATAGCATATTCAAACAGTCATAATCATGTTAGATGTTACGTGAATCCCAATATTTGACAAAACCCTTATTACCAGATTCAAACGAATCAAAACTGGCAATAAAGAGGTCGATGATCACGCTCTCATAAAATACCAAACCCTTTCTCAGAGAAGAGGGTCCTAATTTTCTCAACTCAAACGCGAAAGCTCTCTCAACTTAGCTTTGCAATTCACTTTCTTTTTTCATGTCGTTATCAAACTTCTTAACTACCCATAATTTGTGGTTACTTGATTCAATTTTATTTTATAGTAAATTATCTATTATTTTTTTTGAATTTTTCTTATTTCTAATAGTTTTAGTTTGATATATCTAACACATCCAATCAATAAACTCTAAAATCTATACTTTTAATATATTGTATTAAAATAGCTAGTCAATCAATTATTATGATTCATTTTATTTTATCCTCAATATCTTTCTTTATTTTATAATTTTAATTTATTCAGAATCAATAAATCAATAATTTACCAATAATGAGAATAAAAAATTCAAAAACATGTCTAGTAATATTTATTAATAAACTATTTTTATATAAATTTAAAGTGAATTCACTATAAATACAAAACAAAATTTCTTATATAAAATTATATTGTAATTTATATTTTTAAGAATAAATATTATAATTTTCCATTGTTTATGCTGTTTCTCTTATTATTGTTTTTTTTTTTAATATTATATTTCTTGTTTTTATTTCTTTTTGAATGTTAGATTATTTAGCTCATCTTGAATAAAAGTGTTATATTTGTTTTATTTTATCTAAACTTCACTATACCGTCAATTTTTTATTTATAAAAAAAAAAAAACTAATTTAATTATGATTTTAAATTTTCAGTTTTTATTTATATAATTATTATTTTGTTCAAGTGCCTTATCTCATTAAAAATTATGAATCCATCATTGACATTGCCCCTTGTCTATGATTGACAAACGGTGGTCAACAGGTGATCAACGTGAGTTAATAAATCAAGGGGGTACGAGTGCCATTATGATTTTTTTACGGGTTTGTGTTATTATGTATATAATCAAGTTAAGTTTATGTTATACAATCCCCTAAAAAAAAAAAAAAAAAAAATAGCCGAGAAATGAGTTGTGTTGGTGGGTGCAACCGACAACACGTGGAACCCACATTGAAGGAAAAGGGTCCCACTTCTTCTACGTTAACGTTAACCATCTCAAGAAAACTTCACGTGGCCACGTGGGTGGTGTGATCAACCATATACTTTTTTTTTTTTTTTTTTTTTTTGAATAAAGATCAAGCATATACTTGTGATGGAGGTTAAGGACATCCTTCTCTTCTCTCTGTCTCTCGTATATAAGTTTACATAATGCACCGTATGATAATACGGTATACATACTTGTATTTTGAATGAGTAGGGTTAAAAGGGTAATTTTAGTAATCCATTTGACTCTGTCCGGATTACGGATCCGTGCGGCACATGACTAAGGCCCAGTTTGGCATTGCTGTGCTGTGGGGGGAAGTGCTTTTGGAATTGCTGTGGGAGGAATTGCTTTTGGAATTGCTGTAGGAAGAATCAGCTGGGTGTTTGGTAAACTGATATTCAAAAGTGCTGTGAGAACCAAAAGCAATTTCAATGTGTTTGGTAAACTGAAGTAAAAAGTGCTGTGAATGTGTAAAATTACTAAAAGGACACAGACATCTAAATGGTGCTATACTATGCATTTTTCTTGTTTATTTGTGTTTAGTGTTATATAATTATGGTACTTTATTGAATTAATTAGCCCTATTTTTTTTTTTATTCTACTTTATTGAATTAATTAGCCCCAATTCTTTATTATTATTATTTTTTATTCTACTTTATTGAATTAATTAACCCCATTTTTTTTTTTGTATAGTTATGGCAACAATTTTTTTGTACAGCAATGCAAGCCCAAACAATTTTCTATATAATTATGGTACATCCTAATTTGAAAAATGAGACTTAAATAATGATTGATGGAAACATAATTAATTAAAAAAATTCTGATGTCATAAGAATGGTAGAAAAAACACAAAATTATCAACAGAAAGACTTGTCTATATTTCAAATGTACCTCATCATAGAAAGTTCCAAGTTTTTTCTTGAAATCTATTTACAAGATCACGCATCAAAGAAACTAAAAAAAAAAAAAAAAAGACTATACAATTCAATAATTTGGCATCTTTTGCATTCTAGGAAGTGATTGCACAATGGGTTATGTGAATAACACCTTCAGGTTTAGCAAGTGGATGTGTCTTGTTTCTCATTCTCAAAGCTTGGTACTCCTGTTATAAAAATCATCTGTACTTTGGTGCCTCTCCAATCTCTTCGCTGAACTTTGACAATGGTTCCACCCAATTGTCTACATGCAAGTTATAGAAGAATGCATACCACCCTTCGAGTTGCACTCCTGAATTTGTTGTTGCTCAATACCTTCCAAGGACAATAAACATTAGCATCATTAGCTACAATATACAACTTTAGTGTATGGTTTGATATGATCATCAAAATTACCTGTATAACATTGCCAAGATTAACCACTAACGTGTCTTGAGTAGGTGTTACCGGTATCCATTCACCGTTCTTCCTAACTTGCAGGCCTCCAAAACTAACCCATCAACATTCCCAAAGCTAAACAATAACACAATAATACACATAGAAGGAGAAACAAGGCAGCGTTCAATTCTAACTTATAACAATGAATACTAGGTTCATATATGCATAACAAAGAAGAGACAGTATGTACATATTGATCCAGATCATAACGACCTCGATTCATTATTTTTTAAAAAGGAAAATAAATTATGCTAACAGACGAGCTCTATTGAGCTGATGACATGGATGCTGAGATAGTAAGATGGTTGGTGGAGATTGCGCCACATTTTCGAGGATTGGTTCTTCAAGAATTAGACGATGGAAGTTCTACAAAAGACACTCTATTGCTCAGTTAGCAGGAGTGTCAGCAAGTGCCTGTTACAGGTCCTTCACTATTGACCCTTAAAGAACACAATCCTCCAAATCCCCCGACCATCTTACCATTTCACCGGCCACATCATAACCTCAAGGTCCTCAACAGAGCTCTCCCACATGCTAGTTTACACAACATCCCTATAGTAGACATCACATAACATCTCTTTTTCATTCTGTTCTAAAGATTGCACGCCAACGACATTATAATGCACAGTGACAAAGAAACAAACTAAAGAAAATAATACAAATTCCATGCATATACTTGCTGAGAAACTCATCTTTGATTATATACTAAAATGAATCTCCCAAAACAAAATCTGAAAATTAACCATGTGGTATATCACATAGTCGAACAATACCAGTCATTAATTCCCTCGAAGCCCAAAAAACAAACCAAAACTGCATTGTAAAGTATTATCAGCAGATCAAAAATCACTTTGGCACGAAATAAGCAAAAGAACTCAATCTAAAAGTGCTTTCAGCATTTCAAAAATCACTTCCAGATAGTCAAAAATCGATTTTGATTGGCCGTTCCATTAACTTCAGCAAATATAAGCAAAAGCACATCAACCTCAAATCATCAATTGAGGAACCAAATGCTCATAATAAGACTCACTACAATTGAGGAACTAAACAACCAGAGGTTCATCGAAGGAATCATGCATCACATCAACCTCAAATCATCATAAAATGAAACAAAATTCCAAGAGAAATCATAACAAGCAACACCAAAATCCTAAAAACATTGAAAGAATTTGCATAACTCATTATTCAAAAATCATGAGAGTCCACACTCCACATCACAATCAAGAAAAAAAAACATAAATAAACAACCAATAACAAAATTGACCCAAGAGAGTCCAAAGAAGCAATTTTGACGAACCTCATCGTCACTCCTCCTCCAACTGTCGCAGCTCGGCTTTCAACTGCTCAATCTTGAGCCCCATGGATCTCTGCAAAGCTTCCTTTTCACTCTTTTGGCTGCGCAATGCAAGGCTGAGAGAGAACAAGAAGCGAGAATTGACTGAGATGGAGGGATGGAGGGATCCTCAACCTGAAATAAACGAAATTAGAATCCTAAAAGAGGAAATTAGATAAAAATCCCCAAAAATCCAATTCAAAATCAAACCCTAAAACATGAACGAAGGAGAAGGCTGCAATAACGAAGGAGAAGGAGAGAAATCGAACCTGAAAGCAAGAGAAATCAAAGGAGAAGAGCTGCTTTCTGATCGAAGCGAGAGAGGAGAGACATCGAAGGAGAAGTGGTTGCTGTCTGAAGATGAAGGTTTGTCGAATGATTTTGGTGAAAGAAAGGGTAAAATGGAAAGTTTGCAAAATTTCATTTAAAATTCACTGTAGCGCGTTTTTGAGAAGCAGAAGCTGAAATCCAAAAGCATGTATTTGTAGCTTCTCAAAAACTCAGTTGGGAGAAGCTAAAAGTGACCAAAAGCACTTCCCCATGATTTTACCAAACACCCTGTCTTTGGTCCGGAATCACTTTTGGCCCCAAAAGCAGCTGGGGAAGCAATGCCAAACTGGGCCTTAATTTGGAAGTACGTGAGTTGGAACTTGGAAATGGTCTTGTCAGGTTTTTTTTCACTTGAAAAACCCAGTTTAACATTTAGCAACACCTGTTCAGGATTGAATTACACGTGGCTACTATCGACAGAATAAACCACAATAGCTCATGTATTTTTGGATTTTCTTCAATATTTTATTTATAAAAAATGTTTGTTTTTTATGTCCTTCAAACAAGTTATCGTTTAAATAGACGGAAATTTTATCGTGGCAAACAAATGACACAGCTTTTGATTTGCAGTGACTGTGACTGTGACTCTTACACACATGTGTCGGTCCCGTTAAAACTTTCTAGATATAAACTTTGCGGTGAGTTTTGACTTGGGCGAAAAATATAATATTTTGGCGTGATTACATTGAAAGGTCCATTTTAATAACCTGGATAATCAAATCAATGAGATAATTATTTTATATTTAATTATATTATTACTTGTACAACTCCTCTTAACATGTGCATTATTATTATATATACAAATATATCTATTATTAATTTATAATTAATTGATATAATTAACAATCAACTTAACATGATTAAAACGGTTGATATAAGTTGATAATGAGTGATTAAAAAATAAATTTTGCAGATCTAAGAATCAAAGAGATAAGATGTACAAATCTACCGATTGATTGATATAGCAATTTACTCAACACGATAAAATGGTTGATATATTAAATAGCTTGTTATAGAATACAATCATGTGTAATTATTATATTTATAAAGACATAGTAAAGGTTAATGATGAGTTGAAAATGAATGATTAAAAAATAAATTGTGCTAATGTGTTGAAGAGATAAGATGTACAAATCTACAAATTATACGAGTGATTAAAGGGGTGTATTGGTTCAAGATTTTATTAGATATTTTGAGGAAGTAAAAGTTTGATGGTATTCGATCAAGACTTTTAAGATTTTTTTTTAAAAAAAATCAATATTGTCTTGTGGTATTAGATCTAAACTTTTAAGATTTTTTTTTAAAAAGTCCAAATTATCTTATGGTATTGAATTTAGAATTTCAATAGGCAACAAATTGTCTTGTGGTATTGGATTGAGATCAGGGTTTTTAGGATTTCAATACAAAATGGATTTTCCAGACTTTTTAGTGATATTTATAAATAGTTTGAACCCAAAATTGTATTGCCCTCTCCCTCAATACTTTCCAGACTTTTTACTCTCGCTCAAAATCATCTTTAGCTTCTCTCTTGCTTTGCTCTTTTTTGGTTTCTGGGTTGTTGTCAAAATTTTGTATTTTTGTGTTTAAGCTTGTCAAAATTGAGATTGAAATTTCTGGTTTCTATAACAGATCCACAAGCTTAAATTCTCAATTTAAATATTTCATGGATAACAACATTAACACACTTGAACTGAGATCCTATAAGGCCATAGGCTATAACATAGAAGAATATATTATTCACATTCCTCGTCTATGAACACTTGTATACTACCTTAGAAGTTTAGAACTCCCATTGATCAGGGCTACTTACAGCAGAATTTTAATCACTTGAAAATTAATAGTCTTCTAGGTTCTTCACATGGTTGGCATCTCTTGTGGTAATGGTATTGGCCGAAATATGAATTTTCTCTGTTTAGTAGTTATAAAATCTTCTCTAAATATTTTAAATTTTAAATTTTGTATTTTTGTGTTTAAGCTTGTCAAAATTGAAATTCGCTTTTTGGGTGTTTGAGTTTTGTCTTGTTTAAATTTGTGTTTTGCTACTTCACAGTGATGGAATTCTTGAGCATCTCTTTGCTTCTTCTATGGCTGCTTCAGCTTATTTCTGCACAAATGGTCACTGAATCAGTTGAAGGTTATGTGTTGGTTTGTTATTCAGTGACTACCCTTAACAAGATTATAAATCACTAGAAATTAGGGAGAAAATTGAATACTACAATTGACTTTTGAAATTCCATATTTTTAAAAATCTAAAAAGTCTTGAAATAAAGTCAAGATAATCATAATAGTTTATAAATAAAGTCCAAAGACTCTTTCAGAATTCTAAAAGTTTAGTCCATATAATCATAATAATCCTAAAAGTATAATCCAAACAATCTTAATAATCCTAATAGTCTTGAAAATCCATAAAATCTTTATACCCCAAAATTGTCTATTAGAATTCCAATCCAATACACCCCACTAAAATTATTCAAAATTATAAATTAACACATTTAGTAACCTTTGTTACGTTGTTCTATTATTGTAAGGCTTCTCTGGTTAGTTTCAAACTTTCAATACCTTTATTTTATAACATTACATATTTTGAAAAGTTGCAGGATTCATTTCGTAAGAGTGGGATCTGTAATTCTATAACATTACAAAATAAAAATCCTTAAACATATAAAATGACAAATTACAAATAGAATTGAGTTGCAATCATTGCCCAGTAGTGGAGTTCAAGTCCTCAGATCCATCAGATCCATCTTTGAATCTAAAAAGTTTCATGGAAATCCAGTTGTGTTTGGGCAGAAACATAAGATATTGTTTAATGACCTATAAAGTAAAGTTGTTCATACTTCAAAGTAAGATACGGGAATTGAATATCATGAGAAAAGATTGGATGAAAAACAGAAATGACAAAGAGATAGTGGGAGATTTGAATAAAATGAATTATCAGATTCGAGTGAGTGGATATAAATACATATATATATATACGGGGGTAGCTTTTTCTTATTGGCCATCTACTCACTACCAAGTACCACCATTATTAAGGCAATTAGAGAGCAGATCAGAGCAGACCAGACATGGTGGGTTCAAGTGTCCAGTGTCCAACTGTCCATGCCCCTTTACAACTTTTAATTTAGACTTGCACTAATATTATATCCTCATCTTTAATTAATTAACATCGATCGAGGACCACCAAACCAACATGATTTTATTTAACTTGTCATTTCTGTTGGCTGATGAGGATTTTTAGCTCATGGCCAGTTTTCTTACCTAAATTCAAAATGAACAAGATCATTATTATATATATATATATTTTTTTTTTTATTTAGATAAAACCTACGAGAATCGAATACTTTCTAATTTATTCTTAACTTTAGTCTTTAATAGTTTTTTTTTTTTAAAAAAAAAACTTTATTCTTTAATAAATGTCTTATATATGAAAACTTTCAAGTTTTATTTATTTTTATTTTTTAAAACGTATTGCAACTATTGTCGGGACCTGTCAAGATCAGATGATACATGTGCGGTTCGGATATCTATTCTCATAAATCGGGAGAAAACTCATCACATATGCTTGTAAAATACACATAATGAGACTTGAACCCTTCACCACTAATGTGGAAAGGAGGTACACTATCATTTGTGCTAAAAGGTGACGTGCAATTTTTTTTTTTTTTTATATATTTTATTATCAGCAAAATTCACTGTAATAATACAAAATGATTGATTTTATAATAATTATATATATACAGTTATTCTATTGTCAGTTCATCATGACAATAAATATATCACGACGAAGAATGTGGACAATAGATTATGTAGAAGTTTTGATAAATGCATACACTTTGAGTAAAAATATGTAAATCTAATGGTCCACATTCTTCGTCCTGATATAATTATTGTTATGATGAACTGATAATAGAAAATCTTTATATATATATATATTATATAAAGCACTTCTTAGGTTAGGAGGCAGGATGGTTCTAAAAAAAATCCAGAACCTTAATTTTGTAACATTACAAAATAAAAGTAATTTTTTCAAGACAAACCTTCAATGTGAGCCATTAGAATATTAGATTCAAATGCTTTGATTTAGGGCTTGAATTTTTAGTACTTCTCCATAATCTATGGCGCACATGCAATGCACTTGTGCATTTCATATCAAGTTAAACCCATCCATAATAGAAAAACTATATATATATATTATAAAGAGTAATTTTTCAATAAGTACCTTTTACAATGTACAATTTAAACACCTTTGATGAAATTACATGAAATATATTGAATTTTGATTTGAATTTTTTTTAATTATTTTTTTTATGGATGATGAAAACATTGAAATACATTTATGGAAAAAAAAAAAATTCGGGTGCAAAAACTAATTTTTTCTGATTTTTTTTAAGATAAAACATTTAAAAATAGGGAAATATAAGAAAAAATAGTTCTCAAATCCAAAAAATTTCCAAATTTTTACTAAATGTGTATTTTAATTTTTTTAGGATGTATACAAAAAATCTCATCGAAAAACATTTAATTACGTACAATTTTATCAAAGGTGTTTAAAATGTATATCGTACGTAAAAATCCTCATTGGAGGCTTGGAGCATATATATATATATATAGCTATCTCTTTCTGGTCTTGATTGAATGATAGTGACAAAGGATCTACAAAGGATCTACCTTTTAACGGGCAAGGTAAATTGGTTTGTTCCGTCTTCCACATGATCAATTCAAGGACATCTTTATGCTTAATCACTCGTTTAAGCAGCTAGTGTGTATTTAATGCATTATTTAATGTTCCCCAGTTCCTACGACAAACGGACAAAGGCAACTCAGAAAGGGAATATATAATTTCATTATCAAATATGAATTTTATTTTATTTTATTTTATATATATATTTTTAAGTGTTACATTAATTTGGGTTAATTTTTTTAGGGAGGGGGAGGACTTAAACCTGCTACCTCATGGTGCAGGTGTGACGGGTTACCACCGGACCAATCTCATCTCGTTATTAAATATGAAACTCTTTAATGTGCTGTTGATCAATTATATAATTTGTCTTGCATTGAGAAAACCATTGGACCTGAGCTGAAAGCAACTCACATTATCAAAAAAAATATTAGAAATTAATGATAGAATCAATTAACCTACTTATGCTAAAGTATCCTTCAAACCAGCTATTTTTTTAATTATTACAATTTTTAAACTACATATTGTTTAATTATTTCAAATTTAAGAGTTAGAATAGAGAATATGACTCAAATATACAATCTCATTTATATGATATATAAATATGAGAGTAGAGAATTACCAAATTTTCAAAAAGAAGAAGAAGAAGAAGAAGAAGAGAGTAGAGACTTACCATTCAATTACTTCAATTTCATCAACCAACTATTTATTATAATATATATAAGAGTAATGCTAGACGTTCCAATTATTTTTATCCAAATACTCTCCCATATGTGTGTAGCACATGAGGTGTCAACATCTCATCACTCACCATATAATCTTATGATTTACAATATGTTGATACCTTACGTGCTACACACATTTTGAAAGTTTGGTATTACTCTATATATAAATATGTTTACAATAAAATTTGATCAACAAAAAATTCAAATAGTCAAAGTGACACGTAGGACAATGAGTTCAAAAGCCTAAAGTTATTGCTAAGGTGGAGCAAAAGCTCATGCTGATAGGTTTGTTGCTACCATGAGGACTTCCGGTTAGAGAATCAGTTATCACTCTACTTATATCTTTAAAAACCAAAAACCTGAAATGAGAAAGTAACACGGTAGGAGAACTGGCTGGTGATCGATGTTTATACTATGACGATTAAGTTAGTAAACATTTCGAGAAAGAGAGAGAGTGTAAAGTGAGAGACAAAGTTTCGTATTACAGAAAGAGTGCATACCCTATTCTTATCTCTCTATTATAGGAAATGGTTGATCCATTGCTCAGATCTATGCATGCCTGCTCGGCTACGCTAGATGGAGGGCTTATGTCATGCCTCTGAAAGTCCTCAAACAATATTATTTATCTACCATGCATTCCTTGTCAAATACTCGTTATTATTGAGTAAATTAATAGGTTTTTATAATCACATGTTAGAGATTTGCCTTGATAGTCGTGATTAGATGGCTAAAAAGTATCTAAATTTATTATAGTAACATCGATGTCTATTATAGAAGGATCTTAATCATCTTCTCAGTTCAAGTATCCTTACCTTATTCCCACCATTTTATAATCTATTAACACATGTACGGAAATGTCGGTATTAAATGTTGTACTATCAGGATTTTATATCTTTAATTACTAATTTTAGTGTGTGATATGATAGGATCAAGTTGTCACTAGCCTGTTTATGTATAAGAGTGATTTTTCTGGATCTTTTGTGTCTCATTCCTTCTCAATCTCTCGTAGTCTTGTATCTGAATAACACGGATCGAGAGAGTGATCGACATTTGATTGTATGCGGGTGAGAACTCCCTTTGACTTTGACTCATGTGAGTCCTATCTATTTTGATATGATGATGAACCAATTTACCGGCCGAGAACCTTGTTCAACGATATATATTTAATTATTTAATGATATCATTTCCCATTTACATGTAATGTTCAATGTAATTGATGTGATCCATTTCCTCATGTAGGCAATGGTGTTTGATTCAAACACTATTAGAATATATATATATATATATATTCTACCTCCTTTTGAAACCATATGATCAAGTGATACTCTTTGAGGACCGTTGAAAATTTTGTGATAAATCCTTACTTTAAGAGGACCAATTGTGTATAATTAATTCCATGATAATGGAAGATTAAAATTCGAATTCTCATTTGTGAGAGCTTCGAAATGGTATACTCAAACTCACAAAATGGTTAATAGGTGAATGAGAAATTGAGTCTCAAGGTAAGTCCAAAATGTGGTGAACACTGTCACTTCCCTAAGTCAACGTTTTTGTGTGAAGAATAAGAAAAACTTTTATTGTTTGGATTATGATATTCTTGCTTGATCACCAAGAATACAAAATCGGGTTTTTAATTATTATTTAATTAAATTATTTTCCTTATTAAATCAGAAACGTGTTCAAGAAGTTTTGGTCTAGAATCGTTTTCACCAAGCTTCAGTTTTGCTTATTCACCAAGAACCAATAATTGTGTTCAAAAAGTTTCGGTCTAGAATCGTATTCACCAAGCTTCAGTTTTGCTTATTCACCAAGAACCAAGAATTGTGCTCAAGAAGCTTCGGTCTAGAATCGTATTCACCAAGCTTCAGTTTTGATTATTCACCAAGAACCAAGAATCGTATTCACCAAGCTTCGGTTTTGCCTATAAATACCCTAGTGTTCTTTTCATATCAATTTTTTTTTTCTAGAATACATTTATTTTACAAGCAGCTGAATATTATTCTATTCTCTTCTCTATTCTTGGTCCTGACCAGATTGTTGATTTACCTATAACAATCTTAAGATGATTTTCTCTTCAACTTTTTCTTTATAAACGTTTTCTTCAAACTTTTTGGTTTCTTGACCTTTAAACGGATTGGTTTAAACACTTTGTGTTTCATCAAACATCACGTTTCAAAATCAATAATTGTTTTCACTTTAGGAAATTGGGTTTGTTTCAGACACTGATTTAGAAATCAATTGCGATTTCGATTGGATAATCAAGTCTATAATACTAGACACTAATTGTGATTTCAATTGTGAAATCTGGAATCAATTATTGATTCACTGGATTGATGTCAACTAATAAATATCGGTACTGTCATATAATATATATGATATTTTTGTGATTCAAAAAGTATATCAATTGTACACACTAGTTATGTAAATATTTGATATTTTACAGATATAGAATATTAGTCTATATTTAGAACAACCGGAATAGAAGATTATATGGTTATACAATCTGATACAGACCAGTTTATATATATATACTCGTGTATATATATTTATATTATTCCAATATAATTTCATATCTGTGGTTCACAATATGTGTTAGATATATTGTTAAATATACTGGTTTAGTATGTGATATATATATATATATATCAACATACTGTTCCAATTGTTGTCAGTGTTTGGTGTATTGATAAGTGTGAAACTAAGCAGTACTAAGTATGTGTATTGTTTGTGTTTGATAACAATCAGGTTCACTTTGATAAATTGAATATATGATTATATAATCTTACACCAAGACTCCAAGAGCAGCACTTGTTTATAGATATATGTATTATATTTAAAGTGCTAAACTAGTGTTTTGTACACTATGTATCAATATTTGACATGTTAATGAATACTTACTGGTTTGATATATAGAAATTACCAGTGCCTCATATTTTGTATTGTTTGATATCAATTATTTGATAAACAATACTACGTCGGTGTGTGATATGTCTTTGTTTGATATATCAGTTATAGTTATGTAAATATCAGTATATGTACTGGTTATTTATATTTCAAAGGTTGAAATTATATCGGTGTGTTTATATATTATAACATACTATTTTGATATATCAATGTTTGATATATCATTATATATATCTTAGTGATATATTAGTGGTTCTAAAATAATTGATGTGGTTTCAATTGTGAACCCGAGCGTGGCTCAAGAGACTCTGGTGGTCAACTCAATTGTGGATCAATTGACCAACCTGATGGTAAACCCTTTTGTGGCTCAAATGAATACCACGATGGTGAATTCGTTTGTGTCTCCGATTTTGGTTCTTATGAACCATATGGAGAAACCAGAGAAATTCAATGGTCTGAATTTCAAGAGATGGCAACGAAAGATGTTAAATCTTGAATCTTGCGAGATTCTTAACTTGTGAGGCTCCTAAGGCCAACCGTGGTAACAAATTGGATGTGTAAAATGGTGATTAGTGTCAAAATCAATTTTGAACTTCAAAATTGTAATTATCAATTTAATGATGATTTATTTCTATTAATTCCGGATTAATAGAAACGTTAAACTTTGAATTCAAAAACAAAACCGATTTGACTTTAATATTACCTATTTTAATGAGAATTAATTCCAAATTAATTCAGTTGATTTCCTCCTGATATTATGGTGGATAAATCAAACGTGAACACAAGTGTTCCACTTGAAACTCCTAGTGCTAATCCAACTGTCGGACTAGACACTTCAGTTGTTAATTCAAGGTTTGTGGGAGATGTGCCTATTTTGGGGCCAAGTGTGACAACATCGACTCCGGCCATCAACTCATTCATGAGAAACATGGGAGATCCGGTGATAAGCCAGTATGTAAGTCATGCGAACCTTGAGTGGTGGAAGCAGAAGATTCTGTTCTAATTAACCACGCTGAATCTAGTTAGGTTCTTGACTAAGGATGCTCTTAAACCCAATAGTGGTTAAAAGCGAGATGTTTAGATATGAATGCTATTGATGCATGAAATCTTTCGGATTTTTCGTGTCGAAACTATATACTAAACAGGCTGTCAGATTCACCGTATAACGTATACTTTACAAAGGGAAAACATCCAAAAGTCAGTTTCTTGATTACAAGATGGTAGACTCTAAGACATTTATAAGTCAACTTTAAGAGCTTCAAGTGATTATGCATAAGATTCATGTTAATCCCAAGTGAAACCTTTCTGGTGACTAATATCATTGAGAAGCGTTTGAGGTGGTGAGTATGAAGCACCGTGTGGTGATAACATACATCAAACCACTGCGCCATATTTTCCTCAGCAAAACGAAGTTGCTGAATGAAAAAAATCATTCCTTGAAAGAAATGATGAATACAATGTTGATAAGTTTTGGATTATCTTAGAACATGTGGGGTGAAGCTATATTGTCTAGCAATTACCTTTTAAATAAGGTACCTCAGAAGAAAGAAGACAAGACCCCATATGAATTATGGAAAGGAATTCCTATAAATTCTTACAAATGTGGAGGTGTCTTACCAAAGTGGCAGTACCTATACCTAAAAAGGTGAAAATAGATCCGGAAACTGTTGATTGCATTTTCATTGGATATGCACAAAACAGTAGTGCTCATCGATTCTTGGTTTATAAGTCTGACATACCGGATATACACAAAAACATGATAATGGAATCTATAAATGCAACGTTCTTTGAACATGTATTTCCATATAAATCCAACGATAAAGCAAGTTCATCAAAACGAACATATGCTGATAGTAATAAGAACCAAGAACAAGAAAATGAAGTTGAGGATGAACCTAGATGTAGCAAAAGATCAAGGACGAAAACGTCTTTTGGTCCCAATTTTATGACCTATTTGCTAGAAGGTGAACCTTGAACTTTTAAAAAAGTGGTAAACTCTTCAGAATGACTCTTGTGGAAAGAGGCTATTAAGAGCGAAATTGATTTCATTCTTCAAAATCATACTTGGGAATTAGTGGGTCTTCCTCCAGGATGTAAACCACTAGGATCCAAATGGTTTTCAAGAGAAAGATGAAAGCATATGGATCAATTGATAAGTATAAGACTAGACTTGTAATTAAATGTTGCAATCAACGAGAAGGCCTAGATTATTTTGATACATATTCTCCTGTGACAAGAATAACCTTCATTAGGATGATACTTGCAATCGCAGCTTTGCGAAATCTTAAAGTACATCAAATGGATGTGAAAACAGCTTTCTTAAATGGAGATCTAGATGAAGAAATTTACATAGAACAACCTGAGGGTTTTTCTGCTCCTGGACAAGGAAAGAAAATCTGTAAATTGATAAAGTCTTTATATGGTTTAAAGCAAGCACCAAAACAATGACATGAGAAATTTGACAATACTATGATGTCAAAAAGATTTAAAATCAACGAATGTGACAAATGTGTTTATGTTAAGAACACAGAAAATGGCTGTCATTGTGTGCCTTTACGTTGATGACATACTCATTATTGGTAGAGATGATAAAATGATCAAATCTACCAAGGATATGTTGAAATCAAGATTTGATATGAAAGATATGGGACCAGCTGATGTAATGTTGGGAATGAAAATCTCAAGAACATCTAACGGACTCATACTAAGTCAATCACACTATGTTAACATGATTCTTGAAAAATTCAACAAAAATGATTATGGAATTTTTAGAACACCAGTAGATACAAATCTACACCTATATAAGAATAAGGGTAAGAGCGTTTTTCAACTAGAATATTCTCGAGTGATAGGAAGTTTGATGTACTTAACAAGTTGTACAAGACCAGACATAGCTAATGCAGTAAGCAAATTAAGCAAATACACGAGTAATCCAGGAATCGAACACTAGAAAGGAATAGTAAGAGTACTGAAGTACTTACGATTCACTCGTAATCATGGACTACTTTATATCAGATATCCTGCTGTTCTAGAATGATACATTGATGCAAACTAGATATCTGATATGAAAGATTCAAAATTCACTAGTGGGTATATGTTCACACTAGGAGGTGCAGTGGTATCCTATAAATCCTCCAAACAAACTTGTATAGCCAGATCCACCATGGAATCTGAGTTTATAGCATTAGATAAATGTGGTGAGGAGGTTGAATGGCTATGCTAATTCTTAGAGGATATTCCAAGATGGCCAAAGCCTGTGCCGGCGATTTGCATCCACTGTAATAGTCAATCTGCAATAGGAAAAACATAGAGCAACATGTATAATGGGAAGTCTAGACATATACATCGAAGACATAATACCATTAGATAACTAATCTCAACTGGGGTTATCACTATTGACCATGTAAGGTTAAAAGATAACATTGCGGATCCGATAACCAAAGGGTTAAACAAAGAATTAGTTGAGACATCACTGAAAGGAATGGAACTAAAGCCCATGAGATAAAAAGTCGATACAATGGGCACCCAACCTAGTTGATTGGAGATCACAAGATTTAGGTTCAATGGGACAACCAAGTTGTAAGACTGAGTTGGATCACTGTGGGGGTTACCCTCAAGTCCATTCCTATGATGAAACAATGATGCCCGTAGGGAAAAAGTTAAACTATATTTTTAATGATTCTTATGCGTCGAAATTCTAAGCTATGAAAATCCGAGCAGAGTAATGCGGGGTACTCTTAATTAAGAAATCACCTATATGAGAGAGAAGTGGGGCAGCTTTTAAAAGATAATAGTGAAGGGCTATATTCTCCAGTGACTCTCACAGAACTAGACACATGTTCATGGCCAAAACGAACATAACAATGAGAACCAAATCGGGTCTGGAAGATACCTGTGTGAGGTGTGTAATCATTTACACAAAACGGCAGAGCAGTTCAAGGATATCACATCTACTGATCAGCCAGTAAATGTAAGCATACCTTTACAAGAGAAGGTTCAAAGGGCAACACCTACCTATCCTATGTAGGTTTCGATTGTTTGAACTTACCAAAAATCATCTATCGTGTCTCCTAGGTCAATTTCATTCATGTGAGGGATTGTTGGAAATTTTATGATAAATCCTTAATTTGAGAGGATCAATTGAGTATGATTAATTCCATGATAATGGAAGATTAAAATTCGAATTCTCCTCCGTGAGAGCTTCGAAATGGTATACTCAAACTCACAAAATGGTTAATAGGTGAATGAGAAATTGAGTCTCAAGGTGAGCCCAAAATGTGGTGAACAATGCCACTTCCCTAAGTCAACGTTTTTGTGTGAAGAATAAGGAAAACTTTTATTGTTTGGATTCTGATATTCTTGCTTGATCACCAAGAATACATAATCGGGTTTTTAATTATTATTTAATTAAATTATTTTCCTTATTAAATCAAAAACGTGTTCAAGAAGCTTCGGTCTAGAATCGTATTCACCAAGCTTCAATTTTACTTATTCACCAAGAACCAAGAATTGTGCTCAAGAAGCTTCGGTCTAGAATCGTATTCACCAAGCTTCAATTTTGCTTATTCACCAAGAACCAAGAATCGTATTTACCAAGCTTCGATTTTGCCTATAAATACCCTAGTGTTCTTTTCATATCAATGTTTTTTTTTTTTTTTTCTTTCTAGAATACATTTATGTTACAAGCAGCTTAATACTACTATATTCTCTTCTCTATTCTTGGTCCTGACTAGATTGTTGATTTACCTATAACAAGGACTGCTAACAAGAATCAAATCTTAATCTTTCCAAAGAGGAAGAGAATCTTCATAAGACTCTTTTAACATTTTTCGGTTTATTTTTTCAAAAGAAAAATGAAATTAATATACTAATGGTGTAATGAGTTAGGGTAAGCCCGAAACCAGTAATTCATGTAGCGAATACAAGACAAAAGGATTGATCAATTGTTGACAAATTCTTATTAAGTCAATATATGGTTGATCCGTGGGGTATATGGAAGGCAAGTTGATTTTCTAAATTTATTATTTAAATAGTGATCATTAGAAATTAATTATGCTCATTTGAACACGATATGCTAATTTAAATATGATATATTATAATATGTGGAGAAAATTAATTATTGATAAAGACATAATAACAGTTATAACTAATAATCTCTAATCGTGTTACGTGTATGTCTCAAAATAAAAAATAAAAATTACTAAATTGATTATTTTACAAAGTATAAAACTTAAAAAAAGAAAGAAAAAAAAACTTAACAATTTTGCCTCAACTTCAACGTGGATGAAAAAGATCAAATTAATCATATAATTTGACATCTTAATGGTAAGGAATCGACACATAATGATAGCAATTTGATTTGTATCATTTATTTTTTTTTATCTAAATAATATTACAAGTTTGTTAATTATAACGAGCAATTTAACATTGTTCATTTATATATATATATATATATATATTAATTCTATATAGGTTTTGTTAGGGTTTGATGAAATAAAATAAGGTAATGTTGTGTTCGAATTGAAACTTCAAATTTATATATATATATATATATTTATATACTACCAGTCTTTCTATTGTCAATTCGTTTTAACAATAAATATATCAGGACGAAGAATGTAGATCATAGATTATGGAGAAGTTTTGACAAGTGTATATACTTTGAGTCAAAGTATGTAACTCTAGTGATTCACATTTTTCGTCCTGATATATTTATTACCAGAACGAACTGACAATAGAAAATCTGAACATACTACAAGCTAATTACATAGATTTATATACCTAACGAACATATATAATATAAATTGAAAACTTAACAAATTCAACGTTTAATTACACAAACTTGCACATCACCTCCTAGTAGAGATGGTTGTGCACCTCCCTTCCACACCTAGTGGTCAGGGGTTCAAGTCCCACCATGCGCATTTTACAAGCATGTGTGGGGAGTTTTCTCCCGATTTGTGGGAGCAGCCCTCTCTCCGGTTGTGAGAGTTGTAGTCCTTATGTAACCTCTCCCCGATAGTGGGAGCAGTATTCCGGGCCGTGCTTGTAGAATTTAATTAATCTCACCGGGTCCCGGCAGTAGTTGTATTTTAAAAAAAATAAAAAATAAAAAATAAAAAAAATAAAAAAAATTACACAAACTTCAAACGGTGGTCGGTGAGAGTTGTGTATAAATAAAACTGTAGCAGGTCAATTAAAGTCGGATAAAACGTCAAAGTTGATGGAGAAGCGTGCGTTTGGTTTGGTACCGGTTAACGGGTACCCATCAAAATATACAAAAGTTTGGTGAAGTTAGTTTTCTTATCCCTTCCATTAATTAATCCATTTACGTTAACCGGCGAGATTTTCAACAAACCGTGTTTTCCACTTTGTCCTAGAAACTAGAAACTGGTATCAGAAGTCATCAGAAGTCATCAGAAGTTCAGAACCATATCAGACATCCAAACAACATTTAACACGTGTTCAACATGTTCAAAAAAATAAAAATCTCCCAAATTACTGAAACCTCCCTGCTGCACATCACTGCACCTCGCTTTGGACTTTAGTTGTATTATGGATGATCAGGAGAGGATCATAGTAATCATGACCATATATGATTATTCATTTAGATACTCTACGGTATGTGAAAAACTTCATCGTAAAGATAACATCAATCATATTTTTCAACACATGTTACTTGTATGTATGGATAGATTTCTCTAAATTTACGAGTAAGATACCGTGAAAGTAAATATATTTCGTTCGATAAATATACAATGATTGATTTTAATATATATGGATAGATTTCTCGAGATATTATTATCTATAAAAACCTCTAGTTCATCCTTTATAAATTATACAATTTTACTACCCCTTAATTAAAAAAAGACATGTCTTAATTTTTATCTTAATTAAGTATAATATTTTTTTATCACATTATGCTTTTGGAGTGATCGGATTCTATTAGTTACGAATGACGCGGTGAGGCCGTTCAATGCTTTAATGTAGTAATACGAGGAAATGACACGTGTATTTTAACTACTAAAAGAAGCAGCAAGAAGGAATCCAGAAGGACCAGAGATTCGTCTCCCCAGTTCTCAGCTAACCTTACCTGCCAGAGCCAGCGAAACCGAGCAACAATTATCTTTCCGCCCACAAAATGCGGTGATAATTACACGTAAATGCCACTACCGTATTTAAGTACATCAACCGTATATAGATACGTTTTTGGATAAAGCAAACCCGAAAATTAAAAATACACGCACTCTAAATATCCCTAGATTCATGCCAAAATAACCTAAATTTTACTTTATATTTCTATATCTCATCTCTCCTTATCCCTCTGTCTTTCTCTCTCTCTCTAGTCTATACCCAGCTTCTTGTCGGTGTGAGATCTTACAGCTTATGCAATCCTGAGCTGGTTCGAGATCCGAGAAGTCTGGTTGGGCTGGCACGTAATATATATATATATATATTTGGGAATCCAGAAGAAATTGGAGCGAATTTAGCTTTTGTTGAAGTAGTGATTTATTTATGTTAGTTGTAGTTAATGGCCATCTGGTGTTGAGAGAGTGTATGAGGAGAGGAATACGCTGGGATTTTGGACTTGTCATTCGAAGCAGAGGTAGATGGGGCAAATGCGGCTGATTTTCTCTTCAATTTGATTCTTATTCTTCTTTTTTTTCTCTCTAATTCTTTCTCAAAATATGCAGCAAGATCACCGCAAGAAGGTAATTTCACTGTTTTTTTTTTTAAAAAAATTATTTTATTTTTATTTTTTATATTGTCGTTGTGTATATGTATTTTAGTAATTTCTGGACTCTGAAAACAGACACGGATGATGATAATTGCGTTAGTTAGTGTTGATGGATAAAACAGCATAATTGAATGTGAATTTCTGTTTGGGATTTCTGGAAATGTCTATGTTTCTCTCTGATCTCATTAGATGCCATTTCTCTCTCTGATAATCGGACCTGATTCTATCTCCTCTTTTGTTGTTGTTGGCTCTGCTGTTTTCTCTTTGTTTATTACTCTTGTTATTGTTTTTTTAATTTTTTTTGGTTGGTGTCTTTTTAGTTCTCTGCAAGTGGTTGAATTATTGGTATACCAATTACTTGAGGCTGCGTCAATAGTTGTATTTGTAGGTAATTTGAAGCCTTTTTTTTATACTTTTAGGATAATCGTCTCTTAGAACAGCAATTAGAAACTTCACTATTCAATATGTTTGATGGTTGAAAATGGAATAAACTATTGTCATATACAAGTGAAATGAATAAATTAATAATATAAGAGGTTTGTTGTACTATTATAATATAATTGAGAAGAGGGCAACTTTTCATCCAATTTTCGCTTCCTATTATCATATAATTTAAAACAGAATTCTACAAGCCGACTGTGGGAAAGGTTTCTTGTTTTTAGGCCAGAGGATGTAAACTTGTAAGAATTAATTTTTTTTTTTCATTTATGGAGGTTTCATAACAACTTCTTGCTTTCATGTGAAGGCTGTAGACTTAAGCGTTTTATTCTTTGTTTGTTCTATATATGGTTTCCTTTTCTCTTTCTTGGGATCCTCTTTCGCACTTTCTTCTACGTGGTTTTTGGTGCTCCTTGCAATTTATTTATTTGTTTTAAATCTGAATTATTTTCTTTCTTTCCCTTGCATGTGGGGTCTTGATTTTGTTGATGATAAAATTATTAAGTAGCTTCTGTATAATATTTGCAGAAGAAAGTTATTTATGTAGATGAATGATTACTCTGAGAGATTTACATTTTAGTTGTAGATACAATTAGCAACCTTGAACGGGATTTATTGGATTTTTAAATTTAAAATAGATGATTAATTCTTTACATTCTTTTTTCTATGTAGTTTTTCTTTTTCTGTAAACTGCTATATCTTATGCAATTGCATAAATATTTAGGATTTCTATTAGAGATAATGCAGCAGTTTAGATAAACATTTGGCAGATTGTGTCCGTAGAAGGATGAAACTAAGAAAGCATATGCAGCAGTTTAGATAAACATTTAGAGGAATGTGTATGTAGCAGGAATGCAGGATAGAAATTAGGAGAAGCCGTTCGTCTGTTAGACGTGACATCCCTTTGATGTACATTCATGGTCTTGAATCAGAATTCATGTACTGTAGATGTACAGAATTACAAAATATACATCAAAGTTGAGACACCATGGTGGCATTTGGTTGACAAGGGGTTGTTGTTGTTATTGCTATCTTTTTATCATCTATTAAGGGTATGCATAAGTTATGACCAAGTCTTACTTGTCAGGTTGTTCATAAGTAAATTTGACCTTGAGACATTATGTGGCTGTGTGCTATGTATGTACATATGAATTTGTTGGCATGAGCTACCTGCATTGGTATTTGCTAGCCTGCACCTGACTTTGGTTTTCTATTCCCCAGTGTTCCACAGAGATGGAGTTTTTCTCTGAATACGGTGATGCCAATAGGTACAAAATTCAGGAAGTCATTGGGAAAGGAAGTTATGGTGTTGTATGCTCAGCAATTGACACTCATACGGGTGAAAAAGTGGCAATAAAGAAAATACATGATATTTTCGAACACATCTCTGATGCTGCTCGTATTCTTCGGGAGATTAAGCTGCTTAGACTTTTACGACATCCCGATATTGTTGAAATTAAACACATTATGCTACCACCTTCGAGAAGGGACTTCAAAGATATTTATGTTGTTTTTGAGCTCATGGAGTCAGATCTTCATCAAGTAATCAAAGCCAACGATGATTTGACGCGAGAGCACTATCAGTTTTTTCTTTATCAGCTTCTTCGTGCATTAAAGTATATTCACACTGGTAATTCACCCTGTTTGAGTTGTCTTGTTATCAGGAATTTTGAGTTTTCTTAATTTTAGTTTATAGCAGATGTGTGGTTTACTGATTGCCATATTGTCGGTGACATATGTAGTACTTCCAATGATACCACTATAGTATTTTTGTACTGTGGTAATATTGCCGTGAGTTGTGACTTACTATTTTCGGACTGAA
The DNA here is from genome assembly GCA_954870605.1 of Acer campestre. Classification (NCBI taxonomy): domain Eukaryota; kingdom Viridiplantae; phylum Streptophyta; class Magnoliopsida; order Sapindales; family Sapindaceae; genus Acer; species Acer campestre. The sequence goes on along the minus strand of OX940803.1, from coordinate 12,695,092 downwards.
CTATCTGCTTTACTGCCTTCCTACTTGAGATTTGACTTTGCCTATGTGTCTACAAACTCTTTTTGCGTTTCTGTCTGAGAACTGCTTTTCTTTTAAAATTCTTGCTCCCCCCAGTTTTGATGATGTGTGTTGCTGTCACTCTATGTTTTCCTTTGCTTTATTTTCTTGCCCCCTTATTTCCTCCCATGCTTTTGGGGAGGGATGCAGTCTGTATCTAATAACCGTCTTCTTTGTTGCAGCAAATGTCTACCACCGAGATCTAAAACCAAAGAATATTTTGGCAAATGCAAACTGTAAACTTAAAATCTGCGATTTTGGGTTGGCAAGAGTTGCATTCAATGATACACCAACAACTATTTTTTGGACGGTATACCTTTCAAATATATAAGATCTGAGAGATTATTTACTACCTCATTGATATATTTGTAGTATATAGTATTTTTGTAAAATAAAGAATCCACATGTTCAATGAGAATATGGAACTGATTCTTCTTTAAATTATATGATACACGTACAGGATTATGTAGCTACGAGATGGTATAGAGCTCCAGAGCTATGTGGATCATTTTTTTCTAAGGTATGGTTTTATTTGTGTTGTTTTGAACTAAAAAAGTGCTTCCAACTTAGTACAGCATGGTCAGCAACATAATAAATCTGAAGTTTGTAGCAATCGGTAATTGTTGCATTCATGTGCTGATATTGGACTATTTGGAGAATAAGTCCATGGCACATCACACATTTTTATTTTCACTTATTGGTGTTCAAACGCTTTTTAAAGTATGGTATATTAGCTTATTGGGTATGTTTGCCTATTAGTTAGTCTCCTTCTAGAGTGAGTGCAAGTGAAATGTTAAGTTTCACTTGATTTTTTGAAGTTATTGTATCATAAATAATGGTGTTTGGTGCTATAGTTGACTTGTTTGCTGCTTCGGATTCTATGTTAAAAATTGGTTGTAAGGATTGCAATTTTGTCCTTGATGATGGCAAATTGATTGGTTAGTTAGGATCTTGTGCCTCGAAGAATTTGGCATTTAATATACTAGGTATCTGAATTTTTTTTTATCACGAAAGTGAAATGTCTAGGAAATAGGGTGAGCACCCTGGAGTTTTAGTCGATAGCTTGTTGTCTAATGGTCTCATGACCCTTTAATTCGGAAATTAGGTCATGAAATTTCATGTCAACATCACTGTATGAAAATTATTTGAGACACGAGACATTTTCTATTGTTAAGGAACATGCTAGTCTGTACATGATATGTAGATGGTTAGTAATACGTAACTCTTTTATCTTTAGTCATTACTTGTGATTTTAGTTAGAATGTTGAAGAAAATTTATATATCGTTAGTTCAAAACAAATATTGTATCCTCTAGGTGATCAAGAATTCAATATAAAGCATGGACCTCTGAGGGTCCTTGGTTTGTTTCTTACGGCAAATATTTTTTTAGGGTATATGTGGAATTGGAATGAAGAAGAAATGTTTAAATTCATTTTGCATTAAGGATTACAAATCAAGGTGGCTAGTTTGTGTTTTTATGTATGGAAATTTAGGAAACACAGAAAATTGTAAATTTTTTATTTCAAAGTGTACTAGCCACTAGGTGACAAGAAGTTTTAGTTGATAGCTTGTCAAATGGTCTCTTGACCCTTTAATTTGGGAACTAGGTAGCAATCATATCTCAGATTAAGGTAACACTACAAGTCTACAACAAGCGTATGTCTAGAAATCATATGTAAAACACTACAACATCACAAAACTTGTTAATAACAAGACAGATTAAGGTAGAAAAGTCATTCACACCCTACAATTTCATGTTAACATCAGAATGTAAGATGGAGGTTTTAAAAATTCATAACTTATATTTTGGTGCATCTTTTTTTTGTTGATGTTGTTGTTGTCTTAGCAGTGGGGGATTTGAACTTGGGATCTTCACATGAATGGAGAAGTGTGGTTACTACCAGGCTATGACTGCGACCACTGTTTTGGTGTTATCTTTTGTTTTTATTAAAAAGATTTTGACAATTTATACAATAGTTTTCTATTCTGTCCAATATTGTAGAAGTATGTCTTCTTGTTTCAGCACTTCTTTTTGAAGTTTAATTCTACTTATCAAGTTATCATGCCAACTTAAAGTCTCCATTCTTCAAGTTTTATTTGTTTCGTTTTTATGTTTTTTTTTTTTTAGAAACTTAAACTGATACGATTTATGTTGGCATTTGGATGCAGTATACACCAGCCATTGATATATGGAGCATAGGATGCATTTTTGCTGAAGTTTTAACAGGGAGGCCTGTTTTCCCTGGAAAAAATGTTGTTCACCAACTGGATTTGATGACAGATCTGCTTGGAACACCTTCATTAGATACAATCTCTCGGGTATGCACATTATTCTTTTGTCTAACATTTTTCACGTTGTTCCAGGTTTTATTTTTTCTCCTAGAACTAACCCCACCCCTAAGAAAAAAAAACAGATGGTAATAATTACTTCTTTCTCGAGTCCAGGTTCGAAATGATAAGGCAAGGAGATACCTAACTAGCATGAGAAAGAAACAGCCTGTCCAGTTTTCACAGAAATTTCCAAATGCAGATCCTTTAGCACTGCGACTGTTGGAAAGATTGCTTGCCTTCGATCCAAAAGATCGTCCAACAGCTGAAGAGGTATATCTTCGTGTTAAACTGTGAACTGTTTTGCAGAGAATATTGTGTTTGTTGCCATTTAATACCATATCTTGATCATTCATGTATAACCTGATTAATGAGTTGAAATTTCTTCGTTTGGTGTTCTATCAGGCACTTGCTGATCCTTATTTTAAAGGACTGTCGAAAGTTGAGAGGGAGCCTTCCTGTCAGCCAATATCCAAGATGGAGTTTGAGTTTGAGAGGCGGAGGGTCACAAAGGAGGATATACGGGAGCTGATTTTCCGGGAGTTATTAGAATACCATCCTCAACTGCTCAAGGACTATATGAATGGAACGGAAAGGACCAATTTCCTCTATCCAAGGTTGTAATTTTCTTTGGTGCTTTTTTTTTTTTGGTCTCAAGGAGCTGCATTAATGATCTTGTGTCTACTTTGTACTAACTTTTAGTCCATATATCTATGACAGTGCTGTTGATCAATTCAGAAAGCAGTTTGCACATCTCGAGGAAAACGGTGGTAAAAGTGGGCCAGTAATTCCACCTGAAAGAAAGCATGTATCTCTTCCTAGGTATTGTCATACATCCATTCATTCTTAGTGATTTTGCAGTCTTTTACTGTTTCTTGTCTGCCTTGAAGTTTTTATTGCTTTGCTCATAACTTGTGGTCCACAATTGGATGAATGAATGAGTTTGTAGCTCAAATATTCTAGAATTACATGTGGATTCTTTATGCTAAGTGAGGAAGTTTGTTTTAGATTTCTTAATTGTCCTCAAATCAAGTTGGCATAGATCTAGGGGAATGATTAGGAAGAAGAATATTGGTTCTATAGTACAGGGAACATGTGACTACACTCCAGTACGGTCCCATTTAAGGGTTAGGATATTGATTAGTGAGGCAAAACCAACATTGGGACCAGGAGAGCAGGTAAGAGTGAGAGCAAAAAACATGAGTCGTAATTTTCAGTTTTTCTTGATAGTGAGAACTCTTCCGGGGCACTTATAATTCTAAATATGTGTAATACAGATAATATTAGTTTTATATTTAATTGTTGTTGAATAAAATAGGAAAGCATTGCTGCACCTTAAGAATGGTTAAATGAGAAAAGAAGGTAAAAAGAGTTTTGTCTTGTTGGTTCTCTGTTTGTTCCTTCTCAATTCAAGGTCCATAATTCATAAACTTCAAGGACAATTTCTGTGTAGAATTTCATAAAAAAAAACGTCCTTTGTCATCCAATCCACCTTCGGATCAGTGAATCCAAATATTTGAGTTTGTGGATTTTCCAAGGGTCTTCTCTGCATGTGCCAAAATATTAAATTTCCACCTGTATACCTCCTAGGTGATTAGGTATCTTATGACTTAGGTTATACGTGGCTGGATACATGTGTGCAAGTTATGGTGAAAATTAGTTAATTCAATTCTAATTTATTTGATTGAGGGACAATTGAAGATATGGCGTTGGGTCTTTACTTTGCAAAGCATAATTCAATATTTCATTGATCTTTTTAAAGTGTTCAAATGTGCACAATTTTATGATATATGACTTTTTATGTGTCTATTAGTTGGAATCTTGGAGGTTCTCCAGTGTGGAGGATACTTTCTGTGCTAGTTTCAAGCTTGATAGATGTTTGCTTACTTAAAATACCAAATAATAAAAATGATAAACTTTCTGTATGGTGAAATGCAGGTCAACTATTCATTCAAACACAGTTCCTCCCAAGGAGCAAAACAATGGTGCTTCACTGAGAGATCGGCAGGCAGAAGAGGTATACAACAAGAATTCCAGGGGAACAGAAGGAATACCTCAAAATCTGTCACGGGCCATGCAGGCACCTCAAAGATTTACATTAGGTACTTGGTCATTAATTTTTCTATCTTTTGTTCGACTTATTCATTTAGTTTGTAACTGACCTTGCCATTCTCTTCAGCCAAACCAGGAAAAGTTGTGGGACCAGTTGTACCATACGAGAATACAGGTGTCATGAAAGATTCTTATGATCCAAGATCTTTCATCAGAAGCACAGTTGTTCCCCAGGGTGTCCCTCCTGCTTATTGTTACCGTAAATCTAGCACAGGAAAGCAGGAAAGACCGACTTCAATAGATTCTGAAAGGGACTTGTCTTCGCAGATAAAACAAGTCCCTCAAGGTGGAATGGCGACCAAATTTTCACCAGACATAGCTATCAACATCGACTCAAATCCATTTTTTATGACACGGACAGGAGTGAACAAGGTGGAACATGTTGAGGACCGAATTGCCATTGATACGAATTTGTTGCAGGGAAAAGCTCAGTATGGTGGGATTGGTGCTGCCACTGCTGCTGCTACTGGCACCACCCATAGGAAGATCGGAACTGTTCAGTATGGTATGACAAGGATGTATTAATGAAGGAGGAAGTAGTAGAGTATGTAAAAAGAGGTGAGGGTTGGTGAATGGTGAGGTTGTGTTAGGTTTTAGTTAAAGTTTGTTTATCAGAAATTTACATGTAGTGAATTTGTACTTTGAATCCATAAAAAATGGAAATAACATTGTCCCTTTCCGAAAACAATATTTTAGTAAGAGCATCCCTAAAAGACTCTTCAAATAAGATATATCTAAAAATTAAACAAGCCACGTCAGCATATATGCCTCCAACAGACTCTTTAAATGAGATTCTTCAAATAAGATTTTGTTTCTCACTCTTCAATATTGAAGAGCAACTTCTCCCTCTTCAATTATTATTATATTATTTTTTATATCACATCATCATTAATATTTAACATCTATATCTTTTATCTTTTTTAATTAAATTCAATTAATATATAATAAGTTTTTATTTATAAATTATATTATCATAAAAATTATACCACTAGAAAGGTCTCATGTAGATCTTTAAAACTAGACTAATATTGAATATTTAATAATAACATATAAATAACATGAAAAATTATTATTTCTAACTTGAAAAAAATAGAGGGTAATTAGATTTTTTGGTGGTGAGGGGGGAATTTGAGCGCTTTCATTAAAATAATATAAACTTATTTCTAATTGAAGAGTTTTTGGAAGAGCTTTTATTTTTTCACTCCTTAAATTGTCACATAGGTAAGCAAATAGACATTTGAAGAATATAAATAGAAGAGTCTTTTGGGGATGCTCTAAGGGCATAATATTTGTTAACAGGTTGGTTTCGTTTATTACTAAAGACAATTTCAAAAGTGTTGGAATCCTGAATAAAAAAAATCAATGTTGTAAGATTATAGGAAACGAAATATAAACTGAGAAATAAATAAGAGAGAAGAAGTATTAAGGAAACGAGAATTATTTAAGAATGGAGTACATAACTTTTTTTTTTTCTTCAAGGGAATGGGTTGATTTAGAGTATCTCTGATGCTAATGTGGATTGTGGAAAAATTAGATGTCAAGCAGGATGGACAACCATTTTGTTAAAACAAATTCATCTACAATGCGAACTCTCTAATACAACTTCAAGTTGAGGAGGGTATGTTGGATAGCATCTTGTTGGTTCAATCATCGACCACTATTGTTTTCTACTTTATTTCATTCAATAAATCTAAAGTATATTTAAGGATACTAATAATAAATTAATATGTCATTAAAAACATGTAATTTGCAAGTGAAGCATCAGAGATCATTTTTTCATTTGGATGTCTATCAAGTTTAGTTACATACCACATATGAGGCAATTGGTTTGACAATGTTGATATATTACCATTTTTTCAAATACAAGCCACATTACCACCGAATATGCTTTTAGAGTGTATGTCGGCTAAGCCACCGAGCAATCAAACAAGCCAAACCAATAAGAATTGCCTCCGTGTGGACCAATTGCATTCCAATTAAGAATAATCTAATTGTGGAAATCCACACGGTTCACAACAGTCGATTAATTCTCTGATATCACGTTATATATATTTTTTACCTTTTTAGCTCGTTTGGTCCCTAAATTATTTGGAAATATCACTTTTATATGTTTTTTCTTTTTTAGCATGTTTGGTCCCTAAATTATCGAAAATAATCAATTTTTGGTCATTTTGTTAGTTAACAGTTAATCACATTTAACTGCTTCAGGATTTTTATTTATTTATTTATATATATATTTTTAAGACAAACATGTCATGAGTCCAAAAAAAAAAAAAAAAAAAAAAAAAAAAAGGAAAATTGTTTTTTAAAATAACTAATTATTTATGTTAATGCCAAAAAATTTCAAGGCAATGACAAAAATTGAAGAATGTTCACTAAGTGAACTCTTAGCCAACCCTCACAAGCCAAAACTAGAAGGACGAAGTTTACCTAGAGACTTCCTAAGTGAACCTCACTAGGTCAAGGTTTTTAAAAGAGGAAATCCACTGAGAGACTTCTTAGGAAAACCTTAGACGGACAAGGTTATATGTAAAGTGTATGTAACGATTGTTGGATTCTCTTAGAGGCTTAATGAGCTATTTATCCACCAGTTGTCTTCGCTTAGAGGATTCTGTAAGTCCCACAATTTTATGATTGACTTATTTCGTTGTCAAACCACAATGAGATTAATGTTGTAAGGATAGATTTAGGTGATTGGACTTGATCATGATCAAAGCACCCTCTGACATCCCCAAAGCTTCAAGAGCGAAGATATAACACTTGACTTGTAATGTTGAAGAGATTAGGTGCACACATATACCCATGACATTCATTTGTGTTATTTTATTGTTATTTAAGTGTGAAATATTCACACACATGCACGTGTTGCATATAGGTTAGTGTGTTTGATCACATGAGAAGGCCTATTCTTGTCATTGTCGCGGTCTTGGTGTCGTCTTGGACCACTGTGACATTCCTTCTATAGGATTTCGCGGTTCAAATGCCATCTTGGACCACCGTGAAAAACCCTCCAATGGTTTTCTCTATCGTTGTGTCGTCATTGAGAACTGCGACAAAGTGGCGTGAAGTTTTCCCCAGTGGTTTTCACAGGCCATGTGTCGTTATGAACCACTGCGAAAAAGGGATCGTGATACTCCGGCGACGTTTGGTTTGCCTTTGTCGCAGTTGGATACCGTCATGGTCAACCGCGAAATGTTGACTGTGACAATCCATTATTGTTCAAAACGATGTAGTTTTGAGAGAACCCTTTATATAGCCCATGACACTTCCTTGTTCATTAATAACTCTGGTTTTCTAATTCCTTAGAAAGAGAATAGAGTTCCTAAAAAAAGAAAGCACTAATATTGCCTTTTTGACTCTCAAATCCCCAACCATGTCCATCTAAGCATCATCTAGCATCATATGGGCACAGGTCTTCATTGTTGCATGACTTGGTAAGCAAGAACATTTATATCTCTCATTTATTGTTTCTTCTTACTCAAGATTCTTCATTTATTGCATTGTTGTATGCAAAGACTTTTTTTATTGCATGTTTATTGAAGTCATGAATGATTGATTGGGGTTGTATGTTCATTTAGGCATCTTTAATAACTATGATTGTTAGATTGCATTTCTATCTTTCTAGTTAAGCATATTGTGTGTTGTCTTATACTTTATTGCATTTAAGACGTTGTTACATGTTCACTTAGACTTAAATCTTTTCATTAGAGTCCAAGTCTTGTGGCTACATATGGTACTTGCACAAGCATTGTCAAGACCCACTTTTAAAGGCCGCGGCTAGAATAGTTTGTGTTACGAACCTTGAGAAGAGTGACTAGAATGTCAACTTAGGTTGTAAACAAACATTCAATTAGTGAAGTTTTTGTGACTTAGTGGCTAGCGAGGCTAGGTTTTTTCCTTGTTGGAGGGTTTTCCAAGTAAAAATCAAGTGTCATTTAATTTTCACATTTACATTTGATTTTTGTTGTTATTTTGAATTGGTTTTTGTGATTAATCTTAACTAATCGAAAAATTTGATAATTAATCGATTAACAACTAATTCGCCCATCTAGGTTTTTTAGACACATATTAAGGTAGTTTCATATTCATTGAGATGAACTCTAGCTGAAATGAGTCTTTTGGAGGGTCGTTTGAATCTCACAAGATATTGTTACTGGGTGATGAATCGGGCTTGCAAAAGAGAAAACCGGGGTCAGTGACGTAAAGATTTTATAAAATTTAATGTGCACCAAGCTAAAAAATCTTATAGTTTGTATTGATTGTTATACTATTGAAAAGAAAGTAGAGTAACACTACACAATCCAAAACAATTAGTCAAAAAACAACTCAAATAATGTGATAAATAATTAACCTTACCATATAAATCATGAGGTGACATTGTAATAAAAAACCACTCGGCAGATCATTTGGATCAATTTTTTGGGCTAATGTTTTGAGTTTTGTAGTATTATTGAGGGAACGTGTAAAAAAGATATATAAAGAAAACTAAGGTGACCATAATAACGTTTTACATTGCTAAAAAGAAAATTATTTTACGTTAATTTGTTCCTTTGAATTTTGTATTATAATTTCATAAGTTTTCCATGCATGGAAACTCAGCTTATTGTATCCTTACCCATCCTTAACTATAAGAGACCTAGCTACAAAGATTTCATATTAATTATCCATTTAATCATAATATATATAATATTGGATTTCCAAAAACAATAATAGATATAAAACACCTGATAGCCATGTGGGGTGCAATTACACAAAAATTAATGCAAGTCCTTGAGTAGTAAATCAATATGGTGAATTGAAGCCATTCATATGGATCCTTTTGTCTTCCTCTCTTTGTGTATCTATGTTGTGTCATTCATCAAAGGTTAGGCCAAGCAAGGGAGGGCAAGTCGGTCGGGATAATTTTATTATTATTTTAAATTAATTATAATCAGGTCAGAGTATGTTGGATGACAACAGCGTGATCAATCGATATTTCCTATAATGCAACTCACACGGTAGGAGATGTCGGTCACCTCATACTTTATAATTAAATAGGTAAAAATGAGACTCGAACCCGTGATACTTTATCACGAGAGAGCGAAAGGGAAGACAGAACCACTCGGTAGAATTGATGGAGATAATTGAATGAGGAATTGAGAATGATATATGGAAGTAGTGTATACAGTTTATAAGTCCCATGATGAATATTAAATATAGAAACATTACTTTGGTGTCCATACTCATCATGCATGCATTGTCCTGTCAAGCCCCATGATAACATGACCCACTCTCTCCAATCCATTCCATTTTGCTCTATCATTTTTTGTATGTTGGACAACAACTCACCATAATAATCCTAATACCTTACCCTATAATTTTGGATCTTTTTACTGGATTCTTTTTCAATATATATATATATTTAAAAAAAAAAATTGTTTTATTTAAATTCTCCCCGATCCTGATGTGGGGTTGTAAAAGGTTCGTTTAATAAAATATATTTATAAAAAAAAAGAAAGAAAAGGAATTTGTATTATGGGTTAGAAAATTTGGATCCGAAACCAAATTCAGTGAACCAAACTGAAGAAATGAAAATGTATGATATTGTACTTGAAATGGGTACGGATTTGTCCAGAAAAGAAATAATAATAAATAAATAAATGGATACATGAAATCTGGAGAAGTTAAGAGAAGATAGGAAGATATGGGATTTGATCCAAGAAATATAAAATTAAAATAAAATAAAATAAGAGAAGGAAATGTAGTGTGTAAAAGCAACAAAAGATTAGGTGGTTTACTGGTTCTGACTTCTGATCACATGGAGCCCCATATGCCCAACACAAACACACTAACAATCCCAAAATCCCCAAAACACCCCCATCAGATTTTCTTATTGGTTTCCTTCTTGGAAACACCATCACCATTCACCATTCACTCAATAAATAAATTTAAATAAATAATTTCATGTGTTGAGGGGCTCTAGATGGGTCCCATAATAAAGATCCACGTGGCACCCATGCCAATTGCTAGAGCACATGGGTTGTGTTAGGTTCAAGAAAATCATGTGATGGCATGTGCTCCCTTTGTTTTTGTGTTGACAGTGGGTCCCTACTCCCTTCTTTCTTTTATGAACCTATCCACAGCCACAGGTGATACCCCTCGCCACACTCGCGCGCGTGGGGGCATGTGATGTGGGAGAGAGAGTTGCACGCTTTTCTGCCCTCCTCTACAAATTGCCACATGCAGCCGATCATTCATTGCTTCCCCTCCTTTGGCCACGATCTTTTCTTAACGCGTGAGTGTCAACCTCTTTGCTTCGTTGGCATTGACATTTCTACAGCTCCATTTCAAAACAATTAATTTAAATCCTCATAACATAATTCAAACCCTACTCTCTCTCTCTCTCTCTCTCTCTCTCACTGATAAGCTTTTTTTTCTTTTCCAGTTCTTCAATGGAGAATACCACCATGAATTCGACAGAAACCATACCCGCATTCAAGAGGAAACTGGAGGAGATCATCACGAGGAGATCTAGTACAAGCAAGAGAAGACAAATCGAAATCGAAATCGAAGAAGAAGAAGTTCATGATGAGAAACTTGAAGAGAGCATCAGCAGCAGCACCAGTAGTGATAGTTCTGATGAAGAAGAAGAAAAAGAGGAAGTGGAGAAGAAGATAGTGGCATTGCAGAGGATGGTGCCTGGAGGAGAGATGCTTGGTGTCGATAAGCTGTTTGAAGAAACTGCTGGTTATATATTGGCTTTACAGTCTCAAATTAAAGCCTTGAGAGTTCTTGCTACCTTTATTCAAGATTTCGACAAGGAAAACAGAAAATTCGGAGGTTGATTATTAATTATTTACTATTTTTTTTTTTTTTTAATCAATCAATTAATGGTAGACCCATTTGTATTTTCCTACCCCTTAATTTCTAGTTTTTTTTTTTGTTTTTTTGTTTTTTTGTTTTTTTTTTTTAATGAAGAATGCAGGTGGGAGCAAAAAGATCCCATCTATATGGTAGCATTTAAGCTTATGATTTTGCTTTTGGTGGTTGTAATATTGGAAGGAATCCAAGGGATATATCATCATATATTGCATGTTGGAGTCAGTTTTATCAATATCTCTCTATTCTCTAACACAATACATATGATTTTCTTCTTATAATTTCTTGTGTTAATCGAATAATATAAAACAATTTGACAGAAAATGACAGTCTTGTCACTTGTTATCACTTATCAGTATTCTTTTTTTGACTCTTTATCATTTTTGATCATCTGGTTTTAAAAAAGTCTTGCCAGCTAGGAATTCTGATTAAATGATATAGAGGATGATGATGATGATGATGATAATGATGATGATTTTGCTTTTCTTATTAATTAATTTTTTTAATTAGGTGTGAAATGTGAAGTAGTACCCCGTGAGTCCGTGACTCTGTTTTAGAGGGAGATATGACCCATGAATTGTGGGGCTGTCCCTGAAGATTGAGTAGATGTGTAAGCATTACTTCACACTATAAATAGAAAAAAACATTCTATTTTCTCTTATGATCTTTATCACCTTCCTTTTTACCAAAGTAATTGGATAATTAAACATCCAGATAATAAGGTTTTCTCGATCGGAGAGTCAGATTTTGCTTCCAAGTTTCTGGTTTTTAGATGATAATAATAAAAACTTTGATCTTGCTTCAAATACAGAAACCTCAAATAGTAATCTAATCACCAGAAATTTTGTCTACTTTTATTCTGCATACATTTTTCCAGATTTATTGTGTTTAATTCTATTTAATTATTTATCATCATCTTTTAACATTCAGTATCAGTCCTTTTCTTGTTTCCGGTTTGTCGACAAAATTTGTCCTTTTGTCCCCAAATCTTGGGGAATCGAAGTCTTTCTTATCTCTAATCTAATTGCAAAAATTATTAGATTGATTGCTAGTATATTAGGCATTTATTAGATGCAAGTGGTTTTAAAGTTCAATTTATTTTATTTTATTTTTTATATAATTTTTTAAAAGTTTGACTCGTCAAAATTTGACAAGATCATCCGCTAGAAGCACAATCAGGAAAATAATTTTCATTACAAGATTTGTAAAAGATAAATACACAACCATCTGAGCTATGAGTGAATGACTGAATGTATATTTTAACTTGTAATTGGTAAAATTCAAGAAAAAAAATTAGATTAAACACAACATAATAGCAGGTACTGTTTTTTGAAGCTTTTACTATTGTTAGAATTCGAACCGTTGATTTGAGAGTCATTTGTCCAAACTCAAAACTCTTCCATCAACCAAATGTACTACAGCCCTGTTGACTGGTCATATTATATATGGTGCATAGTTGATAGTTATCAATGAATGTCGTTGGATAATTACTGTCCATTGAATTTTTTCAAAGAAGGACGATATTTTAGGCCCCTCTTATTATCACTAGCATGCCACCCCACTTGTTAATAACTGTCGGTACCAAACTACAAAATTCTCACGAAACTCTTAAAATATCTCCGATGCAAAGGTGGTTTGTGAAAAAAAAAAAGATGCCACATAAGATAAATAGAAGTTATGTTAATAATTGTGTCTCCTATGCAACCGTGCATATTCAACCTCAAACTGGCGTGACAAAAAATATATTAGGCATTGTTAACATGATTGTCCACTTTCAGACGGTCTGTTACATAACTATTTTTTAGGTTGATTCAGTAAACATTTAAAACTGACATTAATTTTATATATATATTTTTGGTAATGAAAGAAAATAGAAAAAAAAAAATAGGAAAAAAAAATGGACACATAATTAAAAAAATTACGTTTTAGACGGAAGTATTGGAGACCAACTTTCTAGTTGATTGTCTATCAAGTTTATTTTTATGTCACATAGAAAGCAATTATCTTGATATTGTTACCATATCAGCAATTATTGGTATGCAAGCCACTTTTGCATTGGAGATATTCTTATATGTGTTTGATTTAGAGGTCGTTTGTTTTTTCCACTTAAAATTTAATGGGTCTGAATCATAATTATTAAATTGTTTTGTTTGTTTTTTTAAGTGGTCAAATAACTTTAAAATACTAAAAAACAACTTAAAATAAAAAGTAAAAAATCATGACTTTTCACTTAATTGTAAATCACTGAATTGCATTAAATGCAATTCAAAATCTTTTCTTCCGATACTATCCTCCGTATATAACATATCTCTAATTTCATCATAATTATATATTGTACAGAAATCTTTATTTAATATATTGCTTATTTTAAATAGCTTTAAAAATAAAAAAGAACTCTAATCACTTCTCATATTAGTGTTTAATATCAATACTTTATTAGGGTGATGTATTTATATATTATTTTTTTTAGAGTGTTTTGTGTGAGTTTTCCTGCTGCCCCTTTTATTTTTTGAAAAAAAAAAAACTTTTTCTTTTCTTAGTAAAAATAAATAAAGTTTGTTTATAATCGACGAAGAAGATCATGATCATATGTGTTCATATATAATTATTATTTTTGGATTGTTTTTATTCTATATTATATGTATAATGGTTTAACATGGGTATAGATGTAAAATTACTTCTTTTCAGACAATTTTATTTTTAAAAAACAAACATGTTGACAGTATATTCAGATGTGAGAAAAAAAATAACAAACATGTCATTCAGATTCAGATTTCAGTCACTATTCAGTCTCCATTAAAATTCAGGACTATTCAGTCTTCAGACAAAAAAATAAACGACCCCTTATTCTCTATATAGGACATGAGTCTATTTGATTTTTCGACTTAACATTTAATTGTTAATGTGTCTCATTTAGGATATAAGTGAATTTCTTGTCTCTCATTTGAATTGTTAGATGAGAAAGAAATTATAGGATTGGACAGATAAGGAGGGAAAGTAGTAAAAAATTAAAGTGAAACTTTAATTTAGAGTTCGTTTGTTTTTTCCACTTGAAACTTAATAGGTCTGAATTGAATTTATTAAATTGTTTTTTTTTTTAATTGGTCAAACAACTTAAAAATACCAACCCAAAAAAAAAAAAAAAACTTAAAATAAAAAGTAACATTCCAAATTTATCCTTTTAAAGATAATATATTTTCAGTTTTATCATAATTTTATATTATACAAATTTAATTCTTCTAACCTATTACTTATGATAAGCTTAAAAAAAATAAAAATTAATCACAATGTCACTTTCCACACCATTGTTGAACCTCCAATTCTATTATTATTTTTTTTTATATAAAATCAAAACCATTTCTAAATCATTATTTATCAATTTTTTTTTAAAAAAAACAATTATTTATCATTTCTTAATTATGAATAATATCTTATCATTATTACATAAAAATGGTTTAAGATTTGTTAAATTGTTTTTATATAGTTGTTTGTATCATATAAATGAAAATACATAACAATTAGTGATAAGGGTATAAATGTCAAATTACCTATTTTTAAACCATTTTATTTATAAAAAAAAAATAAGTTGACATTTTATTCAGAGGTGATAAACATAAAAAATAAACATGTCATTTAGTTTTAGATTTCAGTCCTTCAGTAAAATTCATGATTGTTCAGTATTTAAACAAAAAAAAACAAACGATCTTTTAGTCCCTAAAAGCGTCTTTTCTACTTTTCTTATTTATCTCATGAAATTCCTAAATTATCTAAAATAGCTCATTTTGTTCACTCTAATCAAATTTTTAACGGTCAATAGTTAGAAAAAGAGTGATGCTATTGGTAATCTACTATATCTTTTTACACTCTTTTTTTATTTATTTTTTTGTTAATGATAATTTTAAACTTAATTAAAATTATTAGAGATGACAAAAAGTTCTAAAGACTCTACAAATCAATTTTTTTAGAATCCATTATCATTTTTCTTACTCTTTTATGTTTCACAAACCTTAAAGCGTCTCTTTTTTTCCTCAATATTTTAGTTAAAGTTTTCTGCAACCAAGAGCAACTTTTGAAGTGATTGAGAATGATTTACAACAAAAAAACAAAAAATAAATAAATTATGAAGTAAGTTTTAATTAGTTTTAAACTTTTTTTTTTTTTTTTTTGTTGAATAAATAGCTGAAAATAATGTACATTTGATTTAGTTTTTAATTTGTTGAAAATACTAACCAGGTTGTTGTGTCTGTTGGACACGCATCTGACAAGACATGACACGTATCCAAGCTGGACACGTGTCTGATATGATAGGACACATGTCCGACACGCTTTTTGGAGTGGCTGTTGACATTTTAGAAAGTCAATGGTTAGGATACGAGTATGATACGGCCAGAGCACAGGAAGGATACAATTGGAGCATTTTTTTCAATTATTTTTGTTAAAATGGGGTCAAATAGAATTATTCAAAATATATATTTTAGGGTTTTGCGATCGTGTTTTTTGTTTTATTTTATTTGGTTTTGTAATATGTTATGACTTTTATTTATTTATTTTTGGTATAAATATTACAATTTACAATTATTACAATAGGATTGTCGAGAATTGTCAAGATTAGACAATACATGTGCGACTCGGATATCTACTCCCACAAATCGGGAGAAAACTTCGCACGCAAGTTTTTAAAATGCGCATGGTGGGACTCAGATCCCTAACCACCAATGTGAGAGAGAGGTGCACAACCACGTGTGCTAAGATGTAATGTGCATATATTACAATTTATGTTTACGACTTATAAATTTTGTGATATTTGGATTTTGTAATATGTTGTGATTTATGGATTTTGTGACATATGTTTATTGATAATATGTTTTGACTTTTGAATGGATTATTGAATTATGTTTTTATATGTTTATTATTATTTTTTAAATGAAAATATATATTATTTTAATTGACGTATTTATATCCTAATTTTGTGAGATTTGTCGTATCTCTGTATCGTACCATGTCATATCCCGTATCCATGCTACTTAGTTTTGCACCGAAGTTTTTTTTTTGTCAACATTACTAACCCGTATAGTTCATTATGCTTCTGAATTTGAGTTGTCTTTGAAAAAAAATTTTTTTATTAAAAAAATGAGTTAATGTGTAGTATCGAAGTTTAAGAAATTCATCAAATTTAATAACCAAGAATATTAAAATAAAACTAAGTGTCTTGTAAATTTAATTATTATTTTTAAATAAATGAAGTATCTTTAAAAATAGATGTTCATACCCTATTTTAGGGTGGTATTTGTAAATCTACCCTAAAATCAAAATCAATTGTAAAAATGGTCCGAAATGACTTCAATACCCTTTAGTAAAAAAATATATATATAAAAAAAAAAACCTCTTTTCACTTTCTAATGTCCTAACCTCCCTAACCTCCTGCCCACCAATGCGAAGCAAGTTTCTGACTTAACCATACTCCGACGATTTGGGTGTTGGAGGTATTTTGAGTTTTAATTTGAACTGTTTTTAGTTTTAATTTTGAATTATTTTGAGTTTTAATCTGAACCCTAACATTTAGGTTTACGATAGTGAGTTGAAATTGATTAATGAGTTTTCAATTTTTGAATTAGATTGGTATGATTGAGGAGAATTATTGTAGAAATTTGAACAAAGTTGAACAAATTTGGGAGAAAAAATCTTCGGGACAAGGTGACCCGATACCAAGTTACCCTATCCTGAGGCAAAAAAGTCTCAGTACAGGGTGACCCGATACGTATTGGGTCACTTTGTCCTAAGGGAAAAAAGTCTTGGCCTCTCGAGACAGGGTGACCTTGTATCGGGTCATGTTGTCTCAACACTCATTTTTCATGATGATTCAATCTCCAATGAAATTAAAAATAAAAATAAAAATTCAAGGACATATATGAATTCCATCAAAATAAGGATTATGATGTTGAAAAAATAAATTGAAAATGTAATACTTACATTCAAACTACTTTATATAATATTCTCCAACATTTTAAAACCGAAAATTGAAAAAGAAAAGTGTTGGGAATAAAGTGTTATAGAGTAACAAAAGGGTTAAATAGTGTTTAGTTCATTTGTTTGATAAGTTGGTTGGTAAAGATCGGTAAAAGTAATAAATAAAGTTAATAAATGTGGTATAGTTATGAGTGAAGGTATTTTGGAAAAAAAATAGGGTAGTTTTGCATTTGAATTTTATTTTAGGGCACATTTACAATTGAACCCCTAAAATAGGGCATTTTTACTAAAAAAAACCCTTTTTAAAATGAAGTGTCCTTAGTAAAGGAGTGTGAAAATATAAAATTGGATTGTAGGCTCTTAGAAAAATAGCATAAATATGATTTTGCCCTTAAACTTTAATTCACAAATAAAATTACATTTTTGCCCTCAAATTACATTAATAAAAAACATAAAAAATTAAGAATATGAAATAGTAATGAAAATAAGGGAAACTAATTATTTTATTAATTAAAAATTTTAAACAAAAGGTTAACAAATTATTGAAAAAAGGAAAAAACCTAAAAAAATTATAAAAAACTAATATTTTATGTTATTAAAAAAGTTAAAGAAGATTTATTTTATGTAATTTATTATGAGAGTAGGTATCTTTCGGTTATGAGAGTAAATATCCGAACCCCACGTGTATTGTTTGCTCTAAACAAACCATGTTTCGTTTGGTATCAAAATTTATTATAATACTTAAAAAAAAAAATTCCAATTATTAATCAATTACACTATCTTCTAAAAAGTACAAATAAATGGCCTAAAATGAGTAGAATGTAATAATTTTGGAAGACAAATAAGTGACCATGTCAATATCAAAGAACAAAAATGTGAGCTAAACAAAAAAATTTAGATCATAATATATATGTGAAAATTGTCAAAAATTGTTTTTCAGTCACAAAAATACCCCTACAATTTTTTTGAAAAACGTGAAACCTTCAAAGGATTTTTCGACAATTGCTCGTGATGCCTAAGCGATTTCACTTGGGTAGCGTTGGTTTTGATGGTGCCTTTGCCGAGTGATGCATATGGCACGCTCAAGTGACACAGTATGTGGTGAAAGTGCCTCCGGCGTGAGATGAGAGAGATGAGAGGGAAGAGAAGAGAGGGAAAAGTGGAGAGAGAGAGAGAGATTCTTGAATATTTTTATATGAGGGTATTTTGGTAATTGTAAAAAACACGTTTATAAACAGTTAAATTTTCGTATGTAGTTAAAAACTATTTCAAATGTTTCTAGAGACTAGTTTGTATTTTTTTTTTCTATATATATCTCGATTTGTATATATATATATATAGTCCCGTTCTAGTCAGTGCGTATCGATAAAACTTCATTAATGCGTTTCATGTGGGCCACTAATTATGGAGAAGCACCGATAAATGCATACACACTTAAGTCAAAAGCATGTAAATCTAGTGGTTCAGTGGTTCACATGTAACGCACTGATATAAGTTATATCAATACGTACTGACTTAAAATTTTATATATAATATATATCTTTTAGTATACCGTTGTATCAGTACACCCATTATGGTAATGATTTTTTTGACACGATCATGTCATTCCACCGAGCTATATGTATTGTAGCATGGGCTGTAGCCCAAGTTGATTTTTTGAAAAATGTTTAAAGTTTTTACTTTTTACAAAATCTTCCCTCTTTGTTATTATTTTTACAAAAAAACCCCTATTTTATAATTTTTTTACAAACTATCCTAATTAAAATCACATCGGACAAATAAAATAGAAATTTTAAGGTTGATACATGACTTCCAATCTTTGAAGCACAATTTAACCGAACATGTTTAATTATATATATATATATATATATAAATATTAAATTATTTAATTTATATTATTGATTACTAACAAACAATGTAATAAATAGTATATAAATCATCTTAACTGATTTGTTGATAATTTTGCTTCATTAATTCTTAATAGAAGTTTGGTTGAATTTTAGTAGTAGCAAGTTGACATGTGTGTAAATTTATATTTTTGCCAAAAAAAAAAAAAAAAAAAACACTAAATTAATAAAATTTTGTCCGATAATTATTAACCTACCCTACTATAATATCCTAGCTACGCCCTTATAAATATACGAGTGTATTTTTACTCACCCACACTAACTAGTGTGAACCATTATCACCCTAAAATCCCACATTTTTCATCCCACTATATGTGGCATATGAGGTGTCAAATGGTCAGTGGATACATGAGGTAGGTGAGATAAATCAAGTGTATTCACTCACAATTTGACATCTTACATACCACATGTGGTGGGATAAAAAATGTGGGATTTTAGATGAGATATTTAGCATCATTAATATATATATATATACACACACACACACGATCACATGCAACTCATGGACGATGATCACCGCAACTCATGGACATTTTAATATGGTTTTTCAACAAAGCATATTAGAATGTCCTTATATCTGTTTATATTGAAAAACCATTTGCTCATACAGTATTAGTTCTTACATAAGGTTCTACACAGTTAAGCAAGTGTTGTCCACACCTGATCAAGAATTCCGTTGATAATCTGTAACCGTCCATTTCTCATCATTGATTCGTTTGGATATTATTCTCTCAGAAGATTTTTATCAGAAACCCTAATCGAATAATCATACTTCACAACAAAAAGGTTGAGCTTTTGCTTCCTTCTTTTTCTCAAAAATTCGATTAAAAAGCATTCGCGTTTGGTAGCCAAGATAAAAAGTTCAATTTTTTGATAATTTTATTTGTGTTTTTTTACAGGATCGTGAAAAAAAAATGGCGGAGACGACGGTCGACAACGGCGTTCTACCGGCCGTAGAAGAGGAGTCGGCGGCGGATAACTTCTTCGATCTCGATCAAGACAGCAAAGCGGGTGATATAAGTCGAAAACTGGAATCTCTAGAGCGAGAGAACAAGGAAATGAAGGAGAGGATCACGAAACTTACAATCGAAGTGGAAGGATCAGAGGAGGACAAGAAGCTTTTCGATTCCATTGCCGCTCGGGCCGTGGAACTGGAGACGGAGGTTGCTCGGCTCCAACACGACTTGATCACTGCTATGAGCGAAGGAGAGGAAGCGACTCGAGAGGTGGCTGCGTTGAAGAAAGCGATTGCAGAGAAGGGAGAGAAATTGGAAAATGTAGAGAAAGAAGTGGATGCGTTGAAGAAAGAGAAAGCAGAGAGAGAGAAAAAAGTGAGGGAATTGGAGAGGAAGGTTGGATTGTTGGAGGTGAAGGAAATTGAGGAGAAGAGTAAGAAGTTGAGAGTTGAGGAGGAAATGAGAGAAAAGATTGATGAGAAGGACAGGGAGATTACTGTCTTCAAGAGGAGAGTTGATGAATTGGTATCTGAATTGGACAAGTGGAAATTTGAGAAGAAGTCTGTGGATGAGACTCTGATACTATCCGAGAAGAAGTCCAAGGAAATGGAGTTTCTCATACCGCAACTGGAAAGAGAGGTTGAGGAGGCTCAGAAGGTGATCACTGGACTTAAAGAGAAGACCTTGGATGGTTTTAATGGGACTGACCGCGATGTTCAACTCAGTGTTGGTGCTCAAGCTATGGGGTTTAACTGGCAATTGCCTGCTGTGGCCGTGGCTGCCGCTGCTGCTTCTGCCGGTGTGGTTTATGCTTGCTATGCAAGGCGGAGGTGAGAGCAAAAGGAGAAATGCAAGAGGTGATTGCGCATATCATTTACCAATATGTGCCTATAATTTTTAATTTTGATTCATAGAATTTATGTCTTTTTGCTTTGTTTTTGAGCTCATTTCAGATTTTGGTTTACTTGAATATCTCGGGGATGTTTTGATGTCTCTCATTACCAGTTAACTTTTTTCAATCGGGATACTGAATTATTCTATATAGTTCCCAGATGAGTTTTCATTCTAGACCTTATTCTCTGTCGATTTATCAATATGTTTGAGCACTTTAGTTTGAGTATTTGCCCTCAATTTTGGATTGGTTAATGCAAATTGCTGCGTGTTTGTAATTTTGCTACTGTTGATTGGCTCGTTTGTAAGTTCCCTGTGTTGTATTGAATGCTCTAGTTTCTGCCGATATGAGCTAATTGTAGTTAGTAAAAGATTTTCTTGCACAGAACACAAATTGAATATTTTTGCCAATCAGAGCCTTAATAATAAGAGGACTTGTTGTATTTTACTGTACTTCAACCTGTATTTGCTCTGCAGCTAGTTTTACACGAAAAGAATCCTTTTAAAATGGTGAAAATTTTAGCGCCTGATATATTTTGCAGTCTTTTCATGAAGTTCCACCTTATGGATTATCTGTGAGAGCTAGATACTAGAAGTTGATCTTGTAGGAGGTTATAGTCTTATTCTTTTTGTGTACAAATGGACTGGTTGAACTGCTCCATGTTGCCATTGCCAGAAGCATAACTGCATAAGTATATGATGTATATCTGGTCCTGAATGCAATTTTTTTTGTTTTTTTTGTTTTGTTTTTTTGTTTGTTTTTTGTTTTGAATAGTTTCAGATGTTTATCCTGTTATCAAAATTGGCACTGTACAATCACTTGGAATGCCATTGGGTTTTGGCTTCTGTTGTCCTTAATCTTCTTTGGTCTGCCTTGGGATCTCTATTCGAGAAAGCTGACTCCTCCCAATGGACTTCTCCCTAAAATGAGTCAATTACTAGATCTTTGATTGTTTCTCTTTCCATATGTTTGCTGTGCCGTGGAAGTTGCTCTTGCCAACTGCCATCTTATGATGGTTCCTACTTCCGGACACAATAGGAACCCATTACATCAGGACCACTTCATGAATCGTGCTGTACAACTAGATACAGAAAAAATTATCTTTTTTCCATGTGAGTTTTGAATGAGAGTGATGCTAGACATCCCACCTTTGTATTTCACTTGCATCCCGACTAATGATGTAGCACTTGATAAGTGGATACATGTGCTAAGTGAGATAAATAATCTTTAACGTGTATCCACTTTCCAATTGCTACATCATTGGTTGGGATGCAACTATGCAAGTGAGATACAAAAGATGGGTTGTCTAGTATTATCGTTTAAACTTTAAATGATATATACTAGACATTTAGCACTTGCCTCATTATAGTGTTGTTCTTGTATGCAACATGATTTAGTTTGGTTCATTCTTGCATATGGTTTGGTTTAGTTTAGTTTGGCTCAGCTGGTTCAACTTAAAGTTGAATTTATGCATGCTAATCACCTAAAACGGAAATTCTACAAACAGTTTCTTAAGGTGAACTCCGATTGCATTGATTTGAAGAAGAAAGTTTTTCTGGAGATGAAGAATAAAATTTAGTAAACTGAAACTAATTTGCAGGTTTTTCAATCAGGTTTCCTTAATAAAAAAGAATAGATAAACAACTCTGTATTCGGTATCAGGCTAAATCTCGAAGAAATCATCAGCCTATCAATGGTTCCATCATTGAAAACAAATACAACAACACTTGATTTTAGGATAAACACGAACACTGACGGAACAGAAATCACACACAAAATCCAACCAGAGTCTGATACATCAAAGAAACTTCATTGCCTAAAAGCTAGGCAAACTTCTCTTCAAACAGCAAATTTCCAATCAACTTTAGGCCAACCGAATCTGAATCTCTTGCATTAATCTTCCACTTGCTCACCTCAACCAACAGATCTATATATCTATATATATAAAAAAAAAACAACACAACTTTCTTTAGATCCAGATACAGAAGACCATTAAATCTTGCAATATTTCTGTTTTGGAAACCCCTCTACCAAAGATCTGGCTGTCAAACTGCATCCAGAATAGAAAAAAAAAAAAAAAAAAACACAGGACCCAACCAGCAGTTAGCTTCATTTTAGCATTATTTAGCCGATATATGCTCATAAGACCTAGGTGCTTTCTTGTTGACGTGTGCGTGGTGTTAAATGCCCTATGTGAGACTAGTAAGTAGTGAAGGATTAGACCTAGTGTGACTTCTAGTTTGAACAAATATACGAAGTTAGAGAACAGAGAATGAGAAAATATATATTGTTTGAAAACTTTGTCATGAGAGGAGTAGGCTTGCATGAAAAATGGTCTCAAAACTCTCAACATCCATCAAGTAATGTCTCACCTACACCATAACCTAGTCCTCTACCAGCTAAGAGAGTTTTCCATTCATCGAGGTTCTGGGATGTTAATTTATCTCCACCAATTCCATCAAACTAACATAGAATGTTCATAATTCCTTATAGAAGCAAATCTATTAGCATTTTCCAAATAACCCTGCTAAGTTATTGCACACAGAACCATGCACATTTCACAATCAATATAAACAAGTGAAAATATTAACAACTCTATTAACAATCCCTAAACCCAAATCAACAAAATGAGAAATTAGTACATAGGATTACAAATCAGTTTATCTCACCTTGATCTATCTATCTGAACGACTCAAAACATTGAAGAGTCCACAGCAGCTTCTCCATGAAGTTGGTCTTACAGGGATTTGATTCAAAGATATAATAGGCTGCACGGAAAGATAGTACTCAACTGGTTAAGATATATACTAGTTGCTCCAATGATAATTCTTACACTATGGAAAGTAGAAAGAAAAAAAAAAAAAAACGCTTAATAATTGTTGTATCCAGGCTTAAGTTACCTACCGAATTTCCATTGCTTTCGAAAATCTCAGGCTTATCGGCGATTTCATCAGCATCAGTAGTGTTTTCAACATTGCCAGAATTTGCCAATGCTGGCAATGATTTGTCCACTTCTTGTTTGTATTCCTTATCAGCAGTATATGATGACTCGCCGGTGTTCTGTATGAAACCTGGCAATTTCGTTTCCTCGATTTCTCTGGACTTCTCTTCATTTATAGCTACAGGCAGAGGAACTTCACCATTTTCCTCCAAAGAAGGCAGTTTTATTTCCTCAATCACCTTGGACACCTCCTCTGTCAGTACCGGAGAAATCCCATCGTTCTCATTTGATGCCTCTTCAGTTTCCTTGGAATCCAATAAGGTAATATCTTCAAGAGCCTCTATTATCTGAACTACTGCTGCAGCTTCTTCACCATCACTAATCAACTCTTCAGATTGAGTAACTGAGTCGACAACAGAGACGGTAACCTCTTTTTCCTCCTGGAATTCCCCTGAATCCACCACCTGTGGAGGACTTTTCTCATTAGGCTTTTCATCATGGTTTTCATTCACAGCCTCTGAATTCTCATCAACAGCACTTACTGTCACAGATTCAGCCTTAGTTTTCAACTCTTCAGGAATCACTTCCTTTATCTTATCCTCTGATTCCACCCTCGGGATCTCCTCCAATTTCCCATTTGAAGATTCCTCCATTTTGATTTTTGATGATGATTTCTAGTAACTACTGATAAAAACAAATCAAGAATCAATCTCTCTCTCTTTACTCCTTTACAACTTTTATGTAGTGGTCACAATACCCATCAGGCCATCACAGTCCTAATCGTAGAATTTCAAATAATTAATCCTCCTTGATTACAGCAGTTTACTCTTATTAAGACAAAAAGAAAAAAAACTTAAGAGAGAAGGAAGCTACAAGTCTACAAGTCAAACCAAAAAAAAGTAAAAGAAAAGTATAAATTCCAGATGATTGTGGAAAAGATAATAACAAAGTAACAAACGTATGCTGGAATTGAAAAGTAGGTGTAGAATGGGAGATGGAGATGGTGTTGATAAATTAATTTTGTCAGCTTTTTTTTCTTTTTCTTTCTGGGACCAGGAAGACTTTTGACTGGTTGTTACAGGGTGTTTATAGAAAAGAAAGTGTAAGAATGGTGGATGTGTAAATAAATAAAGATGTTGTTGGTATCTTTTGCTTTCTCAGTGATGAGTTGTCGGTTTTCAAGTGTATGGGTTTCATGTTGTCAATTTGTCATTCATGGTTGAGGGCGGGACTTTCAACTTTCGCGTTTAATTTACCCGCCCCCTCAGACTACCAACCACCAACCATCGTGCTTGAAAGTTCCAAGTGGATTAATTTGGCTACGTCTTAGGTCTCTATATTTCTATCTTTGGACCACCCAAAAAAAAAAAAAAAAAAAAAGAATTCTCTTAATTGAATGAGTAATTATGTTTGATAATTTAATAATTATGATAATTGATTATTATATGACGAGATGAGATTGATTCGGTAGTAAACCTTTCACACCTAGATTTATCCTAGATGTTTTATTCAGTCTTCCAAACGTCTCTATTGATTTAGTGTCATTTAGACCTATTTCCACGAAACATTTTTTCTCATCCCCTTCAAGGGGGATAACAATTACCTCCCTCCCAAATGGATGACATGAGCCCAGAGAGGTAATCATGTTTGAACAAATTTATCCCTCCATGGACACATGTCATCTATTCGGGAGAGGGGTGAGCAAAAATGGACTATATTTCCACTTTGAATGCATAAACAGGATGGACTATTTCGAAAAGAATTCAGAAATTTCAAATTTGACAAGAGGCAATATGACATTTGGTAAAAGCTTAGATATGTTATATGTATACCCATCTTGAACTTTTGAGATTGAATAAGATCTATAACATCTTTGATTGTATTTGTACCACTATCCCAAAAATAAAATACCCAGTTTTTAATTTTTAATTTTTTTAAAAAAATCCCTTGTTCTTACTAATTACGATAGATATAAATACATTCCAATAAAGCACCAACCACACACGCCAACAAAGAGAAATGCCAAGCTGTCGACAGTTTAATTAGCTGCCAAATTGGTGTAATTCTTTTCTAATTTCTTGGCTCAGCAGCTGATCATCACCAACCATTTCTTTTCTAATAAGCTACGTGATGCATCTTGACAATCATTCAACGTCCATGTTTTGAATAGAATCGACAAAGAGGCGCTGATTGATCCATCTATTAAAGTTTTGTCTGTGAAAATAGACCCCATCATCTTTAATACTCCAATAACAACGAGTGCATTGCAATCTCACATGGAATGCCCAGAAAACTCCTTGATTGTCGTTATCTATATGGACATAGCACCATTTTAGAGGGAACAGAATCTCTCTGAATTCCCAGGAAATGGCATCTCCTGCATTGAGAAGCATCATTTCTTCTTTGAATTCCTCAACGCCGCACTTGACATGGACATGGTGAGAAGCGTTGTTTCTCAGCTCCACCGTCACCATTGGAAACAACAAGTTGAACATTCTCTGGGGAAACGAATTAGCAGGCTTCCCCAAACAAGGACTCTGGAATGAGACACAAAAGTACAACAACACCATGAATTTAATGTTAATATTATGCATGGTGAATTATTAAATTGTTCAAGTTGAGGAATGTGTTGTTGGGTTTGTTTAATTATATATATATATATAGAGAGAGAGAGAGAGAGAGGAAAAGGAAGTTTATAGAAGACGATGGTTTTTTGACAGCACTAGCTAGTCTTCAAAGTGGTTGTGATTTGGTTGTAACCATGTCCACTGCAGCATAAAACTACTACTGTCTAGACCGACGATTTGTTCGATTTTCCTCAAAATTAGAAACAGAAACAAAAACTATCTCCTATTGGGTAAGTGGCACCGTTAATGCCGAATTTTTTCATAACAGAAGTTGTAAATCTCTCGTGTGTGTGTATATATATATATATATATTGAACTATTACAATATTTTAAGACCGGGGAATGGTTATGACTCAACCTGTAACCTCATAGATGCAGATGTGAGGGACTTACCATTGAACCAACTTCACTTTATTCTAAAACTCTCATATCACCGTCAACAACGATCTCTTATCTGCATTAATGAAATCATACACTATAGGAACCAACACGGATAGGAAAACATAAGATCTCTCAATGTTGTCGTCATTGTTGCCGTCTCCTCTCCTCTCCTCTCCTCTTCTTATTGCCTCCACTTTCCTTGATTGTCTACATAAGTTTGATCAAAATGAATGAATATCACACGAACCAACACGGATAGGAAAACAAATTTGACGAGAACAAACTACATAAGTTTCGTGGCATAAAGACGTGAAAGAGGCTGGACCTTTGGAGAAACCAAAATATATATGACTAAAATTACAAAGATACGGTGATTATTAGCAAATTCCATAGTATAAAGGCTAAATGAAAAAAATACCGTTATGGATATTCACTCCAACAACAAAAGAACTTCATCTTCTTCAGCAGGGAATTCAGGTAACTTTTTGCCTGAGACATGGTACACTGTTAGTCTCTCAAAGATGCTCATCATTTTGTGTGCCTTTTAAGGAGAATAACAAATGTTGAACCTTCCGATAAGCTTCCCTATCCGTAAAAACCATTCCAACTCGTACTGATTCACTAGTGATATTGCACCACTGGATCTTCCTGCACGAACAGTTCTTCCCACTCTATGGATATAATCCTGCAGCAAACATGAAATCAACAAACACGTGTATATACTATTTTTGATAAAATAATAATTAAGGTATGAGAAGTATACAACAATTCAGATATAAAGCCAGACCTTAGAATTTGCTGGGATACCATAATTGATAACCATAGCGACGGATGGAATATCGAGCCCTCTACTCACCACTTCAGTGTAGATAAGGATATTACACTCTCCAGCCTTAAACTTATTCAAGGCTCCAAGTCTTTTAGACTGTCACACATGCCATGGATAAAAGTGCGGGGAAGTACAAAATAAAGCAAGGGACAAAAAGAATGGCAACAAAGAGGATAGCTCAATCGTAAATTGACCACTAATTGGGATGGCCCTTTGACCAAGATTTCGAAGCAACAAAGCCAGAAGGCGAGTTGTATCACATGTTCGAGTGAAAACCATTGTTGAAAATCCAGGCATCTCAGTCAGAATATATACAAGATAGCATTCCTGTAAACAAAGGTAAATGGATATGAATGTAAGGAGACAGAACTTTGATGAATTGTCAACCACAGTCACTAGCAAAGAAAAAGGTCTGCACTCTATATGCCTCACTCAGAATATAATGAAATTTGCATTAACAATCAGGGCAAAGGCGAGACCTTATACTTAGCAGGAACAAAGCGGTACTGCTGCTTCAGTGTGTCAACAGTGGAATATTAGGATGATGCTTCAATCTAAACGAATTGACAAAGAGGCAGTTGTTAAATATCAATCTAAAAGATAATTTAGAATGTGCTAAGTGGGATTTTATTACTCTTCTTCTTCTTCTTCTTTAGGTAAGTAATAGTGTATTAACACGCCCTCTCAAGAAATGAAGTAAAACGTGAACAAGACTTCTGGTTAAATGCGTTGTGTAAGGGAATAAGACTTCTGTGGTATTACCTTACGGGATTCTTTAAACAAGCCCTCTCAAGCTTCCTCACCTGCAATATTGATAGAAGAAATTCATCAAAATGTCACATTTCACCCATTCATTTCCTTTTCCTCCTTCGTAACTAATTTATCTATTTCTTAAGGTTGTTTTATAAGGTAGATATAATTACATTGCTTGCATATAATGCCAGGCAAACTACGGCCTGGACCAAGCTCGTAAAGTTGGTAAGCAGTTAGCACATAGGCAGAAGTTATATATTTTTTCAGTTGTATACTTGTATCTGCCCCAGGGTGGCCTACAAAACATAATATTTAATTGATTGAAAACTAATGGTGCACAGTAATCCTATTCTGAACTCCAATAATATATTTGCCATTATATGTACACATTTAACCATATATACCTTCTTGGTCATTGTTGCAGAAAATAAGTATGTTTTTCACGCTGGTGGGATAACATTTAAAATTTCATCAAGCGATTTCTCAAATTCCTCGTTCAGCAACCTGTCTGCTTCATCTAGGACCTGCTCAATGTGCAAACAAATCACACAGCTCACAAGACATGAAAAGTTAAAAGCAAATGAAGTACGAATACGAAAATATTTCGGCTTAACATTCTAGCCAAGTATAGCGTTAATTTTCTTGTAATGTACATACCAAATATCTCAATGTGTCAAGAGAAAAACCTTTCGTATTGGTTAAATGATCCATAAGGCATCCAGGCGTTGCAACCTACATGAAAGAAAAAGAAATTAAACTCTACATCGAAGGGTTAAGGATAAAGATTCGTCAATTTTGTTCACGTTTTACTTCATTTCTTAAGGGGAGATGCACCTAAATTTTATTGATAAATGATAACCATATTGATATCAAAATCTTTAATGTTTGTTGAAAACCACAAAGACATAAACAAATTATGATAATGAAAACAAACCATCTGCCCATTCATACCCTATATTTACATATAAGAACTTAAAAAGCATCATCTGATTCAAATGAAAACTCACAACTATGTGTGGACGCTTTCCAAGAGCAAGGATCTGTTGCATCATGTCTATCCCTCCAACAAGCTGTTTGTTCAGGAAATAAGGTCAATAACCAAATCAATATACACAAATTCTACAAGAAACTTTTCCCCGTCTACAACATTGTACAATCACACTTCAGAATCGGAGCAATGAAAGTCTTAATACCACAGAAGTCTTATTCCCTTACACAACGCATTTAACCAGACAATCAAAACTTGACCGTAAACTTACCACTACACACTTAAGGCTAATTCTAGATCCTAAAGCTTCAAACTGCTCAGCAATCTGAATTGCAAGCTCCCTGGAATTGGGCAAAGATGAAAAATTAGTCAAAGAGAGAAGCCCAAATTATTTACAGATGAGAACATCTTTCGTATTTTAGTCGTAGCAGTATCTTCTTTCCAAACCTTGTTATAGAGAGCATGCAGGCAAAGAATGCTAGAACCGTCCATTGATTTTCTGCAATCTCTAAAAGAGCCTACAATATAGGAAGAGCAAATGCTCCGGTTTTACCAGAAACCGTCTGTACAAGTCCAATCATGTCTTTTCCTACATCACAAAATAATTTCATGATGGTTTTATCAATCTAACAATAATATTTTAAAATAAAAATAAAAACAAAAAGGAAAGATACCTTAATTTTTTTTTCCTACTTTCCTTTAACTTATGTTAATAAAATCAAAATCAAAATAAGAAGTGACTCGATAATGTATATGAGAGTGAACCTTCTAGTGCATGAGGGATTGCCTCCGCCTGTATCTTTGAAGTGGTTTTCCATCCTAAATTTTCACAAGCTTCAACCAATTCGTCGCGTAACATCATCTTCTTCTGCCATTCTCAACTAAATAACCTTCCAAAAAGAAATTCCAAGTTGATGACAAAACCAGACAATCAGCTACAAATTTACATTAATTTCATATTGAAATTAAAATAATATACCATACAAACAACTGACCAACAAAAATCGAATGCTTCAGCTACCAAGAAGGAGACAGGCAAGTAGAAACGAAATGACGAAAAAGAATGCAACTTTCGATACTGAGCTTAATGTAATATTTCAAAAAAATAAAAAAATAAAAAAAAAACATATATTTATTAGTTAACTAAACCAAGTTCATCACATTGTACTGTATATGAAATTTTAACAACAACTAAACAAAACAAAACAAATTGGATGGGTGATACCAGTTCTTAAGACTGTATAGCTCGGCGAATCATGGAACAAATGGTTAAATTAGAACTCAATTTCACAAATGATACAAATATCCACAAAGTTTTCTATCAAAGATCTAACACTAATGACTAATTTGTTTATTAATTGAAGCAAATTATATTGCCTCAGTAAGACAGTAACTTGCAACATTAAATCTTCACGCTGCAGCGGACAATAATGGAACATGTATTAAATTAGAGAGCCTGTAACAATAGAAGCATCAAATCATGAACCAAAAACAACCAGGATCATTATGATTTAATGTCTGGTTCGAGTCTGGTATTCCTTAATTGGACTAGCTTATATCTCTTACTTAAACGGGTCTAGTGAGTTTACATTCCAATTAATTCAAAGTTCAAACAACATGCGAGATTGCGAGGAAGACAAACAACACGCAAATGGGGGGACTTACTTCCACTGCTCCGGTGACGGCGGTGCGGCGGCGCTTCCCTGTCTTTTTTATGATGACGGACAGGGGTATTGATTGATGAAGACGGCGCTTGCGGTGGTGAATGATGATAGTCGAGAATTTAAGAGATCAAAACGACGTCGTTTTGAACAAGGCTTTTTAATACAAAAGGGTTCGGTTTTTTTAAAACCCGAACCAGAACCCACTTCGGGTTTGAATTATCAGAATCGAACCCGACCCACACGCCATCCCTAATATTCTGCATGCTCCATTCAAGTATGTTTCCTACAACTACAAAATAACAACTCTCCCTTTAAAACCCTAAAACACCTTCTCAGTCAGAAACAACCCTAATACACACTCAACCACCATGGCCACCACCATCAATTATCTGACTCCTCCGTTGGAAGCCAACCGAGTCAGCTTAACAACCGTGGAGTCAGCTGTAAAGGCTCTCATAAAATGGAGAAACTCAAAATCCATAGCACAAAACCCTCAACTTCTAGAGCAAGACGATTTCATCTACCTAAACCTAACTCTCAAAAACATCCCACCAAAATCTCGCACTAACCCTTACAAAATCCCCCTCCCTCACCCGATATTCAGTCTAGAAGACGACAAAACACCGCAACTCTGCCTAATAGTCGATGATCGTCCCAAGTCTAATCTCACAAAAGGCTCTGCTTTGAAGAAAATCAAAAACGACAACATACCCATGTCAAAGGTCGTCAGGATCACTAAACTGGAGACCGATTACCGCCCTTTCGAGGCAAAAAGGAAGCTGTTCAATTCCTACGACAAGTTCTTTTCTGACAAGAGAGCGGTTCCTCTCCTGCGTAAGTTGTTGGGGAAGCAGTTTTCGAAAAAGAAGAAGCTTCCTGTTCCGTTGGATTTGAAGCGTAAGAATTGGAAGGAGCAGATTGAGAAGGTTTGTGGGTCGGCATTGCTGTATATGGAGACGGGCACTTGTAGTGTTTTGAAAGTAGGGAAGGTGTCGATGGGAGCGGAGGAGATTGTGGAGAATGTTGCAGCTGCCGTTAATGGGATTGCTGAGATTGTGCCCAGAAAATGGAGGAACATAAGATCGTTGCAGCTGAAACTGTCAGATAGCATGACTTTGCCTGTTTATCAGGCAGTGCCTGATATGAAATTGAAAATTGATGGAGTCAAGGAAGAAGAAGAGGTCATGTAACAAGAAGAAATAGCTGGTGGTATGCATGGTTCAATCATGTCGAAATTTATTTAAATATAAATTCCAGTATTATATGTAGGATCACAAACTCAATGTTTGCTTTTTTATTATGATTTGATATATCTGCTGTTCCGATCACCACCTCTTGCTGTGTGAAGAAATTTTTCTAATCTAAAATTCTCTCTTAAATTTTTTTCCCCTTATACTAATTTTAATGGTCAGTACGTTCTTATATGAAAATATGAAATCTCATTTACAATAGTATTTGGTCTCCCATATTCCAGTATGCGTTATCATGCTAATTAAAATATATGATTACCAATGTTGTATTATGCACTAATAATATAAGTCATTAACATGGAGTCCTTACTCGTTGGTGAATAACGATGGAAGGTATTTTTAGTATTGTGTTTGAAATATAATTTTTTATTTTTTATAAAAAATGTAAAATGAAACCAGTAAAGAATATTCAAGAAAAAAGAAGAAGAAGAGCAAATGTGGGCTAGTAAAGGAGGAATTCGGTGAGCCTTGCCGACGGTTATTCAACTAGGAGCTTTGCTCGATCCCTCCCTGTAAGGAACTGACAAATTCAATGAAACAACAACTGATACCATTATCGTGGAAGGACAATAGCAATGGGGGTAGGCGAACTGAGATGAGGCTGAACCTTGAACAACATCCACATTGGTTCTTGAATTGGGAGGAACCTGCCTGTTTGTATTTTGACAAGCCATATATCGTAACGATATCCTTAGTTATACCAAATGTCACTTGCCTTGGTAGGTGACTTCAAACCGTGATATTTTAAATATAGTTTCACGTTTATCTCCCCACGAACTTGTTGTGAGAATTGCATCGTATTTGTAGAATCTATTATTGTAAAGTCCGGTAGACATACCACTTAACCACAACAGTGTCAGCTTTATAAATATAAATATACCAACTGCTGCGATTATATCAAATGTTTTGGATTGTAATCTTGTGGTTACTCCAATAAAAAAAATAAAAAAATAAAAAAATAATATTTTATTCAAAATGATGACAAATTAGGGTTTTGAAGGTTGAAGGTCGTAGGTGAGGTAGGCCCAAACCCAAACAAAAATGGGTTCTGGCCTACAACGAAGCCCATAAAAGTAGGCACGAGACCAAACAAAAAATGTGTCGTGGTCCATAAAAGCCCATAGTCCGCAGCCAACCTGCAATCTGCTCTCTACAAAACTTACATTTTAAAACCCTAAAACACTCTCTCTGTAAAACCCTAGTACACTCGACCTGTCCTGAGTCTCTCTCGCCTCAGCTACCATGTCCACCATCAATCCAACTCCACCGCCGCCGTCGTCAGCCAACCGAATCAGCTCAAAAACAGTAGAGTCAGCTGTGAACGCGCTCTTGAAATGGAGAAAATCAAAATCCAAAACACAAAAAGCTCAACTTTTGGAGCAAGACGATTTCCTCTACCTGGTACTCACTCTCAAGAAAATCCCACAAAAGGCTCGCACTAACCCTCACAAAATCCCTCTCCCTCATCCTCTAATCTGCCACGAAGACGATAACGCGCCGGAAACCTGCCTTATAATCGACGATCGTCCCAAATCCAACCTCACCAAAGACGAGGCAATGAAGAAGATCAAGAACGACAACATACCCATCTCCAAAGTCATCAAGCTCACCAAATTGAAGACCGATTACCGCCCTTTTGAGGCCAAAAGGAAGTTGTGTGATTCTTATGACATGTTCTTTGCTGACAAGAGAGTGATTCCTCTCTTGCCTAAGTTGTTGGGGAAGCAGTTTTTCAAAAAGAAGAAGATTCCAGTTCCGATGGATTTGAAGCATAAGAATTGGAAGGAGCAGATGGATAAGGTTTGTGGGTCGACATTGTTGTATATCAAGACGGGCACTTGTTGTGTTTTGAAGATAGGGAAGGTCTCGATGGGACCGATGGAGATTGTGGAGAATGTGACGGCTGCCATTGATGGGATCGCCGAGATTGTTCCCAGAAAATGGGGAAACATAAGGTCGTTCCATCTGAAAGTGCTGGACAGCATGGCTCTTCCTATTTATCAATCTGTCCCTGATATGAAGTTGAAAATTGATGGAGTGAAGAAGGATGATGAGGAGGTCTTTAACCATATATTGGGTGAAGGAAATGTTAAGGATGTTAAAAGTGATAGTAACAAAAAGAAATCGAAGAAGGGTAGGATTCATGAGGTTAGGTATATGGATAGTAATATTGGGGAGGTGTTAGATGATGACGAATTGGGTAGTGGTGGCGTTGAGGCTGATGTTGTTGAAAGTGAGGGAAATGAAGATACTGAGAATGATCAGATGGGTGGTGGTGAAGTCAGGAGTCAAAAGAGGAAGAAGGGAGATAAAGTGAAAGTTGAGAAACCGCCGAAGAAGATGGCTAAGTTGAAGAAAGAGGATGGTATTGAGGGTATGAAAGATCAGAAACTGACTAAGAAGATGTCAAAGGTGGTGAAGAAAGAGGACGGTGTCAAGGATAGGAAATATGAGGATGTTGTCAAGCAAAAGAAGCAAGAGAAGGAAGAGCTCCCTTTGAAGGAGAAGAAGAAGAGTTTGCTTGGGAAGTTGAAGAGTCCAGAACTGAAGGTGAAGGACAAGAAGGAGAAGAAAAGGTGGGTATAACTTATCATGGTAGCTTATTGAAGTCACTGCTTTTTGGACTTACAGAAGATTAAGTATGGTTGTCAACTTGTCCTCTGTCCAATTTTGGTTTTAAGTTCTTAACAGGAATTTATCTTATTGAATATTACAAAATTTTGAGATTATTTGATGCTTAATGTTGTTGTCTCTTCATTATAGAGAACCTTTAGATGTTGATTTATTTCTGTTGTTTGTTTCATGTTTCAATTTAGCATTGCTGTAATCTATTTTTATAAGTTCAACAAACTTAATTGCTCATTCTCTGTTTGATGCTCTGTAAAAGAAACTGTATCATGAATTCTGTTATGAATCAGTATCATGGAGTGTCTACTTAAGAACAAGCTGGGTCTGTAATCAAATGAATTTGAAGCAAGATTTGCTGGGCTAAATTTGTCGTTGCTGTCGTAGTAGTTCCTGAAGGTCACTGTCCTCAGATGCATCTTGTGGCATTTTTTTTAGAAGATACATCTTGTGACACTAGCAGTAAGAATGGTACCTATAATATTGTTACTATCCTGTTTGAATTAACTTATTCAGAATTGATTGGGAATTTGATATTTCTTACCATGGTTCTTGTTCGGTTGTGATATTTAGTTTGGTATGGACATAGAAGCACTTTTTCTCAACCGAGTTTACAGTTTTAATCGGATCAAGAGGAAGTAGCTGATTCACAATGCTCTTGGTTATGCATAATAATTTGATGATTGCATAATACTCTTGCTTCATGGTACGTACCTCCTTTGTGAGTCGTGTATTTTCCTTGATATTGTTACCTATCATCTATCTTCTAGATTGAAACCTAGTTATCAAATGTCTTAATCACAGTTATTTATTTATTTATTTTCATTTCTTTTAATCCATGTAGTAGTAGATTGATAAATTAAGGTTGAAACTAATGTGTTGTTTGATATTTAAAAAGCGAATCTCTTGAAAGTAGGATTAGTTTTTGTTCTTCATACTCTCATCTGAGGATTTTTATCACAGAATGTATATACCTTGGATTGAGGGACCTGATGCTCAAGTGGCATGTGCCATAGTTTCATCTCAGTCCAGGTTAGGTGCAATCTAACTTGGAAACAAGAAGCATGTGCTATGATTATTTAGGCTGCCATAGGGTTCTAAATGTCAGATGCAGAATTATCTTTAGTAGTTTTATTGAAATTTGATTATACATAGTTGATTTTCGCTTGCCTTAACTTTGTTTGCCATGGAATCGGGAATATGATTCCGACTTGGGAGTATTGAGTTGTTAGATAATTGGCGGTCTAGCTAGTCGTAATTGGTACCTACTAACCCAGCCTCGATAGAGATGCTTAGTCAAGTCTAGGGGTATCAGGTCAGGGGTATGCAAGCTAGCAGAGTAGCAGGTTTTTAAAGGATGAGTAAGATGGTTTGGCCCTTATTTATTTTGGAGAATTTTACATAACCAACAACTCGTCTTTTTCACAAGTCCTCCCAACTTTTTGAGATTATTATTATTTGAATTATTACTATCTATTCGGGGTTTGAGGGATGAGGAAACAACTATAAATTTTTAGGTTTGATGGACATGCCACTAGGTCAATTTATCGTTGTTGAGATTATTATATATTTGTGATTTTCTGTCTAGGCAACAAAACAATACCCAATATGAATAAATCAGATGGAGAAAGGGGGGAATCGGGGGAGGTTCCCCGCCCTCGTTCTCTGCCTTCTGTCCCTTCCCCTGTCCTCGGCCCCACCTTAAATTGGGGTTCTGACCCCATCCCTGTCTTCGCCCCCACCTCAAATGGGGATAGGGCCTGCCGGAATTGAATGTCTTGGATATTTTGGGCATCTCTGTGCATGACCACTTCCTATTACTCTGTAGCTATTTCACTTAAAAAAAAAAAATTAAAAAAAAAATACAATTATATAGCTATTTCATTTAATCTTCCATAACGTTGTTTATTTTAACTTTTACTGATGAAAAGAATATGCCCTTAATAATATTTGATTTCGGTTGAGGAAAATACATGTGAAGAAGTTAACAAATGAATTAGAAAGAAGAATACTGCATGAGGTTTATATATTGACAAAGAAAATAAGTGAATAATCATTCATTTAAAAAGTTACAGAGATGAGGAAGAAGATGAAGTATTTGAAGTGGAAGTCGACGATGAAGGAGAATTTTGATGGGGTTAATTTCTCGGTCGGTTTTGGAGTATTTTTCTTGCTCTGCCGTCCACGGAGGAGTTGGAGATTGATTTTTGGAAGTCATGGAAAGAGGTGGAGACTCGATGCTCACTAAAACAAGGATTCACATTTCTAAAATTAAATCTAGTGTTTACTTTTTAGAGACAGTACTATCGTTAGGGTCTATTGGGAGATTATCGAGATTAAAATAATACATAATCGGTTTGAACATCTTTTTACTCTCATAAATACAAAAGAGAAAATTCCCTACATGCTTTGATATTATTGCTCATAGTGGGGGCCTTTAACTACCTATACTTGTAAACTGTGAATACTAATTAGCTTCAAACCTTCGCTGGTTAGCACTAGGATAGCTAATTAAACAAGCATAAAGATTGGAGAAGGGTTTTGATTTAAAAACGAAAGTAATTATATATTTATTTATTTATTGGTGTGTTACAATTGTCACATAAGTTAAAATACAAAATTAAAATATTTTAATATCATGCAGTTGTTGCCCATCATAGGGAGGATATTATATATTAATCAGAAATATTTAATGCAATAATTAAAGATAGAAAAGCCCATCATAGGGAGGATGATGAAAAAGTAATTCAAATTTCTGATGAAAATCAAAGTAAGGTGGGGACAGATTCAATCAATCAATCAGACAAAACAGACGGCTTTCGTGCACTTGATTTAATCTTTAATTATACGTGTCTTTATCATCTCAAATTGGACCACCTCAAACTATAAAAGTCTATAAAATGAGTGGTTTTTTTTTTTTTTTTGAAAGGATAAAATGAGTGGTTTTTATGTGCTTGTTTACTTGGCACAATTTTTATACATTTTCATGAATTAATTAACAAGTAGTTGTGATCTGTGAACCAGAGAATAATAATAACAAAGAAAGAGAGATGAAAAGAACATAGCCTTTGCGTGACCATTTTACAAAATCATGAAATCTATATTTATTTATAGAGTTCACAAGGTGGCACTATTTGCACCACTTGCTTTTATAATAATACTTCCTTTTTGTTTTTCATTAATTATATATATATATATCTATATATCTATATATTAAATTAATATTTAAGTATTTCTTAAAAAAAATTCAATATTTAAATTTCCATAAGAACGATAAATAGATTTTAAAAAGATTTTATAAATAAAATCAATATTTAATGTTAAAATGAAATTAGGTATATAAATAATTTTAAGTTTATTTCATAAGGATAATAATAGTAATATTTTAAAAGATTCATTAAATGTTAAAATAAATTATTTCATATTTACTTTAAAAAATAACTCTTCACCAACTTTTTAAAATCATTGTCGAAACTTATCAGATTATCAATTTGAAAGTTTTACTGAACGTATTTCTTTTTATCAAAATTATAAAAATAAATTGTTTTAACTTTTTTAAAAATAGTACCAAATTGGCCTACAAATTTCTAATAAAAATTTGTGGAACACTTTCCGAGATGATAGCTTGGATAATTGCATTCCCTATGCAATTAATAATAGCAATTTCACTCCCCAAGCTTTAGTTCAATCTGTGATATAAATAGACCCAAAATCTGATCGCATGGCTTAGCTGCTAGTAAACCCAATCTCTCGAGTCTCGAGTCTTGCTCTTCAAGTTTTATACATACCCTACAGTTTTATAAACATACTCCAAAATAGTCCCCACCTTAGTCCATATACCTTGAAAAAAGTCTCATAGACAATTATATCTTAAAATTCATCAACTGTACATGAACAATAAAAAGAGAAGACGAAACATAAACCGAT
This sequence comes from Acer campestre, assembly GCA_954870605.1. Classification (NCBI taxonomy): domain Eukaryota; kingdom Viridiplantae; phylum Streptophyta; class Magnoliopsida; order Sapindales; family Sapindaceae; genus Acer; species Acer campestre. The sequence continues at coordinate 12,656,030 of OX940803.1, read as the reverse complement.
AAAAATTATCTGGTCTTAAATCCCGCAAGAATACTTTAGTTAACGAACGTATTAGTGCTATAAGCAAACAGTACTCCACAAGTATTTACAAAAAAGTACGTAGCAGACATTGAACAAACACCATCAACCAATCAATCGACCAAAACAGTCCATATTACTTATAATACTGACTGTTTTTTTTGTCGTAGTATTTTTTCCAAACTTGTCAAAAGCTTATCATCATGACCAAGATATTAGTGATACCCAAGTGGAGCAGGAGCTTCCCTCAACTCACGTCCTTGATAGTGTATATCCTGCGATATAAATTCAATGAATATTAATATATAAAAATGTGGATGAAAATGAAACAAATAAAAATGAACCAAACCAAACCAAACAAAACTGGTACAGAATCCTTACCGATGCAAAGTGATTGACATCACGATGGTGAGCCTCATCTGCTCTTACAACCATGACAACATCCTTGAGAGTCGAGTTGGGGGGCATGCGCCAGTAATCAATGGCAATGGCCGGAGCAGGCACATTCTCAATGTTGCCTTTGTCCAACTCCTTGAGGAATTCAGTGTATGAATGTATTGCTTCCTCCTCCAGGTAACCCACCATGCGGTGAGCGAATTTTGGTGAAATCAGATAGCCCAGGAAGTAAGCATTGAAGAACACACCTTGGACTGTCATTACGAGAGCTCGCTCGTACCATCTAGGCTTGGCTACCTCCATGAATGTCATGAGATGCATACGCTCGTTCTCAGCCTCATCCAAGAGCGTTTTAATCCAACCCCCGCTGTGCTCAAATCGCCTCAACGACTTGCAATGTAGGAGCATCCCGCCCACCATGCCGGGCACTGCCGCCACTGTTTCAAGCATCATGGCTCGGCATCCATATCTTCTCTGCATAACAATTACATGAAACAAAACCAATTTTTAATACATGCTCCCAATAGATTAATATCAATAGTTTACAATAATTTTTTTGGAAAATGAAAGCATAGGATGACTGGCAGCTAAACATTAAATATTGAACAATTAATCAACTAGGTCAAAAATATTATAAAAAATGATTTACAATAATTTAATTAATTAGGACCTAATTTTCCACATTTAGCATATTTTGAAAATAATTCTCAAGAATCTGATTAATTCATGTTGAATAATCTACTGCATTTGATATGAAAATTAAGAAATTTTTTGTTACGATGTGATATTAATAAGTCTATCAGGCCACGTGCTTGTAGAACCCAATCTCGCCGGGTTGTTATTGTATCAAAAAAAAAAAAAAAGTCTATCAGGCCACATCACAAATCTATATATATATATATATTTGAATAAATCATCACAAATCTATATAAACCATGAATGATCATAATTATTTTTTTCCTTATATATTCAAATGCATCATAGTGAAAAGAAACTACAAGATCTGGCATTTAAGGAGCAATTAATCGTATTAAAAGTAAAAAATAAAGGCATGTTATTACAGAGCACAATACCTGGAAGAACAGATCGGTAGGCCATCGGAGAGATTTGACGGTCCAATAAGCCAGTTTGTCCATAAACGTGACTGGCGCATGGTGTTTCTTCAGATCAATCGACAAGTCCGCCTGGTACGTCTCCCATGGCTGTCAACACACACCATTGACACATTTATCAGACATCGATATAAAAAATAAAGGAAAATAAACTAAATAAATATAAAGATCACCGGATCGAAAATTGTATGGTAACACAACACGTACCCTAAAGCAGGTCCACTTCCATTCAGTGCCGTCCTCTTTAGTGACCTTAGGAGCCTCCACGCCCCAGTAACTCGCCACTGTCTTTTCATCCTTGTTGTCACTGCCGCCACCGGTACCCTTACCGGTGGTCGAAACTTTCTTCTCTTCCCCTTCCTTCTCTTCCTTCAAAGCCATCGTGCCGCCGTTCCGTACACCGAAGATCGGACCCCTAACCAAGAACGTCGTGCTCCACGCAGGACTCCCCACCGTACGGCCGGTCAAGATCCCGGAGACGACCTTGTTTGACGCCGCTGGGTTGGAAGTTGTGGACAGCAAGCGATGTCCAGCCAGAGCCAGCATGGAGTTGGCGAGCTTGGTCCCACCACGAGTCATCATCTTGATGATCAGAGATCTATATTTGATCAGACACACCAAGATCAGAGATCAAAATTAAAGAAGCAAAAAAAATGGGAGTTTTGATAATAGAGAACGTTTTTTGTGTGGGTTGCGTTTCTTGAGGAAGATGTTTTAAGGGTTTAAGTAAGATTTTATTTCCCTTCAAAAAATTAAAAAGTAAGATTTTATTTATATAATGATTTTTTTACAACTAAAAATCTGGTTCGGTCAATTGTGTGAGCTGTGTCAGTTTGTAATGTGTGAGCTGTGTCAGTTTGTAATATGGCGTGGAATTATATTATTTGGACACGTGGCTTTGCGTGGACCTAACGGTTTTTTACCTTTTCCGGTGAAAGTTTTTGGAGAAGTCAAGTCAGTGTTTTAGGCGGTGCGTTTTGTGTGTTTTTCTTGATGTCCAAGTATATAGAAGTTTCGTGTTGACCAAGTCCATCTACAAACAGCGAATATTCTCTTAAACTGGCAATTTTCACATATATAATTTATGTGGCGATTGACCAAGTTGACCTTGGCGGCTTAGCTGAAAAATTGGAGCAGCCTTCTTTGAGAGGACAAGTATATACTATATAGGCATATAGCTAATTAACAGCTAAGAAATCCATCATTATTTTGTAAACCTAATTTTACTGTAGCCTGGGATTTTCACGAAATATTTATTCACATTCTTTTAAAAAAATAATAAATAAATAAAAAACAATTTATTCAGATTCTTACGATCTTTCATACCAGTTAAAAAAAGATTCTTTCTAAAAATTAGGGATGTTATCAACAATCCCCTCTAGTTTGTCCTATTTGCTGTTTTCCCTCACTTGCTTCATTAAATGCCAAAAACCCTCCTAGATTGCCATCTTCTCCATTTCCCATTTGCCGTTAAATAAAATACCCAAAATTCCAACTGCGGTTAGCTTTTCCGTCTAAAATTTGATGACATGTAAAAGTAAATAGGTAAATCACTAAAAAATTAAATTAAATTTTTAAACAAAATTATAATATTTCTATATATATATATATATAAAAAGAGTTTTTTTGTAAAACAATTTAGCGTTTCAGCGATTTTTGTATTAGTGTTTTTTGGTGACTTGGAATCAAAAATTTTATATCGTTTTTGTTATTGAGTTCTTATAGAGGGAGTCATGCCAAGCTTGAATTTTTAATTCCTTCTTCTACTGGTGGGAAGGGTAGTTATTTCTCTTGGTGGCCACGTCTCTTGAAGGGAGATATTCCGGTTGAGAACCTACCTAGTTTAACGATTAATTTGTGTCATTAACAAGCCCACCAATCTTTTAGCATTGAGTTGGTGAGATGTTAGAAGACTTGAGAAACACATATCATTATAGGTGATCATTGGGGCTTTAGAAATGTTTCTTCTAATTGTCGTTGCATTAGCCTTTTTCTTAATGGTTTATCCTCCCAGAGCATTCCTCCTCACACTTTTAGCTTTGGGATCATGTGTTCCAAGATTGTTTTCTGTTGGTGATATATTCAACAACGTTTTCTTTGAGGTGATCTTTCCTATGAGCTTTTCTCCTGGTAATTTATCATCCATGAGTGTTCTTCTAATGGTCACTCCAAGAGTGTTTTTCCTGGTGGTTTATCGTCTAGGATTTTTTATCCTTAATGGTTGCTTCACTCGTTGCACTTCTTGACAATCTTCACTTCATAAGAACTCTTCTCAATGGTCACTCAATAAGCGTCTTTCCTAGTGATTTATCCTCTAAGTAAATTTCACTGTTGTGGTTATTTTTGGGAGAGTTTTTGGTGTCAATCATTACCCGATCGAGCTACAATGTAATTCGTCATTTTGGGGTTTATTACAATCGGGTCATCGTAATGGTAGACTACCTCGATGTTGTCATATTCTGTAAATGTGATAGGTGTGACGGGAGGTCTTAGGGACCGATTGATATCGACCATGTATATCTCTACTACCAAGGATCTTCCAGGAGGAAGTCAAGCATAATTCTTCATGGATTTGTCCAATCTTCCTGTTATCGTTGGTCCTCTGTTAATGGTGTGAATCACTTGGATGGCTTGCACTTTCTCCTTTCCTTTTTCGTCTGGTGCTTTAGAGGGTCTTGACTGGTTGATTTTCTCATGCAAGTCAATTCTCACCTTTTGTCAAGAATTCAGTAAGGAGGCTCTTTTGTACCAAGTTCTCCATTTGATTGCGCATACTATAACACTCAGAGGTGTTGAGACCATAATCTTCATGAAAATCACAGTATCTATAGTGACTTCTTTCCTCATGAAAGGTATTCATTGGGCAAGGAGTTTGTAACAGACCTATCCCTCGGATGGCTAAGGAAATCTTTTATTTGTTGGTGTTACGAGGTATAAATTCCAGGAAGGTCAGGTTGTCGACAAACCTTTCATTAACTTCATTGTCCTACTGCTCAGGTGGTGGTGGAGGTGTAAGACGCTCTCCCGACTTGGTCCGAGTTTTGGAGTTGTAAGGTGGTACATGTTGTAGTTTCGGCTACGCAGATAGGACCTCCAAAAGGAGTTGTAACCTTTTTTTTTCCAGTGGTTCCTATCTTTTGACTCAACTACCTCTTACTGTCTTTTGATTCGGTACTTTTTATCCTTCACGACAGTTTCGTGAGGAGTTTTCCTCCTGAAGACATTTTTTCTCCGAGAAATTATCGTCCTTAGGAGAATTGCTACTCAGAACTGGATCTATTAACTTAAAACTCAAGCACATGGTTCAATAGTTTAGTTAGCAAATAAAATCACTCAAATAACAAAGAAGGAGATCAAAATTTGCATAAAACAATTTCAATGGTGAAAAAGACGTAAGTGATATATGGATCAACACAAACAATAAATTGATTGATCAAATAATAGCAAACCAAACTTCAACAGTGTTAAATCACTTTGGATCTGAAATATCTCAAGCAAATTCAACTTCATATTTCAAACAAATATGTAGTCACAACACATATTATTACAAAATAATGTTTAAACAAATAGAATAGAAATTCATTCAACTCACATAATGTTGGCAAAATTTGTAGTCCATAGATTATTCAAACAAAAATCAATAGGACAAAATAAGATGTTACCACATGATGATTTTGTTCATAACAAGATCAAGCTTGTTGAGTTGGCCAACCTCTTGTTCTTGCATGAGATTTAAGTTGTCATCTCGATTAGATCTAGACTTCGTCATGACTTTCGAAGCTTTAAAGGAGTGTTAATCTTGAAGAATGATTTGAGTGAGTGTTCACGAGCTCGCTATTTTAGCTTGGTCACGAAAAGGTTTTGGAAATCTCAGTTTAAATGTAGGAACTCCCTTTGTGTAACTTATTTCAAGAAAAGCTCTGGACCTTACTATTGCTAGAAACTCGGCCTCGATTAGTGGCATTATAGAGCACTTTGAAAATCAAGGTGGTTGGTACAGAGAATGAAATCAGAGAAAGGCTGATTGAGAAATTGAAACCTAGCTCAACTAAGTCCAAGGTTAAGGTACTTGAAAAGAAGAATCTAGATAAATTGATAGAAGTTGCCCCGATCGAGTGTTAAATAAAGAAACTTTGCGTCTTAATAAATGTGAACAACCAAATATAACATGCTCTTTCGCCAAAAGAACAAAACAAATTCAAATAAGAAAGCAAAAAAAAAAAAAATGCCCATCTTCATCTTCGACGAAAAGCTATCGCACCTCTTCGGTGACTCCTCATTGGTGGCTGTCCGGGCCGATGCCTACATTAGACCTCCAGAGCTAGCTCGACACCATCCTAGCTCACAACAACACCTCTTCCATCAACGACGAGTAGGTTTGCACTCTCCTCGAGTAAAAGTATGTGTTGCTATCCAAGGAGTTCTCCAAGCTAGAGTCGAAACACGCGTAACTCTAGAATTCTATCGATAAGTGTGTGTAGGAGCTCGTGCAAGTCCAGGGTGAGGAGCTGTCGCACCTCTCCGGTGTCTCCTCATCGGAGGCTGCCAGGGCCGTTTATATCAAAGACCTTCAGAGCCAGCTCAACAATGTCCAGGCTCGCAACAATGCCTCATCTATCACCGACGAGCAGACTTGCGCTCTCTTTGACTAGAAGTACATGTCGTTATCCGAGGAGTTCTCCAAGCTTGAGTCGAAACACGTGTAACTCTAAAATTCTATCTATCAATATGTGCAAAAGCTCGCGCAAGTCTAGGTTAAGATGCACCAGATCCATCTACAATAGGATTTGCAGCAGAAGTATATGTCTTTATCCGAGGATTTCTTTAAGCTCGAGTTATCCGATGAGTTCTCCAAGCTCGAGTTGAAACACATGCAACTCCAAAATTCTGTCGATTAGTGTGTGCAGGAGCTCACTCAAGTCTAGGTCGAGGAGCTATCACGCCTCTCTAGTGATTCCTAATCGGTGGCTTCCAGGGCCAGCACCTACATCAGAGACCTTTAGAGTCAGCTTGACACCGTCTAGGCTTGTAACGATGCCTCATCCATCATCGACGAGCAGATCTGAGCTCTCCTCGAGCAGAAATATATGTTGTTATCCGAGGAGTTCTCCAAGATCGAGTCAAAATGACGCAGCGGGGTTTGGCGAAAATAAGAATGATCACTTTGTTGAACCCTGAGGCACACTTAGACGAACCTTGACGCAGCAACCGGTAGTTACCCAAGCATGGATCGTCGTGCAGGGGCCATCATTCCCTAATCTACTTTAGAAAATGACGCTCTCGAATCCTCAAAGAGCATGTCGAATCCACGACAAATAAGTGTTCTAAAGAATGATTTTATTGATTATCAAAAAGTTACAATAATTGGAAATAATAAGACTATTTATAATAAACTAATCCTAATACGACTAGAATACGACATTCCTAAAAAGACTAAAACAGGAAAATATCAAAACCATTCATAATCTTCTAAGATTCATGATTCCTAACTTGACTGAAAAACAAAGATCAAATCTTACCCAAAAGGTAAGTTTGATTTATTTCCAAAACCTAAATTTAATTCCTAATCAAACTAAAGTAAATAAACTTGCTAAACAAGAAATAAATACCCAAATTAATAAAATAAGAAAACACCCAAAATCGTCCTACATCACAAAACATGCGTAACTATAAAATTCTATCGATTTGTGTGTGCAAGAGCTTAAGCAAGTCCAGGTCGAGAAGCACTAGATCTAGCTACAATCAGTACTTTCTATAAGCCCCGTGTTTTTCCGTGCCTGTATAGGGTTTAGGGTTTTAGTTTTTGTTTTATTAGCGAATCTCTCTGTAAGAGTGCATGTTCTGTATTATCTGTATTTACGTATGTATATTTTTTTTATAGTTATGATTATGAATTTCATTCGCACTTTGTAATAGTGACTGTCACAATGTCTGAATTTCCTTTGCGATAATATATAAGAAATGATGGGGAGATTAAGAGGACGTCAACTGAGGTGTCAGAGCTTCATAAGTTAAGGAGACAGTTAACTGATATAATTTCGTCGGATTTGTACCAATCATTCCTTATGTAAAGAAATGACATTTTTGGTCAAAAAATTAACTACTCATCCTACCTAGAGGTTTTTTCTTCTCACCTAGATAATATTGATTGCCAAAAGAAAAGAACCAGGAGATACATAGTGTAACTGGAGACACTTCCGGAGACTTTGGAAAATGTCTACTGGCGCACAGAGGTGCCGCTCTCCGATATTGATTTCATATATTCAGAGGTAAAAGCTAATTTTTGTAACAATTGGGAAATGAGGACTCTCATTTGTTAGGAGAGCAACACCAAAAGAATTACGTATATGCATTGGAAATGGGCTGAAAACGAGGTTGACAGTTTAAATGCAATCCCTATAGACAGCACCACTGTTAACACCTTAAATTTTGTGTTAACTGGATTTGAAGAATCTCTCTAGGAGAGTTCTTGAGATTTTCTAGGTTAATTCAAGTAGAATTTCGTTTCTCTAGGAGAGAAAACGAATGTAAGGATGAAATCTGAAAAAATGAGGCATAAAGAAGGACCGTCGAAATTGATGCCGCAGGGAGCCAACAATCGTTTTTTGACGTACAAAGAAGCTTTCAAAGATCATGAAATTGACCAAGTAAAATGCTTTGTAAAATAAATGAGAAAAGTTTAGAGACAATTTTATTAGGACTCAAGGTCCATTTATAGTACAATTCAGACTAAGTGGGTGGACATGTGTCCATCTCCCATTGGGTGACATTATTACAGTCTCTAAAATATTTGAAATTCATTTAGTCTGATGGGAGGGAACCATTTGCTTTTTGGCGCCACTTTTTGGTCTGATGATGACATGGATTGCAAGGATTGGATGTTGGCCTATATGATCATGGCTGAGTTGGCTTCTAAAAGGTTTTCTCTTCCAAAAAATATAGGGTGGTTGGTTTGTTGAAGTGGGTCCCCTATCAAATTTTGAATCTCACGCTTATGTTGGCAAATGGAAGGAATCTTATATTTTGTAACTATTTTCTGGTCACTTGCAATGCTGATGTGGTATGTTTCTAGATCTTTCTTGGGATCGATTTTGTCTTTACACTCGGCTGGTAGATCTCCCAGTGGCCATTTCTCCTGGTGACAAGTGTCCCAGTGAGGAGCGTCCTGGTGGAGAACATATTTAGTCTATTGATAATTTATATCATTAACATTTTTTTTTTGGGTTATCTTTTTTGACAAATTAAATTAAATCCATATTCAAGAGAAATGTTGATTTGTCACTACTAATAAAAACAAAAATGCATAATAGCATTATTGAAGAAGGTTTTATACATAGTGTTAACACCATAAATTGTGTTAACCAGAATCGGAAGAAATCTATCGGAGAAAGTTACTTGCAAGGATTTTCTGGGTTGAATTTAGTAGACTTTTGTTTCTCTAGGAGAGAAAATGAAACTATGGTGAAACTTGAGAAATCAAGACTCTTTGTAAACTGAGAACGAAAAGGAATGTCTAAATCAATGTTAGCGACGGGGTGATGATCGTTTTCCGACACCGAGAGAAGGAGATCTGAGGATTTGCAAGCTTAACAAGATAAAATAAAAAATAAAATAAAAAATGCTGTGTAAAAAATGTAGAGTCTAGCTTTCAATGAATGGGGTCTTTTTAATAGGACAAATGAGGCCAAGTGGGAGGACACATATCTTTTTTCCAGAATATTAAGATATTTCCTCTTGAAGAGCACACAAATTACTAAGCTAGTATAAAATAGTGGTGTCAAAATGTGCCGGGCCTGGAGGGCTCTGCACGGCCGGCCCGCCCAGAGTGGCGGGCCGTTCCTGGCGCGGCCCACGGAATGGCCCGGGTTGGGCCAAGTTTTACGGCCTGGCGGGCCGACCTGGAACGGGCCAACAGGCCGGCGGGCCAAGCCCACCGGGCCGAATGTTAATTTTTTTTTTTTTTTTTACCGTTGAAAAGTAGTTTTTTATTAATTTTTTTAAAATTTTGACCGTTGCTGACGTCAGCTGACGTCAGCAAACGGTCACATTTTTAAAAAATCTGCAATATTTCTTTTTGACCCCTCATCTCTTCTATTTTATATTTTTACCCACATTTCAAATTTCTCTATAAATACCCCCACCCATTCCTATTTCCCCACTTTCTCTCAAATCTCAATCTCTCATTCTCTCATTCTCTCATTCTCTCCATAGCTCCATTCTCCAAGTCTCCAACTCTCCATTATTCTCTCTAAATTCTAATCTCTATTTTCTAATAATTTCATTATTACAATCTTACTATCTCTCTCTCTCTCTCTCTAGTCTCTACTCTCACTCTCTCTCTATTCTCTACACTAATAATCTACCATTATAAATTTATAATATTATATTACTAATATTATTCTCTAATCACTCCACCAAAGCTTGAAGGTATGTTTTTCCTTTAAATGTTATTAATTAATTTTATTCTTTAGTTTTTAAATTTTATATTTATACTTAATATATTTATGCTTAGTTATTAATTTTGATATTTATTCTTATGTTTTATACTTTTATATGTATTTGATATTAATGGGGTTTTTATGGTTAGTAACTTGGTATATTTATGAGTTAATATTTGTATGCTTTGTTATAAATTCTAATATTAAATCTTAGAATCTTTGATTTAAGTTAATTTATCATTTTATGAATTTATGTCTAGTAATTAATTTTAATATTTGTATATTTTAATTATTTTTTTAGTTAGTAGATTGATGATTTTATGTTTAGTAATTGATTTTAATGTTTATGCCTTTATGGTTAGTAAATTTATGATGTTATGTTTATTAATTAATTTGAATATTTTTAATTTTTTATGCTTAGTAATTTAGTATAATTATGATTAAATGCTTAGTAATTAATTTGAATCTTTGTATGCTTAGTATATTTATGATTAAATGCTTAGTAATTAATTTGAATATTTGTATGCTTATTATATTTATGTTTAAATGCTTAGTAATTAATTTCAATGTTTGTATGCTTATTATATTTATGATTTTATATTTTTATGCTTAATATTTATGTTTAAATGCTTAGTATATTTATGTTTAAATGCTTAGTAATTAATTTTAATGTTTATGGTAGTAAATTGATGATTTTAATATTTATGTTTAAATGCTTAGTAATTAATTTTAATGTTTATGGTAGTAAATTGATGATTTTAATATTTATGTTTAAATGCTTAGTAATTAATTTTAATGTTTATGGTAGTAAATTGATGATTTTAATATTTATGTTTAAATGCTTAGTATATTTATGTTTAAATGCTTAGTAATTAATTTTAATGTTTATGGTAGTAAATTGATGATTTTAATATTTATGTTTAAATGCTTAGTAATTAATTTTAATGTTTATGGTAGTAAATTGATGATTTTAATATTTATGTTTAAATGCTTAGTATATTTATGTTTAAATGCTTAGTAATTAATTTTAATGTTTATGGTAGTAAATTGATGATTTTAATATTTATGTTTAAATGCTTAGTAATTAATTTTAATATTTGTATGCTTAGTAATTAAGTATATTTATGATTTTATGATCTTATGCTTAGTTTAATACTTTAATAGTTTTTAATGAATAATGAGTTAATATTTGTGTTGTAGGAAATGGAATATCATCCTCAATTTGTGGACGGTCTTAATATGGATGATGATTTTTTTGACCTTTCCGGGCCGGCGGGTACGACACCGGGACCTTCTGCTTCTGGCACAACACCGACGTCATCACGTGTCCCCAAACCTAAAAGGCACACATCAAACGTATGGCAGTGTTTTGATATAGTACAGAAGACTATGCCAGACGGTCAAGTCATGGACAGAGCTCAATGTAAGTTTTGTCCTAAGAACTATGTCACTTCTGCGGGAGGGACTGGTCATTTACGAAGGCATATGGACAAATGCATGCCTGCACACGGACAGGTAGACACTACAACCCAGACACAATTACAACGGCACCCAGACGGGTCCGTTTCAACATGGCGTTACGACCCCATGGTTGCTAGAGATTGCATGGCACGTTACATTGCATGCACTGATCAACCGATTAGTTTCGGTGATAATGCTTTTTACGAAGAATTTATTCAAACTGCATACTACCCCCAATTTAAACCTGTTTCTAGAAACAGTACTAGGAACGATTTGATAAAATGTTTTGAAACCCTACGAGAGAAGTTGAAGGCTGAATTACATCAGCTAACTGTCTCTATTGCATTAACTTCCGATATTTTGAACGCATGTTCCAAACAGGACTATTTAACTGTCACGGGACATTATTTAGACTCTGATTGGAATTTACAAAAAAAAGTTCTTGGTTTTCGTCCTATGGAGTATGCACATACCGCATTAAATATTTTTAATGTCATTACATCCGTTTTAGAAACTTATGAAATAACCGATCGCATCATTTTTATCACATTAGATAATGCATCTGCAAATACTAGCTCTATTGCATTGTTTTTTGAAAAAAATATCCCGCAACATGGGGGTTATTTTTTCCATCAACGGTGTGCATGTCATATCATAAATTTAGTTGTACAGTCTGGTATGAAGTTAGTAAGCGATCGTATAGAACACATCAGAGATGCCCTTGCTTGGATCTCCAGTTCTAATCCAAGATTGGGTGAATTTGGTAGATACTGTAAAACCTTCGGTCTACGACCCCGAAGATTCCTAACAGATATGCCGGTAAGGTGGAACTCTACTTACTTAATGCTTTTAAATGCTTTAGAATATGAGACACCTATTACTGGTTTTTATAACTTGAAAATGTCTCAAGTTGGCAGTCCATTACTCACCACAGATGATTGGCATGTAGCAAAGGTATTTGTTGAATTTTTAAAGGTTTTTTATGATTCCACTGTAATTCTTTCTGGGGTCTATTACCCCACATCTTGCCTGGCAATCCATCATGTTGTGGAAATGTCTGAATTATTAAACAATTATAGGGAAGATGAAATCTTAGGCCCTGCAGTTGTTGCCATGGAAAAAAAGTTTACAAAATATTGGTCTACAATTCCTTTACTTTATGCTTTAGGTGTTATAATAGATCCTAGGGTTAAGTTATCTGGTCTTGAAACATTGCTAGATTATCTTGGTAATATTTTGAGCATAGATTATTCTACACAGATTACTGACATTCGAACCAAGTTGTTCGAAGTTTTTAGTTCTTATGAGCACAGGTATGGGGACGTTGCGCAGCAACCATTAGAATTACCAGAGACACTCCCGAATCAGACAAGTTGGAACATTCTAAAACGTCGAAAAAAAGTAGGCGCATCAAGTTCTTCTTCAGGAGCTAGTGCAAGTGCAACCTCCAGTGCCGAACTGAAAAGCTACCTTGACGCTCAATACGACGACAGGGCGGAGAGGTTTGACAGAGACAAAGAGAAGGGATTTGATCTGTTGGTATGGTGGAAGACCTACAGCTATAAATATCCGGTCATGTCACACCTAGCACGTGACATACTGGTTATCCCTGTTTCCACTGTTTCCTTAGAACAGGTTTTCAGCACGACTGGAAGAATTGTTGAAGAAAGAAGAAGTTCGATGACTCCAGAGATGGTGGAGGTATTGGCATGCGTTCGGGATTGGGAGCATGCTCGAAAGAGGTTGCAAAATGAAACGGTAGACGAAGAATTTGTTCAAAATTTCAGTAATTTATATGTCGAAGAAAGTTCCGGCAGTAACCAAATTTAGGTAGGTTATACATGTACATTAACTTGTAATATGATTGCACTCTTTTTCCCTTACCAAGTTTTTATCCCACTGGGTTTTTCTTGGTAAGGTTTTTAATGAGGCAATCATGAATCATGTAAATATGTAATACTGACACTGAGACTCCGAAATAAATAAATAATTCTTCATTTCATATTTTCATAATTTCATCTATTTTTATTTTGTTTAAGCTTTTAGCTTGATTTCATCTAAAATAATAAGTCTTTCTATTTTCTACATTTTTTTAACCGATTAAACTAATAAATAAGTTAGACAAATTACAATTACAATTTACAAATATTTAAACAATATTATAAATTTATAATGTAACAATTTAAACAATATTATAAATTTATAATGTAATAAAGAAACAAACTAACAAATAAATAACAAATTAACAATTGATGAATTGAATTTGAATACTTGATTTGAAATTTTGAATTAAAAATTTAAAATATTGGAAAAAAAAAATTCAAAAAGGAAAATAATTTCTTTGTAAAAAAAAAAAAAAAAAAAAAAAACGGTCGGCCTGCCGGGTCGACCCAGCAGGCCGACCGTTTTCATTTTTTTATTATTATTTTTTTTTAAATTTTGACCGTTGCTGACGTCAGCAAACGGTCAGATTTTTCAAATTAACTTAAAAATTTCAGTTTCCCCCCTCATCTCTTCTATTTTATATTTTTACCCCATTTCAAATTTTTCTATAAATACCCCCACCCATTCCAATTTCCATACACTTTCACTTTCTCTCAATCTCTCAATCTCTTAAATCTCAATTCTCTACGCTAGTCATTAGTTCTAGTATTACTATCAACTAAATAACTAATCTACTATTCTAAATTTATAATACTATATTATTTTCAATTATTCTCTAATTTCTCCACCAAGGCACCAAAGCTCAAAGCCTCAAAGGTATGTTTTTGTTTTAAATGTTATTAATTAATTTTATGTTTTAGTTTTTAAATTTTATATTTATACATAATATATATATATATGCTTAGTTTTTAATTTTGATATTAATTCTTATGTTTTATGTATATTTAATGTTTATGGCTTTATGCTTAGTATATTTATGAATTAATATTTTTAATTTTTTATGCTTTGTTAATTGTTATAAATTTTAATATTTTAATGCTTAGTATATTTATGATTAAATTTAAATGCTTAGTAATAAATAATATATTAAATATTAATAAGTAGTATATTACTATATTTATAATTTATGATTAAATTTAAATGCTTAGTATATTACTAATTTACTATATTGTAGGAAATGGATCATCATCATCCTCAACTTCCGACGGAAACGGTAGCGGGACCTTCTGGTTCCAGCGTAACACAGACACCACGTCAGCCCGGTCGTATTCCTTCAAATTCAATAATATGGCAGTGTTTTGACAAAGAAGAAATACCAAAGCCAGACGGTGGGGTCACAACAAAATATCGTTGTAAGTTTTGTAAACTCTTATTTGCCAGTCCTGATACAGGGGGAACCGGTCATTTGAAAAATCATATGAGCAAATGCAAGACTAGACACGGACAGGTTAACCCTATAATTATAACCCGGACATAGCTACAACAGAACAGAGACGGGCCCGTTACGACTCTATGTATGCAGAGTTAGAGAGTAGAGATTGCACTCTTTTTCCTTTACCAAGTTTTTATCCCACTGGGTTTTTCTTGGAAAGGTTTTTAATGAGGCAAGTAGGCAACCATGTAATAATGATAATCCGAAATAAATAAATAATTTTTCAATTTTCATTTCATAATTCATATTTTCATGTATTTTTTATTTTCTTTAATATTTAATCTTTATTATCTTTATTTATTTTAATAATAAATCTATCTATTTTTTTAAATACACTTAACTTAATAAATAAAATAGACAAATTATAATTAAAATAACATAATTTAAATTATTTAAACAATTAAATTAATTGAATTAATTATTAATATATCTAATATTCTAATTATCTAAATGAAAATATATATATATATATGTGGCACGTGCCGGCCCGGCCCACATGGCACGTGCCAGAAGCACGTGCCGGGCTTCACATACTTGGAAACGGGCCGGCCCGGCCCGGCCCGGCAAATCCCTGTGCCGTGCCAGGCCGAGCCCGTTTTCTTGAACGGGCTCACTTGGCCCGGCACATGTGGGCCGGGCCGGCCCATACTGACACCACTAGTATAAAATGTTGTCCAATATGGCTGATATCCAACTGTTTTTGTTGATATGGAGGTCAGTTATTGGGCCAATATTTTCTCTCCCATGTGACTTTGCTGATGTGTCAAGTAAGGGGTTATTTTTGGAGCAGCTGGTTTGTTGAAGTGTGGCTCTTACCAAATTTTGAATTTTCGACCCATGTTGGCAAATGGGGGAAAAGATCTTATCTTTTAAGAAACTATTTTGATATTTTATCTTTTCAGGTGCTGACGTGGCATTATTTTCATATCTTTCTTCTATTCTTTCTTTATTTAAATTATCCTTTGTTATCTAAAATGACGAATGTATGTTTTGGTTGTTGTTTCTCCCGGTAGATGTGTCTCCCAAGGGGAGATGTTCTGGAGGAGAGCCTACTTGGTTTAACGATTAATTCATGTCATTAACACATATTGTTAATGACTCAAAATAATCCTAAGTCCAAGTAGGCTTTTCAGCAGGACAACTCCAGGACAACACCAGGACAGCTACAAGAAACATATTCACCAAATGAATCCAACTTTATCAAAAGGAAAGATCACTAGTTAAAAATGAAGGCATACACGCTCAGATCAGATCAATTGCAAAAAGGAAAAAGAAGGATCTAGAAAGAAGATGGTGACGTCAACATGAGAAATGGATAAAGGTAAAAACGGTTTTCCTCCATTGTTCAGATAAAATCCCCATTGCAACAAATAAAAGGGTAGAAAATTCTACCATACAATAGATCAACAAAGGCTCACAATGGGCTAGCATCCAAAATCCAGTGATGGCAACCCACGTTGGCACCAAGCAAAAGAAAACCGACATGTCACCCAAAGTAGAGCCTAAAGATGGCGGCAGAAAAGAAATTGGTTCCCTTTCCACACAAAATTAACTTTTGAATATTCTAGGGTCTGCTGTATTATTACCTAATGGGAGAGTGACACTTCTCCACCCACTTGACCCTAATTGTACGGTAAAAAGGACCTTGAGTCCCAATAAAATTTCCTCAAGCTTTTCCCCTACATTTTTTTTTTCTATAGAGCATTTTTAACTTTTTTGCATCACGATTTTCAAAGTTTCTTCTTTGAACGTCGGAGAACGATCACCGGACCTTCGCCTACACCGATTATGACATCCATTTTTGTCCTAAATCTACACAAAGCTCTACCCAATTTTTTAGATTTCACTGTAGCTTCATCTTCTCTCCTAGAGAAACGAAGTTTCTGCTAAATTCAACCCAAAAATCTCATCTCAAGAACTCTTACCGAGAGATTCTTCAAATCTGGTTAACACGAAATTTAAGGTGTTAACACAGAGTATGAAATTTACATTTTTCATTCCTTAATATAAAGCTGAACTAAACAAATTGAAGCCATACATTACTATTGATGTCCGAATGTATGGGGATTTGAAATCAGAATACAAATTTGTAAAATCTAACTCAAAAAATAAATTAAATCAGAAATAAATATAAATTATTGATTTATTAATTTGAACATGAAAACATTTCAAAAGAAAAAAATTGAAAATGGTAGTTTTTTTTTTTTTTTTTAAGTTGACACTACTATGAGTCAGTGATAAGGGTCTACCGGGACTTAACAAGATTAGGTTCTATAAGCACAATCCGGAATGCAACTCTTACCTCAAAAGGAGGGGTCTCCCTACACTTACTAGACACTACAATAATTTTTGAATTTCCCGACGAACCATTTTTGTGGGGGAAGGTCGAAATTCGTAGGGAAAGGTATTACATGACAAAAAAAATTTGTCGACAAATTCGTGGAGACATCATGGTCGGGAATGTATTATGCGACGAAATTTTGAGTTCGTTTCATCAACTAAAACCTGTTTTACTTTCGTCAGCTAAGAGTATACGTTCGTCTACAAAGATGTTGGAACTTTAAAAATTAATCCGCCGTCCGACCACCCCACCCTTGATAATAATGACAATTCTTGCAATCTCATATCAAAGTGGTAAGCTTTTACCGTCTAACTACAACACTTGATTTGTTAACAGTTGCACAATATCTATATGTAACCTATATGAGTTGTTAGGAAGGAAGGGAAAAAAAAAAAAAAAACTTGTTAGATAAATTTAAATTTATCCAACTAATCAAAAATCTAATTTGAATGACAAACATATATTGAAAAATATTTATTGGATTGCAAATCGGATTCGGTGATAATGTTTTTTTGTCAATTTCTGTTATTTAATTAAATGATCAATACCTCAAAGTGGTAATCAATTGAGATAGTGCTAATCGTGAATGTGATAAGAGTTAATTAATTAACAATTAAGGACAGATTAGTTTAATGAGGATCAACTTCAAAGAAGATGCCACACCCTAACCCTAGGAAGTGGAAATCAATTGGATAAGACTTTTTATTTTTATTTTTATTTTTTATAAGTGTATAGTATATATTTTCTTTAAGAGTGGTGCTATTGGCACACCCCCTACTGATCTATTTATGCCCATTTTTTAAAATTTTGATTTAATTAAATAAAGTTAAATGATTTTATTAATTTGTTTTATTTATTACCAAAATTACCCTTTTTACTTATTTTCCAAACTTAATAAACCCCAATAATCTATATCTATCTCATTCCTCTTCTTCAAACTTATTTTCTTATTTTCTTATTTTCTTTTTTGAGAATAGGTTGCTACCCAAAAACACAGCAAAGGGTAGGAGCAAAACAAACAAACCGAACCACACTAAATAAGAAAATTGACAGCTTCTTTGCCACCAAAATGGCCTTGTCCATTCATTCGAATATGCTTCTTTGCCATGACAGCTTCTTTTCATTCCTCAAAAATGGCCTTGTCCATGACAGCTTCTTTGCCACCAAACTCAACACTCTCTGCTAAAACACGCCTCAATCGAATACGCACACCAACTGTTGGACAAAATGCCTCACAAAACCGTTTGATTGTCGTACCTAAGATTTGGCTTCCTAGTTTAAAAACTGGAGCTTCATGACATGGTTGACCGAAATAGGAGCTTCATGACATGGTTGACAAAAATGGGATATTATGGACTAAACCAATCTCTTACTGTATTTCATTTGCACCTGTTTTAGTACTGTAGTTATTTCTCAAAGAAACTGCACGTAGAAGCTCATTCTATTTGCGTCTCATTTTTTTAGGTGTCAAATCTCCTTTTAGATGGGCTGTGGTTTTGCTGTAGTGTTTTGACCCACAAAGCTTTATTAACCAATTGAAGCTTAGTGCAATCGTCAAGTGTTCAGTGTTCCCCAGCTTGCTCAACGTTGGTTTTTTTTTCAAGAAACTGATTAAAATAATGTTGGTTTGTTTTTTTTTTTTTTTTTTTTTTTTTGAAAAGGAATGTGGGGTTTTATTAGATTTGCTTTATAAATTTTTTTTTTCTTAAATTGTATGTCTCTTTTAGTAATTTTGATAAAGGAAAAATAAAAAAAAAACTAAATAATTAAAAAAAGGGGCATAAATAGATCAGTAGGGGGTGTGCCAATAGCACCACTCTTTCTTTAATCAAAGTTTTATGTATCGGGTGTCCACTACTGGTTAGTTTGGTGGTGATGGATTTATCCAAAAAAATTAATTTTAATTAATTAACTTTTAATATTTTTTTAGTATATATATATATTAACTAATTAATTAATTTTAGTATATATATTTTAAATTTTAATTAATTTTTCCCTACGAATTTTGAGTTTTGTGGGGACAGGTTACTTGCGCCGACGAAACTCGTTTTGTGGGGAAATTTTTTTTACCCTTATCCTATGAATTTTGAATTTTATGGGGAAAGGTTACCTGCGCCGACGAAACTCGTTTTGTGGGGAAAAGTTAATTATGCCTACAAAATCTTGCTTTTTCTCCTAAAGTTTTGTGGGGAAAGACTAAAATTCTTATAGTGAAATATGTGTATATACTTACAAATACCGGATTTAAACTATGGTGGTGGAGCTCCATTTTGACCTCCAACCATCAAGGCAATGGATCCTTGATAATCGAACAAGGTAGATAATGAATATACTTTACACAGAACCGCAAGCGGCATAAAATTAAAAAAGCAAATCATAATTTATACAAAAGTAAACTGAAAACTATATATCCATTATCATTATTACCAGAATATAATGTCTCACTAACAATCGATAGTCAATACTAGTATCTCATTCAAGGAGTACTACTGAAAAGTTAAACAACACTCCAGGCTAATTAATTTGAACTTTGCAATATATAGCAAGTGATAGATGATCGATCTCACCACAATGACTCTATCTGGATTGCTTCATCACCATTCGATTTGGCTACCGAATCCTGATATCTCACCACAATGACTCTATCTGGATTGCTTCATCACCATTCGATTTGGCTACCGAATCCTGATCAACCGGCTTCCTGATCAAGCCATAATAAGCTCTCTGCTTGATTCGGTGATTATTCCATTGCATCCGGTGGCTAGCCATCTCCTCCGAGCTCAAACTAATGAGCAACTCAGGCTCGATATCTCCAAGAAGAATCTTTCTCCTCAAATCTGGATTTTCGGGATCCTTGACATTGAACATAATGGACCTGTACTTAAGTTTCTTGGCCCCATTGTACGGACCCATCTTATTGAACATCACAGACTCAACCGAAGCAGCAACACTAACTGGGTCACAACCTTTCACTTTTTCCTTCACTTCTTCCCCCCTCCGAGAAACCTCATGGACAACCCTCGAAAATGACTCCAGGAGAATTTCACGAACCCTGTTACGCGAAGCATCCGGAGACGTCGTATTATTACTAATTTCTTTAGAAACCCTGCTGGGACGTTCTTTCGGTGGTTTCTTGAAACCGCTATCTTGCCGAGCAAGTAGTCTGTTTCGTTTTGTTTCGCTGGTTTCAGGTTTTCTCTTGTAATTTCCTGAAGACTGATGCGAGGAAGAAATCACATTGAGAACATCATCATCTCTGTTTCTTGATGATGAAGAGCGATCATCTTTGATCTTGTTGCTCCATATCTCCATCAACCAAACAGCCATCAACCGAATCTTTTCCCTCTGATGATTCTTCAGATGCGTAAGATGTTTATCAATCTGGGTTGATTGCAGAACATCAACCGTGATCGGAAAGTCTTTTAGAAATTTCAGTAGATCAATGCAACGGGACTCATTATTATTGAAGACGCCCTCCTCCTCCTTGGCCGCGGCGTCCGCTGCATTCACTGCGCTTTCCAACAAAAGCATCACCTCACTCTCACGCTCACCCTCCATTGACACTTCAAACTTGTGAAATTAGGGCAGACTACACTTTGGAATATATTTTCATTGCAGAGTGAAAAACAATTTACTTATTAGATTACAATAGATAAGCCTTTGCCCTTTGATCAAAATAAAATAAAGAAAAATAAAGCGGAGCTATTCCTTCCCACTCAAATACGGTATTATTTCCTTGTATACTGAGGAAACTTACAGAAACAGCATCCACCGTTGGATTGCAGTTGAGTCCATTGACCGCAATCCAATGGTCCATCTTTTTCAAAGGTTTTCAATTGTATTTATTTGTCATTTTTTTTTTTTTTTGGTGTGAAAGTATTGTATTTATTTATATTATAATTAACATTTTAATATTTTATACAAAGATAATTTAAAGTAAATTAAAATAATCAGTTTCTTTTATAATTTATTTTAAAAAATAATAACTTTGAATATATTTATCTTAAATACACTTATTTTACTTAAAATATACTTATTTTATTTCAAATAATTGTATTTATTTATTTATTTTATTTATTTACCACCTGCGGTGGCAACTCGAACATGGGACAATGTCAGGTAAAATAAACGTCATTTGTCATCAAGCCATATTGGACGGTGATGAGACTGTCGGATGTCTCTAGAATTGAAATATGAATAAAAATTTATATAATCTAGCAAAAAAATAAAAATAAAAATTAAGAAATAAATATAAAACTATAGATTTAGTTTGAACATGAAACATTTCAAAAGAAAAAACAAAAAGAAATGGCAATGAATACACTTTATACAAATCCTCAAGTGGCATAAAATTGTAAAAGCAAATCATAATTTACACAAAAGTAGACTGAAAACTATACATCCATTATCACTATTCAAAGAATATAAAGTCTCAGTAACAATCAATAGTCAATACAAATGGCTCATGACTCAGTCGAAATAGAACTCTTTCAGTCTTGGATTTGGCTACCGAATCTTCATCCTGAGTTTCTGCCTGATTTGGTCATTCTTCGATTGCCTCTGAGGGCTAGCCATCTCCTCTGATCTCAAACTAATGAGCGACTCTGGCTTGATATCTCCAACAAGAATCTTTCTTCTGAAATCTGGATTTGTGGGATCCTTGACATTGAACATGATGGACCTGTACTTGAATTTCTTGGCTCCATGGTACGGACCCATCTTCTCGAACATCACAGACTCAACAGAAGCGGCAACACCAACTGGGTCACAACCTTTCACTCTTTCCTTATCTTTTTCTTTCATGTTAGAAACCTCACCAGCAACTCTACAAAGCGCCTCCTCAAGAATTTCACGAACCTTGTTACGTGAAGCTTCCGGAGACTTGGACGCTGTCGTATTATTACTAATTCCTTTAGAAACCCTTCTGCGCCTGCAACGTTTTTTCAGTGGTTTCTTTAAACAGCTGAAAATGTTTTCATCATCTTCCTGATCCTGAGAAAGTAATATGTTCGGTTTTGTTTCCCGAAACATGACGTCATCACAGGTTTCAAGTTTTATCATCTTATTTCCTGAAGAAATCATATTGAGAACATCATCATCTCTGTTTCTTGTTGATGAAGAAAAGGGATCATCGTTGATCTTGTTTCTCCATATCTCTAACAACCAAACAGTCATCAACCGAATCTTTTCCCTCTGATGATTCTTCAGATGCGTAAGATGTTTATAAATCTGAGTTGATAGGAGAACATCAACCGTGATCGGAAAGTCTTTTAGAAATTTCAGTAAATCAATGCAACGGGACTCGTTATTATTGAAGCGACCCTCCTCCACCTCCTCCGCTGCATTCACTGCGCTTTCCAACAAAAGCATCACCTCAGGCTTAAACTCCTCACCCTCCTCCATTGACGTACACTTGAAACTTGATTAGGTCGAGCAAACTACACTTTTAGAGTAGATTTTTATAGTCGAGTAAAAAACAATTTCCTTATTAGACTACTCTTTAGAATAGCAAAAGACTAGCGATTGCCTATTCCCACTCAAATACGGGATTATTTCCTTGTATTATAATTAATAAGGAAACATATTTATCTTATTCAAATAAAATAATCAGTTTCTTTTGTAATTTATTTCAAAAAATAACTTTGAATATATTTATCTTATTCATACTTGATTATAAATCCAGTACTTATTTTACTTAAAATTAATTTTAAATATTTATTTTACTTAAAATTAATTTTAAATATTCTTATTTTATTTTACTCAAAATAATTTCAAATTTTTTTTTTCCAAAACCAATAAATTTAATTCTATCCAATCTAATATGAGACTATTTGTCAAAAATAAGATATATTATATTATTATTGTTAGTTTAATTCACATATTATATTTAAAATAATAATGCAAATTTAATAATCAAACTATAATTTTGTTTTATTGTGGGTGTAAGCATTAACATTGTTTATTTATTTTTATTTTTTTTATTTTAAAAGGCAAACTTTATTACCAGCCAACAGCAGAAAAACAAAACAGAACAGCACCAAAAAGGCAAAAACAAACCAGCAACACAGCCAAAACAGAGAACAAAACGGGCAAACAGGCCCCCCAACAAACACAAAGCACACCGCACCCAAAGCAAAGCAACATCAAACAAAAGGAGCACAAGAAAACAAAAACCAAACTACATATCACCCCAAATAATTTTATCCCCACCATCAGACGAACCCCTCTTAGCTAAGTTGTATGCTAAAGAGTTTGACGACCTCTTAGCAAAACAAATCTCAAAAATTCTCCCGATATAGATAAGATGAGGTTGGCCTAGTGTTATACACCTCACACCTATGCCATGAGGTCGTAGGTTTGAGTCATCTCCCTCCCAAAAATCCTCCAAATTTATGTAATGTTGAGAAGGGTCCTCTCTCTAGGCCAGCGGAGGAGATTGAGTGATATCCTACTCATTGGGGAGATCAAATTAAAAAAACAATCTTATGGTTTTTTTTAATTTGATTTTCATTTTTTTAAGGACAAAACAGTGTTCGATCTCCTCAATTAGTAATAGTAGATAGTTTCATTTTTTATTGTTTTTTTGCTTTTAAAAAGAAAATCCAAAAACTAGTGAGTTATATAAAAATCTAACAAGTATGGTGATTGAGAGAAGACCAGTCTCTCATTCATAAAAAACATAACACGATAAGCAAAGCTGCACATGGATTTTCTATGAAGAAAACTTAGAAAAGAAGTGGTGAAAATTCAATAAATAGATAACCTCTCAAATCAAATTTATTCTATTCAATTTCTCTTAAACTTACCAGAAATCAATTATTATTATTATTATTATTATTATTATTATTATTATTTGAATTATACCAGAAATCAATTATTGATACGAAAAATCTTTGGAATTTAAGTCTAATATGCTGGATGAAAATATAAAAGGAGAACCAACGCAGGTTGGTTCTAATGGTTCGGCACTCCTTCCCCTTAATCAAGGTCTTGGGTTCGAGTCTTGTAAATGGGGAAAACCTGCATTGGGAGAGTTTTACCCCTTAGTGGGCCAACCCGGCTTAAAACCAGATTAGTCGGGGTCAATGGGCCTCCGGATATCGGTGCATTAAAGCAAAAAAAAAAATATATATATATATATATAAAAGGAGACAGAGATATACATACATACATTAATACATATGATGTAGTAAAGATATTTTCAAGTTATAAGTCATGCCAATCTAAACATATCATGAAATTGCAATAAATAGTTTTACAATTCTTTTATTATGGGAACAATGATCTTTTTTATCATGGCGAAAGCTTTCAAAAAATACCTTGTATCGGATTAATAGATATTGTTTTTCAACTTCTAATAGACATTGAATCACGATTTACATTACATTAGGCCATTAGGATAACCAGAAATAGATCTTTATACATGCATGATAATAATGTAATTTAATTAGAATAGTATAAGTATGGACAAAAAAAAATTCATGCATCAATTACTAGGATAGTTGATTAGTTAGTTGTTGATGTGTACGTGTTTATAGCTACCTAACATTTTAATGATATCACCAACGAGCTTAGGGCTTGGATAATCCTACCAATGGCAACAAATCTCAAAAAATACCTGGTCTAGGTAGTCGGTAGATAGATAGATAGATACAGTAAAAAAACTAACATTTTTAGTGATATCCAATCAGAGCAGGTGCATCCTTCAGTTCATGTCCTTGACATTGAATGTCCTGCAACACCAATTAATTAATCACAAACTTTAGTATATTAAAGCACTTTCAAATGCACCTATATATCAAAACATCGATCTAAGTTGAGAAATGTGATCTTACAGAAGCATAATGGTTGAGGTCACGGTGATGCCCCTCGTCGGCTCTGATAACCATAACATCTCGGAGTGTGGAATCTTCCGGCAAACGCCAATAATCAATGTCTATTGCGGGAGCAGGGACGTTTTCCATGGAACCATTGTCCAAGTCCTTGAGAAACTAAGTGTAGGAAATCACTGCTTCCTCTTCCAAGTAGCCCACAATGCGATGGGCAAGCTTTGGAGAGGCTAAATAGGCTACAAAATATGCATTAAAGAAGACACCTTGGACAGCAACTACAATTGCCCGTTCATACCATTGAGGCTGTGCTATTTCCAGGAATGTCATCAGATGCAGTCGCTCGTTAATTCTCGGCTTCTTCAAGTAGAGTTTTATCCAGCTGCCGCTTTGTTCGAATTTCCTCAATGACTTGAAATGCAAAAGCATCCCTCCAACTATACCAACAGCAGCAACTGTCTCTAGCAACATGGTGACACTTATGCCGTCTCTGTTGAAAAATAATCAGAAATCTTATTTGATGATATATATGCTGAGTCAAATTTTATAATAGGAAGCAATGTTGAAGTGATAGAATACCTGGTCATGATAACACATAAGTAAATGATTTCGCTAATCTGCTTAATTAGGTTTATATTTTTATTTTTTTAAGGCCTGCGTGTCTTTTTAGGTTAACGTATTTTAGGGCATACGTGCCTATTTTTTTTTTAACCTTTTTATTTTTTTTTTCTTTTTATTAATAAAAAAGCTCTATAGAGCTTATTGTAAAAAAATATATAAATAAATAAAAAGTGATGGAATACCTGGATGAATAAAGTGGTTGGGACTTTGAGAGCTTGGACAGTCAAATAAGCAAATTTATCCATAAATTTAACTGGGTTGTGGTGCTTGTTGACATCAATGGAAATGTCAGATTTGTAGGTCTCCCATGGCTGTCAAAATTCAAGTATATATAGATGAAGATCAGAATAAATGTCGTCTCCAGGAAATTTAAGTGATTGATATAAATATATATATATATAAACATACCCTGAAGTAGCTCCACTTCCAGGCTGAACCATCTTTCTTGGTCACACTTGCTGGAGAAATGCCCCAGTAGCTATCAATACCCTTTTTGCTCTGTGTTTTTATTCTTATCAGACGATTCTTTCTTCTCCTCCAGTGCTAAACCGCTTAAATTCCGTACCCACAAGGCAGGCCTCAACATCGGAGCTGAGAAGAAGCGAGGACTAACTTGCCGCATAAACAAAGCGGACATTTTGGCAGCAGCTTATTGATTGTGTAATTGTATGGTGATTGAGGTGTTGCAAGGGCATATCATCAATTTATATTTTTTTGTTGTGGAAGAAAGAAGAGAGAAGGCTTCAAAGTTCTTTTTGGACACGGTCAGAGCCGGCTAAAGCATTAGGCGAGTCAGGCAGTCCCTAATATCTAACCATAACCATCAAAATATAACATCTCCGAGAGTAAAGGATATACTTTTTTTTTATTTTTTTTAAAATATATATTAGGGGTTTTATGAATTTAATCCCTGGGTTTTTATGATATATCTGTTTTTTAATTGTTTTTCCTTTTTTAGTGTCCGTGGTCCCTATGATTTCGTAAATACCATTAGTAAAACTTAATGGTTACAAGGGTATTTTTGTCTTTAAACCAAAAAAAAAGCCACGTGTCAACATTAAAAATAGAAAAATTTTTTAAATATTTATATAATACAAAAAGAAAAAAAGTTTTAAATCTCCACCATCCAAATCTTAGATGGACGTGAGAGATTTATCACTTAGAAAAAAAAAATTATATAAAAAAGATTGGTAGATGGATCTCCACCATCCATCTCAGATATGGATGGAAAAAAAAATCAAAAAAAAAAAAAAAAAAACAATGATAATCTCCACCTCCATGGAGATCAAGATGGATCTCCAACACCGATGGAGATCCAAGGCGCGTGTGATGGAGATCATCTCCATTGCATGATGGAGACTATCTCCCTCACAATGGGTCTCCTTCGTGATAGAGATCGTAGCAATTGAGAGATCTCCATCGCAATGGAGACCCGAGATGGATCTTCATCATGACGATAAGATCTTCATCATTGATGGAGATCCATCTAGATCTCCAGATCCAAGTCACTCCTTGTTTTTGTTTTTTGTTTCCGTTCTCTAACCTTTTTGTTTCTTCATTTTTTAATTGATTTTTTTCCTTTTCATTTGCTAATTGAAATTTTCATATTAAAAAAATAATAATTAAAAAAAAAAACAGATTTTATTAATTGAAATTATAAAATATATTTTTTTGTATTTCAACATTTTATTTTTTAAAAAAAAAATCAGATTTTAATGAATATTTTTTTTGAAGAAAATAATTTTAATTTTATCATTTTATTAAATTCAAGGGTCAAAATGTCATTGTGCTTTTTCTATGAGGGTTGACCGTTAAAAATATGGTCAAAATGACCAAATTGATGGGTTTAAGAAAACATAAGAATCACATATACTAAGAAAGGAAAGACGGTTATATAGGTTAACACGATATGCAAAACTGCACATAGATTTTCTATGAAGAAAACTTAGAAAAGTAGTGGTAAAAACTCAATAAATAGATAACCTCTCAAATCAAATTCATTATATTCGATATCTCTTAAACTTACCAGAAATCAATTATTGATACGAAAAATCTTTGATGAATTTAAGTCTAATGTGCTTGATGAAAATATAAAGGGAGACAGAGATATAGTCAAGAAATTTTTAAGTTTTAAGTCAAACTCAATCAAAACATATCATGAAATTGCAATAAATAGTTTTACAGAGGCATTATGCATCAATATTTATTCTTTTATTACCTTTGTACGTGAAAAAATAATGTATAATTTAGAATACAGTAAGTATAGACAGAAGACATTCATGGTGTTTGTAGCTAAAATTTTAGTGATATCCAATCGGAGCCGGTGCGTCCTTCAGTTCATGTCCTTGACATTGAATGTCCTGCAACACCAATTAATCCCAAACTTTAGTATAAAAGCACTTTCAAATACACATATTAATCAAAACATCGGTCCGAGTTGAGAAATGTGATCTTACAGAAGCATAATGGTTGAGGTCACGGTGATGCGCCTCATCGGCTCTGATAACTATAACAACATCTCGGAGTGTGGAATCCGCCGGCAAACGCCAATAATCAATGGCTATTGCGGGAGCGGGGACGTTTTCCATGTTACCATTGTCCAAGTCCTTGAGAAACTCGGTGTAGGAATTCACTGCCTCCTCTTCCAAGTAGCCCACAATGCGATGGGCAAGCTTGGGAGAGGCTAAATAGGCTACAAAATATGCATTGAAGAAGGCACCTTGGACTGCAAATACAATTGCTCGTTCGTACCATTGAGGCTGTGCTACTTCCAAGAATGTCATCAGATGCATTCGCTCGTTTTCAGCTTCTTCAAGTAGAGCTTTTATCCACCCACCGCTGTGTTCGAATTTCCTCAGTGACTTGAAATGCAATAGCATCCCTCCTACCATACCAGGAACAGCGGCCACCGTCTCAAGCAACATGGCGTGACACATATGTCGTTTCTGTTGAAAATAAACATAAACAAGAGATCATATCAAAAAACAGAAATCTTAATCGATGATACATTAGTTGGGAAAAGTAACGCGGAAGTGCCGCCTAATATGCACCACAAAACAAATATTGTACTTATGCATAAAATAAATAAATAAATAAAATAAAATAAAATAAATAAATGATAGAATCCAATACAGTTAAAAACAAAGTTAATTTTATAATAGTAAACACTGTTTGAAGTGATGGAGTACCTGGAAAAATAAAGTGACTGGGACTTTGAGAGTTTGGACTGTCCAATAAGCAAATTTATCCATAAATTTAACTGGGTTGTGGTGCTTCTTCACATCAATGGAAATGTCTGCTTTGTAGGTCTCCCAAGGCTGTCAAATTTCAAGAATATATGGATGAAAATCAGAATCAATGTGATCTTCAGGAAATCTAAGTGATTGATATATATAAAAACATACCCTGAAGCAATTCCACTTCCAGGCTGAACCATCTTCATTGGTCACAGTTGATGGAGAAATGCCCCAGTAGCTACTGACAATGGCCTTATTGCTCTGTTTTACATCAGAAGATTCCTTCTTCTCTTCCGGTGCTAAGCCGCTGAAATTCCGTACCCGGAAGGCAGGCCTCAGCATAGTCGTGGACACATGGGCGGTGCGGTTCACCGGAGCTGAGAAGAAGCGAGGACTAACTTGCCGCATGAACAAAGCGGACATTTTGGCTGCAGCTTGATGATGACTCATTATCACAAAACGAAGACAAAAGCAATTGTGTAATTAATTGTATGATGATTGAGGTGTTGGAAGTGCATCATCAATTTATACTGTGGATGAAAGAACAGAGAAGAAGGCATCTTCAAATGCCTTGTTGGACACGGTCCGTTATTTGTTGACGGTTGACTTTATTAATCTGTGGCAGGCATGAGACGATCATTAAATCCTGTAACTTCTCGATAATTTCCTTAAAATTCCAAGCTTATTGGATTTGGTTCCTATAAATAAACTATCAAGGTTAAAATATACGGATAGAACTATATCAA
Organism: Acer campestre; assembly: GCA_954870605.1. Classification (NCBI taxonomy): domain Eukaryota; kingdom Viridiplantae; phylum Streptophyta; class Magnoliopsida; order Sapindales; family Sapindaceae; genus Acer; species Acer campestre. Next base: position 12,626,456 of record OX940803.1, on the reverse strand, counting down.
TACCGTTCTCATGATGGGTCACTCTTAGAGTATCTCCGATGCGAAAGTGGATTATACTAATAATTGTTGATATGAAAACAATATCAAGAGACTTGCTTCCTATATGACATAAAAATATATTTAATAGACAATTAGTTCAAAATTTAGCCTCCAATGCTTCCATCTAAAACACAATTTTTCCAATGATGTGTCCATCTTTTTTTTTTATTTTACTTTTTATTTTATTTCCTTACAAAAAATATATGAAAAATTAATGTCAGTTTTAAATGTTTGCTGAGTCAACATAAAAAATAGATGTGGAACAGACCGTCTAAAAGTGGACGGTTATATTAACAATTTCTAATTTTTTTTTTGCCACGTCAGTTTGAGGCTGAATATGCACGGCTGCATTAGAGACACAATTACTAACATAACGTCTATTTATCGTACGTGACATCTTTTTTTTTTTACAAGCCGCATTTATATTAGAGATGCTCTTAGTATAATAGTGGGTTTTCACTTATGCGATAGAGGTTTCAATCTTATTTTTGTTCATTAAAATTTAAAGTGAAGATCCCTCCCTACCGTGGGAGTTGCATTATGTATCGTACTTGATTTAGTAATTGGGCTTTTACCAATTGATCATGTGACTTGCTATTGCAATGCACTTTCCAAGCCGACTAGTAAAAGGTCAAGGTCAATCAAGGCTGCTATTGAATAATATTGATGACGATGATATATGTGCTCTCATTTTCTGGTGGTCCACACGTTTGAGAGAACAAATTATACTTGATAAATTATACTATGGATGGTCAATGGGGAAATGGGGATGGAGCACCCACCCCCATTCCCATTTCCTCGTTTTTCACGTTTTTCCCTATTTTTTTTCGTTTTTCTGTTTTCTTCGAGTCCCCTGTTTCCCCATTCCGTCATTTTCCCTGTATTAGTAAAAATTACATAATAAAAAAACACACAATCCATTAAACTCAAATACAAAATAACATCCAATACAATAATTACATAATATAGATGTATATATTGGAAGTAAGAATAAAAATATTTATATATATATATATATATTAATATATTATATATAATATTTAGAGGAAATGGGAAAATGGGGGTGGGGTCCATCCCCATCCTCATCCCCATTTCCTTAAATTTGTGGGGAAAATGAGGAAATGGGGATGGGGACGGGTATAACAGATATCTAGTCAGACAATTGAGACGAATATAATGAATCTTACCCTAAAATACTATTTTAATCAACAAGAAGAAAAATATTTACAACTACCAAGGCCTTAACCTTGATGGTGGAAATTCCACTTAAAATACTCCAACCACCAATATAAGAGTCTTTTGGTAATATACGTTCATTTAATATAACAATTGTCATATATAAATTTAAATACAAAATCTTGTACGTAGAGAAAGAAATGCATGTACATAATAGCGTTTTATGGAAGAGACATACCATCTAAGCACGAGGACATCCACCGTGGAGTCTTTTTACAATAGAAATTATTTGGTCAAATATACTTAATGATATTATCGTGTGGTTTCACTAATTCTCGTTACTGAAAAATATACTCAAGTATACTTGATCTAATAACTGCTATTTGCAAATTGATATAGGAAGCATCTTCCTTACATAGAGCATTAGAACGTGTGGTAGCCAAAAATGGCTCATAGGCCCAAATATGGCTCATAGGCCCAAAAGTGCAAAACCCAGGCTTATTTTGCTTTGGCCCAAGTTTGAGGAGCCCAACTAGAATGATAACAGCATAACTTGGTCGTCTGAAGACCAAGTCAGCCAGGTATTTCAAAAAGCGAGATTCTGGAGAGGAAATCTCTCCGAGAATCTCGCCTACGATCAACCCATGATCCTACCTATCTACTTCAAACGGTAATCTAGAGTCTCCTATAAATAGCAAAGCATTTTATCATAAAGGGGATATAGAAAACAAGCTTACTAAAGCGTACTAAAACTCTGCTTGCAAGAATCACGGTGACCGGAATCCAACATTCACGATCGCCACAACCGTTGCTCAGCCCAAGCTTACCTAAGGCTAACAATCTAAATCAATCTCTTTGCTATTTTTTTTATTGTTCACCTATTTTTTCTGTTATTATACGTTTCTTGCAGGTTACTTGTCGATCGACCAAATCATTCGCAGTCGACCAAGTTCGTTTGTAGGCAAATCAACTTATCGACTACATCGCTTAAACGGACTTATCCAAGTTGCTTTGGGCCTAATTCAAAATCGACCCGATCCATATCGATTGTAGGACGACCCCCTACAGTTTGGTGCCCACCGTGGGGCCCGTTGCAACTTTACAAGTATCAACCGTAATTTTCATACTCTCGAACGAACAACGATGTCTGGAAAAGGAACCACCCCAACCATTGAAGAGCAGATCGCTGCATTGGTCGCTCAAACAGCAGCAAACGCAGAAAAGTTACGAGCATTAGAAGCTGAAAACGCTGCAATTCGAGCCACTAATGAAGAACTGCGAGCCATGGTCGATGGCGTTGTACCCGACAGCGAAGATATGGGAAATCCGGTTCCTGTCCTCAATGTTGAACAAGAGGTCGACCGACGAGGTCGAGACGCTCCAATAGGACCAGAGATCCCTGACGTGAATCCAAATGTCGGGCAAACCCAGCAGACACCCCAGACAACCCGAGTCGACATCGACCTCAACAACTTGCCTGTTCGAAACGACAACGAGCGGGATCCTGTTATGAGCAGGCAACCTGAGAATGTCTTGGGGACACCTGCATCATTTCAGTCGACACCAGGTTTGGTAAAATCTGGACCTGACCCATCTACCATTGTTAACATAGAATTTTCTCGCAGGTTTGCTGAAATGGAAGCTCTTATACAACGAATTCCTGGCGTCCCAGCTCCAATAAAAAGGAGCAACATGAACAGCTTTACAGACTCACCCTTCGTCGACGCAATAGCGCTTGTCGAGATGCCTAAAAAATTCAGCTTCCCAAACATGAAGCAGTATGAGGGAACGACTGATCCGGACGACCACATCGCGCAGTACAAACAGAGAATGTTCACTGCAGCGATTCCACGCGACCTACGAGAAGCATGCATGTGCAAGGCCTTTGGGTCTAGTCTCAATGGCCCCGCTTTACAATGGTACACTAACCTGCCTAATAATTCTATTAATTCTTTTGCGCAGCTTACAGATACATTCGTGGAACAATTTGCAAGTAGTCGCAAGCTGGAAAAACAGTCGGACGACCTATACACTATAACCCAGAAGCACGGCGAAAACCTAAGGACTTATGTAGGTCGTTTCAACAGGGAGAAAGTTCAAATCCCTCACTGCAATCAGGCGACTGCGATATATGCCTTTAGAAAGGGCCTCAAGTTTGACTCTGATCTCTACAAAGAATTAACCAAATATCCATGCAGGACAATGGAGGATGTGTTGGCCAAAGCGTGGGCCCAAATAAAATGGGAAGAAGATGAAGCTAACTACATAAGTAGAGCAAACAACTATTCGAGCCGTAGAAACGACCGGGTGGACAGAAGGTCGGAACCCTATCCGACTGCTGATAGAAGGTTTGCTCGACAAAACGGTGAAGGCTCAAACGACAGTCGACCTTACAAAAAGGATTACCCAAGAACCAGTCGACCACGAGCAAAAGTACCTGAATACAATCTGAGCATCGAACCAGTCAACCTCGTAGCAGTCATGAGGGAGATGGGTAAGACGGTAAAATGGCCAAGAAAGATGAACGCTCTACCAGAACATCGAGACGCAAAGCTGAGATGCGAGTTTCATGGAGATCATGGCCATCGAACTGAAGATTGTATCGCCCTCAAGTTTGAAGTTGCAGAACTACTAAAACAAGGACATCTACAAGAGTTCTTAACAGAAAAGGGAAAACAAACCCTGGCAAGACGAAACGACAGAATGGCAAACGCAAACGACAATCCACCAGAACCACCTCGACACGACAGGGTAATAAATTTCATTGCAGGAGGTTCTGAAGTGAGTGGCATCAGCTATTCAGCAGAAAAAAGACATACACGACAAGTGTTAAACACGAAAATTCAGCCAAATAGGGAGCATCGGTCGACCATCGACGAGACCGTCACCTTCAAATCCACAGACAAATCAGATTTGTTTTCTCCTCATCATGACGCACTTGTTATTTCGCTTCACATTGCTAACTGTTTAACAAAAAGAATTTTGATTGATAATGGCAGTTCATTCAACATTTTATTTAACAGTGCCTTAAGAGAAATGCAGGTCGACGAGTCGAAACTGAGCCGTCGGACGACATTGCTAACAGGTTTCAGTGGAGAATAGAAAAGCACGTTGGGGGAAATCATGCTACCTATCTACGCTGAAGGCGTAAACCTCTACGTCAACTTCCTGGTGCTCGACTGTCAGTCGCCCTACAACGCAATCCTAGGAAGACCATGGATTCATGAAATGAAGGCAATCCCTTCGACTTACCACCAGATGATCAAATTACCAACCAGGTGGGGAGTTCGTGAAATTAAAGGAGAGCAGAGAGCAGCTAGAGAATGCTATCAAAACGCCATGAAGAAGAAAAAGGAGTCTTTATAGCAATTACAGGACTCCAAAGTCGAGTCGACACCAAACGCACCAAAAATGGAGGATCTCGACGAAGTGTCGATCGACTCAAATCGACCAGATAGAAAAGTGTTCATAGGGTCCAGACTGTCGAAGGAAGTTAGAGAACAACTGATCGACTTCCTAAAGGAACGGCAAGGCAGCTTTGCATGGTCGCATTCAGACATGGTCGGCATCGATCCAGAAGTAATAGTTCACCAACTATAGGTCGACCCCGATCATCAACCAGTAAAACAAAAGCGAAGAAAATTCGCTCCGGAAAGAAACAAAGTAATCAATGAAGAAATTCAGAAGTTGATCGACATCGGCTCAGTGAGAGAAGTCCAATATCCCGATTGGCTAGCCAATGTCGTGGTCGTTAAGAAGAAGAATGGCAAATGGCGGGTATGCATCGACTTCACAGACCTCAACAAAGCTTGCCCCAAAGATTCATTCCCCTTACCCCATATCGACATGCTAGTCGACGCAACAGCCGGACACGAGCTACTCAGCTTCATGGACGCCTACTCATGCCACAACCAGATCCTGATGCATCTAGACGACCAGGAGAAAACAGCCTTCGTAGCAGAACGAGGTACCTTCTGTTATAAAGTAATGTCGTTTGGTTTGAAAAATGCAGGTGCCACCTACCAACGGCTCGTGAATATGATGTTCGCCAAAATGCTTGGTTCGACAATGGAAGTCTACATCGACGACATGCTGGTCAAATCACTTGTGGCCCAACAACATATAGACCACTTGAAGCAGTCGTTCGACGTCCTCGACAAGTACGGTATGAAATTAAATCCAACTAAATGTTCTTTTGGTGTCTCATCAGGAAAATTTTTAGGGTACTTGGTCACACAAAGAGGCGTCGAAGCCAACCCGGACCAAATCCGGTCAATACGAGAAATCGAGTCACCTAAATGCATTAAAGACGTACAGAAGCTTACTGGTCGAGTAGCAGCATTGAACAGGTTTATCTCCAAGTCGTCTAAACGATGCCATCCATTCTTCAACACTTTGAGGAAAAACAAAGCCTTTGAATGGAACGACGAATGCGAGAAGGCGTTGCAGGATCTAAAAGAATATCTGACTTCGCCACCACTGCTATCAAAACCGAAAGACAACGAGACATTACTTGTATACTTGGTCGTTTCGAGCACAGCCGTCAGCGCAGTGTTAGTAAGAGAGGAAGTCGATCGACAACATCCGGTTTATTATGTAAGCAAGGCATTGCTCGACGCTGAGGCACGATACAGTCGGTTGGAAAAGCTGGCACTCGCATTGGTCGTTGCAGCCCGAAAATTGAGACCATATTTCCAATGTCATTCCATCAAGGTATTAACCACTTATCCTCTCAAAAATATATTGCATAAACCTGAACTTTCAGGTCGACTAACGAAATGGGCTGTCGAACTAAGTGAGTACGACATCAACTATCACCCGCGGACGGCGTTGAAATCACAGGTATTAGCCGATTTCCTTGCAGATTTCACCCCTAACGAAAATTTACAGGCTGAAAAAGAACTAGTAGCTCTTACGGAGACAACGTCGAAGGAGAAATGGACACTGTCGGTTGACGGATCAAGCAATGTAAAAGGCAATGAACTGGGATTGGTTCTAAAATCTCCTCACGGGGACATAATAGAACAGTCCATCCATTGCGAATTCCGGGCGACAAATAACGAAGCAGAATACGAAGCACTAATTGCTGGACTCGACCTAGCCAAGAGCCTAAACGTCAAAAAACTCCAAGTATTCAGCGACTCACAGTTGGTCGTCCGACAAATAAATGGATCATATGAAGCCAGGGACCAAAGGATGACCGCCTACCTGGCCAAGGCCAAACAGATTCAGTCGACCTTCGACGAATTCACCATTAAACAAATTCCAAGGACGGAGAACTCCCGGGCAGATGCACTAGCTTATCTTGGCTCGACAACGACCAACGGATCAAAGTCAATTTCAGTCGTACACCTTACATCACCCATGATCCAAACAGCAAAAATAGTCGCCCCAGTCGACAAGAGTAGAAATTGGATGGATCCACTACTAGACTACTTGCGAGCCGACATTCTACCTGGAGACAGAACTGAGGCAAGGAAAATCAAAGCAAAAGCTATAAAATTCTGCATCTTATACGGTAAGCTATACAAAAAGTCTTTTACAGGACCCTACTTGAGGTGTGTAGACCCACGAGAAGCGTACGACGTTCTCAAGAGTCTACACTATGAAGAATGTGGAAATCACTCGGGGACTCGAAGTCTGTCGAACAGAGCAATCACAGCAGGATACTACTGGCCGACAATGCGCTCCGACTCCCAAAATCACGTAAAGTCATGCGACAAGTGCCAAAGATTCGCACCAGTCTGCCATCTTCCCCCAGGTATGTTGAACTCAATCTCAGAACATTGGCCTTTTATGAAATGGGGGATGGATATTGTAGGAAAACTCCCAGCTGCACCTGGAGGCGTCGTCTACATGCTGGTGATGACGGACTACTTTACAAAGTGGGTAGAAATCGAAACTTTACCTCAAGTACGTGACATCGAGGTACGCAATTTTGTATGGAAGTATATCATTTGCAGGTTCGGGGTTCCACGAGAAATAGTGACCGACAACGGATCCCAGTTCATTTCGTTCGACTTCAAGAACTTCTGCGACAAATATGGGATAAAACTGAGTTTCTCAACTCCACGATATCCACAAGCAAATGGACAAGCGGAGTCGACAAATAAAACCATCATCAACACACTAAAGAAACGACTAGAAGCTGAAAAGAGTGAATGGGTGGAGAAGCTCCCAGAGATCCTATGGTCGTACCGTACTACTCCACGACGGTCGACTGGGGAAACTTCATTCTCCCTCGTTTATGGATCTGAAGCAGTAATCCCCATCGAGACATGACTCGCAACTGCACGGAGCGAAAATCCAAACGAAGCCCAAAACAACCGTGAGCTCGCCTTCGAGTTGGATCATTTGGACGAAAGACGTGATCGAGCGACTCTCAGAGTACAATCGTATCAACAACAAGTCGCACGACATTACAACAAGAAAGTGCATATCAGAACCTTCAAGCTACACGACTGGGTGCTACGTCGCGTTTTCCAAAACACCAGAGAAGAGGGAGCCGGAAAATTGGGGCCGACATGGGAAGGACCTTATCAAATAACAGATATCGTCGGTCGAGGAGCATACAAATTGCGAGGAATCGACGGTCGAGAGCTAACCAACAGTTGGAATGCACTGCACCTAAAACAGTATCACTTCTAAACTCTAAACTTAAATCTTCTTTCATCGTTATAACTTTCCTTGACTTATGATACTAACAATGTGTAAAGAGCAATGATGAAAAACTTAGTACTAAGTTCAGAACTGAGCTCACAAAAAATATTTTTTATTACTCAAGTCGACTTCGACATATTCTTTTTTGCTATGAAATTAGTCTTTACAGCATTGACAGTTTGGTCGACTACAAAAATCTACTCCCAACATTCTTCGACAAACGAACGCTGGGAGTTGGGGGAACAGCACTAGGTAGAAATTTATATGACGAATTAACGCATGTACGCGATGAAAATTGTCGACTGACGCATGTACGAGATAATGGTCGACTGAAGACTGAACGCATGTACGCGAGTTGTATAAATCAGTCATGATTTTTTGTAAATTTACGACTAACGCATGTACGCGATAATGGTCGACTGAACGCATGTAACGCGAGTTGTATAAATCAGTCATGATTTTTTATAAATTTACGACTAACGCATGTACGCGATAAGTGGTCGACTGAACGCATGAATGCGATGTAATTTGACGACTGACGCATGAACGCGAGTATTCTGTAAATAAATCAGCCATGTTTTTTATCACTGTTTATGGTAATATGTCGTTCGACTTACGATTGATCATAAGTTTACAGGCTTGTCTCAATTAGATATTTACTCGTATAAACCCCATTATAAGATGGTCGTGTTGTTTCCACATGCAAACAAATTTCACAAAAATTGAAGACATACTAACGTCGATCGATAAAGATAAAAATGGTCGAAGACAATCCACGTACAATCTTTCAAAAAAAAATATATATAATAAATAAATGGCCAAACGACCATATCATTCATGATTACAAAAACAAAGGAAATTACTTCGATTAAAATTGGTTTTTTCAGATGGCAGGTGGGTCAAGGGTGAAAGCAGCATCAGTGGGATCCGCAGGAGACTGATTGACGATTGGTGGGTCGACAGCAGGTAGGAGGTTAGCAGCATCGGCACCTTGTGGGAGTGCATTGTTGCCAGGTGCTTGCTCTTCGTCTTGTCCAGACGTCTCCTCCTCCAGCCGACGCATTTCATCGTATGCATCAATCATTTCCTGCATCTCGTCACGGCTCCAGTTAGCATGTTCACCCGACAGATATTCCTGGTAAAGCTCTGCTTTCGCCTTGTATATCGCAGCAGAAGCGATCGACGTCAACTGATCCTTCAAAGCAGCAACATTATGCTGCTCTTCAATCAAGGCGGCCCGAGCTTCGGTCGACTCCAGGGAATGTCGATCCCTATCTGCCTTCATCTCCTTCAACTCTTTCTCAAGAGTCAAGTTTCTTCTCTTCAATTCCTCAGCAGCTTTGTCAGCCTGGGCCTTCTCCTACTTCATGACGTCGACCAACTTCCGCTGCTTCCCATACTTGTCACCCAGCGCCTTGTACCTCCCATACAAGTGTAGCGAAGCCTGCAAAGACTACACAGCGTCGAAAGTTAGCATAAGTGAAATGACATCATAAAGTTCTAAAAAGAAATCAGGTAACTCACATGAAAAGCCGAGAGGAAAGTCGTGTCGAACACATCCTCAATCTTCTTTCCCTGCAGATGCTTCTCATCCGCAGGGAGGATATAGTCGAACGACTTCTCCAAAAAAGAAGTCGGCTCATCGAATGATGACAGACCGGAAAGGGTTACTGTCGACGAGTCTGGCTGTGAGATAGCTACTTGCCTCTTGGCACTCGACTCGACCCTCTTCCCTCTTCCCTTTGTCGGCCGGTGGGTTCTTCCTTGGCCTCTTCTTTTGGGGAGACCGTTCAGGAGAAGATTCATAGATATATTCTGGCGGCGCGCTGCCTTCAGTCGACTTCTCCATAGCTTGTTTCTTTTTCACTGCCGCTGCCCTTTTCTTCATCATGTCGTCTCTGAACTTCTTCAGAGCGTCTGCAGTGTTTGGGATGTTCAACCTTGCGCTTGCCATTGATGTCACTGCAACACGACGTTCATTATCAGTAACAGGCGACAAGAATGTCATTGTATATTGAAGAATTTCGAAACTCCTCCTAATCCAGATATACGACACGAAATCCTTCACACAAGGATACGGCGCTCGCGACCTATTATGAGTCGACCATCTCCATAGCCTGGTAGGCCTAAGTTTACCTTCTGTTAATAGCACCTTACAGCTTCTATCCTTTTCAGGGATATTTAACATTGCTGCAGTGCGAACAAGAGCAACTTTGCTCGACGGTTTAACCTCTAAGCCCTTTATTTCTACAAAATAAGCTAGGATATCAGCAAAAACAATCAGGTAAATAAAAAACATTTTTCTACCAACGACAAAGGTCGGACGACACTCACCATACCGGTTCCAGGTCCGTCTTAACTGATACGACTCATTCTCCACAAACCATGGACCATCGACTGGAGGACCTTTCACGAAAAAGTAGGTATCCTTCCAATTTCGGTCGTTTGTCGTCGTATCAGTAATAATCTGCTGCTCCTTGCTCCTAGGTACCAACATATAACGACCTCGGTCGTATATGTGCTCCTTTAAATAGTAGTTGTGAAGGAGGCTCGACATCCCAAAAGGTATGTTGTATCTTTCACTGAGCACTCCCAAACTTAACAAAATTCTCCACGTGTTTGGCATTAGTTGACCAGGAGCAAGGTCGTAATAAAGCAGCGTTCGTCGCACCAGTGGGGGAATTGGGAACCTGAACCCTAAACGGAGGGTGTACTCATAAAAACATGTCCACTCAGGTATATCCCAGTCAGCCTTTTCGTGCTCCTTTGGTGCACGTAGCTCGACACTACTAGGGATGCCATAAACTTCCCTCAACAAACACAAGTTGTCCTCCGAAACCAAACTAGACGGACTTTCTTCAAGCACACCTAATGGTCGACCAGATGTAGTAGCCTCATCTACGTCTATATACTCAGAATGGTCGACTATCGACGCAACAACACGTACGCCGCCTTGTTCTAGTATGCTTTTCGTGTTTATTACAACTACGCTCAACGGATCCTCTACAGTAACCTATCGACCAACATCTACCCTGCTGCTACTAACTCCATCGACACTATCTTCTCCGTCGCTTGTAGTCCAATCATACTTTGGATCAGAAATAGTATCGTCACTCGACAGGCTTATATCTCCACTCGACAGATTTATGTCGCCGCTCGACATGATTCCTCCTAAGCTGACAAGGCAAAAAATGCACAAGTCAGAAACTGTGGCGCTACAATCACAACCTAGGGTTTCTGAAATCCTATTCTAGGATCGTCGTCTTAAAACCTAACCTAACCTTACAAGTTCTAGCGTCCTACAAGTCGATCGAATAAAGCTTCCCGTCTACATTGGTCGTATGAAATAAATAAATACCAAACAGTATAGATAACTATGCAAACAAGATCAAAAACAACAGAGATAGCCAGAATACAACAAAAACAATGAAGAACAATGAAGAACAGCGCATTCAAACCCAGAACTCAAGACTAAATATTCAAGTAAATATTTCTTTACGTTTCTATTTCTTATTTCAAATAACAAAGTTTTTGCAGGAAAAAATAAAAGATAATAAAGAGAAGAATAATCACCTTGAAAGGAAAAAGAAGTGGAGTTCCGGTTTGAAGCAGTTGGGCTTGCTCTGTGCAAAGTTTGCTGGAGGTTTCTGAGTTTGAAGATGTGTTCTTCGCAAAAGTGGCTCAAAGAGGTTGGGAGGTTATATTTATAACCAAACCCTTACATAACCCCCTTTGCCACGTGTCCTCACCTGAAGTAGTTGCAACCTTTCAGTTGCCGGTTACCCACGCACGCACGAAACTACTAATGATGGGTTTTTGAAATTCAAAACCTCTTCTCGAACAGAGTAAGCACGCCAGAATTAATTACGCGTGATGTCACTAGGGTTTATGAAACAAAAGGTGTCTTTTCAAATTGACCTTTGGTTTGCCTCATCATATCCTAACGGTTGGAATTTGTCGAACGACATTTGGAAACCCAAATGTTCTATTAACATCAGCGATCGTGTCGACTCAAGATTGTGTATTCAAACGACGTTAAAAGCTCGTCTCAATAAGTTAGCTACGAATCCAGCCGACTAAAGTTAATTTCTTTTTCGTTCGACAACGGTCGATTGAATCTGAGTCACTCTCTACTTCGTTAGTAACTCTCTAGAGAGTGGGGGATAAACTGTGGTAGCCAAAAATGGCTCATAGGCCCAAATATGGCTCATAGGCCCAAAAGTGCAAAACCCAGGCTTATTTTGCTTTGGCCCAAGTTTGAGGAGCCCAACTAGAATGATAACAGCATAACTTGGTCGTCTAAAGACCAAGTCAGCCAGGTATTTCAAAAAGAGAGATTCTGGAGAGGAAATCTCTCCGAGAATCTCGCCCACGATCAACCCATGATCCTACCTATCTACTTCAAACGGTAATCTAGAGTCTCCTATAAATAGCAAAGCATTTTATCAAAAAGGGGATATAGAAAACAAGCTTACTAAAGCGTACTAAAACTCTGCTTGCAAGAATCACAGTGACCGGAATCTAACATTCACGATCGCCACAACCGTTGTTCAGCCCAAGCATACCTAAGGCTAACAATCTAAATCAATCTCTTTGCTATTTTTTTTATTGTTCACCTATTTTTTCTGTTATTATACGTTTCTTGCAGGTTACTTGTCGATCGACCAAATCATTCGCAGTCGACCAAGTTCGTTTGTAGACAAATCAACTTATCGACTACATCGCTTAAACGGACTTATCCAAGTTGCTTTAGGCCTAATTCAAAATCGACCCGATCCATATCGATTGTAGGACGACCCCCTACAGAACGTGTGTGTGTATAATTAATTATCCAGTAAAACCATAAGAAGTGTGAATATTTATTTGAGTAATGCTACATTGTCCAAATTTGGTGTCCAAATCTAGTGCCCAAATGATGTGGCAACACTTTAGACCGTTCATTTAAATTGTATTAGATTTGAATGATTTAAATAAATAGACTTACTATATCATTTGGATACCAGATTTGGACATCAAATTTGAGTAATATAGCATTACTCTATTTATTTACTTAAATGACATCGTTCTATCGAGAATCGAGAATGGATGTAGAATTGTAGATGCATACATGTATGTGCAAAAGAATCTGAATCTCTGAAAATGCATCGATGAGGATGACATTCAATTATTGAAAAACGTCCAATTGACTTGGGAGAAGCATCAAATGTCAAAATAATACGCCAAGCAAATTATTGGCTTATTCTTAGTCTAGCTGTCAAATCAAAACACTAAAAATTAATAAAATTATGTTGAAATTTTTTGGAAATTGCGTCATCCATGAGATTCCTCTCATCTCCATCCATTTGAGATTGTTTTAGTGAGGTTATGGTCATAACAAGAAACTGGCCTCTACATATCCGTGCAACCATTTGTCCATTCCAGAAAACAAGAAAAAACTATATGTAAGTATATAACAAAAGGAAGTAAGTGTGTTGAAGAATTGAGAGATGGGTTCACAATCACAGTGTCCACCGTTTGGTTTCTCAGGAAAGTACTACGATGATGATATCGGAGGAAGTGGATTATGTGTGAGGCAAAGCAGCTTCTTCCAGGGGAAACCGGTGCTCAATCAAGCCGTCGGATACTCTGTTATACTTGGCTTTGGTGCTTTCTTTGCTCTCTTCACTTCTTTCCTGGTATATCTCATCAATTCTCATCAGTTTCCAAATTACTATATGTCTAAATCTTTTTTATATGTCTTTTCTCGTTAGATATAAAAAAATTATGCATTGATGTATTGAAAGAAATCTGTCCAGGTTTGGCTAGAGAAGAGATATGTCGGGTCTCGGCATACATCCGAATGGTTTAACACAGCAGGCAGGAATGTTAAAACTGGCCTTATTGCTAGTGTGATTGTATCTCAGGTAAACACATTTTCATCTTCTTGCCTTTCTGCATATATATATATATATACACAAATGGATTCAAATTCAAATTCACCTATTTTGAATGGTGAATTTGTATAGTGGACATGGGCTGCTACAATATTGCAAAGTTCCAATGTTGCTTGGGAGTATGGAATCAGTGGACCTTTCTGGTATGCCAGTGGTGCCACAATCCAGGCATGTTCCTCTGTAATTTTATTCATTGCTTAGATTCCTTTGGAACATATAGATATATATATATATATTGATTTCTAAATCATATCATGCTTTCAACAGGTACTTCTTTTTGGTGTAATGGCCATAGAGATCAAAAGAAAAGCTCCTCATGCCCATACTGTTTGTGAAATTGTTAAGGCTCGGTATGTTTAACTCTTAACATTTACGATTACAAGTTCATATATGATTAAAAATAAAGTATATTTAGATAATAATTTTCCTCTTTTAACTCAGTTGGGGGACTGCCGCGCATCTTGTTTTTCTTGCCTTTTGCTTCCTGACAAATATTATAGTGACCGCGATGCTGCTGCTTGGTGGTTCTGCTGTTGTAAATGCTCTTACTGGAGTGAACATTTATGCTGCTAGCTTTCTTATACCACTTGGAGTCATTGTTTACACTTTAGCAGGAGGCTTGAAAGCAACTTTCTTGGCCAGCTATATACATTCTGTTATAGGTATTCTTATATCATCTCTCTTGTACATTCTTGCCTGGTTTGTGTTTGATACTTTTACTTCTATAGTTCTACATATATATATATATAGTCTGTTGCAAGCCTGAGCTTTATTGCTTTCATGTGTATGCTTTCAGTGCATGTGGTGTTAGTCATATTCGTGTACCTAGTTTACACTGCAAGCAGTGAGCTTGGCAGTCCCAGTGTCGTATACAACCGTCTAGTTGAGGTATCGAGCAAGTCAAGAATATGTCAGGAGCCACTTACCCATGGAGGGCAATCTTGCGGTCCAGTTCATGGAAACTACAAAGGCTCTTATCTGACAATGTTGAGCTCCGGTGGGCTTGTTTTTGGAATTATCAACATAGTTGGCAACTTTGGCACTGTTTTTGTTGACAATGTAAGCTTCTCTGTTGAATGTGGAATGTTAATCATATGGTTTATATGCTGATATTTTAAATTGAAAAAACTTTAGGGATATTGGGTGAGCGCTATTGCTGCGCGACCTTCATCGACTCACAAGGGATACTTGTTAGGCGGCCTTGTGTGGTTTGCTGTCCCCTTCTCTTTGGCAACATCACTTGGACTAGGAGCACTTGCCCTTGATTTGCCTTTAACAGAAAGTGAGGCAAGTCATGGACTTGTGCCTCCTGCTACTGCTATTGCTTTGATGGGGAAAGGAGGATCTGTTCTTCTTCTTACTATGCTTTTTATGTAAGTTACAGTCAACACTACTATCTTGTTCTTTTGATGCAAATGCACAACAGCTGAGCAAATTTCAGTCCTTTTTTTCATGTTTTTAACTATACAACCTTTCTTATCAAATGATGAGCAGGGCTGTGACATCTGCGGGTTCATCGGAGCTAATTGCAGTTTCCTCATTATGCACATATGATATCTACCGTACTTACATAAATCCTGACGCGAGTGGGAAAAAGATTCTAAAAGTGTCGAGGACAGTTGTCTTATGCTTCGGATGCTTCATGGGATTGTTAGCAGTAATACTAAACAAGGCAGGAGTGTCATTAGGTTGGATGTATCTTGCCATGGGAGTGTTCATTGGCTCTGCAGTTCTTCCTATTGCTTTTATGCTTTTATGGAGAAAGGCAAATGCAATTGGCGCTATTGCTGGAACGATAATTGGCTGCGTTCTTGGCATTACAACTTGGTTGTCAGTCACGAGCATCGAGTATGGACGAGTAACTCTGGACACCACCGGTAGAAATGCCCCGATGCTAGCTGGAAACCTTGTATCCATACTCACTGGAGGAGCTATCCATGCTGTATGCAGTCTCATATGGCCTCAAAATTATGACTGGGATACCACTAAGCAAATCACAGTGGTTGAAAAGGAAAACACAGAGCTGCCAGCAGAAGAATTCCAAGAAGAAAAACTAATAAAAGCAAAAGCATGGATAGTGAAATGGGGTGTTGGTTTCACTACTGTGATTGTCATATTGTGGCCTCTTCTATCTCTACCAGCAAGTAAAAAATTTCATTACCAAGCTTTTGAACACAAATTGGTAGATACAAAAATATTTACTAATAAGATTTTACTTTTGTTTTAATGCAGGAGAATTCAGTTTGGGTTACTTCACATTCTGGGCTGTGATTGCAATTGCTTGGGGCACAATTGGGTCAGCAGTAATCATTGCTTTACCATTAATTGAGAGCTGGGAAACCATCCAAAGTGTGTGTCTAGGTATGTTTACAAATGACAGACTCATGGAAAAGGTTGAGGAAATGAATATCATGTTGCATACCATAATGTTGGCAGTGCCTGAAGCAGAGAAAATTTACTTGCTTGAAAAAGAAAAGGCCAAAAACATTGAAGCCTCAAAGCGCCAAGATTGATTGTTCAATCATTTTCTCTTGGTATTGTTCACTTTGTATAGAAATAAAGACAATCCACCACATGCACCAATGTGTTTTAGGCATGTAAAATTTAGGTTATCCAAGAAAAAAAAAATAGCAAATTCAACCTTGTTTTGAAGATATGTTTATTTTCATGTAAATACCATTTTGAAAATAGTAAACATAAAAAAATTACTATAAAAATAAAAAGCAAAAAATTGCCATATACAAATACAATGCAATTTTCTTTTCTTTTTTCCTTTGTCGTCCTAAAGGCTAATAGAGGAGGTCAAGTACAAGGAAATTTCTATTTATGTACCATCTACAACTTAAAACATGGGGATCTCTGCCCATAATAACACTTTTGAGAATATCAGGGGTGATAAGTGAACAGCCCTGAATTTTTTTTCTAGTTTCTGTGCAACAAAATTGATTCCAAAGAAGCTGCTCCTCACGAAAAGCAACATCAAATTGGCGCCAAAATTTAGCATTCTGTTACTGGATGGCGTGCATTTGGCGTCCAACAGTATGAAGTCGATCCACATTGATAGGAATATACATAATGACATGAATAATTGATTCTGCTCTTGCAATTGGCTTAGAGAGTTTGTTTCTGAATTTGGAAATTATGTCTTGCCTTATCAACATCAATGCCGTCTTTCTTGACAGATAAATTAGCTGCTGCTTTCTCTTTCATGGCTTCCTTCTCCAGTTTCTTCTTCTCTGCATCAGCCAGCTTTTCATTTTCCTCCCGTGACTTGTTGAAGGACTTAACGAAAACGAACAAGATCTGTGTTACTGCAACCATAAAAAATAAAAGGATCACCAACTGATCAAATAACTAATTCAATCGATAATAACTTTTAAAGATGAAAAGCCTCCTCTGATGCAGCTGCAACCTCAGCAAATATAGACCAATGAGACTTAATTCTTTTCCTTCATTATGCTTTTTTTTTTTCTTTCAAAATTTCTATTATTATATGAGGCCAGTAAAGATCCAAGCAATTTAAATTTTGTTACAGGGTAGCGAGCAAAGGAACCGGATTGTTTACTCGTCTCTAACAGTAATGCCTAAAACCAAATATAAAATCAATGAATGGTAGGCATATGGAAACAGCACATTTTGGTAAACCCTTCCATATTATAGGTATAAAGTGAAACAACTTTTAGAGAAAACAAATGAAACCTTGCTCAAAGGGACACCGAGCTGGATCCTCCCCAAAGTACTGCGACAGTGAATCTGCATTTCTTCCCTACAAGACGATGTGTTCTTACGATGAAAACCAGGCGATAAAATGCACATTCATATCATAACTAGAAAGGATTACAACCTTGGAGACTCACCACTTCCGAATATAAAGAAATCAGTGACCTTACTTCTGCTTCGGCAGTGTCAAGGAAATTCTTCAATACCTGAACAGACAGCGATTCTTCAAAACCTTGGCATTCTATAGAAATTCATTATATATGCCCATCAAAAGATCATGTCAATGGACACAAATTCATCATAGCATCTTGGACAGATGTACTACTTGAAAACAAGAAGCCCTCTACATAGTGTAACTACTCACTTACACATTAAACATTATGGAGCAATTAAATTGGGGAAAGAGGATCCACAAAATACAGTAAGTTATAATCTCAAAAGAAAGGAAGAGGATAGCTCATGAATTAAGAGAACAATAACTTCAATCATATCAAAATCCATGACTATAGGCCGGTGAATATGACATGATTTATCTCCTCTTTAATAACTGTTCTAGCAAAACTCCAACAAGATTGTTATCATAATGCTTCTAAGTTCTATCTTAATAGACATGGCATGCTATACGACTCCAAGATTCAACTAAAAACAAGTCAGTCAATTAGGTGAAATGCGAGAAAACATTCTTAACACAATTATTGGTAATTTCTAAATAAAAGTGATTAAGATCTTATCTGCAGTACATACGGAATGCAGAAAGCTATAAGATTTTCCATAAATAGAACTCAACAACTAAATTCCCTCACCTCTCTTTTTTTTTTAATAAAATTTAAATCTTGTATTAGATATAAATTAGAAAATATAAAAGGAATGTACAAGTAAGCCCTTCAAAGATCACACAATCCTGACTTCTTGTAAGGATGCCCTTCAAAGATTCAACCAACCAGAGCCACAATCCCCCGTCTGTTTGGATCTTCCTTTAAATTTGTGACTATAAATTAATAAACCACTAATGTAGATTGATATACAAACCACTACAGAATTTACTTGTAACATTATAACAATGAGTTAATCATATAGTAGGGTCTTTGTGACTAGCAGTTGCGGCGAATGTAAACAATAAAGCACAGAGTACCTATGAAAATACAGTTTGAATCTTAGAAAGATTTCCTATGAATTAATCACTGAAAGCTCTTTGCTGCATAAAATATCTCATTTAGTAGTTATAGGGATGAAACCTAATGTAACAATCTCTCCAATGATAAAACAAAATAATCAAATATGTAAAACCACTGCAACAGGGAGAGCATGAGTAAATTGCTCAAATACATCTAAAATAAACCATAATCCAGAGGTACAACTTGTTTCTTTAATTTGATTTATTTATTTATTTTTATTCTAATTAAGATTCTTTAATGAAGCAACCAAGTACTCTTATTGTTACTCACCTTTTGGAAACCCACAGAAATAGCACCATCATTTTCTGAAGTAGTGAGTTCTGTCTCAACCTTTTCAAGACCTTTACTTACAGCTTGCATTTCTTCAGCCAGAGTTTTTAATTGAATCTAGTCATTGATGTGATGAAGTTCGTGTAAACAAGAAACAGGTACTGTGTCAAGTAGAGGCACTAGGCTATTAACAAGTTAAGACTAGCCAGAAAATTGATTAAGCATACCTTGGAGGCAGCTTCCAAATGAACAAGATCCTTGTCAAAATCAAGCAACTCTGGCATTTTCTCAGCAACAAGCTAACCAAGCAAAAAGAAAAATGAGACATAACATGATACCTAATCTGAACCAAAAAAATTACCGAAGAGGAAATGAAGCAAATATAAACGAATAATAATAATTATAATAATAACTGGAAGAGCAATATACCCAAAATGCCATTTCAAAGAAGCATAACACATTACTATATTCATAAACCACCATACCAGTATACCACACGGGGCTACAAACAAACTAATTTTAGATACTTTATCACAATGTAAGAAATTAGAATTGAACAAACTTCAGCTTCTGACCAAATCAAACATAATGCAGACGTTTTTAATTTCAAAGTACAGACATGCAAAAAGTAAAATAAGAAAAAAAAAATGATCTCTGATGAATTGGGGCAGTTAAGGTATGTACATGACTATATCAGGATAAAATTACATGCATAACATGTGATTATTCCAATTAATATTTTAATATCTGTTTACAAAATATTCCTATAATTCCAATAAATATCATTTATTTAATAATTTATTTGTTCTATAAAACCTTTTGTAGTCCACAAAAGGTTTTAGAGTTGTGGACATCTTATTCACCTTTTCATCATCTTTCTTCAATAAAATCATTCTATCAAAAAATAAAAAATTAGAGATTGAAAACAGTTGCAGCATATAAACGCTTCAAAAGTTTTACTTATTTATTGACAACATAGAGGATGCTGCCCCTTTACCATGGAGGCCACCTTCATCGGTGGAGTCCAATTTATTTTAATTTACATTGAAGTATTTTTACTAAATCTATATTTCTGTCAGATTAAAAATTCATCAAAAATTTCAACTTGACCCTCACTCCATTAAATTGCAATGTTAGGGATGAATGACAAGCCCAATCCAACCCCCCATCAATTTGAATAACAAAGAGGAGCTCAGATTGAGATATATATAGAGAAGTTTGAGCTGTCCTAGAATCAGGCCACTAAGGTTATAGATCAAGAGTTGGCCAGTCTAGTTTTGACTAATATAATCGTTAATTCATCAAATCAAACTCTTAAATAGAAGAGAAAGCAGACATTAAGTCTAATGTTTCCAGGAGAACATGTATGCCAGCATTACTAATGCCTATAAAACACACAACAATAAAAAAATGACAGGGCCACCAACAATATAAGAGTTTGGCTATCAAAATTAGCAAACTAGCACTTCAGCAATAGATAGGTTAGCATTCTTTCAATTATCCTCCAAATTATAGCACATTTCAAATTAAAATTGATTTTGAAAAGGCTTATGATCATGCAAGTAATTTCGGCCGGGCCTTTATCCTTTTTTTAGGTTTTTCAATCGCCCAATATTTTTATTTTCTGTTATTTTCTTTCACAAAATAATCCATCTTTCCCGATTTATTGGTTTTGTAATGAAAAGTATATGGGTTTTTTTTTTTTTTTAAATGTAAAGCATATGATCATGTTGATTGGGAATTCTTAGACATTTTATGTCCAACTTTATATAAAAATACCTTGATGGCAAATTTCAATAATACTCGCTTGTGATCCAGATATAAATATGAAAATAACAAGTTTAAACATTCTACCTTGCACAAATAATGCATTAGAGTCATTTTGTTATTTCTAGCACGAGTATCTGATAATTTGAGAAGGCTGTCCAATTTGAACCCTACAGCAGATCCTGCAATGCAAATATAACTAATTAAAACAAATAAAGTTAACTACAAGCAAATCATGGCAAAATAATAAAACATTTTGAAACTAAACAGAGAGGTACCTCGTGCAGTGCCTTGATTTAAAGCATTTCCCAATGTGAGAATTGTCTGCATTATCTGACGCAATTTCACGGATTCTTTTACCTAAAAGTATGTGTAAGACATTTAAGATGCAGAAAAGAGGTATGTTCATATATATTACAATAACCATTCATTTTGATGTTACCTCTCTCGTGGCATCATTAATAGTATTTAGGTTACGCCTTAAGTCCTCAACCTTAACAAAATCAAGATAGTTAGTACCAAGTACTAGCAATAATAACAGCATGTACAAAATATACAAAAATCCAAACCTGACTGGAAAAAGAGATCTTGAAGGAAAATACTCGTAACTTGGCTTCTACTCGTGGAACTTTCATCAATTCGAGGAAAAACTGATAAATTTAAAACATAAAAAGTTAATTAGATATCAAATTACAGGACATGAGGGTTTCCAAGATAACCAGATAAGCTTTGTTATAAAATCCAGACCAAACCACTCAGGTAAACCAGAAAACCTAATAACCAATCAAAACACCAGTCTTTTAACCCATTAAACTGTAATTCTGAGGTCCAATCAATAAACTCATCATACGTTGTCTAATGAAGCTCTCTGCTGGTGACTTGGCTACTAAATGCAAATGAAGATATGATGTAAAACCGGAAAGAAATTCAGGGATGCAGAGATTATATTAAACATGTTATTGCTTTCAAGCCAACAACAGAACCAAAAGAAGAAACTATGTGGGATTGTGTATGCATGTGAGAGTATTTGCACATGGCATGAGTGAATGGAGTTTCTTTTTTCTTTGGATTACAGCAATTCTTATCAACAGTTTATATTTATATTTGTGTGTCACAGTCCTATCCTCACCGAACCCTAGACCTCTTCAATTTTGAAATTAGACACTATTTTTCCGTTCTATAACCAGAACAGTTTCTAAAACAAATGGCATTTAAACAAACCTGTTCGCACTTTCCAAGCATTTCCTTGTCACCTGGATAATGCTGCAAATAGAGACAACAACATGTAAGACAATTTTCTTTATTTCTTTTTTTTTTTCATAAGAAACAAAGAATTTTGTACTTTCTAAAAAATAATAGTCACAAAAGTGAACAAGCTGCCACAAAAAGAGGAGACATCAAGAAAGTTTGTGACTGACAAAGTACAATGATAACCCTAAAAACCACTTTATCCCATCTAAGTATACGATCTTGAAACTAACCAAACCCTGAAATACAAACTTACCCGAGACAGCAAACATGTATGTTTAAACTCTTTTGTTAAGGAAGCCCAAAAGCTAGCTAAAAATCATGTACTGTTACATAAGCATATGATATCTTCCTCTCTTTCTATTTTCCTTTTTCTTGAGAGAAATCAAACCCAAATTTTCATTAATATGAAAGAACATACAACGTGAACAGGTTGTTCATAATCCAAAGATCTCCTGAAAAGAAATTAGACGATAATCATTTTGTCATAAATGAAATACAATGGGATTGGATCCCCTAGATCCTGTCCCACCATTTGGTGGCTCGTAGGATTGGATTTCTCCAATCCCTGAAATCCTCTCAAATCCCATGGCAGTGTGATTCAACAATTCCACAGCAAACCATGGGATTTGAAGCTTGGGATTGGATTTGATATTTTATTATTTGTTATTTATAAATTAAAATAATATTTTAAAGTAATTTTAAAATATTTTATTTGTATATAAAATAAAAGTATTTCTAATTAGGGGTATTATCACTAAAGTCCCTACTTTTTTATGAATTGTCACCTTTTTAAACGTCTTTACCATATTCATCACTTTAGTCCCTCCTTTTTCCAAAATATATCACTTTAGTCCATTTAACCAAAGTTTGACGGTCAACTTTAACAGAGTGGATTAAAGTACACTTTTACCCTTGCTATTATATAATGTAAATGAAATGACAATTTTAACCTTAAACTAAAATGAAAATCAGAAAAATTATCAATAATTAAATCGTTAAATAAATAAATAATAATAATAATAACGAACCCAAAAAAATTCATCTTATTTTCCCCTCTTTTATGACATTCGCATGTTCCTCTTCTTCTTCTTCCTCACACCATTTTTATTTTAAATATATTAAAATATTAAAAAAAAAACCAAAGCACTTCATTTTCTTCTGCTTTTTTTTTTTTCTTTCTTCCATTTTCCTAGATTTTCTCAATCCCCAAATTATTTTTTTTAAAATAAAAACCGGATTTTTTTTTGTAATTATGAGCAGAAAATTAATTTCAATATTAAAAATTAAGATTAAAAAATTGATGATCTCTATCGTTTCCAGATCAAACGAACTGATTGAGTGTGTTGTGTCTCTCACCACCGTCCTCTTCACAAAACTAACACAGAAAGGGTTCTTGGAGCTGAAAAACTCAGAGAGAGGGTTCTTTTTTTGTGAAGAGAGACGGTGGTGAGAGACACAGAAAAATCTTGTTTTCAAAACCCACAAAATAAAATCAAGTAATTATTGAGAAGAGATGGGCTTTGGAATGCCGAAGAAGCGGGTGGGGTTTGTTTTTCGGGATTTCGATAAACTGGCTTTCTGATATGGACCTCTCTAGAGCAATTATTTTGGTTGTGTTTTGAGTTTTTTTTTTTTTTTTTTGTTTTGAATCTCTTATGCTTCAATTTTGTTATTCAAGTTATGGTTGCATTTCTTTAGTTTTTTGTTTATGATTTTTTTTTTGTTGGTTTGGTGGGAGGGAATCTTTGATGGGAATTTTGTTGTTGTTGATGATGATTGAGAATGATAAAAATGTTGTTGATGATGACTGAAGAAGAAGATAATGGAGATCTGGGCAGTTGAGAAGTTGTTGATGAAGATTGAAGTAGGAGATGGAAAGAAGAACAAGGTACCAGATCTCTTAAAAAATTGTCAATATTTGTTTTCTTTAAATTTTCTTCTTCTATAATTGATGTAGTTGATCAGTTGATGATGATTGAAAAAGAAAGTTTGTTTTTTATTAAAGGTGTTGTTGGATTATACATATGATTTTTATTATATTTTTTTGTCCTCTTAAATTTTTATTATATTTCTATGATGTCAGAATTTTTTTTTTAATTAATGTGCATGTGTCAGAAAGTTGAAATTTAATACTTAAAGGACGAAAATGTCTTTGAATCTGTTATCTTTGACTAACTGGTGACTAACAGAAGGACTAAAGTGATGTATTTTAAAAAAAAAAGGGACTAAAGTGACTAATATGGCAAAGACGTTTAAAAAGATGACAATTAGTGAAAAAGTGGGGACTTTGGTGATAATACCCCTTCTAATTATTAAAACAGATTTATTTTATTCATATTAATGAAACAATTTTTTTTTTAAATAAACTAATCAAAATGATTTCAATTTAAATATTTTTGAAATATTCTGAAATAGATTTATCTTATCATTAAATAATTTAATATATTATTTTGAAATAATTATAAATAATTTATTTCATTTAAATATAGGAATTATTTTATATCGTTTTAAAATAATTAACAAAAATTTATTTTATTTTAAAAGATTTAAAATAATTTTATTTACTCGAAAATTGACATAAACCAAATCCTAGTCAATCCAATCCTATGTTACATCAAACAAGAGATGATACTTTTTTAATCTAGTCCAATCTCATCCATCAAATCCCACCCCTTCCTCTGTTTAACAAGTCTTCTCTAACATCTTCAAAAAGTCATCTATTTCTCTCTATCCAAATTACCTAAAAAAGGGATTGATACAACGGTACTGCACACTTCCATAGAACCTTTGCCTTATCTCCTTCCCTAAAAGAAAGAATATTCTCAAAAAAAGAGTAGCTATCAAAAGTTTATTTTATAAGTTGGAAGCTATGGAGCCGTGAATAAGGAGATGACGTCCCCTTGTCATTGGGCTATGGCTTTCCACAAACTACAGTTGGACTCAAAAGTGACTAAATAGAATCCCATCGGTTGGAATGAAGACCGTATTTACTCTTTAGTCTTTATGACAACATGTCATAGAGATTGTCTTTCTAATAGAATCTCCAGAGCCACTTCTCTAGCAAAGCCAATTCGCTATCAAGGCTTTAATCTTTTGTACTATATTATGAATACATAGTCCACCTTAATCTCAAGGTCTAGACATAAAAATATCTACATCGAGTAAAGAAGTTACATAAATTCTAAAGAATTTTTTATTTTGCCACCATTTACTAAATCATGTGCCAAAGAAACTTAGATCAGAGGATGTTGTTTGTATGCACACTCAATACTTGTCTAATGCTCATCAACGATTTTTCCCTTTGATACTTGATAGTTGATACTAGACACGTCGCTGAATTTAAATAACAATAAAGGTATCATACTCAATTTGAAAATTTGTAGAAATATGATTACTATCAAGAAAGTTGAAATAAATCAAATAATGCAATCGTATAAATCATCAAGGCTTGAAACTTCTCATCTCCCTTTAGAAACTAGAAAAACAAGGCTATTAGTTAAACTATTCTAATTATAGACTGACAAAATCTTTCCTTGAAATTATGAAAATGAAAATTTTGAGCGTTAAGACAATAATACAAATTCCTTTCAAAAAAAAAAAAAAAAAGACAATAATACAAACAGATGACATATTAACACCATGCTTCCAATACCCTTAATTCAATTAACCTCTCAATTTTAAACTACATTCATGATTCATATGCATTCCTTCATTCTAACAAATTCAACCTTTCATATATTCAATTTATCTGATGAGACAAAATAGTTAAAATATTCTTGACTACCGCACCAAGCATCTTTTGGAAGAACTGCTTCCAACATATACATACTTCAGGCTGTCTGTATGTATAATGATCGACCTATATACAAAAACACAGACCCTTACCCTAAACAGTGAGGTAGATTGAAAAGGTAAGAATGAAGGCAATGATATCACATCCGTTCATGTATTAGTACATAGGATTCTAGGTGCCATTATACCTAATTGTATCAAGTAGGTCAACAAATTTGATGTATCCAAAACTAAACTACCACAGAATGAAATCCAATCCCCTATTTTTTCCTAGACACAAACATCCATTACTGTTTCTTATAGGAGTCTGAAAGCCTAAATCTAATCCTACCAGAAAAGATAAGACTTGTATTCTTGTTTCTGAGTATACATCCTCTAACCTTTCAGGCTTTCTTGACCTCTCTTGTAATCAATTTCTATTTAATTTTAAATAAATAAATAAAAAGGAGACAGGGTGGGTGGGGATGGAAGAGAATAGAAGGATAGGTGGCTACATAGACACCCTTTCCTGAATATTTAGTGATCCACAAGAACCCCAAACGTAAGCATGTCATTTCTGTCCATAATTACAAGAGTAACCATTATAATTGTAGTTTAGAGTTATAAAGAGGAAAAAAAAAAAAAAGGTAAGGGACTATGCGTCTAAAATCATAAAAATTGATTTCAACCAAGAGAAAAAACACAGCATCAGACACATATGTATATATACATACACACATACCTATACACACACATATGGTGAAAATGTAGATTACCTTTAGTAATTCCATTTCTTCCTTAGTGGGACAGAACTTGATTAGATTTTCAACCTGATCACCGTCAAGAGTTGAAGAATCCAAAGCTAGAACTGCATTCTGGAAACAACCAGGATCATCAATTTCAATAGTGAACTCTTCAACAACACTGGAGGAATGAGGAAAAAGCTTTAAAAGGAAACTTTGGCATCTAGATATAGTCCGTTGTATTTTGCAGAAATAAATGCTCAACAGGTAACAACAGTAACAATATGAGGCAAGATAATTGATGCAAAATAAAGCAAGAACATCCAAAGAATTGCAAAAATTGCCAACAGCGCTATCTTGTCTTCCAATGTTATTAAATAAAATTGCAAAGGAAAATAATGCAAGGCAATGCATTCCCAGACCCCTAGTGAACAACCACCATATTGTACAAAGTAGTGTGAATTTAAAAAGGCATTACAAGCAAAGATCCACAAACAAATGGCTGAGAAACACCTAGACCTAAGTACCTAACACAGAGCACTCCTGTTAATTTTTGTACTAGTTCAACATCACTACCCACTCAAATGTTCAATATCAAACAGCATTCTAAACAATGAACACACTCGTCCCTCTCACGTTCATCACTACAAATACCCCAAACAATCACAAATCACTGGAAATTGGTGTGCAACATAAAGGGTCATCTCCCGGTATAACTTTGAGGATTAAGATTAACTAATATATCCACTCTAGACAGTCTATGCACAAATGTTTTTCAACTTCAACAATGCTACCTGTATGTAGGTATGCATGTACTTGTCTACATAGTGCACTTGTACGAGCATGTGAACAAATTGTAAATTTTGTATGCTTTTATATTTTTTATGTTTAAATTTTAGAAGAAGTGGTTTATATATTGGTGGATAGCCTTACAACTCAAAAGATTAGCTTATTAGGTCGTGGCACCCATTGGTACATATACCCTTCTCTTGCTTTTTTATGTTTTCAAAGTGGGATTTATTCCTATCTTCTCTAATTTCACATGTGGATTCTCTCACACTCCTCAGTCCTCACATGTGAGCCCGGGTTGGCGTTGATTGGCCACCCTTTTTTTTAGTTGCCGTTTGGCAAAGCTCAACCCAAGCCCATATGGTTTGTCCATTTTTGGCTTTGATTGGCCACCCATTTATATATTTATTTATTGAGTTGTCGTTTGGCAAAGCTGGCCCAACCCCATATGGTTTGTCGAAGGCTCTAATACCATGTAAATTTTGTATACTTCTACGTTTATATTTATGATAACTTTCAAGTGCAGGATCCTGCACTTGAAATTCGTGCGGAATCACTATCTCTTGTTAACTTGAAAGTTTCTATACATATATTACAGTGGTTCTCTTATAAGGGATCTCAGGAAAAAAATAGTTGTAGTGCTTGAAAATTTTTCAAATTTTTTTTGAAAGTAGATTTCATTGAACTTATCATCCACAAAAATAATTCGGATCAAAATTCATTCAAATCTATAGATTTTATGGAGATCCATACCTTATGTTAAAAAAAAGGATCCCTTGTAGTTATGAGAGAACCACTATGTATATATAACAACCCAAAAGACTAGCTTATTGGAGACTAGCTTATTGGGTTGTGGCATCTATTGGTATATATACCCATCTTTTGCTTTTTATGTTTTCAATGTGGGATTTATTACTATCTTCTCTAACATCACATGTGGATTCTCTAACACATGCATTTATGTATGTTTGAATGCACATGTGTACTTATGTATGTAGTAGACTTATGAAATAACCTACTGTTAGCCAGAAACTTAACATTCTAATATGAACTTCCAATGAATCACACTCGACAGTCTTTGAAGTTAGTCGCACTTTGCACTATAGCCTCACCTCAAATCTTGTTGAAGCAACAAAGTGTAATCAAATCAACGAGCATTAAAAAAATTCTAAACTCATGCCACTTAGCAGATAATGAAGTTCAACTTTGAGAACACTCATATCAGCTCTAACAGCACCACTTTAACCGTAAGGCATAGAGAACTTATATTAAATGCTACAATGATCAAAATCCTAGTATTTCACTTTCTTGAGTATTACCCATCAAAGCAAATTAGAATGTCAATCTTAGCAGATTTTTCCAAGTTCGGTTCAAGACTCTGATTTCCGGGATACAGGAACAACACCTTCAAACTCCTTGGCTGGAAGATATAACACTATTAGAGAATCCACATGTGAAGCTAAAAAAGACTCACATTGAAAACATAAAAGTATATATACCAATGGATACCACAATCCAATATGCTAGTCTTCTGGGTTGTAAGGCTATCCACTAAATCCAATATATAACTCACTTCTCATGAACATCAAAGACATAACTAAGTATGGAAGTATAACAAACACCGACATCGTTTTCAAAATGTCTTATCATTCATAAAGCTAAAGTAATCTTTACACGTGATCAAGAAACAAAAACAATAAAGACAAAAGAAAAATAAATCAAAAGTTAATATTTTAATGCCAAATAAAAGAATGGAATAATCTCAAAATTTAAGAACCCTACTAACAAATAAGCTCTGATACATAGCCAGCAAGTTATGGCAGTAACACAAGGAAAGGTGAACTTACCATCATATTTGGCAGAGGAATTTTTATCTTTGTCAGCATTATTTCACAATTATATGCTCTCCGCAAGTCAACCTGTTGAAAACAGAAACAACTACAAACTTGAATAGCAATACAATTACCCATATTAAAAATCAAATACTAAAATATATTTTATACAATTTAACAGTTCCATAGCACAAACCACAGCATGTTCCTTGAATTTGCTCTGGCATGTTTCTACATGTGATAAGGTCGACAGGATAATATATTTTGTTTCACAATTAGGACCATCCTTGTCTGAAAAGAAAAAAGTTTCCTCATTTTCCATATTATAATACCACATCTTAGACCTTAAATTTACACAAACTCAATTATTTACCAAACTACATTATCAGACTTTCTTTCTCAGAAAGTTTAAACTTTAAGTTTCCCTAATTCTAACTAATCAATATTGACCTTCTTGGGGCCTTACAGTAAATTTGGGGTCCATACGAGTCTTAATCATGTAGTTCTAAAGCTAGTTTGCTGGTGGTTCAGTTACTGTCAGATTTCTTTAGTTGTAGGAGTCAAGGGTGCCTTTCCAGATTTGCTTTATGGGGGCTGTTGTAGTAGCCCGTGAGTCATATCTTGGGTTTAGTTTGTTCAAAGCCTTCAAGTTTGAAGCTTATTTATTAGTCAAATTTTCAAAATATTTTATTTTCTGAATTAACAGCTCAAGATAGAATTAGAAGCCATCAAACTATATAACACCTTAGAAAGCTGCCTATCCCATGATGATTAAGGAATTTTTTTAGCAAACTGCTGAAGCTCTAGGTAACCTAGGTGCAAAAGCCTCACTCTATCTCCTTTCAACTTTCTCATATCCAGCTTTCTATCTTCAGTCCAATTATTCATTCTAAAAGCTCCTTTAACCAAAATTAAAAGATCTTAAACATATCAAACTAAAAAGAACCCCAATCAACATGTTATAAATCTTAAAAACTCCTGCTCAGATAGTTTTGGCAAATGCTTAACAATGGCGAGCGGAAACTGTTCCTAAAGTTGAGCCCTCTACAAGCAAGTGAGCAACTTCTCTCTTCAGGTACTCCTTTGGTCCAGGTACCGGGATTAGCTTACAAATTTGAAGCTTCACAGCTAGCCATACATGACATTGACAACTTCAAGTTCAATGCAAGTGGTGGCCTTTTAAATTAAATAGGCTCACCTCGAAGGAATGTGACACCAGAAATTTATTTTACACCATAATTTGCATCTCAAAATGTTATAATGTTGCCAAGATCAACATTAATGCTTTAGCAAATGATCTTCAGCTTGTTTATGATGAGACTATGAGTGAAAATATACACCTATAATAATAAAATCAAGCTTCAACTTTACACAATTATAATAAAAATAAATAAATAAAACATCCAGCAAACCTGCTTTTTTGGAGAATTATTCTAAGTCCTCTCTCAGTGATTAAGATAATCTCCAATGGTTAATTAGATGAGACAAAATCACTCACACAAAGTATTTAATCCACAGTTATCTCTAGAAATTTATTTCCCCCTGGTTTTAAGAGTTATTTTTAAACTTCCCATACTCTTTCTCATGTATTCTACTTTTTTCCCTCTATTTTAGTGTAGACAGAAACCTTCCAACTACTATTCACCTGATACTGCAGACATTTTTAAAAGGAAAAAAAAAATAGGTTTAAAAGCTAGCACGTGATTATGTAATGATTAGTATTAACTTCAAAAATTATAAGCTACATGAACTTATAGAGCTATAAATGCAACCACTTCTGCCAAAACAAATAATAATAATAATAATAACAGATATACCAATTGCACTTTCTCAGATTTGTTGATGTTAGAACCACGTCGACCTCCGGCTTTGTTAGTGCCACTTACATCTGAAGCTGCTGAGAACAGACTTTCAAGTTCTGTTATATCTATTTCAGGGGCCCTATAAAAATATTTTGATGATCATCAGGTGATAGTAAAAATGTAAGAAGAAAGAAAAAGAAAAGAAAAAAAAAAAAAAAAACAAAACGTAATGTACATAATACAATAGACTGACACAGGAGTAAAAGGCATTGTGTATCAAGACAGAATAAAGAGTAAAGGGAACATATGGTCAGATGTAAAAGAGCTACCCTATGTTCATTTCAGTGATGCCAAGCAATATGAATATTATTCAGGAATCTGTATACAGAACTCATGCTCAAACACAGAACAGGCATATTATGTCTCAAATGGTTCAAAAAAATTGATCCCAGCAACAATTTTTAGTGTTCATTTAATAGTTTAAAAAAATAAAAATAAATAAATAAATAAAAGCTGATACTTTATATGCCTTTTAGCATCTAACAGAAGCCATAATATAGCTGATGTATAAATATGCGGATTTGTTTGCACCTTGACTGATCTTCTTGTTTCTGAGGAGAATCGGCCCACAAACTTCCTTGCATTGCTCGAGTAACTTTCACCCAATGTAAGGGCTTTAATGAAGTTTTCTTGGGGGCATTATTAGCCCCGCCAGTAGGTCGGCCTTTACCCTGGCTTGTTGGTCCTAAAGTCATTTTTCCCCTTCCAACAGATGGAGGTGGTGGTGGTGGCACATTAGAACTCTTTGTCCCAGGTGGTGGGGGAGGAACTGGTGTTGTTCCACGATTTAGAGGTGGGGGAGGAGGAGCATTAGGTGGTCTGGGTGCTGGAGGTGGAGGTGGTGGGATTGCACCAGACCTCGCAGGTCCTGATGGAGGTGCAGGTGGAGGGGGAGGGGGTCTGGGTACATTACCAGGATTACGACCTACAGGAGGAGGTGGTGCCACAGGAATAGAAGAACCGGTAGCTGTTTTATTAGTTGTATTGCCCAAAGGCGGAGGAGGTGGTGCCACAGGAATAGAAGAACCGGTAGCTGTTTTAATAGTTGTATTGCCCAGAGGCGGAGGAGGTGGTGCCACAGGAATAGAACTGGTAGATGTTTTATTAGCTGTGCCCATGGGTGGAGGAGGAGGAGGTGGCGGCGGCAGAGGGAAAGATGGTTGACTGGTTTTGGAGTTAAGAAGAGGAGGGGGAGGGGGAGGGGGAGGGGGAGCCATCTGGACTTTAGAAGAACTGAAAGGAGGGGGAGGTGGTGGCGGTGGCACTGGAGGACTTGTACTGGTTTTTGAAGGCACTGTTGAAGGATCTTTACTAGAGAATGTGGGTGGTGGAGGAGGTGGAGGAACTTTGTTAGTGGGAGGTAAAGGTTGTACATAATCTCTTTTGGAGACATTTGGGAGAGGAGGGGGTGGAGGTGGTGGTGGTGCAAATGTTGACAAACCAATTCCACCGGAAGCAGATTGTGGCAATGAAGGAGAAGGGTGATATGATGGCGGCGGCGGCGGTGGCGGTGGTGGTGGTGGATGTTTATCAACACCAGCGAAGGAAGGTGGAGGAATTGGTGGGGGTGGTTCTTGGGAAAGAGGAGGTCGGGAAAATGGTGAAGGCGGGGAACTAGGTGGAGTTCCCTCAGTTGAAACTAGTGATTGTTGATGAACAGGTGACAGAGCAGTTTCAAGAGATTCTTGATCTACAGGTTCTGAAGCAAGTATCACATCATGCAGAATGTCATTTTCAGTAAGTATGGTAACTGAATCAGCAGCATTTGACAGCAATAATTTTTCTGTATCTGCTAAAGACTTAGGAAATATATCAAATGCTTCATCCAAACTATCAGCAGTACTAGATGCATTATTTTCTTCTTCAGAATCAACCGGTGACGCATATGAATTTCCTCTACCATGCAGTCTTGAAAATTCTTTAGCATCACCTAAGACGGAAAGTTGTTTAAGTAGCCAAAAGGCAGCATCTTCACTGTTATCAACCCACTCAACCCCACTAAAAAGCTCTTGTACCCTAGAAAAAGCTTCAATTGGTAATCCACCTTTCTCCTCTCCGTTTAATATTGTAGTCGGGGCCTTTAGAGGGGAAATGCTCTCACCTTCCCCAAACAAAACCTGAATATAGAAATTTATTATTATGTATATAACTAAAGGAACAAAGATTTACAGAGATCAAAAAAACCAATAAAACAGAACTCCTAAAATCTAACAGAAGTTTTAAAGCTCCAGTGCTCCACCTAGATCTTGGAAAAATGAGTGAAAGGAAATTGCCGTAAAAGCTTAATATGTTTTAAGAAAACTTCTCATCAATTTCATTTCTCCCATTCAATCCAAGATTTAAGGAGAAGCTTAAAAATCTATTCACCTCTGCACGGAAGCCTTTAGGATACCGCTCCTTCGAATCCCAAAGAATGTCCAAATTCTCAGAGTTTAGTATCAGTATGTTGGATCGGATAAATGCAGTGTTAAACATTACACGAAACATCATAACTTCTCTTTCTGGATCCAAGTCCAAATGGACACACTCCAATACAACATCTCCTTGCACCAAACATTGTATGTCTATCTTAATCACATCACAGTCTGCCTGCAGCAAGATAACATTCATGTTGCCACTGGTTAATGCAAATAATAGCAATAATACAAAACAATAAACAGCAAGATAAAATTCATGTTGACACTGGTTAATGCAAATATAGAAATAATACAAAAAAATCTCTCACCTGACGGTAATGACGAAGGGTTTTCCCCTTCTTGGACATGGAGAACAGCATCTCGGTTGAAAGCCCACCCTTACTATGGTGATTCCTACCAAAAATGCGGATCATAGGCCGGCACCCATTTTGCGTTTCAAAGTTTGGAATGGCTCGAAGAATAACACAATCCAAAGAAAGTGCTCTCTCTGGAGGCGGCCATTCTGGAGTAATATTTCTCCTAGATATATACTGAAGGTAACGAAGCTGAGATGGGAAGGGATTTAAAGGTGACAAGAGCTGCAAGAAACCTTTGGGAGCCTCACGATGAACAATTTCAAGAGTCCTACGCTCTCCACTGTGCAACTTTCTGAAAATCAAAAAACTAGCTAAAAGAAACGCCAATAGTGGCCAACCTCCTCTTTCACAGTGTAGAAGAATAATATTTTGATGATTCCCAAGCAAAAGCCAACTCTCACAAACTCGAAGAAAATGTTGAATCAAAGACATTGGAAGGAGGGGGCAACCCTCATACTGTCGCGGATAATCCATGACAGTAACATCATATTCACATAGTATTTCAGCAAACTGGCTCCGTTTCTCACCCTCACGAAAATTAAAAGCCAGAAAAGATGACTCAGGAAATTCTTCATGTAACTCAGTCAGAATTTCATGTAGATATATTTGGTACATGCCATCCGGCAAGACTTCAGTGGAAAAACATGAATCAAAAACTGCAATTATGAATAAAACCCATGAACAGAAATATAATTAAGCACATAATACATATAGACAACTGCAAATCAAAATCCAGCCAAAAGAAAACCAACCATATACTCTTTCAACAAATTCCAGCAATCCATCAGGGGGTCTTCTGTAAAAGAATCTACTTAGGAGGGACATTCTGTCAATTCAATCCCAACTGGGTATACACGAATGAGCTAAAACCTGAAACAATTTGGAAATGCAAACCTTGAATTCCGATCTTCACAATTATCCTTATTTTTATACAATAGAAGAAAAGGTGAGATAATAAACATACAAAGTAATGTTTTGTTTGGTTGCTGAGAATCAATGGGCATGAAACAAAATTCAAACT
Source organism: Acer campestre (assembly GCA_954870605.1). NCBI lineage: Eukaryota > Viridiplantae > Streptophyta > Magnoliopsida > Sapindales > Sapindaceae > Acer > Acer campestre. The sequence goes on along the minus strand of OX940803.1, from coordinate 12,591,674 downwards.
TCAAATTTCAAAACTTAACAGAGCTAAGAATTTCAGGCCTAAAATACAACTAAGTCGGTGGATAAATTTGTGAAGTTGTTTCCTGTTTCCCCTTTCAATGCAAATAAGGGAAACCAAAACAGCTAAAAGTCATTAAAACAAAAGAATCAAGTCTATATCAGCAACAAACAGAAGAAGAATAAGTCATAAAGTATTCTGGGATAATTATAGAAGTACTGGAACAATATGCGAAAAATGAACTGCAAATTCAAAATTAAGAAAACAGAAAGTACAAAGAAATGGCTCATTACTTGAACAATTACAAGGGTATGATAGTACCTGGAAGAAAAGACAGTGAAAGGGGTTTCAGATTTGCTGTAAGAAACCAAGTTCCACTGAGGAGCGGTACCGATTTCAATATGCGAGGTGCCACTCTCACTTTTGCCTTTCATTTGAAGTTTGAACTTTCAAGTTTCAAGTTTTAATTTGATAACCAAAACATGACAAGATGTTGTGTAGATGTTTTTCTTTGTTTCCGGTTGGCATTTTTATTGGGCCCAAAACGTCCTTGCTTGTTGTGGACCCATCCAAGTAAAGCCCATTAACCTAAGCTTGGCTTGATTCGGTTTGAGGACAGATAACAATACCCCCACTATATTTTGAAATACACCCACACTTTTAAGTTGACTTAGGGGTCGTTTGTTTTTTTGTCTAAAGACCGAATAGTCCTGAATTTGTCTGAAGACTGAATAGTGACTGAAATCTGAATCTGAATGACATGTTTGTTTTTTTTTTTTCCTCACATCTGAATGTACGGTCAACATGTTTGTTTTTTACAAATAAAATTGTCTGAAAAGAAGTAATTTTACATCTATACCCATGTTAAACAATTATACATATAATATAGAATAAAAACAATCCAAAAATAATAATTATGTATGAACACATATGATCATGATCTTCTTCTTCGACTATAAACAAACTTTATTTTTACTAAGAAAAGAAAAAGTTTTTTTTTTAAATAAAAATAAAATAAAAGGGGAGCAGGAAAACTCACACAAAACACTCTAAAAAAATAATAATATATAAATACATCACCATAATATCATAATAAAGTATTGATATTAAATACTAATATTAGAAATGGTTCTTTTTTCTATTTTTAAAGTTATTTAAAATAAGCAATATATTAAAATAAAGATTTCTATTCAATATATAATTATGATGAAATTTGAAATATGTTATATATGGAGGATAGTATCGGAAGAAAAGATTTTAGATTGCATTTAATGCAATTCAGTGATTTACAATTAAGTGAAAATTCAGGATTTTTTACTTTATATTTTAAGTTGTTTTTTGGTATTTTTAAGTCATTTGACCACTTAAAAAAACAAACAAAACAACTTAATAATTATGACTCAGACCCATTAAGTCTTAAGTAGAAAAAACAAATGACCCCTTACTTCTCGGTTCTCATTTATATTTTTTTGACAATATCTATTAATTCAGGACCAGGTATATTTTTGAAAGCTTTTGCCGTTAATAGGATTCAAGCTGCTGACTTGGGAGTCATTTGCCCAAGCCCCAAGCCCCAAGTTCATCCATCTACCAGCTGAGCTACGCCCCTGTTGGCTCTCGGTTCTCATTTATTGTCTAATTACATCTACTGTTTTGAAAATTCTCACAATCATGTGCATGGTTTTATTTTTAGGCTAATTGGCACAGATGACCCCTGAACTCTTCAAAAATTTGCACGTTGCCCCCCTGCACTTTTTTTTTTGGGCACTAAACCCCCTAAACTAATAGAAATTTGCAAAAGCTGATAGAATGGCAACGGAAGCCACATTCCGTCTGTTTTAATGTCAAGTGCGCCTCACGTGACAAGAACTAATTACACCAACCTCCCCTAAAGTTTGCCCTAATACTTTTTTTAAAAAAGAAAAATAAATATTTTTTTAAAGAATATAATTAACAAATTTAATTATATTCAATAAATAGATTTTTTTTTTTAAAGAAATATTGATCTCCACCGTCCATCAATCACCATGGATGGTGGAGATCATATCATATCATTTTCAATAATTCATATAATTTAAAAATTCCAACCAAAAAAAAAATCACAAATCAATTACAAAAATAAAAAAATAAAAAAATAAAAAAAATCCACAAATCTCATTCAATAATTCATATCTTTTTTCCTTCTTCTTCAATCAATTCCAAAAGGAAATCACAAAAATAAAATCCACAAATCTCATCTTCTTCAATCAACCTCAAAAACAAAATAAATGGTAATAATAATTTGGGAAAAAAAAAATTATTATTGCATTTCCCTTCAAAAAAAATAAAAATTATTATTATTCAATCAATTATTGTAGAACCCAGTAAGCCACCAACTTCATACAACTGATGAGCTTAAATTTTTTTGTTTAATTTCTTTTCAATTAAGTTTATGAATTCAAGGAAGTATAGCCATATTGTAATAAAATCCATAACTGGAATATTGAGATCGTCCAGATATCGTGACAATAATAAAATGAATCAGACTGTATTTCTTTCAAATTTGAGGGTGTTCCAGAGATTTGAATCAGTTCATCAGTTTTTTTTCTAAACCTACTCAACAGCAACAACCAATCAAACATTCATCAATAATCATCACCAATTCATCATAACAACAACTCTACAACAAAATGAGATTTCATAAACTCTGATCTACAACAGATATTATGAAATTGAAAAGAGATTAAAAAGAAATAAAGGAAAAAAATTAAAGGAAATTAAAGGACTAATCGACCTAATCAACCTAATCGACCAGACCACAACCTCCCCATCGCTGGCATGAGTTGGATCGGCGCTCCACTGCTGGCGTTAGATGGAGCCCCGTCTCTGCTCCAGATGGAACGACGCTGCATGCCCAGGCAATCCAATTGGATTGGTGGCTCCTTCCACCGACTTCAGATGGAGTCGGCGGGTCTTCATCTACGATAGAGAGGGAGCTGCATCCAGTTGGATCGGCGGCTCCTTCTGCCAGCTTCAGATGGAGTCGGGTCTTCATCTGCAATAGAGATAGAGCTTCATCTCTTGCGATGGAAGGGTCTTCATTTTGGGTTTTTTTTTTAATTGATTGAAGAAAAAAAATGATGATATGATGGACGATGATGATGAAGATGGTGATGTTTTTGTTGGCAACAGATGGGCTTCAATAAGAGCAATTAAGGCAAATGATTCAAGCTCATCAGTTGTATGGAGTTGGTGGCTTACTGGGTTCTACAATAATTGATTGAATAATAATAAAATTATTTTTTTTTAAGGGAAATGCAATAATATTTTTTTTTCCAAATTATTATTACCATTTATTTTGTTTTTGGAGTTGATTGAAGAAGATGAGATTTGTGGATTTTATTTTTGTGATTTCCTTTTGGAATTGATTGAAGAAGAAGGAAGAAGATATGAATTATTGAATGAGATTAGTTTTTTTTTTTTTTTTTTTTTTTTTTTTGTAATTGATTTGTGATTTTTTTTTTTTTGGAATTATTAAATTATATGAATTATTGAAAAAGATATGATATGATCTCCACCATCCATGGTGATTGATAGATGGTTGAGATCAATATTTCTTTTTTTAAAAAATATATTTATTGAATATAATTAAATTTTTAATTATATTCTTTAAAAAAATATTTATTTTTCTTTTAAAAAAAAGTATTAGGGCAAACCTTAGGGGAGGTTGGTGTAATTAGTTATTGTCAAGTGAGGCACACGTGACATTAAAACAGATAGAATTTGGCTTCCGTTGTCATTCCGTCAGCTTTTACAAATTTTCGTTAGTTTATGGGGTTTAGTGTCGAAAAAAAAAGTTTCGGGGGCAACGTGCAAAATTTTGAAGAGTTCAAAGGTTATATGTGCCAATTAGCCTTATTTTTATTTATTTTTATTTATTATTTAAGTTGACATCGGTCAAATCCAGGATTTTCATTATTTTCATTATTTCTTTTTTACTTTCTTCAATAAATTATTTTTATTTTTTAATTAAATTTTTATAAATATTATTTTAATACCATTTTAAATTAGTTATATTAAATTTTTAGATTACGTGTCATGTTTTGATTGGACATCGTAATTTTTCCATTAACTTTTTTTTCCACATTCAAAAATACCATTTTACACCTAAACCATTAAGTCCACCTTTTACGTTAACGGTAATCAACACGGTCAGAGATAGTTTTGTATCATTAATGGAATTATTTGTGTCTTTATATAAAACCTCAGGGTATTGAATTGCAATTTTCCCCATAAACAAAGATGATGATTGATGATACACCGTACAGACAAAACAAGCAAACCCCACCTTCTAGTCTCTACTCTCTAGTAGTCTAGTATGCGGAGAGATTCTACTTTCTCGAAAGGAAAATACTTGGGTACTGACTGGTCATGTCAGTATACTTTATCCAAAGTATACTGACCACCCATAACCACCTAATGGGATGTTGCCACGTGGTAAAACTCTTTTACTTTTTTCAATTTTCTCCTTACTTTTAGATTATATGGCTATCAACAATGGTCAACACCTTGGGTACTGACCCAAGTGTTGTCCTTCTCAAAATAGGTTAAACAAACACTTCCGAGTCCTTTTCAATTCCCAAGGCCAAGGCTCATATCTCAAATCGTTTTGCTATGTTTCTGTTAAGTTAGGACTGGAACTCTATCAAGGGCATGTTTACTAATCAGTAATCAAACTCAGGAAAGGGAATTAAGTTACTGATTTGTGAATTCCAGTGTTTACTAAATTTTTAGGGAATTAAGTTACGTGGACCCCACTCTCAAATCAGTAATTAAGTTACTGATGGAAAGGGAATTTGATTCCCCTCACCCACCCTAAGAATCAAGTTCCCTTTCCCGAATAAAAAAAGGAATTCATGTATTTTTACTAAAATATCCTCAATTATAATAATTACTAGCAAAACTACTCCTTTTCAAACTGTTGCGATTTTCAATTTGTATTTGAGAGCTATTTAGGGTGCGTTTGGTACGCGAACGGGACAGGACAGGATGGGACAGGACGGGACGGGACGGGACATGACGTATTGTTCTGTATTATGTTTGGAATGCTTGGGATGTTTGGGACAGAACAGTGGACTGTACTGTTATACGTTTGGTATGGCTGGGACAGGACGGGACAAGGGATTCAAATGACCAAAGTGTCCCTATTTGTTTGATTTTATTGAATAAATATATTTATATATCATATTAAAAAGAAAAAAATTGTTATTGAAAAATATTAATTGAATCAACATCACTCATCCAACATCCACCATCCCCATCACCGCCAAATTAAATTCCACAAATAAGAAAATAAAAATCGAATGAACCAAAAAAAAAAAAAAAAAAAAACACAAATCTCATCCAATAATCCATGTTTTTCAATCAAAATAAAAAAAATAAAAAAAATAAAAAAATAAAAAAATTCTGGAACATATCAAAGCAAAGAAAAGATGATACAGGTTTTTTTTTTTTTTTTTTTTTAATGGATGGCAGATCTGCCATCTGAATTTTTTTTTTTTTGCTTCACTTCGCCTCCATCCTCCATCGTCGTCTCCATCATCGATGAACTCACCATCGCCTACCTCCATCATCGACGAAGAAACCGTCGTCGACCTCCATCACCGACGAACCAACCGTCGCCGACCTCCATCACCGACGAACCAACCGTCGCCGACCTCCGTCACCATCAACAAAAATTATAATCAAGTACACAACTGCAAATCCAACTTAAAACCACTCCAAATCCAACCAAGAAAGAAGAGAAAATGAAAGAGAAGGGAATGGACAAAATGGACCCAGAAAATTTTGATCCAGTAGAAAATGAAGAAGAAGAGAGAAAATGAAAAAAAAAATATATATATATTTTAATTAAATCTGGATCCAGTTGGAAATTTATTGTGTGTGTTGATGAAGGTGTTGAGGATGTTGGATGGAGATGATGGAGATGTGATAATGTGATGAAGGTGTTGAGGATGAAGTTGGGTTGTGGAGAGAGGGATTCGATGATGAATTGATGAAGGAGAGAGATGGATTCAGGTGAGGACATGCTTGTAATATTTGAAAATTTTAAAGGGTATAAAAGTCATTTTCACACTTGTCCCATGCCATGGGACAACTTGGCCGAGGGTCAAGGGTGGGACAGATTTTTGAGATTTTTGTCCCACCTTGTCCCACTCTGTCCCACACTATGGTCGCGCCAAACATGGGACAAGAACAACCTGTTCCACGTTGTCCTGTCCCGTCCCGCATACCAAACGCACCCTTAAAGAGGAGCTGGATGCTTAAAATAATGATTAAAGCAAGCTGGCTTTCTCACTCAGTCATTTCTAAAACAATTTGAATAGGCTAGGGTAGCCATAAAGAAAATAAACGTTTTTAAACACATGAAAATCATGAATAATATTCTCAGTTATAATATTCATGTATTTTTTTTTTTCTTTTTACTTGAAGCATGTACTGCATATTCATATATATTTTGTTTTTTTTCTTTTTCTTTTTACTAAAATAGTATTACATATTCATATATATATATATATATACACACACACATACACTGTTTTGTTTAAGTTTTTTTTTTTTTCTTTTTCCTTAAAGCATGTACTATATATATATACCGTAGTGACTTTAATTTTATATATACTGTTTTGTTTTAAAAAAAAAATCTTTTTTCTTTTTCCATAAAACATGTATTGCATATATATATACAACAGTGACTTTAATTTATTTATTTTTTTCATTTATATAGTTAATAATTAATTAAGTACTGTGTGAGCTAATGATTGTATATGTTAAGTTATTTTGTGTTTTAATTTTTGAGAGAAGGAAAAAAAGCACTTGAATGTAAGAAATTAATTCGACATCAAATTAATTATGCTTTCAAATCTGAATTGTTCCTCAATTTTTAATTATTATTGACTAATTCATTGAAAGTTTACAATATAAAGATGTTAAATATTAGTTACAGTGTTATGAGCAGTATAAAAAATAGTTTTTCATAATAAAAAATATATTTCAACATATTATATACGCAAGGGTATTTTTGTAATCACCTATATATCATTTTGATTCCTTAGTTGAAATAAACACTAGAAAGGAAATAAATTTGATTCCATTTCTGATTCCTAAATTGTTAGTAAACACTGGAATGGAATTTAGTAACTTAATTCCGATTCTCCTCCATTCCTTTTCCAATGGAACTTGATTCCAATTCCCTCCATTCCCGATTAGTAAACACGCCACAAGTTTGTCAAGTTTGTCTCTTTTTTTTTTTATGTTAATTTTTTAATATCATTTATAAAATATTTGTATGTTAATAATATGTGATAAAAATCTCCTTTCAAATATATTTATATATATGATAAAAGTCTCGCCATGAGTAATTACAAAGATGAGTAACTACAAAGATTGTAGGAAGATTTCTTCCTCACATTGTGAGAATAAATACCTTTTGATTACATGAGTAAATATTTAGACTCCACATTATAATATTTGATTTAAGTAAATCTCAAAGCTTCCAAACTCATTTGGTGTAAGGATTTATTTATTTTTATTTTTTTTAAGTTTCATATCCGAAGTTGTGTGTTTTTTAGGTTCATTGTACTAAAATACCTTAAAAATTTTCCTTAAGAAAAAATACCAGTAAGATTCATAAATTCAACATAAATATATCCCAGTGTTAAAGTCAAACCGTTAAAGTTAATGTTTGACCAATCCAGTATATGAAAAGACAAATTTACCCCTACCACATCATCCAATATATATTTATTTATTATAAATAAATAAGTCCTCCCCATCTCAACTTCATCGTCAACATTATAATTATTATTTTAATTAAATCTTCAACATTAAATTAAAAATTAAAAATCATATATCAACCAAAAGAATTAAAAAAAACTTCAGCATCATCATCTTCGACATTATCATCAACCCCTCGTCTTCATCACAACCAAACAAACACAAATCAAATAATCATTCAAAAACTAATTATATATATAGTGGGTCTCTCATGGAGGATCCCTTATTTTAATTTCGGTAAGGATTTTGTGAAAATACATCAATTTTAATAAATTTTGATCTGAATTTTGTTATGGATGATGAGTTCATTAAAATCTACTTATGAATAAAATTTGAGAATTTTTCGAATACTATAACTATTTTTATTGAATTTTCCTATATTCGCATATTTTTGGATGCCTTCGTATTTAAAAAAATTGGGATAAATAGTTCTAGTGCTTGAAACTTTTTTAAATTTTATTCATAAATATAGTTTTAATGAACTCACCATCCACACAAAATAAATAAATAAATAAAAATCAGATTAAAATTCATGAAATGTGTTTTTTATCATGGTCCTTATCGAAGTTAAAATAAGAGATCTCTAATAAGAGACTCACTATATATTTTGTGTTCCATCAAATGGGGCCACTCTAGTGAGATCATCCTCCATCGATAGAGCTCGAGCTCCGTCAATGGAGGACCCTCCGTTGATGTAGCACACTTCGTTGATGGAGCTGTGAGCACGCTCCACAAAGCAATCTCCATCTATGATGAAGCGTTAGAGATTGAGCTCGATCTTGTGATGAAGCTATCTCTAGATTTTTATATTAAATAAAATGGATAGAGAAGATTAGATCTCCTCCATCTATTTTCTTTATTTTGAATATTTAATTAATAATTTTATTTAATTTATTTTAATTGTAACAGACTAAATTGCCCTTCTAACTTTACAGCGGATGGTAGGGGGTTTATACCAGAGTATGTTTGTGTTTAATTTCTTAAACGTAGCGATTTTTTGCCTTAATGATAAAATTGAGGTTGCTTTCATGCAATTAACCCTTTTTTAAAAAATAAAAAAAATGTGAAGTTTGGTGTCAAATCAATTTAATTTATCATTAATGCATATTCGTATAGTTAGGTATCAATATCTTAATGTTTTGTCATGGGACCACAACAAATATCAACAGAATAATAGACTAGACGAAAAAAACAAAAATCCCAAAAGTATAGCTAATTTGCACTAAAGTACCCGAACTATGGCTATATATCTTAATATTTAACCTTTGATGTTTATTACATATTTATACCTTGTTGTGTTGTGGAAATCGTTAAAACTTAAAGGACCAAGGGTAAAGTGGTCATTTTGGTTGTGGAGAATATAAAAATAAAATAAAAAATATAATGACAAATTAATATTTTAAAATAATAAATAAATAAATAGATAAAAACAAAAGGAAACGATATGATGATGAACACTTCTCTAATAGAGATCCAAAGGAGGACTCTATCATTATTCAAAAAGAATACATTGAATCACCATGCAAAATATAGTCAAATTTAATAGAGTAAATTGCAATAAGATAGTTTAACATTTCACCATTTACAAAAAATATTCAATTTTTGCTTAAATGATAGAAAAGTATATATGACTCGTATGACTACATTTTAAAACTTGAAGGGTAGAATAGTCATTTTAAGATAAAATAAAATTAAAGGATAAAAATAATGGGTTAGTGTTTAAGACTCTAATGCAATGAGAAAAAAGAAATGTGTTTCACTCGTTAATATAATGATATATGGCAGTGATAACAAACTATGCTTCTTAATATAAATATTGAAAGCCCAATTTTTAAACCTAATTTTATCACGTGGAAATTACTCAGAATGATCACATATATTAGTAGAAATTCGTTTTTAACCACAAACGAAATTTTAATTGTTTATAACCACTTTTTTGTAAAATTACTGGAAAGCCCTCATATAAATACATCCCAATCAGCTCTCTCTCTCTCTCTCTTTCTCTCTTTTTCCTTCTCTTTCCTCTCCTCTCCTCTCTCTCTCTCTCCCCGATCTGCCTCCCTCTTCCCGATCTCTCTCTCGTCGAGCGCCGGCGAGCTTCACGTCATCCAATCGTCCTTCACGTCGAGCGCCGGCCAGCTTCACGTCATCCTTATCGTCGTCCGATCGTCCTTCACGTTGTCCTAATCGTCCTTCACGTCCAGCTTCACGTCGTCCTGATCCGAGCGCCAGCGAAGGTCTCCCTGATCGTCCTTCACGTCGTTCTTCTCGCCCAGCCGTCCTTCAAGTGTGCCGGTGATGTGGTCTGAAAAAAAGAGAAACAAAAAAACCTAAACCTAATTTGAGGAAGAAGAAGAGGAAGAAGAAGAAAGGGAAAATTTCAAGTTTTGATATTTCAATTTAGGCCTGATTTCAAGTTTTGATATTTCAATTTAGGCCTGATTTCAAGTTTAAACATTTCAATTTACCCATGATTTCAAGTTTGCTTCGAGATTTAAAATAAAACTATTTTCAGGGGTATTCTGGTAATTTATGAACATACACTGAAATTAATTTAAAAAATTGGCTATTAACAATTAAAATTTCAAAAGTGGTTAATAACAAAAGTTTAATAATTCACATGGCTATTTATGGTTTTCTCTCTTTTATCACACCCTTTTTCGCTTTCATTTTCTCACCAATCTAAACAACATGGTTCTACAACATCCGAAAGTTATTCCAAACTATTTCATTGATTTTTCCTTAAAGATATCATTGATTCTTTTTCACGAAATAAAACATTTATGATGGTAAGTTTTTGATAATTAAAAATAGTAATAATAATTACGACTCAATCATATGTTATAACAAAACGGAATCTAAGAAGAAAGGAATGAATAATTTTTTTTCTTTTTAGGGCTAAATAAAACAAGATTTGGAAGGGAGAGAGAGCAATTGTGACGGTGGTTTCAACTATTTTTAATTTCTATTTTTTTTTTATAAAAGTATTGCCACGTGTGATTTCCTAAGGGTAAACTTGTAAATATAATTTTTTTTATTTTCCAACAAATATTCATTACAAGTCAATATCTTTATTTTTATTTTATTTGAAAAAAAAAGAAAATGGGCAATTTAGTACTTTCCAACTGCAATTAAAAGACCGTATTTAGTTTCGAGTCTTCTGACAGAGGTGAACGAAGTCAAGGGTATGTTTCTGTCATTTAAGTAAAAGTTGGATATTTGTGACAAAACAGTGAAATGTCAAGGTATCTTTTTGCAATTTTCCCAATTTAATATATTTCATTTAGATTTTAGAATATGAATGGTACAGAGATAAGATAGTTCTAATTGTAACATGTTAAATCCTATCACAATGAATAAATTGAATATTATAACTGATTGGTTGGGGTTTGGATCAAAACTCCAACAGTAGGAGAAAAACTTACATGGAACGGTTTTATCGACATGGTAATGTGACTGTCCAATAAAAGTGTACTATTTGTAATATGAGTATAAAAATATTTTTTTAAGCTAGTATGTAGTACACTATTATTGGACGGTCTCATTGTCACGTTAATGAGACCGTTCCATACAAGTTTTTATCCCAAAAGCAGAGTGGTAGCTTTGAGGCGTGAAACTAGAAAGTTGAAAAAGCCTTTTCCAAAAAAGTCTGGTAGAACAGTAGAACACTCTGTCTTTCTGTCCAGATTCCAGATCCCTTTTACTGTTTTGTTTTTTAAATCAAAATCTTTAATTTTAATAAAAGAAAAGGACAATCTCCAACCAAACCAAGCTCACTTCAGTTAATCCAAACCAACCTAACTACTTCAATCATCAAACCACAGAAAAGAAAATTGTCCTTCTCACCCCAAAAAAAAAAAAAAAAAAAAATTGTAACAAACCCATCTCTCTCTTTGAACACTGGAATAGTGGAATCCACTGATGGCAGCACAAGAGCAAGAGCAGCAAAAGCAAGAAGAAGAAGAAGAAGCAAAGAAGCTTCTTTCTTCTTATCTGGGAATAAGTTTCTCTTTGTTTATAACGCTGTTGCCTCAGAAGTCATTTTCTCTGATACCCAGTTTGGAATCACAAGTGAGAGAGCTGTCGTCGAGGCTGATAGCAGCGGAGGAGCAGCTTAGGCAGATGAAGTCGAGGAGGAAAGAGGACTCCAAAGCGAATGCGAGGGTGGTGGAGATCTTCGCCAGCCACAGGAATGCCTGGCAGTCGGAGGAGAGGCATCTGGTTCAGCAGATCGACGCCGCCACCGAAGAGGCAGCGAGTCTGAGATCGAAGGTGGAGGAAATGGAGAGGGAGAGGTTGGAGTCCAAGAAGAGGTTGGAGGAGATGGAGGAGATGATTGGGTTCATGTCTAGGAGGGCTTGTGACTTCGAGGATGAGGAGCCCCAATTGGGTGGTTGCGGGAGCAGGGATTGTTATGGTGGGGATGATGACAATGGTGCTGGTGGGTTTCCTCAGAATGGGAATTTTGGCTTCAATTCTGAGTTTTTGTCTTCTGCTTCTAAGTTCTGGGATGAGAGAGCTAGTCTTTGGCAGGTTTGACCTCCCTCACCGCCCCCACCGCCCCTCCCCCCCTCCCCCCCCCCCCCCTCCCTCTCTCTTGCTTAAATGAGTTAAAATCATGTAACAAGGAATTAAACATTCAAGTTCATTAGTGAATGATTTGCATGATATAGGCAGTATAATGAATTCAAAGTAGATCCTGATTCCTGAATTATGATTACTTAAGAATATCTGCTACCGAAATATTTAGGAGAGAATTCAGTGGAGTTTCTCTGTATAAGTCAGTCAAGAAAGCTTTAATTTGTTTGAAGCTCAATTCAGATAATCATTAATGTTGTGAGTGCAAACAAGTTCCCACTTGGCGTTTCTTTTGTCCTTCTCTAAATTGCATATTTTGTCGTTGCCATTAAGTTGAAGATATGTTTATAGTTTTTGCCAACTCAAAAATCTGCTAGTGCTTTCGTTCTGCTTGAAATTTAACTACAACTGTATATTGGACCACCTTTATCTCCAGCTTGATAAAAAAGGGGTTTGTCTTCATATACTTGCTTTTCTCGACCATATTGATGTGGAAGGACATCAACACTACATAAAAACCTAAACAAATTTATTAGATAGTCAAACCATATGATCAATTGATTCAGTTGCAATATGGCATCTGTTAGAAATTGGAATGATAATTGATTGCTGCTTTTCCATGCCTAAAAGACTATTGCCTGATCCTGCTTGAATGTATCTTCTCCAAGAGAATGAATGGGCCTTTTTCATGCCAGTGTTCCATTCCATGTGGCTTTCTTTCACCACATCGCTGGTGGATGATAATAGATTAATTGTTTTGATTTAAACTCATTAACAATATGAAAAGAAAAACATTATTTGGTTAGTTCAATATTCTAATTCGAAATTTATCTGGATTGAACTGTACTGGCAGTCAATTGACTTTTGAATTCGTGATGAAGGTGTTTCCTACTGTTTATTTTTTTTCTTTTCGTTTTTGCAGGACGTGCAGTATGAATCCCTCGAATCATTGTACAATACGAAGCATTTTGTGGCAAGGTAAATTGTAAACTTCTAGATACGAATGATTATTTGCAGGGCACAATCTTCCTGTTGTCTGATTCAGAATTGGTGACAAGGCTGAAAGAGGTTGGGATATTATGCTTTCAAGAAATTTGAATGATAGAGAAGCAGAGGAATGTGCTGCTTTGCTCCTTAGTTTAGAAGGGGTTACCCACTTACGCTCCTAGATAGGGAGGAAAATAAAAGGCTATGGTTATTAGATTAGAGTGGTATTTTCTCAGTGAATTCCTGCTTAGCAGCCTTGATTGATGATCCAATTGATCCCATCTTTGAGCCATATAATATTATTTGGAAAGACAAGGTCCCTAATAAAGTCAGGTTCTTGGTTTGGTCAATTGCTTGGGGTAGAGTTAATACTAATGATCTTAGGCAAAAGAAGAGACTGAGGATGACCTTGTCTCCTTATTGGTGCATCATGTGCAGAAGAAATCTTGAATCTTTTGATTATTATTTACTTCATTGTTCAGTGGCCTGTAACTTATGGTGCAAACTGTTTCAAGAAGCTAATATAAGCAGGACATCCCCTTTTACTTGTAGAATGTTGTTAGTGAGAAAGGGTAATGTTCTTCGGGAACCAGGATGGCTTTCTTTTGGATGTTGTGGAATGAAAGGAACAAAATAATCTTTTAGGATCTTAAAGGTTAAGGGGTAGTGGTTTCATGGTATAAGATCAGATTTCGGGATTCCCTATTGGCTTCTGTAACTTCTGAATTTAGGAACACTTCTCTTTTTTTATTTTCCATTATTCATAATTGGAAAGGAGTGATGGTGTAAAAATTCTAGGGGGGGTGGGTGGGGGTGGGGTTCCTTTTTGTATCTTTGATTCTTTGTAGGGTTTTTTGTATACCCTCCCTCATTTTGTCCTTTGGGTTGTTTTTCCCTTTTGTGGACAGCGTGTTCACCTCCATATACCTTTTTCTTATGTTAATAAACTTTTTGTTTACTATTTAAAAAAAAGATACTAATTATGGTCAAATTCATGTAAGCAACTCTTAATTGATGAAAAGACAACTTGTGTTTCTTTTACAGATGGGAGTCCCCTTGGAAGTTAGATGGTGAATCAACAGGAGTTTCCTCTAAACTACAGTTGCTTGAACAAGAACTGTTGAATGTGGAAAAAATTGGCAGCAGTGATCTCTCGAAGGTGCCATCGATAATGAGGAAGCAGGCAAAGAGATATCAAGCTCTTGCAGGGAAGATTGATGATCTATGTAGAAGAATGGTAAGACTTCTCTGCCTCAAATAGTATTTTGGACTACAACATAGTTAGCATTTGCTTTCAATTTTGACTACGTTTAGAAATCATGTTGCTTTGATTGGGAATGATTTTGAGGAGATTCTATCTCACATACCTGAGGTGGCTGCATATCATTGGTTGGGGGATTGGCGTGTAATGTTTAATACGTATGTAGATCCTTACTGTAAATGTTATTATTCGTTTTTTTCTTTTTAAGTTGAATAAGCTGCCTGAAAGTTGAATATAATTTTATCACAGTTCACAATTAGATGCACATGCCAGAATTGTTGTGCTACCTCAGCTTTGGCTGCTGCTTGTTGCATATAGTTCAAATATCTTGGCAGCTAGTGATATTACAGTTTGAGATAAAACACTCTCTCAATCTCTTTATCTAAGTTTTATCTGTCGCATGCACAAGTTAGCAGATTAGCAGGTTGCTTCTACAGATTTCCAAATGACTTATAGTCATCTGTTTATATTGAGTTTGGTATTTTAGACACTTAACATCCTATGTTTGCTTAAAGTGTTTCCTTTTTGTCCTCTGGATTTTATAGCAGGCTAGTGATCCTTGTGAATCCACACTCAGTCCCGAGTTTCGAACACAAAGGCAAACGGAGTTTTTGCTTGAAGCATTTCGACTTCAGCAGCGTGCATCCGAAACCGGACAGAAGCTTATGGCATTACAAACCGAGGTTGGGAAAAATTATTATGTTGATGAACTGGGGAGCCAGCCCAAAGTAACCACACGACGGTCCTTGGACTCCATTAGGAACAACTTGAAAGAAATCCAGAGAAATTTGGAGATATGGTTGGCCAGAATTATTGGAGACCTCGAAGGTAGGGCTAGAGACGGGGCTTCTCGTTTAAGGGAATGTTACATTTCTAGACATCCATATGTTCAATAAATTCTTTTGAACAGTGTTCCCAACGCTTGATCTAACAAAAAATGTCTACTCGTTTTGGTATATATGCTGATCTAAAGCTATTAATTTGTATGGCGTTTGTGGTAGCTTCAATATTTACTGATCCATCTTCCTAGTGATAATTATGAGTGAGACAGATAAGTCCCTTTACTAGGGATGTCAACTGTGAACCGCCTAGGTGTTGAAGGACTCCCGTCTAGCAGGGATGGAACCCTAAATCGTGTTGTTCTTGAATGGTGGAGGCGAGAAAGGAACCCCGAACCCTGCCCCCCATCTCAAGCAGGGCGGCAATAGCCCCCCCAATCCTCATGCAGTCATGCTGTACCTGCCCCATTCAATGACGGTGATGCAACAAGGATCTATTAGCATATTAGAAAGCATTCAAGATTAGGGATGACAATTTGACGCGCACCTGCGGGCACCCGCCCGAACCCGACCCTGTAGGGTTAGGTTTGGGTAGTAAATTTATGATCCATGAACCCGTATAAAAAAAGACCCAGCGGGTTCGGGTGTAGGTGCATGTTGGGAAAATGAACCCACGGGTGAACCCACGAACTTGCATAAATAAAAATTATATAATATTTATTATTTAAAATATTATAAATTTAAACTCCAATCAAACATTTTTAACCATATAGAGAATTAAATATAAAAACTCCACTCATTCTAAGTCTGAGATTACAATTCTCAACTCTCATTTATATATAGCTAATGATAGGTTACACTTGCTGACTTTACTCTTATGAAATATTGTGCTTGCTTATTTGTTTTGCTCTTGGAGATCTATTTGGAGTTTTACTTGGTAGTGTTTTATATTATTGTATTTGTAATTCTTCATGATATATTATAAATAAAGAGGAGTTATGTATTGTATATATATATATATATAAAATTAATATATTTTATGGGTTAGTGGATGTGACATGTGAACCCACTAGAACCCACGGATGAAACCTGAATCCAAACCCGTTTATTTTCGCAGGTTCACGGTTGGGCATGAGTGAGGACAAATTTCAGCCCGAACCCGACCCATTGCCATCCCAAGATATTCCATGCCAGTATCATCCTGTTTGATAATGTTAGATAACATGTGCTACTTGGAAATGGAAAAAGCAGGAAACTAGAGTAAGGGTCCCAAGCCATGTGAAGTGTCATGAAATGAGTAGGACTGATACCGATGGCGGGTCTAATTGTACTCCACTTTTTTTTTACAATAATTGTACTCGATTTGTTTCTTCCAATATTCAACACAAGTACAGAATGTCTTTTAGCTTGTTTGATTGGATTTTTGAAAAATATATATTTGTAAAACGTTTATTTGTAGTAGATTTATTAGAAATAAAGCTTTTGAAATAAAATTTATAGTCCTTTAATTGGTAATTAAAAAAGCACTTTAGGGAAATTTAGGTCAAATACTTTTTCTAAAAAACGGTCTAATTAAAAAAGCTCCTCCACATTAGTTTTTGTCTAGTAGAGGTTTAAATTTTATTAGTCTTGACTAAATTTAAAGTAGAAAATCTCAAAAGTCCAACAAAACAAC
Organism: Acer campestre; assembly: GCA_954870605.1. Classification (NCBI taxonomy): domain Eukaryota; kingdom Viridiplantae; phylum Streptophyta; class Magnoliopsida; order Sapindales; family Sapindaceae; genus Acer; species Acer campestre. The sequence goes on along the minus strand of OX940803.1, from coordinate 12,574,582 downwards.
TCTAAAAAAAACTTAAGTATAAGTTTGTAGAGCTTTTAAGACAGTAAAAAACCCAACCAAACAAGCATGTAGTCTAAATTTAATTGAGTAAATAGTTTTGGTGTCATCATAAGCCTTTACTAATTATTTATTTCTCAGGCATTGGATTTTAAACCAACTTCTTTGAATATGAAGTCATTCTAATTTTTCATTTTTTATTTTTAAATTTCAAGTTCACAACCATAACATAATCATTCCATTCAAATTTAACCAAAGCACATCGGGTACATAATTTAAACTGTCAACAACAAGACAATTCAATTATTTGTAACATTTAAAACATAATATTTTTAGGGAGGCGAGGCCACACAGCGAAATATCAAGCCGAACCAGCAGCTTCCTCCTTCAACTGCTTTACCTTGGTAATATAATCATTCATTGCTACTTCCTGCGATTTCCCTGCCAAAAACATATTCAACTTAGCAATTGCAACAAATGACACTAGTAAATTCCTCTCATACAAATACTTCTTTACAAACTACGGATTCTGAAATTACCTTCAACAGACTTCCATGCATCCCACTTTGCTCTGTCCTTCATGTTGAACATTCCAGGCCGGGCTGCAAAACCAGATACAAGCAATATCAAGCATGGGCAAGGAGAGTAAATGAGAATGTGTTTATAAATGAGTATTGATTAAATCTGCATATGGCGGTAGAATACTAACAAGTGTTCACATTTCCAATAGTGGCTTGCTTGTAGAGACCATAGAGAATAAGCTTATTTTCATTTGATGTATTCTCTGGCAGGGTCTTAGCTTTCTCAGCATGCTCCTCAAAATCCTCCTACAGAATGCCCACCCATTACAAGTTTGACATCATCAGTGTGACATGTAAGTTTTGACTTGCAAGCAAATATGCACTAAAAGGTTCTAACATGGCGGTTCTTTTGCATTAAAGGAAGAAAAAAAAATCCTTATAGAGCATGACACAACCATTAATAAGACTATAAATCAAATTCATTTTAAATAATATCTTACATACCCTAAAATGATAAACATGCACAAGCGTCCACATTAAAAGAAGTAAATAAATCAAATTTAATCCAAAATGAACATATGAATTTACCATTTATTCTAATTTCTAAAAGTTCAACAGTCAACACTCTAGATAGAATGATAATTAACCAAATAACTAAACCTAGATAACTGAGTTATGTGTGTCAAGATTTACTTCATATACACATAACAATGGCGGTGGCGGTGACAGTGATAACTGTTGGGTATGGATCGAATTTCTTGTTAGGTTAGTGAAGCCACCAATCATAACATTAATATGGTTGATACCATTAATATGGTTGGTTACCATTAACGTGATTGGTGACATTAATGTGGTTGGTTATCATAAATGTGGGTGGTGACATCAATATGGTTGGTTACGCTACGCAGAAGTGTTGCCAGATAGTCCACAAACAAACAATAGCAAAGAAAAATAAAACAATCCAATCACACAAACAACACGAGTTTTACGTGGAAACCCAAGAACAGGGAAAAACCACAGCTATCAGGACGACAAGAAAAAGTTTCACTGTATAGTAAATTGTTACAGCCACACACTCAAGATTCTTTCTCTAAAATATCCCAAACCCGATTACACCCAATGCCACTCTCTTGAGATCTCTCTAGAGTTTGCTACTTTGACACACATTAACACAATGGTTACAGGGGTATTTATAGCAAGGCAAAGGCAAACTACCACATTAATTGCATTAATGGCACCAACCACATTTATGGCAACCTAACACATTAATGTCACTAACCACATTTATGGTAACTAACCACATTAATATCACCAATTATAATAATGGTACAAACCATATTAATATTATGATTGGTGACTTCACCAACATAAAATGAAATTCGAGCCATTCCCAACGCTTAGTGGCTTCACTATGCTACCAATCAATTTGTGATTATTGCTATCAAATTCATTTTAAATAATATCTTACATACCCTAAAATGATAAACATGCACAAGCGTCCACATTAAAACAAGTAAATAAATCAAATTTAATCCAAAATGAACATATGAATTTACCATAATATTCAAATTTCTAAAAGTTCAACAGTAAACCCTCCAGAATCCAGATAGAATGATAATTAACCAAATAACTAAACCTTGATCACTGAGTTCTATGTGTCAAGATTTACTTCATGTGTGACAATGGTGGTGACAATGATGACAACTACGAAAGCAAAGGTTCATGAGAATCATGACATTGCTGCTGAGGATATCAAAAAAAAAAAATTCAACCATAATCGGTGAACTTAGGTTCTACCCCAAAGAATAATTACTTGGGTCATAAAAATGTAAACAGCAAAAAAATTTTAAAAAAGAAAGAATAGAAAACTAAAAACATCCACAGACATCACGAAATGGGTAACAGAGCCAAAAAGAACAAGGCTATTCGGGTAAATGCATAGTTGGTTGATCTCAGTTGGGATGTCAGAGGCCAAGATAAAAATCTAATTTTTGAAGCAATATAGAAACTCCTTATTCCTTCTTGTTTCAATTTTAAAGACCACAATAGAGTACTGAACTTCAATAGAAAATCGTTTAATCGGTGCTTTGCCAAAAGGAATGCCTTGTAAATCGTTGGTTTCATATTTAACAGCTGACACACAAGAGTAAAAATTCAAGGGTAGATAATATCCCCCAACAAATGAATTGATTTCTAATAAAAAAATGATAAGAAATCATGGATCAAAGAACCTCAAATTGAAATTTTTGATTAAAGATTCACAACTGGATCCGTGATGAATATGAAAAAAAAAATGCAAGAAATTAAAAAACCGAATCAAATTTAGCTAGAAAAAAGACAAAAATAAAAACAAAAATGAACCTGAAGATTGAATAATAGACATCAGCAATTACGCAGATGAAAATCGATCTATAATATTAACAACAACAATAATAATAATAAAAGAAAGGAGATAGGTTTGATAGATAGATATATAAGGCGATTCATAAAGGGAAACTTGTTCTCGAGATCTGAACCAAAATTGATGGCAATATCAAGACACGACAAGATCAGATATCGATAAATGCATATAATCAAATGAAATATGAAAAATAAAATAAGAAATCGTATAGAACTGAATGAAATAAAAGAGTTAATTGATAAGGTTATAGATGAAAAAGAAGGAAAGAGAGAGAGAGAGATGAGACCTTCAAAGCCATTGTTGGATACTTGGATATTGGTGTTTGCTTGCAGTGTGATGATACTTAGAATGTAACGCTAACAGTGTGGGGTGAGTTGGTTGAAGGTTGGGTTCTGCCTGCTTTATATTTATTATTCTTTCATGATGTTTCGGACATGTGATGTGGCTTCGCTATTTTTTATTTATTTTAATATAAAACAACTGTCTGGACGGACAAATAATATAAATATATACATGTACACTATGGTTCAACACGTTGAACCATAGTGGTAGAGGCTCCCAGAGAAGGATCCAACCGCATTGGTAAAAGGCCCAAGTGTGATGTGGCTTCGCTTCTTATTGGTTAGATTTGATCATCTCGATAATAAAAAATCAAGTGAGATTATGGCTTAGGCATTGCTTCCTGCTTTGGGGAGAAGTTACAAAACATTTTCTCATTTGGGAGAAGCCAAAAATGACTAAAAGATCTTCCCTAAAATTTTACCAAACAACCTAATCATTTTTGGTCATTTTTGACTTCTTCCAAATAAGAAAATGAGAAGTTATATTTTGTCGCTTCTCTCAAAAGCACATCAGGAAGCAATGTCAATTATTAAGCAAGTTGCAATTATTTTACACTATTTTTGGTTTGATGACAAACGAGGTAGGAAGAGAATTCCTCTCAATGAAAATAAATAATAATAAATAAATAAAGGGAAGAGAGGGAATGGTCCTTTCTTGTTCCACATGATTTGGTTTCTTACCAAAATTTCATGGAAAAGGAATGGAAATTAATCAAAAGTTATTGACTTTTTTCAATACCTAAGAACTAACCCTATTAATATTACATTTTTTTTTTCCTTTCTATTAATTACTATCCAAACAACAAGTAAAACGCTCTTCCGTCAATCCAAACGTAGTATTAAGTAAAACGCTTCTACAATGCTCTGTACCATCATTTAACATAGTATCCTTAATATATAATAGGGGGAAATCTAATTACATTCCACTATATATATATATAATAAATAGGAAATAGCTCTTTTTAACCCAAAATTTTTTTTAAGGGATTTTCAATTTTTAGCCTAAATATGTGTTTTTATTGTTCTTAGTAAACAATCCACCGATAAGACAACATTACCCATATTTTTTGAGTTTACCTTTGCTCAACCCCCCGACAAAACATTTTCTCATTTGGAAGAAGCCAAAAATGACCAAAAACACTTCCCTAAAATTTTACCAAACAATCTAATCATTTTTGGTCATTTTTTACTTCTCCCGAATAAGAAAATAAGAAGTTACATTTTGTCGTTTCTCTCAAAAACACATCAGGAAGCAATGTCAATTATTAAGCAAGTTGCAATTATTTTACACTATTTTTGGTTTGATGGAAAACGAGGGAGGAAGAGAATCCCTCTCAATAAAAATAAATAAAAATAAATAAAAAAAGGAAAGAGCGAGAATGGTCCTTTCTTGTTCCACATGATTTGGTTTCTTACCAAAATTTCATGGAAAAGGAAAGGAAATTAATCAGAAGTTAATTACTTTTTTCAATACCTAAGAACTAACCCTATTAATATTACATTTTTTTTTTCCCTTTCTATTAATAACTATCCAAACAACAAGTAAAACGCTCTTTCGTCAATCTAAACGTAGTATTAAGTAAAACACTTATACAATGCTCTTTACCATCATTTAACATGGTATCCTTAATATCTAATAGGGGGAAATCTAATTACGTTCCACTATATATATATATAATAAATAGGAAATAGCTCTTTTTAACCCAAAAAAAATTAAGGGATTTTCAATTTTTAGCCTAAATATGTGTTTTTATTATTCTTAGTAAACAATCCACTGATAAGACAACATTACCCATATTTTTTTGAGTTTACCTTTGCTCAAACCACCACCCCACCCCCACCCCCACCCCCACCCCCCACAAAAATAAAATAAAATTATATGATGTGTGTCCATGGAGGGGGTATATTTGTTCAAACCCTTTATTTTTTCAGATAAATTTACCCCCCAATGTCATGTTTTTAGGACGGAGATAATGCTCACTCCCTTAAGCGGGGTGAGTAAAAATGGACTCATATTTTTTCCATTTACTTTTTAAAAATAAAAAATAAAAAAAATTCATTCCTTACTTTCAATAAAGAAAACATTCAGGAGGATGGAGGATTAATTACAACTATTCTAATAAATACAACAACTATCACCTATGACCTACCTACTATGACAAACTAAATACAACTGTACGTACAGCTTTAATCTAGAAAAGGACTTTTGAGCATGGGTGTTTAAAATCCAATCCAATACGATCCATTGAATTGGATCCAGAGAGGTGATTGGATCAGATTGAATTCTAAATTCTAAAATCCATTGAATCGGATCGGATCTTATCTTGGATTTCCATTTGAAAATTTGCCAAATCCGCCTAAAATATTAGGCATTATTTTTATATTGGGCAATTTATTTTATCCACTACTTTCTAATGTAAAGGTCTAACCCAAATACAATTTGATTATCTGAATATCTGAAAAAACCTAACTCAAATACAATTTCTAATGTTACTATTTGGGGTTTTCTTCTTCAATTTCTCTATGGCCAACAATCCATTATCTTCTTTTCATTTATTCTTCTTCGTCAACATCACAACTTATTAAATTTACATTTGAAGTTGATGTTTAATACTTATAAACTTTTTAAATTATATAAAGTTTACAAGTTATGTTATGTATTTTTTTTAATGTTAATTTCATTTGAATTAATTAGTAATGTTTGAATAATTTATTTGATTTTATTTATTTCAGATTATAACTTATATATATTAAGAACGACTTTATATTAATTCGATCAATCGGATCATATCGGGTTAGATTGGATTGAAGTATTTTACAATCGGATCAGATCAAATAGTAACTGGATCGGATCCCGCTACAAAATTGGATGGGATCGGATTGGATTTTGGATCATGGTAAACCCATTGGATCTGATCTGCCACACACCCTTACTTTTGAGATCTCTCACATTCATCTGTACAGATAAATCTTTTCATCATCCAACAAAACCAAAATTAGTTGAATTGTTTTATAATCACTTTTCCAATTGATTGCCAAACACCTATTAAAATGCAAAGTTATATTATACCCTGTTGTCACTACTCTAAGTTAAACTGTCTATCAACTTCAGCAAAAATCAATCATGTAGACTAACAAATCAAAAATACATCATACACAGAGAACTGCCACAGTCAGCAGATAAGTCATTACTATTATAACTAAAATTATTGTATCAAAACTCAGTAGATTCATTTCAGAGAAAAACAGCTGAGTTTAATGGCAATTTATAACTTTCACAGGACAAAATGTCTACAGTCTTTATATGTGGTAAAATGAAATGCTGAAAAGATCTACCATGTAAAATAAATCAACTATACACCACAACAGGCGAGAACCATGAAATTCATTGGGTGAGGGTCCCCAAGCAAATCTAAGGGCACTGCAGCAGAGAGTCAGAGACTTTATCGGCAAAACAAGAAAATAAGCCAGCTCTATCAGTAGACATTTTTCCAAGCATTTTGTCTATCAATCGGCAACATTCTAGATTACCTTCGAACTTCAAATTTGAAAGTAGAAAAGAAAAATATCATCACAGAACTTGTGTCACAAAGACACATCCAGTGCTCTCAAGTTAATTCAAGGTTTCATTTAGCTTCTGAAAAACTGTAATGTAAAACAATTCAATAATCTGCACAATCTTCACCACAACTGGAACTATTCTTAAGCAAAGACAAATTTGGTATAAAATGCAGAGTGGAAAAAATGAAAACACTATTACCAACTTTACTGCCTACCTTCAGAAAAGATGTCAGAGAAGATGAGTCTTTCATGTTTGCTGGTCCATTTTTCATTCTCTCTGAACTAATTTATGAGCTTGAACCAAATACTATACGTCTAAAAGTACAAGAAAAAAGAAGTTAAACATAAGAAAGGAAGTGGATCATTAAAGAAAAACAAAAACTAAATAAGGCATACAATTTTTCTCTCACTTTAAACTTGCATTTGATGATGTTATTTCAGTCAGTCTGGTGGGGGGCATCTTTCAGGGGGTTTCAGATCAACTAAAAAGAAAGTTAATCTACATTAACACTTTGCAATATGGAATGTACCTATGTTGAATTCAATAAAGCATCAGTATCAATACAAGATGTGTCGCAAGCATCTACAGCCATACATGAACCTGAAAAAACTTCAAGATTGAAAAAATAAAATTAAATATACATGATTTTCAAGCCAATTCTGAGGATGGACAGTTTATATGCAACACAAAATGTGAAACTGGGAGTTCTTAGCTAAAATTTTCAAGTTCATTGCAGAGACAAAGTTTCAACATCCTAAGATTTTGGGACCAATGGATCAAACGATTTCAAATGACCACAAATCAACACAAGTATCAAATCTTAATCTTGTGCATTAAATAAAAAAAAAAATACCAAGGTTTACCTAATACAAGTACTAAAGCAAGAAGGTTGAACATGAATGTTATTACTGCATTGAGAAGTGTCAGGGAAAAAGGAAATAAAAAAAGAAGAAAAAAGAAGAAAAAAGACTGAAAATAACAAAGATAAGATAAATAACAAGGGGATAAGACTTTCAGATACCAAGGGGGAAACGAAAGCAGAGAAGAGTAACAAATATTACTAGGGACCCACTTTTCAAAATTTTCACTTAGATAATAAAGAGAAATGAAACTCATTGTTGCTATTAGCACCCTTATTTTCCAAATATGATTCCCAAAACTAAAAGTAAATAGAAGTAATAAAAACCCAGAAATGGCAAAGTCATCACATATAGATTTCATCACTTCTCTATGTATTCCTCCCCTTATCGAATTAGAAAAGACAAACTAAACTTCACCTCCAGTTCATTCTTAAATTTTTTGGTAAACAGTTAAAAAGCTCTTTCAAATACTAACACCCCAGAAACCAGAATTTAAGAATGTGGTTGAGAGTTGAAAATCAAAATTTCAAATAATCAAATAATTTGATGATCCTACCATACTTAAATGTGACCTTTTACTCATTGTCTTGTAAAAAATTTCAAACAACTTTCAAGTTACAAAAACAATGTCAGCAGTAAATAAAAAGATATATTAATACTGTAACTGGAAAGTGGCCAGCTCTAGAGAGCTCAGCAGCGCAAGGCAAGCTTAGGGCAAAATCCCTTACAGAAATCATTGTTTCGGGAATCCTAGCCTTGACTACTTTGCCAGAACAGCTGAATCGTAATGAAAAACATTATGATCCTTCCAGATATGCAGTTGTGCATCACTGAATTCTCATAAAGTTCTGGGAATTTCTTAATATTTTTTAAAATAAAGTCCATATCACGGCACGACTGGAAAAATAAAGAACAGAATCTTATCTAAACATAACAATTTAAGTGTCACTCAAACATAACACTCAATTACTTAAACCCTAATTCCCAAAACTATTTTCCCACCCAAAATAGAACACATAGCTAAAAACCAGAAGACACTTTTGCCAGTAAATAGCAGAGTGTCCCTGTCGCTAGGATCTCTCCATTTTCATCACTATAAAGTATGATCCATCATAAACAACAATTAAAACAACAATTGCAAGTTTTTATTTTTTGAGTTGGTTCTATTGTAAATTCTTGGAAATGCTGACTGCTGAAGAAAGCATTTAAATAGATGATTGCTATTTACAGTAACAAAAAAATCGTATAGAAATGTTGAAAAAAATTCTTCGGATATCAGGGCAGACAACAAAACCAGACATATATAGAGTGGATTCATCATTCATGATGCAAATATTCTCAAATTTACAAAAACTGGAAAGCTTTATTGCTCATAGTAAATATTAAGCTTCACATGTCTTTTCAATCATACACGTCCAACAATGCAGAACTTCTATTCACATATTTCAATAAAATTAAGGAAAATTTTCTATTATTTGAGCAATTAAACCAGTGACCCACAATTTTGGTACTAGTAATTCAGCGATTGCTAGGCACAACATCAATGAATAATAAATCAGAGTATTACGCTAACAAACTTCAAACTTGATATGGAAGAATTAGACATATAATAAGGCGAGGGAAATAGCAGTACATAAAACACCAAATAAAAGTACAAAAAGTAATTCCATTTTACTTGAGAAACTAAATTTCTTAAAAGATATTTAGAAGCACAAGAGGCATGTATATCCACCTAGATGGGTTTATCAAGAATGAGCTCTACAATACCTATTGAACAAAAAAAAAATCCCCACCATATGGCATTACTTGCTGCAAGAGAATCAATAACCAATATAGCTTGGATCCCCAATATACTCCGCAATCTGTTCAAGCTTCACATTAAGTAACTCATGGCTATCAGCATCACGAACAACACCAGTCTCTCTATCCAAATCCCTCTCCACCAAATTCCCATAAACACCCTTATGCCTGCCATTCAACACAAGTACAGGGCCACCGCGCTTTGGCAATGCAGTCTCAAGTAGATCCTGATCAACACCTTGTACCAATTCCCCACTCTCATCTATGGATATATCACAAGTGTTGGGACCCACCACATCCACCACCTCTCCTTTCTTCTTATACAATCTGCCTCTCTTCAATTCCTTGCTTATAATCCTAACTCTAATATGACTCCTAAGCCAGGAAACTCTGTCTTTCTTATCATTCCTTTCTCTCTTTTCTCTCTTTTCGCTATCTCTGGTTCGCTTATCAACCCGTTGTTGTTTTTCGCTCTCTTGATGCTTCACTTTTGTATCTTTGTCTTGATGTTTTGAATTCACGTGCTTCTCCACAGAAAAACCATCTCTTTCTTTGTCTTTCTTAGCGATATTCGGTTCATCAGGAGCGAAAGTTTTCTTCTCGACCTGTTTAATTTCAAAGTCCCCTTTAGGGTTTTTACCGATTCCTCTGCCCTTGAACCAGCCCAATCCACTGAGCAAGGCGGCACCGAAATCCTCAACAGGCATATCATCAAACTCTCTAAACCCTTGATCTTCGGGTAATGTGTCCATATCAAGCTTGACATCCTTCAAAAGCCCACCCGAATTCTCAACGGGTTCGGATCCCGACGCAGCGTTGTTGATGCTGCGGAGGGTCAAGCCGTAGGAAACCTTAGCGGTGGCGGCGTCGGCGTCGGCATCGGGTTTGCTGTCGGTCTCGAACTGGAGGCGGTCGGCGGGGTTGTTGGATTGAGAGAGGACGATGTCGAGGTTCTTCATCTTCTTGGTGGGACGACATTCGTCGGGCTTGCGAGGGATTATGATTCGTTGGGGTTTGGAGTGGGATAGGGTTTCGTTGGGGTCGAATTCAGTGACGAATTGTTTGGTGGTGGTTTGAAGTTCATCGTCGTCTTGGTGGGTGGTTGCTTTCAAGTTTCGAGTGGAGGATTTGGGGTTTGATTTAGAGGAGACTTGTTTTGATTGCACAGAGAATGACACTTTGCTGGTGTTGGAGCTCATCGAGAGAGATGGACCAAAACAGAGAGGTCGCGTTTTTTTTTTTTCCTTTCTAAACCACCTTCAAATTTTAATCTAATTTTGGGTCCGGCTACTTTACCCAAGAAAAAAAATTTGGTATGATACCATTCCTTTTGCAAATTAAACATAACCGTTGGATTTCATCCAACGGTTGAAAAAGGGTTTACCCCCTACTTGTTTCACCGGTTGATTCACACTACACAGCCTGCCTCAAATATCTTATTTCTCATTGATTATATCAAAAAACAAAACCCATAGCTTGATTAATATTCTAAAAACTTGGAATTGGTTTGTGTGTGTTTAAATGTTCAATTTATTTTCTTCTATTTTCTATACACAATAATTTAAAAGTTTAATTTATATTGTTTTTCCTTTTATTTGTTTAATTTTGAGGTCGGAGATCAGGTCTGACTCTAATTTTGAGGTCTGAGATCAGGTCTGGCCTTAAGGGGAGCGCAGTAAAGCAGCCGTCTAGGGCCCCCAAATAGTTTTAAAAAAAAAAAAATTTCAAATATAATCAATGTATAATTTTAAAATAACAAACACATAAATGAGTTTAAAATAGACCTATAAAATGTATAATTTTTTAAAGAGTGACGATATTTATACTCTTGAAAAACTGTATGTGCACCTCTATTTGTATGTAAACCCCTTTAAAAAAAATTTAAAAGATAAAATCTTGAACACCCACACATTACCAAATATACCCTTTGTTTTAATTTTTTAAAATATCATAAAATCAACACCTTGGATTCGTTATTTTACCTAAAACAAAATAATAAAGGGAAAATTAGTTTAAAAGTAACAATAAAAAGGAAAAATTATAACCGGATAAACAACAACAACAAAATTGCATACATGATACATCTACTTCGGCTTCATCATTCTCCTAAGGAGAGAGAGAATGGCATTTTTATTTTTATTTTTTTTTCCTTCTGAAATACAAAATTAAAAGAGGCCTAATATGTATTAGGGGTGTGTAGGATCCGATCCAATCCAATCCAATACGATCTATTGGATCTGATCAAATCCATTGGATTGGATCGGATCCAGAAAGGTGATTGGATCAGATTAGATCCTAAATTCTAAAATCCATTGGATTGGATCAGATCTTGGATTTCCGTTTGGAAATCCACCGAATCCACCAATCTGCCTAAAATATTACGCCTTATTTTTATATTTGGCAATTTATTTTATCTACTATTTTCTAACGTAAATGCCCAATCAAAATACAATTTTTAATATTACTATTTTGAGTTTTCTTTCTCAATTTCTCTACAACCAACAATCCACCATCTTCTTTTCTTCTATTCTTCTTCATCAACATCACAGCTTATTAAGTTTATATTTGGAGCTGATGTATAATGTTTATAAACTTTTTGAATTATATAAAGTTTACAAGTTATGTCGTGTATTTTTTTAATGTTAATTTTATTTATTTCAGATTATAACTTTTATATAATACGAATGACTTTATATTAATTCTATCCATCGGATCATATCGGATTGGATCGGATTGGATTGAAGTATTTTATAATAAGATCGGATCGAATCGGATCGGATCCCAATATAAAATTGGATCGGATCGGATTGCAATTTCTTCGATCAAATCGGATCGGTTCGGATCTTGGATCATAGCAAATCCATTGGATCTGATCCACCGCACACCCATAATATATATATATATATATGGAGGAGCGGCAGTACTCCTCCCAAATTTTGGAAGAGGCTGTAATCTAACCAATCTAGGATAGAAGAGGATGAGGCAGCAGCCTCCTCCATATTTTCTTGAGAGAATATACTGTTTTTCTTCACTTTTTGATATATTTGGGATTTTGTTTTTCTTTATCGTTTTTAATTTGATTTAGTTAGTTAAAAAATTGAAAAGTAGATAGTTATAAGAATTATTATATTTTTGAATTAAAATATTAACAATTTAATTTAAGGGTAAGATTGGAATTTTGAAATTATATAAATTTAGGGTGCACATACTATTTTAAAGGGGTGCAAATATCTCTCCTCTTTTTTTAAAACTAACAAAAATGAGTTTAAAATAGGTCTACTAAACATTTTTTTATTTTTTTTTTTATTTTTAAGAAAGGTCCACAAATTATAAAATTCAATTATCCTTCTCAAGTTCTTACGCCAAGTCAAGCGTGGGTTAAATCCTATTCCTAACACTAATTGTCTTTTATACATCTAAAACGGGAATATAACATTACAATACTACTCATATCACTTATCAGACAACCAGAAGTAAACATCAAACAAAAATCAAATTAGAATTCTTTAAAACTCTCTTAAATCTTGCTACGAAAATTCATAATTCAGTTACAAAATCTCAACTTGAAATCTCAAGGCCCCGTAAATTCATTTTCTATTGTTTATCTTGGGTCCCGAAAATCTCAGGGCCCGGCCGGAGATTTTCAGATTATTGTGTATAGATATTCTCGTCTTATAGTTATCTCAATATTACAATTTTTTTTATTTTTTTTAATGATGATGTGATTAAATTTGAAAATAGATTTTTGTTTCTAAAATATATATATATATATGATTTGATTAAGTTTTATGATTTCGCGATTGATGTGATGATATACTTTAGATTTTCTTAATTATTAGACTAGTACCAACTATTAAATATGTGACAAGTTAAACAAACTATATATATATATATATATTTTCTTTGTTATTTATATATATATATATATATATTCTTTGTTATTAGGCTAATACCAACTATTGAAGAGTAATGCTATACAATTCAAATAATTAATCCGAATGATGTGGCAAGTGAGTTATCATCACCACACATAACATGTGATGATGTAGTTAATGAAAAAATGCTTAAAAGATGATGATGAAGGATGTGATGTTGACAACTCACATGACAATATGATTTGGGAAATTTTTTAGGAAACCTAACATTACTTGTAAAGAAATTCATTAGAAATCTTTGGTCTAAAATCTGAAGACATTAAAGACTTCGATGTTTGATGAAATACATATGCAATGCTTAAACTTGTAATTCAATAAGGTAGTCATTGCTCATTATCATATTACAAAATGAAATGATTTCTTGCCTCTTTTTTTCTTCCCTATAAACTATCGATAATATTTAAGTTGATACTAAATCTAAATGTTCAAACTAATGATAGGACACAGTTGCAAAACAAAGTATTTCTTACCGAGCAGTAACAAAACTAACACTAAAAGACATCCTCTGAAGGCCTGAACCCTCCAAAAGGTGGCATGCAAGCCTAACTCTCCCAACAAAGATGAAGTATGCGTGTATGCGGCTTCATGACAATATGTAGTATGTTATTGTTGAATGTTAAGAGTTGACTGAATCTTCAAATATCTGGTCAAGAGGTTTTTTAGGAGTAATTCTAATTATTCTTGCTGTAAATATCTTATGTAATTATCATCAGCTAAAAGTTAAGAATATGCTAAAAATCAGTGATAGTAATTAGCTGTAATTAAGCCCTAAATTAGCTACTAGTAGGCTATATAAACATAGCATTGTAAACATCAAAGTGTGAAATAGAGAATTCAAAATTCACATGGTATCATAGCACTCTCTGAAACTAAACAAACCCTAATTCCCTTACTGTTTTTTCGACAGTTCTTCCTTACTGTTTCTTCTGGCAATAGCTTCTTCTTTCTTTTTCTTTTTTCGGCAATCAGCCATATCCTCCATGACAACCGAAACTCCTCCCTCATATCTTAATGATTCCTCTGGAGTTACCACTAGTCTCGATTCCGCTAATTCTGGTGGTAATGGAGGAGGAGGATCAGATCATCACCCAAATATACCTATCACCGGCTACAAGCTATTTGGTAAAAATTTCCTCTTATGGTCTCAGTCAATTCTCATCTTCCTCAGAGGCAAAGGGAAGGATGAACATCTGATTGAAAATATTGCCAAACTAGCAAAGGACTTGGTTGGCTTCAGAAAGTGGTTGATAGACAATAATCTCGTGATGTCTTGGTTACTCAACTCCATGACCAATGACATTAGCGAAAAAATTTACTCTATGAGACTGCACAAGAAATTTGGGATGCATCAAAGGAGACCTTTTCAACATATGACAACACCTCGGAGTTATTTGTTATGGAAAGTGTGCTACATGATCTTTGTCAAAGTGAGGAAACTGTTACCCAATACTTCACTAAACTCACTCGCTTGTGGCAGTAGGTTGATGTGTTTGATAAATACAAGGGAAAAAATCCTAAGGATGAAGTAACCCATAAAAAAAAGTATCGAGAAGAAGAGGGTATTCAAGTTTCTTCTCTGCCTGAATCAAAATCTTAATAAAGTGAGGGGACGGATCTTGGCTGTCAAACCTCTCCCAACTATCCGAGAGGCCTTCTCCAAAGTCAAAATGGAGGAGAGCAGGAAGATAGTCATGTTGGGAGAGAAATCCAGTAGTACTCAGACAGAAAGTAGTGCATTAGCTACCTATGGTAACAATAAACATCGGAAGGGACGCCCATGGTGTGATCATTGTAAAAAACCAGGGCATCTCAAGGAAACCTGGTGGAAATTGCATGGGAAGCCAGTGGATTGGAAGCCTAAAATGGATAAGGAGAGTTGTCGCTACATGACAATGAATGGTGACAAGCCTATTGCTGTCGCTGAATTATTTAGCAAGGAACAAATCGAGCTTGTTAAGTATCTCATCAGCCAACAGCAGCCGCATACAGTAGGTACCGGGTCTGTTGCACATTCATGAACTTCTTAGTGGCTTTAAATGCAAAACAGTCACTACACAAGACTTGGATCGTAGATTTAGGGGCATCAGATCACATGACAGAAGATTCAAGTATGTTTCACACATACACTTCTTGTCACAAAAATCTAAACATATGTATAGGCGATTGTACTCTATCTAAAGTGGTTGGTTTTGGTTCGGTTGTTTTTGATAGGGAACTGATTCTTACTTCTGTTTTACATGTCCCTACTCTAGATTCTAATCTCTTTTCTATAAGCAATTTCACTCATGACCGAAATAGTTTTGCTAAATTCTTGCCTTATGTGTGTATTTTCAGGCTTGGGTTCGGGGAAGACGATTGACAGTGCTAGAGCATGGTTTGGTCTCTACTTTCTCAAAGTTAATCCAAGTGTGAACAAACAAATAATTCCAACAACTTATGAGGTGGGTTATGAAATGATTTATAGTTAGTCTGGTTTTGTGCCTGAGTCCAATAGTGATAAGGATGTTATGGTCTGGCATTATCGCCTTGGTCACTTAAATTTTCCCTATCTGTCAAAAATCTTTCCATTACTGTTTAGAAATAAAAATCCCTTGCATTTTCAATGTGAAGTGTGCCAACTTGTAAAACATACTCAAAGTACGTATCCACTTTTATCTCATCATGTTTCTAAGCCATTCTCAATGATTCACAATGATGTTTGGGGTCCATCATGAGATCCAAATATCATGAGAGCTAGGTGGTTTATCTCCTTTGTAGATGACCATACTAGCATTACATGGATCTATCTCATGAAAGAAAAATTTGAAGCTCCACAAATCTTTAAGGTTTTAAAAACATGATTGAAAATCAATTTAGCACTCGTATTCAAATTTTAAGAACTGATAATGGCAAAGAATATTTTAATTCAACGCTTGGCAATTTCCTATCTGATGAGGGGATTATTCATCAAAGCACGTGTGTTGATACTCCTCAACAAAATGGAATCGCTGAGAGAAAAAATCGACACATTTTAGAAGTCATTAGGTCTTTACTGTTTTCAAGTTTTGTTCCAAAAAGGTTTTGAGGTGAGGCGGTTCTTACTGTTGTGTTCTTAATCAACAGAGTTCCTTCTCGAGTTTTAAAATTTTCAACTCCCTATCAGACTCTAAAAACTTTTTACCCTCATACTCGGCTCATGTCTGATATCTCTCCAAAAATCTTTGGTTGTATAGTTTTTATCCATGACACCTCTCAACATCGCAGCAAACTTGATCCCAAATCTATCAAAGGAGTTTTTCTTGGTTATTCTCCTAATAAGAAGGGATACAAAGGCTACTGTCCTAGCTCTAGGCGTTTTTTCCACTCAATGGATGTTACCTTCTTTGAAAACACTAATTTCTTTCCTAAAACAGCTATCCAAAGGGGGATATCAAATCAAGAAACAGAATATCTATTTTTAAACACAAATCCTAGTCATATAATGTCTCCTAATTTGACGGAATCTTCTCATAATGATCACAATCCCTCTCTTTCTCAGATTAGACCTGCCGAGACTCCTAATCAAACTAGGATCCCTTTTTCCACTCAACTTCTTGTTCAAACAGATTTCCCTATTGAATTGGAAATGGAAAAAATCCTCTTTTGATCCGCAATCTTTTAGGAATCTTTCCAACATTCAATCAAGTCCTAAATCTACTATGAGTCCAAGCCAGCTTGTGTCAAATTTAGACAAAGAATTAATTGTTTATCAACGCAAAAAGAAACAGAGAGAAACAAGGGATCAAACAGATTCTAATCAATGCCAAGACTCCCAACCGAATCCAACAGTCCAAGAAACTGCCTACATACTAAACCAAGACCAAAAATAGAAATAGAGGTAGATCCGAATACAGCACCAGGCTCTGAAACAGTTGTTAAACATCCCATTGCAGTAAGGAAAGCATACAAAGAATGTCGAGATTGCTCACTATATCCTATGAGCAAGTATGTAAGTTATGATCATCTCTCACCTGATTTTCAAGCATATAACACAAAATTGTCAGACATCTCTGTTCTAAAGAACATTTAAGAAGCCTTAAGAGTCCCTGAATAGAAACAAGCCATGTTCGATGAAATTCAAGCACTAAAGAAGAATGAAACCTGGAAACTATCTGATTTGCCAAAAGGGAAGAAACCAGTAGGCTATAAGTGGGTGTTTACAGTTAAGACTAAAGTAGATGGGAGTATTGAGAGGTACAAGGCAAGGCTTATGGCAATGGGGTTCACTCAATCTTTCGGCATCGATTATCAAGAGACGTTTGCACCAATAGCAAAGCTCAATACAGTCAGAATTTTGTTATCCCCTGTAGTAAATCTCAATGAGCCCTTACATCAATTGGATGTAAAGAAAGCTTTTTTGAATAGGGATCCCACCGAGGAAGTTTATATGGAAATACCACCTGGGATGGAAACTCTTGCTACTACAACAAAGTGTGCAGACTCAGAAAATCACTTTATGGCTTGAAACAGTCTCCTCAGGCCTGGTTCGAAAGGTTCTCTCAAGTTCTGAAGAAACATGGATATGTGCAATGTCAATCGGATCATACCATGTTTGTCAAATACTCTCAAAAAGGGCAGTGGGCAATCCTAATCGTGTATGTAGATGATATCATCCTAACGAGAGATTTTTTAGAAGAACTGCCAAGGATTAAAAGGTGGCTAGCCGAGGAGTTTGAGATCAAAGATTTAAGGCCTCTCTGGCACTTCCTAAGCATGGAAGTGGCTCGTTCTAAAAGAGGCATCTTAATTTCATAACGAAAATATGTTTTAGATCTTCTACAGGAAACAAGAATGATGAATTGTAAGCCTGTTGAAACTCCTATGGACACTACCATAAAACTTGGTGAAAACACGAATAGTGCTCCTGTAGACAAAGAAAGATATCAACGACATATGGGAAAGCTGATTTATCTCTCACACACAAGGCCGGATATAGCCTTCCCAGTTAGTGTTGTAAGTCGGTTCATGAATTGTCCAACAAAGAAGCACATGGCTGCAGTTCAAAGGATTCTCAAGTATCTCAAAATGACCCCTGGAAAGGGGCTGCTTTTTGGCAAATCAATAAACAGAGAAGTGATGATCTACTCGGATGCTGATTGGGCAGGCTCAATTACAGACCGTAGGTCCACTTTAGGATATTGTACCATGGTTTGGAGTAACTTGACCACATGGAGAAGTAAAAAGCAATCAGTTGTGGCTAGTGTTGAAGCAAAATTTCAGGCAATGGCACATGGGATATGTGAGAGACTTTGAGTCAAAAGAGTTCTAAGTGAGCTGCGGTTATATTTGGAAGAATCTATCAGCATGTTTTGTGACAACAAAGCTACAATCAGTATTGCTAAGAATCCAGTCCATCACGATAGAACCGAACACATAGAAATTGACCGACACTTTATCAAGGAGAAGATAGACTGCGGCATTCTAAGAGTACGTTTAGGAGAGCTTCTCAAGTAGATCCTTTTGCAGTAGATCTTTTAGAAGTAGATCTTTTAGAGGTAGAGCTTTTAAATGAAAGTCGTTGGTCGTTTGGTTGCCAATTAAAAAAGAGCTTTTTTAATGAGAGAATTACCAAAATACTCTAGCAAATATTAAATTATAGGGTTATATTGGAGATTTTAATGTTTTTTAAAAAAACTCAAAAAGTCTACTTGGAAAAGCCTAAAATTTGAGCTTCTCCAAGTAGATGTAAAACAGCTTTTTTAATCGTTGAAAGCTCTACTGGAGTGTCAACCAAACGACAAAAAAAAAAAAATTGAAAAGAGCTTTTTTAATTAAAAAAACTCTTTTAACCAGTAAACAAGCTCCCCCAAACGTACACTAAAGCTCTTCTACATACCTACTGAACAACAAGTTGCAAATATACTCACTAAAACTCTCCCACAAAATAAATTTGAAGAGTTAAGTAGCAAGTTGGGTATGATTAACATTTACAGCCCAGCTTTAGGGGGGGGGGGGTGGGGGGGGGGGATTGTGTGGATGTTGAATGTTAAGAGTTGACTGAATCTTCAAAGATCTGGTCAAGAGATTTTTTAGGAATAATTCTTAATTATTCTTGCTGTAAATATCTTATGTAATTATCATCAGCTAAAAGTTAAGAATATGCTAAAAAATCAGTGATAGTAATTAGCTGTAATTAAGCCCTAAATTAGCTACTAGCAGGCTATATAAACATAGCATTTGTAAACATCAAAGTGTGAAACAGAGAATTCAAAATTCACAGTTATGAAGCATCAAAATAAATTCCTGATTCTTTACACTTCATCATCACTACTCTCAATGACAACAAGGGCCTTTTGGGTCTTTAGTCTCTTTGTAGCTCTAGATTCATTCCCTGGCTCGTCTTTCAACGAAGCATTATTATCAGGCTGTTCAGTATCGGCATACTTATTGATTTCTTCAAGAATTCTACTTCCATACTTTTCTGTCTTCAACTTTCCAATTATCTTCTCCAACTGCAAGAAACAATATTACGTATCATATTATTATAATTTCAACTGTTTTACATAGATCTCTATACCGACAATTGCCAGAAACTCGCCTATATATTTTTGAACTGAAAAATCATTGACTCTTTAATACATAGATCACTCTCCATGCTGAGTATGTAGTGCGTGTGTGTGGCACTACATCTCCCTGTGCACTTTTTATGTGCCTGTTTGTGCGTGTTTATCGGCATGCAAAAAATATATGAGAGGCATGACTCACTCCTGGCCACAAGGCCCACAAATGAATGTCATATTAGACAGCTAGGTCTTCAGACTCAAGAAAGACACAGAATCCAGCAGAAAGTCATTTAATAATCAATGAGATAGCAAAGAAATAAGCTGTAGTGCTTCTGCTCTCCTTCGACACAACTATATTAAAGCAGTAAACCCAGTGACTAACTAGAATGTCCTTTAAACAAGCATCATAAAAAGGATTGGAACTTTAACATGATGTATAGCTTCAATGGGAAAATTGACACCTTTTTCTTAAAAAAAAAAAATTTGACATGATTGGAACTTACCTCTTCCATCGAATTTGGTTTCTGGGCACTTATCATTCTGACCAGATCACTAGACAAGATAGAATGAGGGAATATTCCCCCATGAACTAAAGCAAGTTCCTTCCGCAGCTCATCAAGCTTAAACTCCAAAACAGAACATGTGACACTACGTTTAGTTGATTTCTTGTTGCCAGTCATATTCTTATGTCTGCTAGAAATCTCAAGTTTAATGATCTTCCTCCCTATTTGAAGAAAGATAGAGGTCAGTAGATTGTCAATAGTCGATACTGGAGTAGGTAACAGACAAATTTATAGCACAGTAAGAAACTCTCTCTCTAGTATGATTATCAATTGGTCAGCAAAAACAGAGACAAGCCATAAGCAACATCAATTTAACGATCATCCACAGAAGTGCTTAGAAGTGAAAAATAAATTTGCTAAAATATTGGCATGGCTAAATGGTCATTTTTTATGTTTTTACATATGTTGAGCAATTAGAAAAGCAGCTTTTCTTCATTTAACATCAATCTGCGGCTGGTAACCATGTGACATTAAAAGCAATAAGAACTAGGTCAATTCTTACTAATGAACCAAAATAAAACAGTCATAGATATCTGCTTCCTTTTGATCTTTTAACGAGGGTTATGCTACTATATAGGATCACTAACTATACAGGTTTGTTTAGTATCCATTAGATTTCAATCAAATGGCTCAAATAAATGAGGAATTTAAAAATAACAAATTAAAACATATAAAAATGGATAATGGCTCTCTTGTAACTACCCTGTATTGTTAAAATTCCTGTATACTAGTTTTAATGCTATACATACCATTAACCATTTCAATTTGCATTTCAGGCCAGTAGTGACACTGCAAAGTAATACCTTGTTTCAGGTTTTCACTAGTTGCTAGAAGGGACATGCATTTTTACCACATTAATAAACCATTCACCTTTCTCCTCGTGGCAAGGCTAATTATTTAGACTAGTTGCAAATGTCTCTATGACAGTTTTATAATTTTAGGACTGCTATTTACTAATCCACAGTAATATTAAAGCAAGTTCTGTACGAAATTTCAATAGACTAAAAATATATGTTATCGTTAGTTATGTTGACAAACATGTCCATATAACAATACATATGAGTAAATGGGAATGACTTTCTTTCTTTTAGGTCCCAAATACGTTCATGGGACTCATTTGGGTCCTAGATCATCTAAGTTGTACTTTGTCTGAATTACATGAAATATAACAATTATTTATGACCCATTTGAATTAATTGTATCATTAATTAAAACAAAAATAATTAGATAAAAGAAATAACTAATTTAAGAACTCTAATGCTGAAGACATATAACTTAAACTTCTTTATCATAAAAAGCATCATACCTTGCAATACTTGTTTTGCCAGTGGTCCTATTGTTACATAAGCATTAGTAGAATAAGGTGTATGCTGAAATTCTTCGGTCTACATGAAAAAGGACTTCTATTACGTACAGATAAAAATTACACCGTAAAACTGCATTATTACTAATAAGATAATAATAATAGGACAATAGTGTTACACTATAAAATTACATTATTACTAATGAGATAATAAAAATAATAATAAACATATGATAGAACAAAGATGCCATAGGTCACAAATATTTGAGATATATCATCCAAAATGAAAACTTTGAGAATGACTAAGGTTAAGGTCAGCAACTTTTCATGCTGCTTTTGAAACACCAAGGAGAAAGAGGAGGAAAATATATATATTATGACTAAGCACCGTTGACAATATAGTGTTGTTGTTTTTCCTGTGTTCATAAATTATGCAAATTTACAACAGCAAAAATATTTTGATGCAACAGCCTTTATTTGGTAATTTTGGTTAGTTTCCATATATAGCATAACTTAATTATTCATAGACATGAATGGTACATTATCTTATAGGGAGCATTTAGTAGGCTTATAAAAGGTTATTACAATTGTGTTATACACTTATGCATTAATAATATAGAATACAGATTGATAATATTTTTTGTTATTCCAGTATCAGTAATTTGCTTGCATTTTTAGAGTTAGAGCTATACCTTTAGTTTTTGTTTCCTATAAGTATTGTTTTGTTTGTAGTTTGTTTGAATTGTAACTTCAAAGTGCATTTCATACTTGATTGAAAAATCATTGAAAAGGAATTCAAGGATGTGGACCTCAAATTATATACAAAGAAATGTTTTCCGCAGAAAGCTTAATTATCTTCTATTAAAACAGTTCTTATTATGATCTGCGACAACTATTCTATTAAAAAATTGTTCTTATCTGTCTCTACAAAGATATCCTCTTAAATTTCAAAGTTACTAAGCTTAAATTTGCCCCAGGCGTAAAATAAATTTATCAACTATGCATATCATAACTCATAAATCTTTTCCGCCATTCCTCTTTCTTTAATACATGCTGCAATGTATCATGATTCAAATGCAGATATACAATAATTTCCTAATAAAATAGATATACCTCTCTTGCCCTGGATACATTTCCTTTACTTGGTTATCCACATAGGATCAAAAAGGGAGTATCTTTTAGCGTAATCAGTTGAGGTGTTTTTCAGACAAAATTTCAAATGAGATATTCATGTACTGAAGGCACCTTTACTCTTAAAGAAATTTTCAAAATTAGAAACTTTCTTCATATTTACTGCAACAATTAGAAAAGTAAATTAACACAAGCAAATTTGCGGAAATAATTTGAGTTCTAAAGGCCTCACCAATACACGGTCTAGTATAAGCTGCAACACAAGCTGTTCTATTTCTTCTCGCTTCAAGTCAACACCTGCTTTTACCCCAAAGAAGAAGATGACGGATCAGAACCAAAGACAAATTTAAGTAGCATGGGCAATAATTTATCAGTTTCAAGAAGTGCTTCAATAATTAAGATAAAAAAAAATATAAAATATAAAATAAAGTTAAGAACAGCTACATATTAAACTGTTAACATAAACAAAACATCAAAGTTACTATAAAAAGTATTTTTCATGGGATTTCAGAAAAAAAAAATATGTAATTTCAAACTATCACCAATGTAATGTCTATAAAAATATCACATGCAGTCAACTTTTTAGATAACGGACAAAAGGCTCTATCTGCAATTTGTCCTATTCACAATCATTTGTGCAATTGCTTTGAATACTTCTTCCACAGATACAAAACTAGAATCCCTGAAAGTTAATGTCTCAACCCTCAATGCTCTTATATCTTGCATTTAAAGGGGTCGAAAACCACACTTTCTGCATTTGCAGTCATAGACTAAAATACCAATATAAAACTATTTACTCTCCTTCCCCTTCCTTTCTACCTATTCTTTCCCTTACCTTATTCTTTCCTCTTGCAAAACAAAATGTAAAAGCAAAATTTGGACATAATGGCAATACCAAGACAAAAATTATTAATTTGTCCATACCCTTTTGTTGTGCTTGATATGAATATGCAAAACAAACCATTCATATGGGACAGCATGAAGCAAAACATTAAATTGTAAAACCAACCTAGTTCCTTTTGCTTATTTTTCAATTTGTCTACCAATTGTAACATTGTTGATCTCTTATCATTTCCTTGCATATCTTGCAGCAAAGAAACCACAAATTTTGCAGGATCTGAAAATCATAGCCATGTTAAACAATTACAAAACCATTATATATATGTATATATCCATTTTGCTAGATATGTGTAAATTTTCTTTATAAAATAGAATAAAATGAAAACAAAGAAGTTGTAATGATGAAATAAGATAAAAGAAAAATGTAAAGAACAAAAACGACATAAACCATGCCAGAAGAAAACCAGAATAATAACGATGAAGCTAGATAATAAGAATGCTTAAAAAAATTAGAAAATGACTGAGAACATTAACACACACAGAGACAGCTTTTATATATGTGACAATCAAGACTAACAAAGGCAATCAAGACAAAACTAATTTTAACAAAATCAGAACTGTCCTAATGGGATAATTGCTAAATATATGTATGTATGCATTTCTTAAACAAATATATATATATATATATATCATAACTAATAACTGATATAACAAAAGCCAAAGAAACATACGAGATGCATCCAATTCCTTAACCTCACTTGAGAATGCACAGTTGTCACACATCCCTAAGACAACAAAATTAAGATAGTATCATTCAAAATAAGCATCTCAAAAGAGGAGTCAACAAAATTCCAGAATCATTATAACAAAAAATAATACCGTTGCAGTCTTGTAATGGCTCAGCAAAGTGCCGGAAATAAGTACTCCGTCGACATTGTTTTCTTGACTGGAACAATAAGAGAAAGTAGTTAAAATCTACAAACAGAATATCACAAGTGTTGATTTACTGGTTTAAGTTGCATAAATTTAAACGCATTGCAGGTCCAATGTCCAATATATATTTTTCATTAGGAAAAAAAAAAAAATTATTAAAATTAATGGAGGGTACAAAAGGTGAAAAAGTTGTCCAAGACCAATGAACATCAGGACAAGTTTTACACCATACAAAAAGCGAACTGAAAAAGCTAGATGACCGAGCATCACTCAAAGGAATACGTATATATTAAAAAAAAAAAAGACCTCAAATGTACAAAATTATTACATACTCCCACCAATTTAAACGGATGACGAAGAAACCAGTATTTAAATTCTTTCAAGTCAGGACCCAATGAAATTTCACAGGCTTTTGGAATTGTATTCTAACATGACTTGAACTCCAAATTTCAGAAGGTTGGAGGTAATACTTTTTATCTAGGAAACCAATCTTTAGATTGCTAAAAGCCACATTTAAAGACCTAAACGAAATCCATGCTAAAGAATGTAAAATATAAATATACCTTTACCCAAGGAGCTGCAATAAAAGCCACATACTAATTCATAACATAATATATATTATATGATCTAAAAACAACCATGGCATTTTCTCTGGAATAAAAAGTACAGTTAAATGAAAAGGAGCCTATAGACTTAGTCTCAGCCTCTCTGGAGTTAAAAAGTTATCCCATAGCAAAGGGCTACCCTATAATATAGAAAATGTTTTCTAATTAAACAATGTCTCATACACCTGTAAGCAGGTTATCAAGAAGATGCAAATTTAAAAGCTTCTAAAATTTAACAAACTTATTGATTTGCAAAAAATAATGATCTGCGGTATCATGAGGTGGTTACTAGCAGAAAGAACGATAGCCTACCTGACAATACCGTACAATATCATAGAGATTTTGCAATCCAGAATACTCATAGAAGACCATCGAACTCTGCTCAAAGAAGTGTGTCACTTTTACCAATTACTAGCAGACTTAAAAAAATTTTGAAATGTCAAAGAAATTTTTACCTGCCTAGGAACATCCGCAGGCCTAAAAAAGAGTAGGCACTCAGACGGAAGGCCATCTCGTCCTGCGCGACCACTTTCCTGCAACAAAATAGGTTACAGGAAGAAAAATATTTAGGAAGAAAGAATAGTTTAGTGGGAAAAGGTTGAAAACCTGGTAATATGTTTCCACTGATTTACTTAGGCTGTGATGGATGACAAACCTGACTACAGGAAGCTACTAATCATTAAACATAAAAAAATAAGTATTTAAATGTACTTGTTACACAAAAATAGATTAAAAAGACAAAAACAAGGAGATGCGCCCTCATAGACAGGATGTACGTTTACAAAAAAAAAAAAAATGCAGGTGCAGAAGTGGAGGGAAGAACAAAAAGATTGAAAAGAACATTTTCCTTGGGCACATGCACTTGTAATTCATTAGTAGGTTGTTTCTAATTCAAATTACATAAGTAAAAGATAACATCAAAAGTCAAGAGAACAATGACAGGAGACACACATTACAGATGATATAACCATGCAAAGAGACCTCCTCTCTCTCTCTCTCTATATATATATAAATAATTAGCAATCGGACCTGCTTCTTTGGTTTTTATATCATCTCAATATTTTTTTTTCATAACAAAGTTCCTTTCTTTCCAATTCACTATTGCTAACAAGCCCTTTCACCTAATTTTTGCTTTTGTCCAGAAACCTCAACAATCTTTCTGTCCAATTCCAGTCTACTTTCCACATTCAATTCTCAACGAAATTGATCCCACCATATGAAGATATCCTATTCCTTTTTCAGAAAAAGTACAAATTCTAAATATAGAATTATTTTTTTAAGATCCAGCCCAAAGTTTAAAGGTTATACCCTACTACAGTGTTAGTTTTTTTACAGCCTTCAGCATTGATACTAAAAGCATCCCGAGATGAAACCTTACAGATTTTATAACATACACCTTTTGTTTTGCCTTCCAAACATAGCCTCATTGAGTTAATATTAGCAATAAAATTTAATAACAGAGTCCACTCCATGAGGCATTCATACATAGGCATGGAGTAATTGAATATACTATCCCATTTTCAGTAATATGGCCAAAAACTCTATATTGTTTCATCCATAGAAAGTTGCAATGACACTAGATTTATGGTTTAAATTCACACAGCTTTTATTTCATAATTAGATAGCAACAGCTGCAATTAAAATTGTAATACTAACCATCTGGTTTGTTGATCCCCATACCAAATGCCACCTGGTACACATGAAAAAGTATTAAAAACTAAAAACCAATACAAATACAAGTAAAAAATTGATGATTGCGACATACATACCGTACCAACAATGACTTGCAATTTATTTTTGCTCCACCTTCATCATGAAACAAAAATACATGAGACTCTAGCAAATGAAACCAAGATATAAAATTCATCATTACTCACCGTTTTATGACTTCGAAAGGATTAACCAAAGTAACTAAATAGCAAGGAAATTTATGCTGTAATCTGATATGTCAACTAACATGTTGGTATTTGGTTGATCGTAACACCATACAGTCAATTAATGTCTTTTTAGAAAAGAGATAAGTTACTAAAACTTCAGTAGGGAAAACATTCAATTCAAGCATTGAGTTTTGCTTTTCACCTCATATGAACTTTCTCACGAGCATTTACATCCATGTCTGCATGGTAATAATCAGCTGAAATTCCTCTTTCACGTAACTCATGTGCAACCTACAACTCTTGACAGTATAAATAGAAATAAATATTATCCCATATACAAGCTAAATGCTACTACATAATATCCAAGACATGAAAAAGGAGGACTAGGGATTGGTGCTTGGTAAAAGGAATTGGCCTTGGCAAAAAAATGGTTATGGAGATTTCTTTAGTATATTAATTCTCTTACATGTGGTGAGAAAAAGCACATTTAGCCCTCAAGAAAAAATGTCGGATTCTAAATTGGTTTTTAGAGGATCATATGAAGTCCTCTTAAGTTTATCTCATGCACATATAATGGGATCTTTTTTCTAATTTAAAGAAAGTGCTTGGGAATCTAAGCAGGATCTGGTTTTGGAAGGATAAAATGGATTGGAGTTCACATTAATTTACAAAATAAATTTAAGCACAATGAAGGAGAGATTTAAGAACACTAACCTGTTCACATTCTTTTCTTGAGAAGCAATAAACTATCCCAGACTCATTATTAGGATAAGATTCTTGTATGAATTCAGCTACTTCATCAATAACCACCTTACCAACTGATGACTTTTCTCTTACCTGCAGTGCACAAATGTATCATATTAGTACTTAAAATATGAAGTCCGAAACCATGGAGAATCAAATGAAGATTACCAATAACTATTACCGTGTAAAAGAGATTCGGCCTGTTGATTGTGCTAACAAACTTAATGCATTTTGGGATATGTAACATCTCCATCAAATCATTTTGGACTTTCTGAGTAGCAGTTGCCTGCAATATAAGGTTATAATATAAACTAATGTAATTGACCACAGCTTAGAACAAAAATAAAACAAATTACTATATATTGCTAAAGGATAGAAGAAACCATGACATACAGTCAAAGCCACTAAAGGAACATCTGGAAACTGAGTCTTGAGAATTCCAAGGTTCTTGTAGTCAGGGCGAAAGTCATGACCCCACTGACTACAACAATGTGCCTCCTGCAAAGTAACCCACACAATTAAACACTTACAATGATAAAATTTAGAATATCAATGTCCCCAAAAATACCTTTTCAAAGGAATAATATCAAGAATACCTAACACATGGCTCTCTATCACATTCAAGCTTATTTGCATTGTATAATACATAGTAGCGCATTTCCAGAATAAACTATAAAATCATTGTGTAACATCTTTTGACTAAGTCAAAGGAAGAAAAGGGTAGCAAGTTCATTTAAATCCTATGGAAGACATTGAAAAAAGGAAAAGGAAAGTGGAATTATCTCCTATTATGTAAAACAGGATATCTTAGCTGCACAGGGTCTTTTCCAGCACTACAGCTAAGGAGTTAGGGCTAAACAATATTCTCTTGATCATGGCTGCAACAAAATGGAAGGAGGAGGAGCCGTTAAGGAAATAAAAATAAGCCTATGCCCTAGGCAATAACACCTAGTGTCCCAAGTAAAACAACAAAAAGGAAGGTGGCATACTCTTAAACAAGGCTAAAAACTACTAGAAAGTTATCTAATTAAAATTGAGAGATTCCTTTTCTCCTCCCTAATCATTTTATGAAATATAGATGAATTGTATTTTCTTCTTTTTTGAATAAAGTTTCTGTTCCCTATCAAAACAAAAATTGTACTATTGTGACAACTCATCAGAAACAAGCCTTATCAGGGAGCTTCATTATTATACTCTTTTCTAGGCTCTCTCCATTAAACATATCAACTGATCTTCTTCAATGGATTGTTGAGAAAAACTCAGAACCTCCATAGTCCATTGGAATCTAAAGTTTATCAAACTGGAAAGGTTGAGAATATAATTGCTATGTTATGACAAGAGAAAGGAATAACCTTCCTTCTATGCTATGTATTATGAAGGTTCAATCTATCATAGCCTCCATTTCTAGATAGAATATTTCCCCAGTCCATCAATTACAACCAAAAAAAAAAGAACAATAAAATCAATATGATCACTTTAAATTCAAGCCTAATAACAGTGTTGAGTTGTGACTCACATCAATGGATATTAAAGACAAACGACCAGCATGGTGGCACTTTTCAAGTTTCGACATAAATCTCTTGCTCTTTGATATCTTTTCTGGTGTTACATACAATATCTTGAGCTCTCCTTCACCTTTTTCGAGTGACTTATATATGAACTTCTCATTTTCTTTAGAAGTTGTTGATGTCAACATGTATGCAGGAATGCCCAAAGCAGCCATGCACATCACCTAAATTATCGGAGGTTGTCAGAAAAGCTAAATAAGAACAAAGACCCTGCATAGTACACTTTGTTTAATATGTCCATATATAATACCTGATCCTGAATTAAAGAAAGCAATGGACTGACAACAAGAGCAACTCCATCACGCAGGATAGCTGGAAGCTGGTAACAGAGGCTCTTGCCACCACCTGCAGCCATAATCACCAGAACATCTCTTCCACTCATGATAACATTTATGATCTGGTAAAGACTGACAAGTTATTAGTTAATTCAAACTCATTGATAGAAGACGAGTATTAAAACAAGCAATATCATGAATAAAAATTTAAGTTTTTAACCTAAAAGCATTAATACTCTCTGCTTAAATTATTGAAGTTTTGTTACTTTTGTAAATCTCACCATTCTAATATGGAACAGTTAGGTTTTAAAATTTTCAAAATCAGAAAGAAACGCCTGTTTTAAAAGTAATTATCATCTAAAAGCTCTAAAGGCCATGGGCATCAGGCAATAAAAACCTTGGTTAAAAGAAAATCACTAGAATAATAACAAAGACATACAGGAATGAGCAACAACTTTGTCTTTTCATTTTAACCATTAACAACGCGCAACTAGTCAAGTGCCAACCTATGCCATAGGAATTCTCATTCATAAATTCAGGTTATGCCATTACAGGTCATGGAAAAACCCAAAATGATGAAAAGCTTTATTAACAAAGCAACATGCCAACATATCTGTTAGAGCAAGCCAGTTCAACTGTGCAATCAATAACAAAGACTAAAGAACAACACCATATGCATGCTTGATGGCATTAAATACTTCACAAGAATTCAAGTCAGCTAATAATTACCTCTCGCTGATTAGCACGATATTTAGAGATACCAAATACATTTAGCCTAACATCATCGGCTCGAGAATCCCACTCAAACGGCCCCGACCAGTTCTCGACAGCAACTGGAGCACCGCATTGCATAGAGCTTCCTGACGCCGTACATGCTTCCAACAGAGAATTCAGCTCCGCTTGCCTCTCGTGCAACTTCTCTTGCCGATCAAGCAGTTGCTTTATCTGCTCTGTGTAACTCAAATATCAATTAAAATCAATTCAATTCAACTTTGATAAAATGAAAAGGCAAAGAGGTACTTGACTTAAAAGTGTTCCTCAAAAATGCATGTAAAGTTTTCTACCTTGTACATTTTGTATCTCAACCTCCACGTTTTCCAGCTCTTCCACTATTTCTTCAGTTTCCATTTCGTGTTTCTGTTTTTTCGATTGATGGAGAGAGACTAGCGAAGGAAGACGAGAAATATTATTACAGAGGGCAATTGGGCAATGGATTATCTCGGGTTAACCCGATACAGGTATATTGAAAGGATTGGTGATTTGGTGTTTCTTTACCCGATGGCCAAATCTGACCTGTTTGTATTTCTTAGAAGGGATAAAATCATAAGGGCCCGTCCTGCAAGCTGCTTTTTGTTTTTGTTTTTCGAAAAGAAAAATAAAATCAAAAACAGTTTCGAAAAACAAAAACAAAAAACAGTGTTTTTGGTTTTATTTTTGAATTCCGAATACGCGTCTGGTAGCATTTACTGGAATCCATATTTTGAAAATAAAAACGGAAAAAACGCGTCCGGTAGGAAACCGAAAACTTTCGAAAATCAAAATATCAATTTTTAAATTTTGTTTAATATTATAATAATTATAAATAAATTATTAAATAATTAAAATCAAAACATTTTTTACTGTTGAAGACTTGAGGAAGGGCAAGCAGAAGAAGACCAGATCGGCGCCGATCGGAGACCAGATCGGCGGCGGAAGGAAGAGGAAGATGAAGAGGAAGAGGAAGAGGAAGAGGAGGAAGAAGAAGAAGAAGAAGAAGAGATCTCGTCGGCGGGAGGAAGAGGAAGAAGAAGAAGAGGTCTCGTCGGCGGGAGGAAGAATAGGAAGAAGAAGAAGAGGAAGAAGAGGAAGAGGAAAAGGAAGAAGAAGAAGACGGCGGTGAGATGCAGAGCCGATCTTGGCGGGAAGAAGAAGATCTCGTCGGCGGGAAGAAGAAGAAGAAGAAGAAGAAGAGGAAGAAGAGGAAAAGGAAGAGGAAGAGGAAGAAGAAGAAGACGGCGGCGATGGCTGCAGCGACCGACGACCGGCGGAAGGCGGCGGCAGGCAGGGATGATCGGCGGCGAGAAGGAGAGGATAGATGATGATGAAGAAAGAAGATGAAGATGATGATACCTGGTTCAAGAGAAAAAGAAAAAAGAAAAAAAAATATTATTAATAATATGGAACAAAAACAAAAACAAAAACAAAAACAAGTTTTTTTTGTTTTTCAAAATTTCCACTTTTAACACTGGTTTTGTTTTTCATTTTGTTTTTGTATTTTGAAAATAAAATGAAAAACGGTTTACAGGACGCGAATTCGAAATCATTTTTGGAAAACAAAAATGAAAACAGGCTGAAAACAGCCTGCAGGACAGCCCCTAAATATCCCCGAAAAATATTTAGATATCTGTTTTTAACCGCATCCGAAAATTTAAGAGCTAGTAGTTACATACTTACATCTTTGTGAATTTACACAAACACCATCATTTAACCTAAGGAGGATGAGGGTTTGGGTTTCAGAAATTTGGGTGATTTTAATCAAGCTCTGTTGGCTAAGCAATGTTGGAGGCTTCTTCAGTTCCCGGAGTCTTTGGTAGCTCGGGTTTTAAAAGCTTGTTACTATCCATATGTTTCTATTCTTCATGCTAGGAAAGGTAATACGAGTTCTTTTCTTTGGAAAAGCTTGGTTTGGGGCAACGAATTGGTGGAGAAGGGGTCTAGATGGAGAGTTGGGGATGGGAACTCTATTCAGATTTATGAGGACCATTGGATTCCTTGCCCTTCGACTCTTAAGGTTTTTTCTCAGCCGGTTTTAGGGGAAGTGTCTAAGGTGAGCGATTTGAAGTTGTTGGACGGGTCTTGGAACTCGGAGTTAGTGAACCAGATTTTTTTCCGAGAGGATGCGGAAGCCATTTTAGAGATTTCGACGGGTGGGGTTGGGAATGATGATAGTATTTTATGGCATTATGAGATGTCATGTGTTTTCTCAGTGAAGAGTGGCTACCGGTTGCTGAGAGCCATTTTGGAGATTCCGACGGGTGGGGTTGGGAATGATGATAGTATTTTATGGCATTATGAGATGTCAGGTGTTTTCTCAGTGAAGAGTGGCTACCGGTTGCTGAGATAAATACTTGGCTCCTAGTTGCTCAGGGTTATGTTCTTCTATTTCTTGGTGGAAGTGGTTTTGGAAATTAAATGTGCCCTCTAAAATTAAAATTTTCCTCTGGAAAGCTTGTAACAGCTGGTTCCCTACGAGAGTTAACCTTGCTTCACATGGTATGCAGTTGGATGTTCGGTGCCCGTTTTGTTTTAAAAAGGATGAATCTTCCTTTCATGCTTTGCAGGATTGCTCTTCTCTAAAGAGAATTCGGTCTGCCTTCAAGGGGATTTCTGCTGGTCGGTTCGTAGGTCAGGTTTCTTTTCTTGACTTTTGCTTAATGTGTAAGGATCGGATTTTGGTTGAGTTCGATCTTATTTGCTTTATCTGGTGGAGAATTTGGTACCGAAGGAATCAGTTGTTTTTCTCTAACATTGATATTCCTGTGGATGGGATTTATGAGTGGGCTGTCAATTCTTTGTCTGATTTTCGGAATGCTAGGAGGAGGGTGTCGAGTTTATCGGTTTTGCCTCATCGGGATGTTAGGTGGATGGCTCCTTCGGAAGGTTTGATTAAAATCAATACGGATGGGGCCCTAAATAAGGAGTTGCGTTGCTTTGGTGTGGGTGTGGTTGTTCGGGACTAGAGGGGGATGGTGTTGGCGTCTTGCTGTCAGAGGTTTGAGGTCTGCTATCAACCTCAAACTATTGAAGTGCTGGCCATTCTGGATGGTTTGCGGCTTGCTGTTGAGCTCGGTTTGAGGTCAGTTTGTGTGGAGTCTGATGCTTTGGTGGTGTTAAATCTGATCAACTCGAGGACAGTTCCGGCTTCAGATGTTGGGATTATTATTTGGGAGATTTTGCAGTTTCAGTTTTCTAGCTTTTGCTCTTTTACTTTTGTTCCTAGGATGGCAAACAAAGTTGCTCATTGTTTGGCTAGGCTGGCCTTTTCTTATGAGGGCAAGTTTGTTTGGTTTAATGACTGTCCTTTGGCAATGGAGAGTTTGGTCCAGGACGAGTTCCTGGTTCCTTTGTAATCTTTTCTTTTGGTTATGTTATGTTTCTTTTCAAAAATAAATAAATAAATAAATAACCATTTCGTTTCTCGTCCACACTTTTGCCATTCAAATAGAGAAAGAAACTCTAGAAAGAGTGCCAACCAAGAGAGCAGAGAAAGGGCGAGAGAGAGAAATTGCTACCATAAGTGGAGATGCCACCGGAAAAACAAATCGCCAAAATTGAGAGGCTAACAAAGAAGAGCTTGGGTGAAGAAGTCTAGTGTTGAGTTATAGTGAGAGAAATATATTATTTTCTCCTTATTTGATTATTTTACGCGTTTTTATGTTAGAAAATGTTATGTCTTGGGTTATGTTTGAGATTGATTTACTTAAGAAATAATCTATTTATAACTTAACTTAAGAAATAATCCGTTTAAGAAAAAAGTTTGTAGGTATTTAGTAAACTAAATTTTAAATTGCTTAACTTTTGAAATGATGGAAAATGTACTGAACAAAATGACTAAAATAGACATCATTAGCAATATAAATATAAAACATATAAAAAGAAAAAAAAATAACAAATTTAAACAGGAAAAAAATAAAACCAAATTATGACTAAGTCAACTCAATCTCTTCACACATCTAAAACTCAACAACTGACGAGAACCAGCCTCCACTGATAGCTTCGAAGAAGAAGATTGGCTTTCCTCCAGTAGTGGAGGAGAAGGTGACGAAAAGCCTCATCTGGCAGCAAAGGAGGTGAGTTAGGCGACGAAAAGCATCCTCTCATTCTCGCAATCAAAATTGCAAGTTTTGTCACGATTTTGATCGTGATTGCCAGAGCATAGCAATATTTTTTAGCGCTAGAGAGGCCGGTTCTACTCTAGCGAGCCTTCTCCGTCCTCATGATCGTGATTGCGACGGATCTGGCGATCAATCGCGGCGGAATCTTATGATTTCGATTGCAAGTTTTGTCACTATCGGAGAAAATTGACTTCCTCCATTGACGTCGAATTCACCAGAGAAGTCTAGCTAACCTCTTGCCATTGTCGCATGCAGCAATTGTGGCCACTATACTTCAAGTTTTCTTTTTCTTTTTTTCTTTTTTCTTTTTAATTATATTTTTATATAAAAATAATAATATCCTCTATTATTTTGAATTTTTAATATTTTTAAATTCAAGTTTTCAAAAAAAAATATTTCTAAATTATAGTTTTTGAAAAATACAACTACTTAATGTGAGGGCATTATCGTCTTTTTATCTAAGCAGTGAGGGTATTATGGACATTGCATAAGCAATAATCTAGCTTCTCCAATAATCATCTTTCAAAAGCTACCCCCAACCAACTTCTTAAAAACTAATTATTGGAAAAGTAAATTGTAAAATAAACTGTTTTTTAGAAGTTTATCAAATATCTATTTACTCGAAACTTGAGAAATAAGTGATTATTTCTTAAGCAAAAGCAATAAATACATAGTCTTGGTAAATAATGAAATGTGATTTTTATTTTTTTATTTTCTGGGCGGATTTGCATTTGGGATCATTTGGTATGGTATTTCACCAGCTCTTAAACCTTTAATTAGGTTTTCAAAAAAAAAAAAAAAAAACCTTTAATTAGTTTATAGGTTCAAACCTTTCTTTTTGCCATTTTAACCTTGCCCATAACATTTAAAAAAAAATTCTAGATAGATCCCCCATTTTTCACAACTTCCCCATTTAACCCTAAGAGCGCGTTTACCAATCAGGGATCATAATTAAGGAAAACGAACTTAATTAATGATTTGTGATTATTGAGAATGAAATTATGTAAGTCTCATACACAAATCAAGAATTAAGTTCCTAATGGGAAGTGAAGTAGGAATCAAGTTCCCTTTCCTAATTTATTTTCCCATAGAGCGTTATTCCTTTTCATTTTATTCTCGATTAGTAAATACACCCCAAGTACAATTTTCCTTAATATAAAGGATTATGTTATAAACTTTAAATTTTATTATATAACAGGAGAATGAGATTGCTAGCTTTCGTTAATGTTTGAATGATTTATTATTTATTTTGTTGAGGTTATTTTGAGGATGCATGTATAAAATTTTAAGTCAAACAAGATCAAATATGAAATTGGAGATTCTCTATGCCCATGAGAATCCACACAGTTTGGGGTAGGTTAGGAGCGATCGAAATGGGTATCAGATTTTGAGGTTTTGTCAAAAAAATTGACCCCATCGAATATCAAGGTAAGAGATGGATCAAGCCATTATGCCCTAACTCGCCTATTTGACATGAGATATATATATATATATATATTAAGAAAATTAAAGGAAAAACAAAATTTTAACCTTTTTATTTCTTTGTTGGGCCGCACATGTTAAAACAGAAGAGAATGATTTAGAGAATATCGTTATTTGTTGGATAACTAAGCTTAAGTCATCTCTCTCTCATGATCATATTTGGCATTGATGTTCGATATCCACTGATCTGAATAGATTGGTTAATTAGTTTAGTTCATATTTTTTTACCTTCGGTTGAGGCCTGCATGCCTATTTAGATTAATGTTTTAGAACCTCTACGTTGTCTACTTTCACTTTTCTTTTCTCTCTCTTGTTCTTCATTTTTTTTTTTTTTTTATGGTTCTACCTCGGGTTTTTCAGTATATAATCGTATGTTTGAATTTGAGGTTTATTAAATTTAAATACAATTATGCATACACTTAAATTCAAATATAAATACCAAATAAATAATAAACTTAAAGTTTACATACACCTACAAATTCATAAATAAACTTAAATTTAATAAAAGCGGTTTACTTCACTTCACATTTCATACCAAAAAAAAAAAAAAAAAAAGAAGGGTGGTTCCATTGCCAATTTACCACCCACAAAATATCTTCATACACCCATATTTTAATGAAACTTTCTATTTCGAAAATACCCTTACATTTAATTACCTAAATACATGCCTTTATAATTGGAAATCAAATTTACTTTCTACACCCATAAGTTGAACACCCAAACTATCATAAATCATAGTAACATATACAAATCAAACCCAACATCAATTAGGAAATATAATATTTTTTTTCACATAAGTTAAAGAAGGGATGAATAAAAAATTGATTTCATAAATTCCGAATGCATTAATATATGTTTACTTTAATTTATATTATTGTTTTGTGATTGAACAAATTTTTGTTGCAATTATAGTCTTATATAACTTTTTTTTTTTTAAAGCATTTGTAGAACTCGATCAAGTCAACATGGATTTCAAACATAACTCACTCACATTTCTTTCATTCAACAACAAATTCTTATTAATTTATTGGTTTGTAAATTGAAAAAATCGGTGGATGGATTTTTAAAAACCAAAATTTGAAATGAAAAAAATTGGTCTGTGTGGTGATTGAAAAAAAATAGCTTTTATTTTATTTATTTATTTATTTATTTTTAAGACAAAAGAAGTTGTATACTGTTTTTTGTTTAATTGCATATGTATTTGGAAGATTTCGTGTAGGGATGAGAATTTCCCCCATGGGGCCTCGCCCCCATTTGAGGGCTAGGGGTACCTCCCCCACCCCCCCCCCCCCCCCCCCCCATTTTCTAAATGGGGGGTGGGGCCCCAAATCCCTCATATATTTTTATTTATTTATTTATATATTTTTAATTTTATTTTCTTAAAAATAATTTTTTTTAAAAAAAAAACTCTAACTCTGTTTTCTCTATTTTGGATTGACCGAAAGCTTTAAATTTGTTTAAACGTTTATGTGTAATAGTGTAATACACTAACACTACATTATTATTATTATAGTTATTTGTATTAATTTTGGATTAAATTAAATCAATTATATATTTTTTAGATTGTATATTTTGTTAATTATTGGATTGGATATTGAAACAAGATGAAACAAAAGTTTGGTCCGATCAAATTTCGAATTCTGAATTCTAAATTCTGAATTTCGGATTGAAAAATTTTAGGATTAGAAATGAAAAAAGTAAGGGAAATGGGGGACGGAGAACCTCCCCCCCAAACACCCCCATCCTTAGTTCCCCCAAATGGGGTTTGGGGGTGGGGGTGGGGGTGGGGGTGGGGGTAGGTTTTAGGAACGGGGGTGGGGGTGGGGGGATCCTTCCCCGCCCCATTGGGTCTCAATTCTCATCCCTAATTTCGTGCATGGGACCAAAAAGTTAAGAAGGTCTTGTTGTAGCAAACTTGATTCTATAACTAACAACTTACGGCGCCTCTTCAATTCTCTTAAAAATTAAAAACACAATTTTTTTAGTGTAGATATTTTTTTAATATTGAATTAAATATTTAAAATAATGTTGAATCAAAATAACAGTAAGAACATATTATAAAATCTGAAACTTGTTTTTACGAATTCTGAAACAGTGACTGTAATGAGACTAATGGGTAAAACGAGAAAAATTGGTGTAATGAGAAAAAATATATGTTTAATTTTTTTTTTTTTAATAATACTTAAATGATAGTTTTTATATTTTAAAGGGTGTATGAAGTAAAATTAATAATTTTAATTTTTTATTATGGGTGTGGAAAGTAAAATGGGTGTCGGTCCTGTACTCCTGTACTCCTGTAGGAAGATATTATTCAGCGCGTCAGCGGCAACCCAAAACTAAAAACTAAAAAACACGGGAATAAAAAAAAAAGAGAGAAAGAAACGAATAATTCCATCAAAAAAAACTAATAAACAGATATCTGACAAGTCACAAATCACAATTCTAGACTTCAGACGGAAGTTTCCCGAACAGAGCTTCTCTCAAACCTAACATCCTCATTTGAACCGAACCCTAAACACTTTAATGTTTCCTCCACCAGAGTCTCTCCTAATCAATCCAGGATTCATCTAATTCACTCCTTTTCCGTTTCCTCGTCGAAATCTCTCTCGCTCTCTCTGTCTGTCTGTGTTTTTATAATTAGGGTTTTTCAACAATTACTATGATTATTACATCTTCACCAGCTACTACCTCCGTCGTAACCAGTCAGAATCTTCGAGCTTTCGGCCCCGGTCTCAATCCTTTTTCTCCTTATTGCATAGCAAATCACTCTTCCTCTCGCTAATTTCTTCCCTTTTTCAACTACTTATCATGTAAACAACGGTCTTTGTTATTTTCCCCTTTTTGATTGCCAACAATCTTTTTGATTCCTACGATTGTTATTTCCTGTTTCTTTTTTCAGAAATTTTGAAACAATGATCGAAAGTATGCCCCAACAGTATTTGGGGCCGTTTTCGTTTCAGCGTAATTTGTCTAGAAAGCGGTTTTTTAAGTCTGTGGTCGACAGGGATGATAGGGGCTGGACTCCTCTTCATATTAGCGCACGTAAAGGTGATCTCAAAATGGTAAGTTTGAGGTTTTGGCGACATTTATATAATTAATTTATCCTGAACTTGTAAAGCCTAATTGCATCAACTTCGTTTTCTATTTTATTATTAATGCCTCCAGGGGTTCTTTATGCATAATATTGCTTTCTAACATTTGTTCTGCTTTTAAGAGTACAATAACAATATACCTTTCAAGTCATGTCCTGTTGTGAAGGTGGTGAGACTCGATATGTAGGTGGTTTTGCGTTGGGGGAATAGTTTGGGTGATGGGATTTGGGGGCTAAGATACTGTGTGGCAAAGGCCGAGAGGGTTGTGTGGGTTAGGACTTAGAAGCAGTTATGGTACTGGTTGCCGGTAGAATATTAGGAAGCCAGGCGTACCTCCTCTAACTTAGGAGATGGAAGGAATAGGAATTGGTTCAGCCCCAATTTATGATCCTATATGGGACTTATTTCCCGATTTATATATGAACGGAATATAAGGTATTATAATCAGAACTTGAGTTTTTAATTTGAGCTTTGCAGCATTGTTACAGCTAGATTGGGTGTTCAAACTTCAATGCATTGATGGGCTAAATCATTGTATAAAACCCATAGTGATTTTTTTGTCGGGTTAGAGTACCAACACAGTTTACTTCCCTAGTGTGGATAGCAGCTCACGCACATTTTGACACACATAAATTTGTTAGAAACAGTGTTCTAGTAGGCGTTAGGCGCTAGTTGGGTAGTGGCCCGAGCCGTGGCGACTAGGTGGAGCCGTGGCAGCCCAAACTAAACAACTAAAAATAAAATACAAACCCTAGAAGACTGCTCCTGGCACTGACGGCAACGATGGCCGGACAGCGGGCTGGCGACAAGAGGACAAGAAGACCGGTGGAGAGGGCTGCTACTGCTACTGTTTTGGCTGTTTGGTCAGGAAACAATGGAGCAGTTTAATGAAGCCCAAAATGGCGGCGTTTTGGGTTTCATTAACTGAAGCCAAAAACGACGTCAAACGGTGTCGTTTTGCTCATCAGATTTTTTTCTTTTTCTTTTTTTCTTTTTTTCTTTTATATATATATATATATTAATTTTTTATTTCCCCCAAGGCAGAGTCAACGTTGACTCTGCGTAGGCCTCCTAGTCGGTGACTAGCACTCACCGACCAGGCGCTCAGCTGCCTAGGAAGGCCGATTAGGCCTAAATCACAGTGACCGGGGCCACCTAACACCTAGGCAGCCACCTAAAATGATTTTTTGAACACCAGTTAGAAAGGGAAATATTAATCCCAACCAGTTGCTATATCATGTCCAGTCTGCATGGCGAATTTAGGGATCATCTTCTAAGGTTTGTGATATATTTTTCATGTCCCCTAGGGGTTAGGACAGTATTAGATTTACTTAAAAAAATTTAGTGTGCTAACATCTAAAAGATAGGAGTCGAAATCTTGTCCCATGAAGAAAGTGACTTGTTTTGTCATTGAAACCTATATAGAGAAGTGTAACAATAAACATTGGGCACTTCATGAGTTAGATTAAATCTAGGTTATGAAAAAAATTCATTTGTAGTTCTCTTTTTTTCCCACTGAAGTTGATTTGTTGGGATTTTCTTTATAGTGGATTTAGGGTCAGTTTTGGTGTACTGACAGAAGGTAATATTTTTCTTCGGTGCTTTTGAGAATTTTGCTTTTCTTTGTAGCATATATATAGAAAGCAGATTTCTGTTTAGTTGTCAACCATAAAAGTGCAATGTCTTTTTTCTTTAACCAGAACAATTGGGAGAAGCAGCTGTAGTTTTTAATGGAGTAAGTGCAGAAATATTGGTTTTTGTTCTGC
The DNA here is from genome assembly GCA_954870605.1 of Acer campestre. Classification (NCBI taxonomy): domain Eukaryota; kingdom Viridiplantae; phylum Streptophyta; class Magnoliopsida; order Sapindales; family Sapindaceae; genus Acer; species Acer campestre. Next base: position 12,533,591 of record OX940803.1, on the reverse strand, counting down.
TCGAGTATGTCTTTATAAGTATGTTCGGTGGTCTACTGGTTCCCTCTATTCAGTAATTGTTGTTTCCATTGTCGATAAAAGTGCTTTGATGCTGTAGAGAGCATTCTTTTTCATAATCAGAAGGTGCTTTTGGTAATAATGAAGTACTTAAATTGCCACTATAGTTTTTTTTTTTCAATAACAATTTCACTAATGGAATTGTTTTCATTTAATTGTACCATAGCTTTTAAAGTGATTATTAACACATTGATAATTTTCATACATGCAATAAGTTGAAATGTAAAACTGAAGTAAGGTCAAATACAAAATCCATTTTTTTTCCTGTAGAACTGCCGCTTCCTCCCTTTAGTTTACTTCCTTTCAACCTAACAAATGTTAGGAAAGATGCTATTGATTTTCTTCCTTCCTCTTTCCTCTCCTTCAACCAAGCTGGATGTCAGTACTTATAATTTTTTGTTCTGGGATTGAGATGATGTTAATTTCATTTTTGCCACATCATAATGAAATAAGGTGTTATGGACTTTTAAGAGCTACGATAAAGTACGGTACATGTGACATCTGTTCTTGGTGTCCTGTAAGTTTAGCAGGAGGGTTTCCTAAGCCAATTTAATTCATGATTTAAGTTTGTTTGTTTTTCTAGACATTTGGCCTTTATCTTTGCCCTTTATTTTCTTGTTTGTGCTGTATTAGTCTCACGCCATTATTATTATTATTTATATTCTTTTAGAGAAAATATTTTCTAATTTATGTTATGAATGTTTTTGATAGTCACAGATTTTTCCTGTTAAGAATTTTACTGTGGGTAACAGTTGTTGACTTAATATTTTCTTGTATAGGTGAAGCAACTTCTTGATGAAGGAATGGATGTGAATGTGGCAGCATGGGGGCCCAAATCAAAAGGGGTTACCCCACTCCACCTTGCTGCTCAGGGTGGCCACCTTGAAGTCATGGATGAATTGCTTGATCGTGGTGCTGACATCGATGCTAGAACCAAGGGTGCATGTGGCTGTAAGTATATTCATGCTCTAAAGAAGATCATTTTCAACCCCTTTCTTTCATCTGAATATGTACTAAGGTCTCGTTGTCCTATGTGCTATTACTAGCAGCAACTGCTAATATATGATCTTGCTTTCATGATCTTTTTAAACCCAGGGACCCCACTTCACACTGCATCCAAAGAACGAAAGAAGGATGCTGTGAAATTCCTGATAGAGAATGGAGCATTCTTGCCAGATGACATCAATGATAGCCGATTCAATCCACCACTACATTACTGCCCTGGTCTTGAATGGGCTTATGAGGAGATGAAGCGTTTTCGAAGAGAAAATTCATCATCAGGCGAGGGCTCTGAAAGCTAAAGCTAAATGCTCTCTCTATTCACTTGATATTGCTGTTGTTTTGTCTGGTTTGGCATTTGCGAGTGTTATGTTCTTTCTGTTGAATGTGACCTTAAATAATAAACCAATCTGTTTGGCGTGTCCCTAGTCATGTGGTGATCGTCTGGGATGGGATGTTAACCGTTGCCATTTCCTGAATATTCAAGAAATACTTTTCTCATATATAAAATGTTTGGGGCCTTATGTAGGCTCGTCTTATGTTGTGTCTGGGACTAAATATTTACTCCTGGTGTTGAAATTGTGTTTTGACAAATAATGTGTTGTCTGTATTGCTTATCTAAGAAGTTGATTTAAAACGTTTGTTGTTTGGATATATGGAACACTGGACTTCTCAATACAGGTCAGTCTTCCTGCCTATTAGCTTCTTAATAAGGCCTGCTGTCACTTTTCAAGTGATTTCTGTAATATGATCGCTGTGTGGTAGTAGAGGATTTGTTTGTTTAGGGTTGATCCAAATAATTTTGGTCATTGTTAGGATCGATGTGTCGAAGGTATGGCTGTCTTTTTCCTTAAGTCTGCTTTCTTGAAAATGGCCTTTGTTTTGTAGGTCTATATTATTGGCACTCGTTCTTGTTATCTTGACACTCCTTTTATAATTACGCCCCAATAATTGTTTAACAGAATACTCTTTCTGGGTTTGAGCATAACAAGTAACGCTGTTTAACATTTGGGATTTGGGTAAATGACTCTCAGGTTAGTAGCTCGAATCCGAATGTTTTCAAAAAAAAAAAAAAAAAACACTTCTCCTTCAAATTTTTACTTCTAAAGTAAAAAAATTATCAAAATCTTTTTCGGTTATTTACATTTTAAGAAAAAAAGAAATCAAAATTGTTGATTTCTGTTATGTATCCTTAGTTTATTTTCATATGGTTCAAATTTATTTGAGGTTTTCTCTATCGTTTCGGCCTCTTTTGGTGGCTAGTCTCATATTTGCTGGCTACACTCAATGATTGAAAAATCTATAATATCCAAGTTATTTCCGTATCCCAAGGGTATCCATATCAATAGGTAGTGTAATATCTTTCTCATAAAATATCATAGAAATTTTTGAAAATAACATTTTTGTAAAGTAGAAATATTGGTGAATATGTAATGTAATTTTACATCATATCGTGGAATTCTCCGTGAAATACCATGGAAATATCCGTGAAATATTTGGTATATTTCTACCAGTGTAAATTAGGTAATTGGTGCTATTCCCCAGAGTTTTTATCTATCTTCTTGGTTTTTAAAAAAAATAAAAAAAATAAAACAAATTATGTATTCACATTTTACTTTTTATTTGTGTTGATGTTAAATCAATAAATCATATAACAATCTATAATTATAATTTATGAAATCATTTTATAATTTCTTTTTTATTGTTTTTCAACAATAACCTCATAATTAACTAATGAATTTTCAAATAAGAATCCCATCATCTTTTTTCTGTTTTTTTTTTCAAAGTACAATAACCTCATTATTGTACAATAACCGTGCTTCAGTTCGAAACGGCGGTTTGAATCGAAACCGTCACTGTGTGAACCAAACCGGCAATATTTGGTGAAATTGCACAAACCTCCCCTCAAATTCGTTTACTAACTGTTTGACTAACGGTCGTGTCAACTTTACAAGGGCAAACTGATCCTTTTGAAGGGACATCGGTTAAATATCCGATTGTGAGGACACGGAAACAGTAAATGATCGTAAATATACTAATTAAAAACTAAGCGGTACACACATTTCCTTAAATTATTCTTTAAAGGATTTTTAAAAATGATTTTTTTTAATTACAAAATTAAAAATTTTAAAAAATTAAAAAGAAAAAAGGTATAATTGAACTCAATGAATCTAACGGTTTAACATTTACCTACCCAGTATCCACCATCATCGGTTTAAAATTGACAAAAATGAAAATAAAAAAATTCTACCCATTCCTTTTCCTTTCTAAAACAAAATTCTACTCATTCATTACCCAAACCACATAAACATTTCTTTCATCTTTATCTTTATTATCTAATTGAAATTGTAATGACTTCATCTTCATCAATCTCTTCTTTTCATATCTTCATCGAGAAATTTGATAACGAACTTGAGCTGTGGAATCTCGTTGATGGCTGAAAATTATTTGAGTGGAACTCTCCACATCAGAAAGAGGCGCTCGCCGCTCGCCTCCGAGGTTTTTGTTGCTCTTCCATCTGAGATGGAGGTACGATCCATCTCTGAGGGTTCGATGCATTTGATAGAGCCTCTCAAGTCTCGATGAGGCTCCATTGATGAATCTTTTAGAAAGAGATAATGAATCTGAATCAAGCCTTTTTGAAGAAAAAAAAAATTTGTTCATTTTTGGATGTTGATGGAGATTAAAAAAAAAAACATAAAAGAGATCTATATGTTTTGATGGAGCTTTGGATTCCAGATATCTTAAAAAAATTCTTACTTTTTTTTTAACTATTTAAATTTATGAACTATAAGGTCATTTTGGTCATTCGCTCACAAACGTTAGAATGGGTGTCAATCAAGACGGTGTTCAACACAGTCAATGGGAGGTTTGTGTCATTTTGGTAAAAGTTGCCGCTCAATGCAATATTGTATAAATTCATGGGACCCCCCCCCCCCCCCCCCCCCCCACCCTTTTTTTTTTTTTTTTTTTTTTCTTCAATAAGGTTCAAACTGGTCGAAACTGTGAACTAGAACAGGAATCAGGGAACTGGTTCCCTTGGTTTTGGTTTTGGTTTTGGTTTCGGTTTCGATCAGTACCGATTTCGGTTTTGATTCCGACCAAAACTGGAACTGTCGGTTCTGAACTGGAATCAAACCAAATAGGAACCGTGGTCACCACTAAACCCAAGTGATATAATGAAGAAAAAACAAAAGTAAAAAAAAAATAATGAGATTCTTGTACTTCAAAAAATAAAAATAAATAAATAAATAAATAATCAGATTCTTATTGGAAAAAAAAAAAAGGCAAAAGCAAATTATGATATTCTTGTTTAAAGCTTACAAGATTCTTGCTTGAAAAGACTAAAGTTAATTATGTGATTCTCAGTGGAAAAAAATAAAATAAAACATAATTTCATAAACTATAGTTATAGATGGTTATATGGTTTGTTTGGAATCCATTAACACCAATAAAAATTAAAAAGTAAAATGTGGAAACATAATTTGTTTAATTAAAAAAATAAACAAAAAGGGTAGATAAAAACATTTGGGAATATCATTAATTTCTCACTTTACATTGATGAAAATATATCAGAAATTTCATGAAAAGTTCCATGATATTATATCAAGTTACATTACAAGTTCACTTATAATAATATTTTACAAAAATGCCGTAGATATTTTTATAAACTTCCATGACATTTTACGGAAATATATTACACCCCATATCGATATCGGTACTCTTGAGATACAAAAATATTAATGACATTACAAAATTTTTAATCATCATTGAAAACATACTTCCCAACTAAGTTGAGGTAGCAAGTTTAAATCCACAAAGTAAATAAAAAAAATATTAAAAGAAAAATATGGACTGCCAAGATCAATCTTGTAAAATATGTGTGGTGAGATTCGAACTCCTTACTATCACCGTGGAAAAGAGGTGCACTACCATTTCTAATGAGAGGGGATATGTGGAAGAAAATAAGGGTTGAGTTTTCTTAAATAAACAATCCAAGTGATATAATGCAAAGAAAACACATGTTGACATGTTGTACAAATTCAATAAAGAGATTTTTGTACTTTCAAAAAAAAAAAAAAAAGATTCTTGTACTTTCAAACAAAACAACAAAATAATGATCAGATTCTTACTTTAAAAATAAAAAAAATAAAAAATTATGATATTCTTATTTAAAGCTTACAATATTCTTACTTGAAAAAAAGCTTACAAGATTCTTGCTCAAAAAGACAAAAGTTAATTATGAGATTCTGATTGAAAAAAATAAAATAAAAATTATAACATAATTTCATAAATTATAGCCATAGATTTTGATATAATTTGTTTGGAATCCATTAACGTTAATAAAAAGTAAAATGCGTATACATAATTTATTTAATTAAAAAATAAATAAATAAAGTAGATAAAAACATTTAGGAATATCATTAATTTCTCATTTTATATTGATGGAAACATATCGGAAATTTCACAAAAAGTTCCACGATATTATATCAAGTTACACCACAAATTCATTGATATCGATATTTCACAGAAATATCACAAATATCTTCGAAAACTTCCAGGATATTTTACGAGAGAGTAATACTATACAACTCAAAATTTAACTCAAATGATATGACAAATGAGTTGTCATCACTACACAAATCATAGGGTAATGTGGTGAATGATATGATAAGAACAAATCACTTGCCATGTCAATTGGGTTATTTTTTAGACTAAATTTTTAGATTGACTAGCATTAGTGTTTACGGAAATATATTACACTCTATATCAATATCGGTACTCTTGAGATACGAGAATATTGACAAAATATTAATGATATTACTTTTTTAAGCCACTTTTCTAGATTTGAAAGTACCACAGTACCCCTGTACTAATTTCATATGAAGATATAAGATATTTTATAAAACAACGAATGAAGATGTTTCAAAATAAACTGTTTCATGACAAAATCTAGATTGTAAATGATTTTCAATAAAATTAACAACGTATATCACTCATTGGTAAAAACGTTCATTCAACCTAATAATATCATAGGTTTGAATTGCTGTTATCGCAAGTGGAATAATAAAATAAAATAAAAATAAAAAAAACAGTGCATATTCACAAAACATAATAATGTAATATGCAAGTAAAACTCACGAATTATATCAGGATATGGGAATTTTAGACATTGTTTGGTTATTCTCATAAATTTAATATTGAAAATGGGTTAAAGGCACAATTAAATCTGTAAATGTGATTAAAAAGAAAAAGAACTGTTGGATCATTTTTAACGAATTTCATAAAAGAAAAATATACAATTAATGAAAATAAAATAACAAGGAAATATATTTTAATCACATAATTATTACAAATTACATGTGTTACCAGATTTTTTAATTATTCTTTAAATATAGATATGAGAATCGAGAGAGATGAATATGACTCGAATGAAAAAATCAGTAAATACTAGGGCATTGTCACCGACCAATTCATTAAAGTCGTACAAAACTCTAGTTTGGTAGAGATTTATGATATGATACTAATTTATAATATTAATAAGAAAATGAGAGAGAACTCAGAGAAGAAATCTTTCTTTTTCTTTATAAATTAATTAATTTTTTACCTCAATTAAAACCGTTATATTCTATTCTTCGATTCTTTACACAATAACAAGAACAAGATGACCAAACATAATACAAAGTGAAATCCATTTGTATTCGATTACTTCTATTTCTAGACTATCCAAATTATTTGTGCAAATTCATATTCAAATGACGTTGTAAATGAGTTACAATATCTATTAATTCGGGACCGTGTATTAAATGAGTTGCAAGTAACGCATTATCAATCATATCATCTCATGATTTGGATGGTTGTTACAACTCACATATCACATTATCTGGACATGACTTTAAGCTAATTATTTGGGCAACCTAACATTATTTAAGTAAATTGAATGTCTCTTGGGACATCTAAGTACCCTGAAATGCAGTCTTCTCACATGTGGCAATTTAATGAGTAAAGATAAGAATCAAACCCTTATTTCAAGTTGAAGGAAATGTAATCAACCCAATTTTTAAGTAACTAAATTTTTTTAAGGAAAAATGTAAATAATTTTTTATTTTTTTTAATATTACAATAATTTAGAGTTTGGCTGTTTGAGAATATGAAAAAAATCGAACCCACGACCTAATGTAAGTGTGGGGGCATGGGGCATGTCTCTCTACCAACCACATCTTGTCAATGTTGAAGTAACCTTGAAAGTTGAAACAAAGATATATTGAAATTGAATAACTATAAGGTTAATTGGTATTGATGACCCCTAAACTCTTTAAAAATTTGTATTATACCCCTGTATTTTTTTTTTTGACACTAAACCCCTCAAACTCTTATTTTTGCTAATTTGTAAAAGTTTGTGGGGTTTAGTGCCAAAAAAAAAAAAAAAAAAACAATAGACACAATATCAATTTTTAAAGAGTTTATGGGCCTTCAGTTCCTATTAGCCTAACGATAATAATATTTTGTCACGAGAAGATGAGATATTGATGCGATGTATAATATATGTCTGATCTTATACGGCATTGATTATGTCTCTTCATTGACCATTTCGATTAGTTATTGATCAACATCAATATTCTGTACAGATCAGAAATAGACAAAAGTTCACTTTCAATCTTCCAAATCTAAAATAATATCTCAATTACCTTAACGAGAAAGCAAAATCTAGTTTCCACAAAATAAAAATTAAATTATTCACAAAAATCAAGAGTTAATTTTTTTTCTTTTTTTGTGTGGTTAAAATAATAATTAAAAAAATTTGTATTACCGGCTCATCCTGGGCAATATATGAACTGTCAATGCTTGGAATCCGGGCGGCGTATCTAGCACCCAGATCCTGGGCGGCGCCGCCCAGACATCCACCACCACAATTCCACCATCAGCGCCGTCACAAACGACGCAGACTTTACCAGCGGCAGCAGCAATCTGCTGGGCTCCTACAAGCATTCCAGAGCTTATAATCTCGACCCAACAATCGATTTCTTGATCGTACTTTCTCAAAGATCCCTTAGACTCATCGACGGTGTACAAGACCTCCTCATCCATGGCGGCCACCGGACCTCTCCAACCCTTGAGCATACCCTCAGGCATGTCCTGCCACGAGTCCTTGCCGACGTCGTAAACAAGGCCTTCTTTGGCGGCGTCTCCCTTGACGTTGACCATACACAGCCTCCCTTTCCACCCCACCGCATCCACCGCGTCTCTGCTGAATCTCCCGTCTTTAAGCCGCCCTTCCATCTTCTCCCATTTCCATCCGGAACAACATTCTAAGTCCCACTTCTCGACGGACCTGGCGACGTCGGAGGAGAAGTGGGATCCGATTCCGCTAGCGACATAAACGGCGCGGCCGAGGGAGCCGGCGGCGCACCAGCGGCGAGCGGTGAGGAGCGGAGGACCGAAGAGCCAGGTACGGAGAATCGGGTTGAAAAGGAGGGGACGAGAGAGAGCTGGGTTGAAGTTGTGAGTGGTGGCGGCTAGCAAGACGAGGTTGGTCGAAACGGTGACGGTTTGGATTGGGAGCTTGCGAGATAGAAAGGAAGGGTGGTGGAGGAGGAGGAGGGGTTGATCTTGCGGAGGAGGTGGGAGTGGTTCCCATTTGTTGGAGAGTGGATCGAATGCTGAGAAATGGAGAGATTGTGACGATGGATTTGTTGTGGTGGCTAGAAGAGTTGTGTATAGAGAGAGAAATGGATCAGGGAAACAAGGAGAGTAGAGGAGGCGACGCCATGACTTACAAACTGAGAACACAAGTGAAGGGCGGCGGACATTGGAGAGGCACAGTTCTGCTATCTCATCTGGGAGTCCTGGAAGCAGCGGCTGCTCTTGTTGGTGGTGGTGTGTTAGTTTTTGACATTTCATTGGAGGATCAGCCATGACTAATTTGCTTGGAAACACAACACAAGTACACAACAGAAGCTTGGGGGATTTTGAGTTGGCTTTCTTGTATTTATGAGAAAAAAAAAAAAATGGTAAAAGAAGAGGGAATTTGTTATTGGTGGAGTTGTGATTGATTGAAAATGTGGCAGGTATTGGTGTCTGTACTAGCTACTAGCCTACAATATGACCTAAACATTAAAATGCTAAAGTTCAGTTTTTTCACCTCTTTTCTCTTTATTTCCTTTTGGTTGTTCATTCATTTAATGCTATATATGATAAATTTTCAATACATTGTATGTATCCTTATTTCTTCTTTTTTCTTTATATATGTAAACTCACTTAGGTTAGGTTTTAATAACCAAAAACAATTTTATCATTAATTGATAAAGACCTTCTCTACTGTTAGTCAAAACTAATCAAATTTAATGATTGACTGGATTTAGCCGCTACAAATGCATAAATACCCATGAATTTAAAAAAAAAAAATTAAAAAAATATATAAATATATGAAAACAAATTTGGATCTTCACTATAAAAAAATTGATAATTACAAATTAAAATAAAAAATAAAAAATGTAGACATTGGTTGTATCTCTAAATTTTGCTTCAAATTCTAAATTCTAAAAAATTAATAAGCTGGATCATCAAAATCCAATCCAACAACATTTTCTTCAGATAATTTTTTCTTCTTTTATATAGATTCCCGATTTTTTCTTTATATTCAAGTTTCTTAGATTTTTTCAAAAAAAAAAAAAAAAAAAAAAATTGGCTCATCTAAATATAATCTAACAACATTTTTTTTCTTCCATTGATGTATTTCCAGATTTTTCTTCAAATTCAAGTTTTTTAGATTTTTCAAAAATAAAAAATAAAAAATGTGGCCAAGATGAATGGTAAAGATTTAAAACTTTTAAATCTATTTTTTAATAAATAAAAAGGTTTGAAAGGATGAAAATAATCTATCTCTGTTAAGTTTGATTAACTTTGTCTAATGACAGGGGAGGTCATTGTCAATTAAGCATGAAGTTGTTTCTGATTGTCAAATACCAAACCTCATGGAGGTTAACTGCAATTTGCTCTATATGTATTATATAGACTCAAATTAGCTGACTAATAGCAACTCTGACAGACTCGTTAATTGAGGTTATTGGAAAAGTTAGATGAGTCACATCAGCACATGTGGCTCCAAAAGACTCGTTAAATAGTATTCTTTAATTGAAAAATTCATTCTCATTCTTTAATATTGACGAGTAATTTCTCGCTCTGCAGATTTTATTTTATTACTTTTTATTGTGTCTTAATAACTTTATCTGTTTAAATTTAACAACTCTTTCTAATTTCAAACAATTTTAAACAGCTCAGTTAAATGCTTTCATTAAAATAATATAAGATTGTTTCTATTTGAAGAGTATTTTTGAATGAGTCTTCTTTTTTCACTCTTCAAATTGCCACATAGGTAAACAAATTGATATTTGAAGAATGAAATTAAAAAAGGCTTTTGGGATTGCTCTAAGAGCACCTCTAATGGTAATGTGGTTTGCATTTAAAAAAAAATATGATGATATGTTAATATTGTCTAGCCAATTACTTCATATGTGACATGTAACTAAACTTGATAGACATCTAAATGAAAAAATGGTCTCCGATACTTCACTTGTAAAATACATGTTTTTAATGACATGTCAATTTATTGGTCTCTTAAATATACTTTAGAATTGTTGAATAAAATAAGGTAGAAGACAAGAGTGGTTGCTGATTGTGCCAACAAGATGGCCATCCAACAGACTCTCTGAAATCAGAGTCATGTTGACAGCCCCTAAAAAAAGGTTGTCACCTCAGCTTGAAGTTGTACTATAATGGTTGCAATGAAGATGAATTTTTTAACAATGTGGTTGTTCATCCTACGTGGCGTATAATTTTTTCACAACCCACATTACCATTGAAGATGCTTTAAAAATGATGTCTCAATTTGTGTCTAATCAACCAAATTAAGACATATGTCTACATTTATGGAAGAAATTGATGTAGACACATGTTCCAATTTGGTTGTATCTCTCTTTTCACCATTGTTTGCATCTCTCTCCTCATTTAATGCTATTTATGAGAATTTTCAATACAATGTAAGTACCATTATTCCTTTTTTCTTTTCTTTCTTCAATAGTATATGTGTGCCAAACGAGCCTTACATGTATTATATATCTTTTTTGAAGTAAATTGATTACCGTTGCCCCTAAATCTCAAATTGACAAGCTAGAAGAGAGTTCTCTCAAGACTCAACAAGCTAGAGAAATGTAGCTCACATTGCGTTGAATGATAACACTTTCAATACCTAGTACTCTTTATGTTTAAGTGTTTAACATTATAAGGCATACATGTGGTTGATGACCTTTTCTTGTCTTTGAATTAATGTTAGTCCTACAAATGTTGTTGTTCAACTTTATGAGATTACTCCAACACAAGTCAAGATTACACAAGTTATTGTTAATAGACATATTAACGTTTCAAGTGCATGTGCATTTTGCTTTCGTAAGTGAACTAACGTATCACCATAGCTTTCAGAAATTTCAATAATAGTCTCTTGACTACTCTTTCTTCAAAACTTATTTATGAAAGGATACAACGTAAACAATCTTCAAGACTTATGAGTTATGAGTTATGAGTGATGAGTCTCAATTCACAATTGAATTGATTTTATTTTTAAATTATAATGTTTTTGTTTTAATTAGGGTGATGTTAACTTGTATGGATCCAAAAAAATTAAAGAAAATAATAATTATTATTATTATTTAGGAAATTATTATTCTCCCCCTGTAGTTTGTCGTATTCTCCAGTCACCACCCTCTAGTTTCAAAATTCTTCAATTTCCCCCCTTCCATGTACAAATACAACCATTTCACCACATAAAAATAGGTATGGGAGGGAGAAAATTGAAGAATTTTAAAACTAGAGAGGGGAGAATGATAATTTCCCTTATTATTTTGTAGAGTTAGGAAAGTATGCGGTGTGTGGAAAGGTGCCGGTGGGATTCATGAGGATCACAGAAATGAAGGAAGCAAAAAGAGAGCTTTTAGCAATAAATATGCGGGTGTAGATGTGGGTGGGAGTAACTAATTAACAACAAGAAGATGGAGATTTGATTTGAATGAGAAAAGTTGAGCTCCTTCAATTGGGGGACCTTTTTGAGTGGTTGAATTTATAAGTAGCTTAATTTCTCGCTACACATTCTCAATATTTCTCCCTTCTTATTCACTATTTTTAATTAATTGTGAAATATGTTACTTGTGTTCATTGTACATCTCCTCCTCCTTTTTGGTGAAAGGGATTTTAACACTCACACGAATTTTAAGGCACGAGATTTCACCTGTATTGAAGGAATAGCTATTATGGTCATATTTGTAAGGTGTGACCTAGGCAGTCTTATACAACAATGAAGCCAACAAAAATATGTCAACATGTCTTATAAGGATACATTGATGTTACACGGTCAAAAAAGAGAGTTTCTCCTTACAATCCACAAATTATCTATTCACACTCCAATTTATTTTTTTTTATTAATGACAATTTTAACCTAAATTAAAATTACTAAAGGAGACAAAAAAAAATAAATTAAAGACACTTCAAACTAATTAAATTATTTTTAAAAAAATCTCTCTCATAAATCATTAGATTAAATATTATGTATTAAACTCTCTTTCCTAAATATTTTATTACCATATTCAACACCATCTCCTAATTAATCTCTCACCATTTTTCAAAAAATAAAAAATAAAAAAAAAATCATATTTCCATACTTTCTAATCAATCTCTGATTAATAGTTAAAGAAAAAAAATTATGAATATTTTAGTTTTTTTCTAACAGAAATATATATATATATATATTAAAAAGTCAATTTTTATTTTTTTTTAAGATATATGAAAACTTGAATTGTTTCAACTAGATTCAATTAAACTTAAAATTTCTAAGATCAATGAAAGAATTAAAGTTCTCTAGGCAATCACATACCTACAAGAGTAACAAAAAACCTTTTTTTTTTTTTTTTTTTTTTTTTTTTTTTTTTTTTTTTTTTTAGTATTATATACATACATATGGTTCCTACTAATCAATCTTATTAGTAAGTTTTTTTTTTTTTTTCTTAACTGTTAGTCTTGAGAATGGAGATAGGAAATTAAAAATATGTATTGGAGAAGAGACAGTTTATTATGGTAATTAAAAATTTATGAGAGAATATTTAATATGAAATAATTAATCTAATGATTTATGATAGATAATTTCTTTTTTTAATAATTTAATTCAAAAAAGATAAAAAGGATAATTTTGTAACAAAATGAAGTGCCTTTAGAAATTTTTAAAATTTAAATTTTGAGAATGAAGTGTTTTTAGAAAATAAGTGTAAAAAGAAAAAAATGGATTGTCAAAAGAAGCTCTCGTCAAAAAATTAGTTTAAAAAAAAAAAAAAAAAAACAACTCTAATTATATAATTAATTGATTAGTCTCTACCGCGTGAATTTTTTATTATTATTATTATAGCCGTTATCACATAATTCATATGTAAAAAAGACGAATCAATTGTCAAATTGTTTTTGTTGATTAATAAGCTTTTTTTTTTTTCCTTAGTTTTACAACATTAATATTACTAACTTTTCTTTAGATGTACATAAAACCATTTATTATTATTAAAATAAAATAAAAATTTATTCCGTTTTTTAAATTTATTCCGATATCTCCAGCTCTGAATTATTTTAGATTGTTTGAGGAATAACCTCTTGATTTTCTTAAGAAAAAGAAGGGAAAAAAAAGGAGGGGAAGAACATTCAAACATTTTTGAAGTATTGAGTTACCAGAAAAAAAAAAAAAAAAAAATGGAGTCACCCAAATATCTTGGGAATTATTTGAACATTTTTTATTTTTTATTTTTAACTTCTTAAAACATCCTGGGAATTAATTGAAAAAATTAAAATGAATTTTTTGGGAATATTCCACTCAAACAAATCCAGGAATCATTCTTTAAGGATTTTATTTCTTTAATTGTTTTTAAAAGATTTTATTATAAGTTTACGAGTAATGCTACTTTGTCCAAATTTGGTGCCCAAATATGTGGTATCACTATAATACATTCATTTAAATTATGCAAATCTAATACAATTAAAATGAATGGATTATTGTGATGCCATATCATTTGAACATCAAATTTAGACAATATAGTATTATCGTAAGTTTATTTATTATAAAATAGTTGCAAATCAGTTATTTTAATAGTAAAAAGGCAATTAGACTTTTTCAAATAAAATGCAAGGGCATTTTCGAATTTTTCTACTCAAACCTTAGTCAACCATTAAATGTGATGGAAATAACTGTTGACAGGGCAGTTTGTTGCAATTAAGGCAAGTACTTGAATATTAAGGGACTGTTTGCTTTTTTGTCTAAAGTCTTATAAGATCTTAATTTATTAGATATATGGATAAGTCTTAAAAATTAAGATATTATGATATGTTTGTTTTTTTCATTTTAGATGACTTATTACAAATATAAAATTGATTAGGTTGTGTTAGGGTTTCTTCAAAAATTGGGAATTTTTGGAAAATTGATTTTTAATATTTTATTATGTGCAGATAAAATTATAAATGTATGAATTGTTATAAGATATTTTTGGAAATTTATTAAAAAAACTCTACTGTATCACTTTTTGAATAAGATAAAAGTAAAAAAATTT